>OX451736.1:1170828030-1172028030 GCA_948472305.1 Vicia faba | reverse complement strand
GAGGTCGACTTGGCTGAAATGAAACCAGGGCCAGCCTTTGAGTGTAAATCATTATTTCCTGCTAAAGGAAAGAATACGATCGAAAATAATCCAAAATTCCCATCAAAAACTTATATGTTTGATGTCACTAAGTGTGAAGAAATTTTTGATTTACTAGTTAAAGATGGTCAAATTTTAGTACCCCCAGGTGCTAAATTACCACCATTAGAACAGCGATAGAAAAGAGGTTTTTGTAAATTTCATAATTATCTTGGTCATACAACCTCTCAATGTTACCTTTTCACGGATCTCATGCAAAAGTCGCTGCAAGAGGGTAGGCTGAAGTTTGCTGCAAGAAAGATGAAGATTGATACTGATCCTCTTAGGCAAGAGGAAGCTTTGTTTCTCGATCCAGTTGGCATCAACATGGTAGAGATTACTGGATTTCTCGATGATAATATGGTCGAAGAGGGCACTAGAGAAAGTCCTGATGTCGGCCTAGCAGATGTGTACCCAAGGCCTGAGGAAGATTTTGTAGACTTCCTTTACCACTGTAAGAATAAAGGTTAATAAGCTTGCTTGTGTCCTAGATGTGGCACTTTGACTGACAAAATAGCTGCTGAAAATTTCCAGAAGCTACAGTTAGAGAAGAACATAACCAAGCCATACAATCAAAGGTTCTCTACACCAAGGGACCCTAGGAGTTATATTCCCTCAGCAAAAGCTCCTAACGAGACCTAGATTAAGCCCCAAGGAAGAAAGGGCGCACCAATTGATGGGGAACCAAACAAAGGGAAGTCGGTTATTGACTACCGACATGAGTTCAAGTCAGAGAAGAAAAGCCACATTTCTGAAAACTACATGGGGAAGAACCCCATGACTCGAACCCAATGGAGACGCTTCCAGCGTCGAAAGCAAGGTGAGAGGAAAGCAGTTGCTGGCCAGTTTGCTGCAAACAAAGGTGGAAACCAGAGGTAGTACCAGGTGAAAGTCGACTCCTCTATGAAATAAGGAACCAAAGAATTCGTGAATCGACCAGATGCCAAATGTTCTTAAGAAGCCACTGACAATTTTGATTCCGACTCTGAAGAGAGTTTGAATATCTTAGTCAATGTAGTATCAATTTTGCCAGAAGAATATGATTGCTTGACAAAAGTAGAGGATTCAACAGACACGGATGCTGAGGAGATGGCTTTACACAAGCCAACGTGTTATTTTGTCATGAACAATGGTTCCATTGAGAACCAAGATGCCTTCTTTGAGAAACCAGATATGGCCATGAGGAGTCATTTAAAGCCTCTTTTAATAAGGGCTAAGGTCGAAGGGGTGGCTATCAACAAGGTGTTGGTAGACTGTGGTGCTACGGTGAATATTATGCCACACCACCTATTATGAAAAATCGGTAAATATGACACCGATGTTAGATCTCATAACATGGTCTTATCAGACTACGAAGGGAGAACTAGAAACAACGTGGGTGTGATCGAAGTGGACATTACTGTCGTCTCAGTTACTAGGCCGACTATTTTCATGGTGATTCAAGGTAAGCCAAGTTACAATCTCTTAGTAGGGAGAGAATGGATACACGGAGTGGGGGTTGTGCCATCCTCTATACATCAGCGTTTGGTGATTTTGAGGGAAGATGACATAGTCGAGAATATTGAAGTTGATCAAGGGTATTTTACAGCAGACGTGAACAATGTCGGAAAGAAGCAGTTCGACAGGAAATTAGCTAATATTTCCCCATGTCAACCTGTTGAAGAGGTATATGCCAACCTTGATGAAGCATTTGTTTCATTAAAGTTACATGAAACCCATGGTTTTATGTGGGATGTGGAACCTCTTGAGGATCCATATTGTACTAACCGGCTGACAGGCTGGGGAGACATCAGTGATGACGTCTGAGATAGATGCTTTAAAATGGATTTCAGCATATATTGTCGAAAGTAAAATAAATTCGGCACTAGAAGCTGAAGAAAATATGGTTGTCGAAGCCAATAAAACACAACTTCTAGATGAAGGAGCTACTTTGGCTGTTGAGCCAAAGCTACCAGATATAATAGAGACGGTCGAAGAAAACATCGATAAGCAGCGTCTGGACTACATATATGATGAAGAACCCTTAGGCTTCGAAAAGGATCCAATGGAACCAGAAAAGATGCAGCCACAAGACCCTTTAGAAGAAATAGATCTTGGAAAAAAAGGGGACAAAAGACCAACTTATATCAGCGCCAACGTCGACCCAAAGTTGAAATCTGAGGTAATATCTTTATTAAAAGAATTTAAAGATTGTTTTTCTTGGGACTATAATGAAATTCCAAGTTTAAGCAGGGACTTAGTAGAACTAAAATTACCAATAAAAGCTGGAAAGAAACCAGTAAAGTATACGCCCAGACGTTTCGCTCTAGCCATAATGTCGAAAATCAAAGAGGAGGTAGAAAGACTCCTCAAAAGCAGATTCATAAGAACTACAAGGTATGTCGACTGGTTGGAAAACATAGTGCCAATAATTAAGAAAAATAGAAAATTAAGAGTATGCGTAGAGTTTAGAGATTTAAATGCTACTACCCCAAAAGACGAGTATGCCATGCCTGTGGCAGAAATGTTGGTCGACTCGGCCGCTGGTTTTGAATATCTGAGTATGCTTGATGGTTATTCTGGTTATAACCAAATTTTTATTACAGACGAAGATGTGCCGAAGATGGCGTTTCGCTGCCCTCGGGCACTGGGAACCTATGAATGGGTTGTCATGCCATTCGGTATAAAAAGTGCTGGAGCAACATATGAAAGGGTAATGAATTTTATGTTTCATGATTTTATTGAAGATTTCATGCAAGTTTACATTGATGGTATCGTAATAAAGTCAAACAGTAAACCAACTCATCTACAACACCTTCGAAAGTCTTTTGAAAGAATGAGAGAACATGGATTAAAAATGAATCCATTAAAATGTGCTTTTTGTGTGCAGTCATGTGATTTTCTTGGCTTTGTGGTGCATAGAAAAGGCATATAAGTAAATCAAAGTAAGACCAAAGCCATCATGGACATCAAACCACCCTCGACCAAAAAGGAACTTTAGTCTATTTTGGGAAAGATAAATTTCCTAAGAAGGTTCATATCCAACTTAAGTGGAAAAAACAAAGTATTTTCACCACTACTTCGACTAAAAATGAAGATTTCGTTTGGCAAGAGGAGCATCAATAGGCTTTCGACAAAATCAAAGACTACTTAGTAAAGCCTCTAATATTGGCACCTCCTGTTAGATATAGGCCTATGAGGTTATATATTGCAGCCTCAGATACGACTATAGGTAGTATGTTAGTCCAACAGGACGAAAAAGGTGTCGAGAGACCTGTGTATTATCTTAGTCGAATGTTAAATAATCCTGAGACTAGGTATAGTGATATAGAAAAACTATGCCTTTGCTTGTATTTATCTTGTATTAATATAAAGCAATATATAAATCCTGTTAATGTGTATGTATCTTCTCATTTCAATATTATTAAGCACATGTTATCCAAACCAATTTTACATAGTCGAATTGGTAAATGGGATTTAGCACTAACAGAGTATTCTCTGACTTACATGCCCTTAAAAGCAATGAAAGGACAAGTAGTGGCATATTTTTTGGTCGACCATTCAATGGTTGGTATACCTCAAAATTATGTAGATTTAGTGCCATGGAAATTATACTTTGATAGTTCTAGCCATAAGAATGAAGTTTGAATAGGAGGAATTATAATTTCTCCCAGTGGAATTCCAGCAGAGTTCAAGTATAAAATCGACGGTATATGCACAAATAATGAAGTAGAATACGAGTCTTTAATAACAGGACTTGAACTACTGCTAGATTTGGGGGCAAGGAACGTAGAAATTATGGGAGACTCTGAATTAGTGATTAAACAAGTATTAAAGGAGTACAAATATGTTAAAGAAAATTTAATCATGTATTTTGTGATTACCATCAGATTATTAAAACAATTTGAGCAAGTAAGTATTCGACACATACCTCGAAGAGAGAACAAAAAGGATAATGACCTAGCATAAGAAGCCCCAGGATACAAGAGAGATCAAAATGAAGAACTTACCCAAGTAAGAGAGAAAATTCGAGCAACTCTGTTATCCCCTTCAAATTTGTCGATCGTAAAGTTAGGGGGTATAGATGCCGAAAATTTTCAAATTTTAACCATTGACAATGGACAAGAGAATGACTGGCGAAAGCCATTGGCTAACTATCTGCGCATCCCCACGGGGTCGAAAGATCGTAAGATCAAGTATCGCGCCCTCAGTTATGTTTTGATAGAGAACGAATTATTTAAGAAAATTGTTGAAGGAGTTTTGTTAAAATGCCTTGGGTAAAGTGAGGCATATGTGGCAGTGTCGAGTGTGCATAATGGAGCATGTGGTGCACATCAAGCAGGACACAAAATGAAATGTCTTTTGGTGCGTTCAGGCGTCTATTAGCCTTCAATGCTAAAAGATTGCATTGAATTTGCTAAAGGTTGCCGAGAATGGCAAATGCATGGGGGCATACAACATGTCCCCGCAAGTGAATTACATGCAGTTATAAAGCACTGGCCATTCAGAGGATGGGCCTTAGATGTGATTGGAAAAATAAAACCAGCATCATCAAAACAGCAAAGATATATTTTAGTCGGTATTTATTACTTTACAAAATGGGTCGAGGCAGTAGCTTTAACTAACATCGACCAAGAAGTTGTTATTGATTTTATACAAAATCATATCATTTGTTGGTTTGGAATTCCATAAACAATTACGACCGACCAAGGATCAGTGTTTACTAGACGAAAAATTCAAGAATTTGCACAAGAAGTTGGAATTAAATTGTTAACTTCTACTCCTTACTATGCTCAAGCAAATGGCCAAGTTGAAGTTTCCAATAAAGTGATAATTAGCCTAATTAAGAAACATGTAGGAAAGAAGCCAAGGAATTGGCATAAAACACTAGACCAAGCCTTATGGACGTGTAGAACTTCCCCTAAGGAAGCAACAGGAACTACTCTATTTCGACTTGCATATGGGCATGATGCAATGTTACCAGTGGAGATACATGTTCAATCGATAAGAATCCAGACAGCATGAAATACCATCTGAGGATTACTAGAATATGATGGAAGACGAGCTTGTCGACATAGATGAAGAAAGGATGTTGTCCCTTGATTCGTTAATAAGACAAAAAGAAAGAGTTTCCAGAGCTTATAACAAAAATGTAAAGGATAAAGTATTTTTTGTCGATGATCTAGTATGGAAAGTAATATTACCTATGGACAAAAATAATAGAGTCTTAGGGAAATGGTCCCCAAATTGGGAAGGACCTTTTAAGGTGATACAAGTTTTTTCAAATAATGCCTATGAGCTTAAGGAGTTAGCCCTAAATCGACGGATCTTAAGGGTAAATGGAAAGTACTTAAAAAAGTATAAGCCCGTTCTTCAAGAAATCAAAATCTCGACGGAATAAATATTCGTCGAACCAACGAGCTAGTAAAATTTCGTTGAAACCAGCAAATTCAAAACACGCATAAAACATGGAGGATACATATAAAACAAAAAAAGAAAGGATTCGTTAAAATTTGGCTTAAAGCCATGAAGAAATTACAAGATTGTTGGTACAATGATTAAAAATGCTTAAATTTGGCTTGGAATGACTGCAGTTCGCCATGGAGGTTGGTAGCCTGGTATTCAAAACCTTTTGCCTGAATCTTAAGCGTTTCAAGCTCTGTTTCGATAGAACAAATCGCGTCACTTACAACCACGGCATCCACATCCATTTGCTCAGCTTTTGCTTGGGTTGGATTAATCACATTGTTAATCTCTTCCTCTTGCTTGGCGATTGATTATAATTCCTTGTTGAGAGCAGAAATATGGTCACGTATTTCAGCAGCTCTGTTTCGTTTAGGAATCAGTTCATGTTTCTTCTTTTTAATCATTGCTAACAAATCATTAATTTCTTCAGTAACTTACACCACCATATCCAACTTCTCTTTCACGAAGGCTTCCTTTGACTCAACTGATTCCTCATTTGCCCAAATTCTTTCAACATTTTGGAATAGAGGAATGAAAAGTTTCTCAAATGTCGTTATCACCAACCTGGTTGATTCAGACATATTGAGTTCCTTCATTTGAGCTAGAGCGTCTGAGAGTTCTGGGCCAAGAGTTGGATCAGAATGGAGCAGATGAGGCAGATCAGGATTCAAAGCATGAGTCCAAATTTTAGTCATCAGATTTTTGGGTTTAACTGCTTCAGGACTCATCTTGTCATTATGTGCTTGATATAGGTTGGAGTCAGAAGAAAGAGTGCAAGAACTCATAAAGCGACGCAACCTAGCAATGGATTCTAGACCAAAAGGATTGACTCCCATGTGTTTTAGTTTAGTGGGTGAGTCGACTTTTGTTCTCCCAGAAGAAACAAGAGGTGTGCCTTGCGTGTTTTCAAGAGGGAGCAAGATTCGGGAAGTGGTGAAATTTTTATTTGCTTCTGAACCCTACAGGGAATCTGAAAGGCTAGAATCAGAACTAGTCGAACTATAACCCTTATGTTTGGCAGGACTAGTGACTGAGTCAGAGTCACTAAGAGTAGCCGTAATAGTCAGGTCGATAAACTCACCACCAGCAATGTCAAGATTCTTATGATGGTGAGGGGAAGAAGCTTCTGACAATGGGGTATAGTCAAGTACGCATTATTGTTGACCAAAGATGTTAACCTAAAGAAAGTAAGAAAAGGTATTAGCCAAAACAAATTCAACAACCAGAAAATGAAAGAAACTAGAAAACAACCAGCTAATACATGTGTCGACGGATTAAGATCGACAAACTCGTCCTTAGCTGAAACATCAGTAAGGTCTCTCATTGGGCTTCGAACTTCATCAACCCTAGGAGCACGAGTTGGAGTAACCAGAGTTGTGTCGACCACGATGGTGTCAGCACCTAAATCCGAAGTGGCTTTAGGATTTTCGACCAAAACCATGTTACGTATCCTTCTTGTAATAAGAGGAATTTCAACATCAATTGGCTCCTCTGTTTCATAAATAAGTTTCAAGCCAACCTTTGCTTCAGCACCCTAGAATACAGGTACCTTTGTCTTTTTTTTCTTCGCCACCTCGCCTTCAGTAGAGGAATCTTTTTTCCTCTTATGGCTTTTGGATTTGTGGGAGTGTTGAGAGGGCTGAACATCAGGTGATGGCTAATTATCAGAGAAAGATGTAAGTTGAAGCAATTGTGTTAGTCGATAATGGAAGTTTTGAATCGACAGATATACCTTATCCCTCTTAGAAGAATACTTTTTGTCCTTCTTGGACCTTTTGGATTTGTCAGAGTGAGCAGCCAAATTCGCTGAGCATTTTTTACTCTGGCAAACAAGGAAAATATTAACACAAGTTTTGGGCGTAAACGATATAGGAACAAGAAATATAAATACACCCACCAAAGAAGCCTTCTTTAGTGAACAAGAAATGGGTTCATCGTTGGAGGGTGTGTGGTTAGAAATGATCTACAAAATTAAGCTAAGTCAGATATGCCAAATCAAGAATGATAGCTGGCAGAAAGTTGAAGTTTAAACCTGACGCGTTGAAGGTTTTTGTTTGCCGACAGAAACGGAACCCGCCTGATCTATTGGTATAGCTGTAAGACAAGTGTAAAACAATCAGATAAGCAACCAAAGTAAAAATAGGCAGGGGGTAAGATTTCTAGAAATCGTTACCAATTTGCATAGTCAAAAGTACTCTAACATCTTGAAGATCATAATGAAGATGCCCCGAATAGTTAGGTAGGTAATACTTCGTCCGTACCACTCTGTCAGCCTTTGTCTTATAGGCATTTTGCATATCTGGTATAGAGCAATACCACCAATCAGGAATAGGTGGGCCAAAGGCCAAGGCCAAAGGGCTGGATGGCAAAGGAGGAAATTTGATGTTTCCAAAATGAAGGGCGTAAAGATATTTATCTTTCGCGTAATTAGGGATTTTTAGTGTCTAGGTTCTATCGGTTACCTTCTCCTTTAATTCGACAGCAGCCTCATAGATGGTCCGACGAAGATCATTAGGTCGATACACAATTCGAAAGTAATTCTAGAAAGCTCGAATTTGTTTAATGTGAGTAATCTTACACTTGGTCATTTTTTCCTGCAAATTTGAGAAAGTTGTGGTTAGTTCAGTTAGCTTAGCATTAGAATCACCAATGAATATAAAAGAATATTTCTGCCACCAAGTTTAAAATTCTTTGGTGCAGTAGAAAGACGGTTGGAAAGGAGTGAGAATGAGTGTGGGTCTTCGTGCCCATAGATTCCCTATATCATCCTTGATCATTTTGAAGGGTTTGTCAATTGTGATATCTACCAGAAGCCCGTGAGAATTGAACAAAGATTTAGGAACAACTTGACAGAGGCCAAATTTTCGAGCCACCAAGTTAGGATGATAAGCGACCAAACCCAGGTTCACACCGACAATCACAATAGATAAGAATTGGGGGGTCAAGTAATGCCTCCAGAGGATTAAGGAATTTTTCTTGTCCTCTTCTCTTGCAGGTGTAAAAGCCCTAATAAACCACTCTAGGCCATCTTGTCTATCATGAAATGGGGCCATTGAGGGTTTGAAATCGAATCTTGTCAGCATAATGGTAAACAGCAGCCTGAAAACTTCAGAATTTGGGGAGCCTTTGTCGATAGGAGTTAGAGGGAGAAGGCGTTGCCAAACAATATGGCTTTGAGATGGAGGACATACTACCTTTCTATTTCTAAAGGGCTTAATGTCCTCAGAGAAAGTGGCATTCAACCATAGCTGAAAGAGCCATAAAGGACCATGGACTAAGACGTTCTTTTTCTTTGGATTATTAGGGTCAAAACGCTTTATTTGGTTAGCAGCATCAGTCAAAGCTGCATAGAGAGAGGCCAAAGCTAGTTGGCCTAAAGCAACATTCTCACCCATATGCAACTGGGTAGCCAGATAAGAAAATTGTTTGGCCACCTGCATTGACCTGGAACAAAAAACAAAGCGAGATAGCCATAAGGTTAGAAATGCCATGTGCTCTTTATCAGTTACAGGACCAGAGGTTTGAGCATGATGGTCCATGAAATTACTATATGTTGGCTTTCCAGATTCACCCACGTTAGTGGCACATGTTCATCATCTCTATAGTTAAAAATCGTGCCAGATGGTTTCATCCCTGTGATGGCAGCAACGTCGAACAGGGTAGGAGTGATCATACCATATTTAGTATGACAGGTTTTGGTCGATCCCTCCCAGAAATGTATGGCAGCCACGAGCATGCCACTAGAATAAGGTTGACCACATTGAGAAAGTTATAGCAGGGTAGAAATACCCATCCTTTTCCATTGGTCTCCTTTGGCAGTTTCTAAACATGCCATCCAAGCACGAAATTTAGGGCAACACAGAGGTGGAGTGGCCCTAAAGTTCCTGTCAATATATTTAAGTGATATAGGATTTGGATAAGAGATGATGGGTTTGGTAGTAGTACTAGTGGGGAAAAAACGCCTCCTTATCATCTACATAGATTTCAGAGGGTGCATCAGCAGGAAGTGGTCCTAAAAAGGCTAAGGGTTTGAGAGAAAGGGATAAGTACCTGAGATTGCCAGATTTTGGATTTCTCCTCAGCAAATGGAGGTTCCGGCACATAAGCTTTTTCGTCGACAAGGCGCAGTTGAAGGGTAATTGTTGGAGAAGAAGTTTGATTTTTAAAATTCGCCATTATAAAAGGTTTGAATGAGGATGAAGATGAAGAACAGCGATGGTGTGTAGTTTCTGGGTTTTTGTTTTCTAAAAAGCAAGGGTTGAAGAAGTGAAGGAAAATAGAAAAAATGGGGAATAAGGGTATTTATAGACCCTGAGGAAATAGGAAATAATGGGAAAAATCTTTTATGATTTCCCAAGTTCAAATCAAGTCAGTTAGTGGGGCGCGTGTCGTAGGATCAACGTGAGTTAGTGGGCCAAGTTTCCCACTAAAAGTGCAATGATGGCAAGCAATTAATGTCACACATCTCGAAACTGCAAAGCGTGATATGCTTCCATGATTACGTGACATCACGGAAAAGACAGAACGGTAATGTTCATTTTTAGAGAAATGGAAACGATTTGGTCGAATGGTGAAACCGACGCTTCAGAGATGCCATTATCTTATATCGGTCGAAATTTTAAAATGGCATCTCTGGGGGGAATTTTTTTACCTTGGAAAATCTTAAGGTATTCAAGTACATGTGATAAATAAAGATATTCTCATAAGTTAAGAGTCATCCTCCAAAATAAGGATTTTTTGTGAAATGGGAGCCAGTGTTTGAAATTTTGGTTTTATTAAGTTAGAGTTAATGATTGAAAGGAGTCACACTAAAACTGTCGAAATCAAACTACGTCGACTAGGAAGAAATAAAAGAACATATTTCAGGAGTTTAAAATTGGTTTAGTCGACCAAAGGGTAAAAGATAAGGACTTGGGAGAAAATGGTTTTAGTCGACAAAAAATGGTTTCTTGGACTTAGAGGAAGTGTGATTATTCTTTGCCAAAAAGAAAGTTTCGAAGGAAGGCAGAAGCGGTTTACGTTCAAGAGGTTTGGAGGAATCGTGGGCGGTTACCAGCAACCCACGACATGTTCAAGCGCAAAATAGGTGGAACTTCAAAAGCATGAGCAGTTACCAGCAATCCACGATGTGTTTGAGCGCCAAATAGGTGACTGCATCTAGTGAAGCAGTTACCTCAAGATGCTAATATTAGCCGTAGATTTTATCTAGGTAGTTACATTGTAAACACTATAAATAGGCATATTTTGTATAGTTTGCGTGTGTTCACTTGTACTCTAAAATCACTTGTTAAACTCTGTCATTTCGAGCGTCAAGAAATCAAGAGTGAAGAGTGCTTGATGTACGTGAATCACCATTTTTTATTTCAATGCAAATCCTTTATCTTTCAATTATATTTTTTGAGTATTTTATCTGTTTTTTCTTTACTGTCGAGTAAGATCTATACGTTAGCTTCTATTTCACATAAACAATTTGACATTACCTATTGGTCGCAAGTCACCAGTCAGTTAGTTTAGTGAGTCTCACTTTTGCATGAATATATTCTGTCGGTCACGAGTCACCAGTCAGTCGATTAAATCATAGTGTGGAAAACCATTACACCTGTTTCCCCAGTCAAAATAAAACCATTTCCCTTTACTAATATTTCGACGGAATAGGTGTGATAGTAAAAACTCTTAGCATGTGTCTTGAGATCAACTGGTCGATCTCGCAAGTTACCCTCATTCTTTATGCGTAGTATTTTTTTACTATGTATGCGTTCACAAAATACGGGAAATCTTCGTTGTCCATAGTGGTTAGCATCATTGCACCGCCAGAGAAAACTTTCTTGAAAACAAATTGCCCTTCGTAAGTGGGAGTCCATTTTCCCCTGGGATCTCCTTATGGTAAAATGATGTGCTTTATTACCAAGTCACCAGCCTGGTATACTCGAGGTTTGATCTTCTTGTTGAATGCCTTGATCATACGTTTTTGATACATTTGACCATGACAGACAGTGTGACACGGTGGCAGAACCGACTGTTTAATACTGGTTTGCATTTTGTATTCGCAAATGTCGCGGTAAGCAAGAGTCTCCACCGACTTTTCTATGATCTAAGGAAAGGGTGAAAAGAACAGAAAAAGAACTTTCGAGAGTTTTCTGACTAAGGGGGGTAGGTTATGGAAATGGAAGGTGTTAGCACCCTTTCCATCTGTGGTTTTCCACGGGCTCTTAGGTACTTGCTCATTTTTGAAAATTGCTTTCGTGTTTGTGTTTTTTGAAAAGTTTGCTTGCTTTATGATAACTCTTGTATCAGTTCTCAAGAGTGTGATAAAGTGTTTTTGAAAGTAGTTTTGAAAGTGTGGTGTAAAAATGAATTAAATTTGAGAAAGTACTAAAGAATTATCTACCTACTCGAAAAAAGGGTGTTCTTTTCCTCCTTTCCTTTAGACAGTTCTATCCTACTATTATTGAGTAGGTAGTCGTATCGTTGGATGTTGAGAGACTATCGTAAGGGACGTTTATAGTCATTGAAGGAAACATGTAAAGATACCTTAGTATTTCGAAGGGACTGTCATCATCATATATTCGTAGGCAACTTGAGGGACAAGATCATTTCTCGTAGGCAACTCAAGGGACATTTAGGGACTATGATCTTTATGGTGACTTAAAACTGAGGGTCTTTGCTAAGAGTATCCCTATGTTCGAGAGACATGACCATTTCTGAAGGCAACCAAAGTGGGAAGTACCCTAGGGGTGCAAGTGTGCAATAATGTGCTTTTTTCAGATATATTATCTTGATGTTAGTGATCTAAGACTGATTATTTAGTTCTTGCCATACACACCTAATTTACTAGCAGTTTATATACAGGCATATAATATAGTGCGGAAAGTAAAACCTACAGCTATTACAAGGCTTTGAGGTAATTACAATTATATCTGACTGAAAATGTAAAATGCAGAAAATTAAACCCTAATTAATCTATTACAAACCAGGCACAGTTACAATAATCAAAAATTGCGAAAGTAAATAAACGCGCGCTTGAATTGAAAATACGACTAAAATCCTAAGTGAAAGGAATTTTTATGTTTGTTTTTGTTATGAAAAGAAATTGAATTAAAAATACTAAGTCTATTCAATTTTAGTTTTTTAAGAAAATATTAAAATAATTAATTAATTAATTGACAAAATTAATTTAATATAAAAAGCTAAGCCTAATGTTTTTTTGTGGTTTTTTAATGTTAATTAAAGCTTAGAAGAAGTAAGGACAAACAACCAAAAGAAAGGACAAAATCGAAAGACAAAAAACATTAAATGAAAAGAGTGCATTCTTGGAAGTAAGGCCTGGATTGAAGAGGCTTGTGTTGCCTTTCGATCCAGACGGCTGATCGAAGACCTCGTTCGAGAGTCTTAGGGGTGCTAGATCTGCAAGCAAATTCGTTAGAAATTGAAAATGCAAGGCCTGGGATTCGAACCCTGGTCCCTTCGATTGCACGAATTCCCTTTCACCACCTGAGTTTCTTGCTCATTCTAAATACATGACACCTGCTTTTGGGTCATGCAAATTAGTTAGTTCGAAACTAAACAAAACAGAAAACATCCCATTCGAAAGCAATCCCTGAACCCGGATCTGGGTTTGTTTCGGTTTGCCACAGCCGGTATCATGGGTTTCAAAGGTAACCAGCTTCGAAAAAACTCTATCCATGGTGTTCGAACACTGCAACTTGCACACATTTTATTAAATCACTCACAAATAACAACAAAAACTATGAACATGCAATCATGAGTCTAATTTAAGATTAAGTGGAATTGAACATTTTTACCACTTGAGGTGCCTGGATCTGCAGTCCTGGGTGTGAGATGGTTGGGGCACGAACGAGTGTACGCTTATGTGAACTCCAAGAACACGACCAGAGTGTTAACCTGGACGGGAGGTTCCTGCAGTGGATTTTTGACAACTTTGAAATTTGATGCTATTTTTTGGACCTTCGTGTGCTGCATTTTTTACGAGGCAATATATGTGTGTCTCTGTGTTCTTTCTCTAAGATTATGTGGTTTATATAGACAAGAGATTTTACGTCAACATTTGTGTATCAAATCTTGGTCCATCATGATGAAGAGATTTGATTTGATTTCTTCATAAAAACTTGCTATATTTGATTCAATCAAGTACCAATCTATTTTCATGCGTTACTGCCAGCCTGTTATGAGTTGTTTGGGCCTCAAATATGATGAAAATCGAAAGCTGACATGCCCCTGCAGATCCATTTCCATTTAATTTTTCTCTCTTCAAAGGTTTTAAGCTCCAATTCGAATTAATCAGAGCTTAACTCATCAGAGCATTGTTTCCTTCGAAAGCTCTGAACTCTAATTCGAATTGCACCAGCTTCGATGTCATGGATCCTTCTATTGAACCACCCTCTGCTTTGATTGCTTGATTTGAAGAGAATCACCCTGGTCGAATCAGCTCTTGTGGAGTTGTGAACAAACAAAGTAAGAATTTGTCCTTTAACTCAGGAATTGAATCCACGATCAACATTTAATTCTTGCCATATTTGCAAGGAAAACATTCCATTTTGAACTTTGGGTGAACCTGGACAGGTTAGGATAGGTGTTTTGTTCGAATTTGGCTTAAGGCTTTCATCATGGTTCCTTCAATTAAGTCTCAAGCTTTTCTCTCTTCGATGGCTTTGAACTTTGTCCAATTGAAGCGTTATCTTATTAACTAATCGAAGTGTTGTTCTACACTCCTTGATGGCTCTAAGTCCTGATTCGAATTGCCCAGAACTTCCCTCATCAGAACATTTGTTTTTTTTCGGAGGCTCTGAATTCGATTTGCACCAACTTCGTTATCACGGACCCTTCAATTAAATCTTAAGCCTTGCTCCCTTCGATGGCTCTGCATCTTGATTCGAATTGCACATATTCTCAGCATCATAGCTTCTACCATAGTCTGCAGAAAGGCTCATAGTTATCCTCTCCAATCTACATGAATTCGAATGCCCATCATCAGAGCTTCTGGAACCCTCTTAGTTCTTCCCCTTTTTGATCTCATTCTCTCTAACTTGGACAATCAGAATATCTCTCTGTTGATATGCCAATCGAAACATCACTTGGTTAACATGCCTGTCGAAAGGCATTTTGTACGCCCTAATGAAAAACAACCTTATTTAAGATGTCCGTCAAAGCTGACTTGTTGAAAATAACCATCGAAAGGCCCTATGCTAATTGAAGGACCTTTTGTAGATGCCAATCGAAGGACCTTTTGCAGATGCCAATCGAAGGACCTTTTGCAGATGCCAATCGAAGGACCTTTTGCAGATGCCAATCGAAGGACCTTTTGCAGATGCCAATCGAAGGATACTTAACCATCATTTGAAAAAAATTCCTTTTCTTTAGGAAAAGGTTTGTAACCACCTATGCAAGAAGAAATCTTGGAAAAAACATGAGAGGGAAAATTTTGGGGTACAACAGACAGAAACCAGTCTCTTCTTATCAATTAAATTCAATTGATCCAATCTTGTTTTAATCCATTCGTCTTCTCTTAAACCCGCTTCTTTCATAATCCTCAGAGAAGGAATCTGCACTTCAACAGTCAAGACAACTTCCATGCCATAGACTAAAGAGAAAGGGGTTTCCCCATTTGTTGTTCGAGCCGAGCTACAGTATCCATTAAGAGAAAATGGTAGAATCTCATGCCAATCTTTGTAGGTTTCTACCATATTTTGTACAATCTTTTTTATGTTTTTGTTGGAAGCTTCCATTGCACCATTAATATTTGGTCTGTATGGAGAAGAATTGTGATGCTTGGTCTTGAACTATGTGCAAAGTCTAGAAATTATGGCATTGTTGAGGTTGGTACTGTTGTCAGTGATGATCCTTTCGAGGATACCATACCGGCAGATAAGGTTATGCATGATAAACCGGGATATAACATTCTTAGTGACTGAGGAAAATAAAGCATCTTCGACCCATTTGGTGAAGTAGTCAATGGCGACGAGGATGAAATGATGTCCATTGGAGGAAGTGGGTTTGATTTCTCCAATCATGTTAATGCCCCACATTGCAAATGGCCATGGAGCAGTCATGACATTCAAAGGAATTGGAGGCACATGAACCTTGTTGGCATAGATTTGACACTTATGTCAAGTCCTCGAGTGAAGGTGACAATCAGTTTCCATAGTCGACCAATAGTAACCAGCCCTCAGAATCTTCTTGGCCCTATTGTGCCCACTATAATGAGTTCCAAAGATACCTTCATGCATGTCTTCCATGATCTTTTCTTCTTCTTTCTTGTCCACACAATGGAGCCAGGTAGAATCATGGTTGCGCTTGTATAGAATCCCATTGCTTAGGAATAATTTGGCTGAGAATCTTCGTAGGAATTTCTTATCATTGACCGAATCTCCCTCAGGATATTCTTGTGCTTCAAGATACCTCCTCACTTCATGATACAAAGGCTTTTCCTCATCAGCGTCAATCTCATAACAGTATGCAAGTTCGTCAAATCTTTCGATAGTAATTCAGGGAGCTTCTTTGTCCCAATTGACCTTGAACATAGACGACATATTTGCTAAGGCAACTGCCAGCTGGTTATCTTCCCTTAGAAAGTGTTCAAATTTGACCTCTTCGAAGTAATGGGATAAGGTTAACACAAGCTCTTTGTAAGGGATAAGATTAGGATGTTTGGTATCCCACTCTCCTTTGACTTGACTAATTACCAATGTCGAATCCCCGTATACGCTTAAGAATTTGATTCTTAAATCAATGGCAGCCTTTAGACCTAAGATGCACACTTCATACTCGGCCATGTAGTTTGTACAGTCGAAGCATAATCTGGCAGTGAAGGGTGTATGACATCCTTCGGGAGAAATGATCACAACGCGAATTTTGTTACCCAAAGCGATGGAAGCTCCATCAAAAACCATAGTCCATCGGGATCCTGGTTCAGGTCCTTCATACGGTCCAGGATTTTCACAGTCGGTCACTAGCATGATATTCTCATCCGGGAATTCAAATTTCATGGATTGATAGTCATCAATAGCTTGATGGGCCAAATGATCCTCCAACACGCTTCCTTTGATTTCTTTTTACGTAGTGTGTTGGATGTCATATTCAGTCAAGATCATCTGCCATCTAGCTATTCGTCTGGAGAGAGATGGATTCTCGAAGATATACTTGATGTGGTCCATCTTTGAAATCAATAAGGTAGTATGAGTCAACATATATTGTTTTAGCCAGCGAGCAGCATGTGCCAAAGCGCAACAAGTTTTCTTGATTAGTGAATATCTAGTTTCACAGTCAGTAAACTTTTTGCTAAGGTAGTATATTGCATTCTATGTTCGGCCAGACTCGTCATGTTGACCCAGCACACACCCCATTGAATTCTCTAATATAATCAATCACATAATCATAGGTCTTCCTTCAACTGGAGGCATCATGATTGGAGGTTCTTGCAAATACTCCTTAATTTTGTCAAAATATGCTTGGCAATTGTCATTCCATCTGACTACTTGATATTTCTTCAATAACTTAAAGATTGGCTCACAAGTAGCAATTAAGTGAGATATGAATCGAGCAATATAGTTGAGTCGACCTAAGAAACCTCTGACCTCCTTCTCAGTACAGGGTGCTGGCATTTCTTGTATGGCTTTGACTTTTGCAAGGTCGACCTCAATACCTTTTCCACTGACGACAAACCCTAAGAGCTTTCAAGACCTCACCCCGAAGGTGAACTTGTTGGGATTCAGCCTCAGCTTGTATTTCTTCAACCTCTCAAACAGCTTATGAAGATGATCATGGTGTTGTTCCTCAGTTTGCGATCTTGCAATCATGTCATCAACATAGACTTCTATCTCATGATGAATCATGTCATGAAATAGGTCTACCATAACTCGTTGATATGTTATCCCTGCATTCTTCAAACCGAAAGACATGACCTTGTAATAGAAGGTGCCCCATTGTGTAACAAAAGTGGAATTTTCTATGTCTTCGGGTGCCATTTTGATCTGGTTATATCCGGAGAAGTCATTCATGAAGGAGAAAACATTATGTTGAGCAGTGTTATCGACCAAGACATCAATATGTGGTAGTGGGAAATCATCCTTGGGGCTTTCTCTATTCAGATCTCTATAGTCTATGCACATACGGACTTTACCATCTTTCTAGGCACCAGGACCACATTTTTCACCCATTGAGGGTATGACGTCACTTCCAGGAAACCTGCATCAAACTATTTCATTACCTCGGCCTTTATCTTCTTAGACATATTTGGTTGCATACGACGAACCTTTTTCTTGACTGGAGGACAATCTTCCTTCATTGGTAGGCGATGAACTACAATATTAGTATCAATCCCCAGCATATCTTCATATGACCAAGCAAACACCTCAACATAATCATGCAGCATCTGTACCAACCTCCCTTTGACACTTTCTTCTAGGTTAGCACCGATCTTGACTTATTTTTTGTCTCTTAGTACCTAGGTTTATCACTTCAACTGGTTCCTTGTGTGGTTGAATGGCTTTTTCCTCTTGTATTAGAAGTCTGGCGAGTTCCCTACGTATTTCACAATCTTCCTTGCCCTCGTCTTTGACTTGATAGATTGGATGTTCGAAATCATAGATGGAAATAACATAGTCGTTTTCAATGATATCCGGAGTGGATGTAGATCTACATATATGTCTGTGTGTAAGATCACATGGCTATTTGAAAATGTAATAAAAGTAAAATAAAGGCAGAGAGAGCAAAATTTGAATGCAAAATAGTCCAGTGTTTCATTAAAATGAGCATATGGCATATGGAAATGACAAACCCTTAACAAATGGACCATTGTGCCCTGGGCAAGGCACATGGTTTAAAATTCATTGTTTAAATGGAAATTACAGATAAATATCTCAAAGAAAAAAAATAGTAAACGATAATTACTCCTTGTTAAAGGAGATGGGAATGAAATCCTTGGTATTCCAGTTGTTGAGCCCTCCATCAGTAGTTAGGTAGATCCAATCATCAAAATCACAATCAGCATCAGAGTCTTCAAGAGCATCAACTTCATGGTTAGTAATGCAGAGAGGTGGTTTCCATGCATGAGCACGTCGAACCTCCTTTTGAGCTTTGTAAGTGAAGCCCAACCCAAATTTTTATAACTTGAAAGGGAAATCGGGGAGTTGTCCCCAAATGGTGCAACCTTCTTCTTCAACAACAACACAAGCATCTTTGAGAGAGGCCATCCTTGGTGTATCTTTAGCAGCTTTGGGATTGTCTGGAGTGGCCTTGGCAATAACAACCATGGGAGAGACCATTTTGAAGGCTTGACAAGGAGTTTCAATGAACTCTCCTTCCATTTCAACATACTTGAATGAATATAGATGGATAATCATAAACTCTTCTTTACCACAGACGCTAACAATTTTCCCCCTGACCGGATATTTCAACTTCTGATGTAGTGTCAAAGTTACCGCACCTACCTCATGATTCCATGGGCGTCCAAGTACGCATGAATAAGCAGGATGGATATCCATCACATAGAATTTTGAGTTGAAAACTTGAGACCCAACTTTGATAGGGAGATCAACTTCTCCATGAACCATCCTCTTAGAACCGTCGAAATCCCTAACTACAATGTCGCTTGGTTTCAACACCAGTCCATCACATTCTATCCTGTCCAAAGCTCCTTTAGGTAAGACATTGAGAGAAGATCCAGTATCCACTAGTACATGTGTCAGGGTAGTGCCCTTACATTCTAGGGAGATGTGGAGAGCTTTGTTGTGATTCTTCCCCATCGGGGTCAAATCTGCATCCGAGAACCATAAATCGTTGTTGGCAGTCAAGCTTACTACACAGTTTTCAAATTTATCGGCCGTAGTTTCTTGAGGAACATGGGCATTCTTCAAGAATTTTATCAATGCTTGAGCATGTTCTTCGGAGCAAAGTAATAAATACAGCATAGAAATCTTCGAGGGTATTTTCCTCAACTGTTCCACTACCTTGTAATCATTTTTTATGATAATTTTTAGGATCTCCTCCATCTCTTGGGTAGATGGATCCTCAATAGTAATGTCTTTTGTGGGCGCCTTCGTCCTGGAAGGCTCAGTCATTTTTTTCCTTTCCTCTAGTGTGAGCAACAGGTTTAATAGCATTAATGCAAACGGGTGTGGTGGTGGTTGTAGGAGGTGAAATTTCTAGAGAGAAGATCCTCCTCATCCTAGTAACTTTACTCGATTCAACAATATTTGTAATGTCGGGAGTTTCATCTTTATCATCCCAGGAATCTTGTTTGATACCATATTAGTATACTTTTACCCCATAATTCCAGGGCACCGCCTTATCAGAAGAGTAAGGGATTGGACACAGTGTAGTGATGATTAATGGAGCTATTCTTGGTTCACTGGGAATCCTAAGAGGACCTTTGGAGGTGATCCTAATAGGTTTGTTGGAGATAGTAATGATGGACACGTCATTAAATTCTTGAGATACACTTTGGGTCAAACCTTTCGCAGATGGAGTTCTTTCAAATAGAATCTCATGGCTATCCATCAGGTGTTGAACACCTTTCTTAAGCAATTCACAACCAGTATTTTGTACAGCACAGCAGCAACAGTCTTCAAAGCATCCAGGGAATACTCCAACTTTTAACAAATTCTTTTTGATAGTCTTCAAAGGAGTAGTCAAATTATTGACGGAGGAAACAAAAGAGGCATCTTCAATAGCATTGACACCTTTACCATGATTTGGCATAGGTGCGGTGATTACATTGGGAGTTGACGGGGGATTGAATTCAATTTTCTTGTTGTCAATTAGGTCTTGGATTTTATTCTTTAAAGACCAACAATCATTGGTATCATGTCTGGGGTTGTTTGAATGGTAAGCATATTTGGCGTTGGGATTGTATTTAGATGAAGATGTATTGGGATTTTGTGGAGGGTCTCTTAGTGAAATGAGCTCATCTTTAATTAAATGTTGTAGGGCTTGTGGTAAGGACATACCACTCTTGGTGTATTGTCTTTCTTGAAACTTCTTCCTACGCCTACCCGCTTGTTGTGATTGAGTAGATGTAGGATTGGAAATTAAAACTGCCCCCACTGAGTGATGGTGGTCAGTCTTAGCATGGCTTCTTGGCCCATACACAGCATTATTCTCTTTTTTACCAGTAAATGGTTTTTCTACAGCATTTAAGGTGGAGGCCATAGGTATCTTCCCGCTTTTAATCCCGATTTCAACTCTCTCACCAGTTAAGATCAATTCAGTAAATCCGGATGACAAACTCCCAATCAGCAAGTTGAAGAATGGTCCAGTCAATGTCCCCATAAACATATCTACTAATTCTCTATCAATTAAAGGTGGTTGCATCCTGCCAGCCAAGTCTCTCCATTTTTGGGTGTATTCTTTGAAGCCCTCATTTGAACCCATGGTCATGCCTTGCAATTTCACCCTAGTTGGTGCAAGATCAGGATTATATTGATATTGGCGGTAAAATGTGGAGGCAAATCCTCCCAAGTACGGATGTTTGTCCCTTCCAATTGGTAAAACCACTCTAACTGCGTCCCAGATAGACTCTCTTGGAAAAAGTGCACCCATAGTTTTCTATCAGCGGTATGAGGCTGAATTTTCCGGACATAAGATCTTAAATGAAGATTTGGACATGAAACTCTGTCATATTTGGCAAAGGCTGGTATCTTGAATTTGTAGGGAATGACTACCCCAGGTACCAAGCCTAAGTCTTAAAAGTACAAGCTAGGCATAGCTTGGATTTCCACAACTTTTAGTCTGTCTTTTAATTTCTTATATTTATCGTCAGCCGGTGGATATTTCTCATTAGAATAATCCTCGTATTTAGAGATTTGATTGTTTCCACCCCTAGCACGGGTTCTCCTAGCGTCTTCATCTTTATTTTCATCCTCCTCGGAGGAATCCTCTTCAACTTGAACTTGTTTGATGGGGCCTTTAAACCTCTTCCCCATGTTAATTACAACTTTCTTCTTGGTCTACTTATTTGTAACCAGAAGAGCCATCATTTCTTGCTTCCCCTTTGCTAAGTTTAGCAGAGTCTCTTGAAATTGAGAGTGTTGAGTCTGCAAGTCCTTGACAGTTTTCTCGAGATCCATCTTTATACTAAATAAATAGTAAAAGGATGAGGAAACCTGTGTCAGAAAACCTACTTATGATATTATGCATGTCATGCGAATGTAATGTTTTCAAGGATTTAAAGAAATTTAAATTTGCTTAGACAAAGAAAAAGAAACAAACATTAATTGAATTAATAGAAATAGGAATTACAAATGCCTCTTGGGCTTACAACGGAAGAAACAAAACAAAATAAACTCCTAAAACAAAAGGACTCAAGTTTCCCATAGGCGCATCCTCTTTGGTGCGATGTAGGCATTCAAGATTTTCTCTTCATGAAGTTGCCTCGTGAGCTCCAAAACCTTCTTCTCACTTGCGTAGAATTGTGCTTCAAAGGTGTCTCGTTCCCATTTGAGTTGAATTCACGATCTTTGCAATTCCTCGAAGTTGGTAGGAATGTTAGGATGAAGAAGAGTGTAAGGGGTGTCTCCTTCAATAATGGGCTCCATAATCACAGGTAGGATGGCAGGATAAGGCATCATGAGACTTTGAGCACAAGTTCATACCCACTTGAGGTAAGGCTCAAGAGGGGTGGAATTTTTATTCCCCAAAGTCTTACTATCCACTTTTTTTACCATTCTCCGAGCTCGTATGAACCTTTAACGATAGCCTTGGACGTCTCCCTCGTAATCGAATACCATTCCTTGGATGAGCACATCATGGGGACCATCTCTTCGCGCATACCCAAACTGCCATAATGCAAGAGAAGGTTTATAGGTGATACCTCCCCTAATGCCCAAGAGTGGGACATTAGGGAATTCCCCACAATGATTGATGATGGGAATATCCTCCAAAGATCTAGGACACCAATGAATATCCGAGTGCGAGAGTGGCATCATCCTTTGAGACCATGTCAAGCCTTGCTCATTCTTCAATGTTGATCGAGGTAGCTGCGAAGTAAACCACCTAGACATTAATGGAATGCAACACAAAAGAGTACCCCTTTTCTTCATGGTGCGAGTGTGGAAACAATGTAGAATGTCTCCAAGTAAAGTAGGTATGGGATTACAAGAGAGAAAAACCTTGACGGCATTCACATCTATGAATTGGTCTGGATTGGGAAATAGAACCAAACCATAGATTAGAAGGGCCAAGACATCCTCAAAAGATTTAAAATCCATATTTTCCCAAAACAAACTAGCCTTTTCCAACAGAAACTTAGCTAAGAACCCTTAACTTCACTTATTGTCTCCCAATTTGTCATAATGTCAGATCTCTTCAAATGCAAGGCTTTGGAAATAACTTCAGGCTTTGGAGTTTCTTCTAAACCAGTAAATGGTATTTGATCAAGTACAGGCACTCCTAGCAATTGAGATAATTCTTCTAATGTAGGCACCAATTGGTAGTCGGGAAATGTGAAGCAATGATGCATAGGATCAAAGAACTGGAAAAGCACACACATTATTTCTTCTTGGAAGTTTGAGGTAGCCAAGTTGAGAAGTCGACCATATTTCTTGGTGAAGGGAGAATCTCCAGGCACTCTTGATGCTAACTCTTGAAGTTGAGGATGCACTTTTACGAAGTTGACTCAGATGGTATTCCTACAAGTGAAAGCCATGTCCTACAAAACAGAACAAAGATAAATTCCTAAATCCTTGAAATGGTTAGTGAGAATGCTTATGATGTTATGATGTCATGAATAATAATCACAAACAAAGCACATAAAGACCTTAGGTTTAGGCTTTCATGGGTTTCATAGGTAAGTACCCTCTTGAAGTTTAGTTGGTTCAACATGTCCTAGAAAGTAACCAGGGTTCTAGGGAATCTCAATATCACTGATCTTTCTTCATTGGGCATTGTTTTAGCACAATCAATATTTTCTTGTGGCCAAAATATCCCAAAAGTATGATCTCAATGAGTGTAGTATCGAGTATCAACCAATCTTCAGATTTGCACCAAAGTTAGCTATCTCACTACTTCCTAATGGCCAAGTTGTTCAACTAAAGGTTCTACGGTCAGTTAGTGCTTTATGACATTGCACAGCGGCCCCGTATTCTCCTCGATTTAACACAAGGGATACCGGCATCAACAAATGTGTCACACTAATGTAGCCATTGTTTCAACCATATCGGTCTATGTTGTACAGTTTCCACAATCTATTGCTACTTACCAAATGATGTTCCCAGATCCGGGTAGAGGATCTATACAAGAAACCAAAACATAGGCCCAAAAATATAAAGCAAACAAGTCAAACAAATGAAAGCATTTTAAATATGATCTAGTCTCTTAAGGTAACCCCACTTTTAAGTTTTTCCCCAGCAGAGTCGTCGGTTCTGTAATACGGTGGGAGAACTAACTTGGGTGTTTTGCGTTTTATCACAATTTTTACGGATAGCAAGAGCCGCCATCGAATTTTCTTTTATCCAATAAAGGAACGTGTGAAAATAAAAGGAAAGACCTTTTGAGAATTTTCTTGAGTTCGGGGGGTAGGTTATGAAAAGGGAAGGTGTTAGCACCCTTTTCATCCATAGTTATCTACGGGCTCTTAGTTGCTATCTCACTTTTGAAATGCTTTGTCTGAAATGTGTTTGTGATTGTTTTTTTAAGTATTTTTGAAAAGTGCCTTCGTTTAGGCGAACTTTGTAATGATTCTCGTTTCTACAAGAATGTATACAAAGTGTTGACTTTTGAAAATATTTCATGGAAAGTGTTGGTGTATTTTGGAAGATGTTTTGAAATGTTGTGAGAAAGCAACTATTAAAGTTCTACCTACTTAAAAAGTCTTAGTTCTTTTCTTCCTCCTTTAGATAGTGTTGTCTTACTATTAGTTAGTAAGGAATCATATAATTGGATGTGAAGGGACAGGCGTGCGTCATCGTACAGTTATAGAAAGAAACATTGTAGGATACCTTAGCAATTTGTCGTAAGGGTCTAAGATCGTTTACCGAAGGCAACATTGAAGGGTCGTCGAGGGACTACGATCTTGTATTCGAGGGTCTTTGCTAAAGTATCCCACGTTCGAGGGACATGACTATTTTATTCTAAGGCAACAAGTGTGGGTTAACCCTAGAGGTGCAAGTGTGTAAATTGTTTGTTTTCATGCTTTTGTTTCTTTGAATTAGGGTTTTCTATTGGTTGATTTTATGTCTTGCCATACAAACCCTAATTACTAGCATTTATATTTGAAAGCGATAAATTACGGAAATGTAAAGTTCTACGCTATTACATTATTTGGGGATGGGGATACAAATTTACAAATGGGGGAATAAAAGAAATTAAACCTAACTACTATTACAACCATGTTGAATATGAATGATAAATATACAAGAATATTAAAACAATATAAAAGAAAAAGAAAATTGTTTTTTTGTTTGAGTTTTTGTATAAAGGGTTTAATATTATCCTAATTGAACTAACAAAGAAAGAAAATAATTAATTATGTCTAAATTTATTAAATAAGAACTAAATATAAATTAAATAGAAAAAAGAAATTAGATTAATTAAGAAGAAAAATGTTAAGAAATTTTTTTTTTAACTTTTTCTTTAAAAGAAATAAAATAAAAGTATATTAAATATATAAATAATAAATATAAAATATTTTTGGGGTTTTTGATTAATAAACATGATAATAATAATAATAATAATAATAATAATAATAATAATAATAATAATAATAATAATAATAATAATAATAATAATAATAATAATAATAATAATAAAGAAAATAAAATAAAATATAAAATATAAAATTAAAGTTAGGGAGGGTTATAAAATGAAAATGGGGTTTGAAAGTAAAACAAATTTTATTTTGTACTAGGCCCAATGGTGTTTATTTTTATAATCAGAAAAAATAAATAAAATAGAATTGGGCTTGGTTGTGTTTAGTAAAAGGAGGGTATTGAGAAAGAAATTTAGTCTAGGTCCAAAATAGAACCCAAACGCTTGTTGATCCAGTATGGTTGATTTCTAGGATTGTACCATATGCTTACATTATGGGGCGTTTGATTTAATGGCCAGGAAAATCACATGGTATAGATGAGAGGTGCATGGTGTGCGCACATGGCTTGTGTGTATAGAACTTGAAATAAGAAAATATAAATAAAAAAAAGGGTACCACTGGGGCTCGAACCCATGTCCCTATAGTCACAGGTGCGCGCTTCTATCACTAGGGTGGCTATACATTCAGTGTTATAAACAAAACCATAAATATATATTTGAAAACCAATCCTAGGTTTGTGTCATCTTCAACCTCGTGCCAAACTTTCAACATGATTTTTCAAAACCTATAACTTATTCATCTCTCAACCATTTGCAAAAATTTAAACATCAAATTTATTCTAAATTTCATCATGATTCCAGAAATGTAAATAACTTAAGCTATAAATCAAAGATGAATGAGAATTTCTAATGGTACCAAATCCTGACCTAGCATTTTCAGAAAGTTCAAACTTAAAATTATCACTACTCAAGCAATATAAATGAATTCTAAGGACACGGTCACTTTAGGGCTATGATGTCTATATTTTATTTTTGAAAATGGAAAGCTAACAATGCCTATATGGAGATTTCAAAAGTTGGAAAACTTACCTCAAAAAATGGATTTCGTGTTTTGCAAATGAGCTTGATTCAAATTGTTGTAATGATCAGGTTAGCTTCCTTGAGTCTCTAGGAAGCTAATGCAATGCTTAGCTTGAGTTAAGAGTGGCTGAAATGGCCTGGAGAAGTCAAGTTGCAGACCCCTGTTTTTGAGTTTGGACAATGGTGAAAATGGTGTTACAGTTTGGAAACAGGGGTTGGAATTAGTTGTATTTGAAGTAAGGAAACTTTTGAGATGTTTTGGAGGAAACACATGAATGGTTTGAAAGATGGGAGTTTTTGGTCAGATTTTATACAACAATGAAGTTTTTGTGAAATCTGAGTTTTCATGGAGTTTGAGTGAGTTTGAGTGCTTGCTAATTCGTGTGTTATGTTGCAAATGATGGTTCAATTTATAGAGAGGAGGTTTGGAAGTTTGTAGAAGTCAGAAGTACAACATTACATGTTTGTGGATTTTGACTTATTTTTTAAGCAACTTGGACAAACATGGTTTCAAGGCAAGGTAGGGTAGCTAGTAACTTTAAACATGCTTACTCTGAACTTTTATAGGATGCTTCTGCAGAAAGAACAACTACAAAGCTCAAGGGGAGTGGACTTTGTGATTAAAGCCACTTTTCCAAAATGGAAGTGTGAACGTTCTTCCATTAATGGCAATTTGGTTTGGATAATGGTTCAATCACTTGGATAATGGTTCAAACATTTGTGTAAACCATTAATTATGGAGTGAAACATAAGTTAGAAGCATGCAAAGTAAGATTATGCAGCATGGCTTATGGATTTGATCAAGTGTTCTTCATGAAAAATGCCTTGTAATTCAAGTTTGAAACCCTAACTTCATCTATTTGATTCTCCTAGCTCAAGAATTATCTCAATGAGTTCTTGGACATTTTGGAAAGCTTGGAACATCCTATACAACCTTAGTGTTTTTCATTTTTGAATAATAAATTTGGAACCATGTGAAAATTTGCAATGAAGTTAGGTCCAAAATCTGCCTAAACTAGGTCAAATTTTAACTAAGTGTTTTTTTATAAAAAAAGTGCATGACTTTGTGAATTCATAACTCAAAATCCAAGCATTTTTAGAACTTGATCAGTAAAGAAAAGTTGTATATCTCATCAATATCTACAACTTTCATGTTGAAATTTTTTTTGAATCATCTTGCATCTTGGTGAAAAAATGTCATGAAGTAATGAAATTATCATGTATAAAACTCTTAGAAAAATTTCTAAGTCTTGAAAAGTATGACTTTTCAAATTGATTTTTTACTTTCTTGATTTCTTGATGATCAAGCTTCATATTTTTGAATGTCTTGATAAATTTTAATCTTTGAAACTCAATTTTGATCGAAGTTTGACTTTTGGTGTATCAGTTGACTGAATTTCAACTATTAATAAATTGATCTTGAGAAATGTTTTGAGCCATGAAATTAGGTCAACATGTTGAATTTGAATCCTTGAGCTTGTACTTCAAGCCAATTGTAATACGGTGGGAGAACTGACTTAGGTGTTTTGTGTTTTATCGCAATTGTTGCAGATAGCAAGAGTCGCCACTGACTTTTCTTTTATCCAATAAAGGAAAGGGTGAAAAGAACAGGAAAGACCTTTTGAGATATTTTCTTGAGTTCGGGGGTTAGGTTATGAAAAGGGAAGGTGTTAGCACATTTTTCATGCGTAGATATCTACGGGCTCTTAGTTGCTAGCTCACTTTGAAAATGCTTTGTTTGAAATGTGTTTTTGATATTTTCGAAAGTATTTTTGAAAAGTTCCTTCGTTTAGGAGAACTTTGTAATGATTCTCGTCTCTATAAGAATGCATACAAAGTGTTGACTTTTGAAAATATTTCATGGAAAAGTGTTGGTGTGTTTGAAAGATGTTGTTTTGAAGATGTTGTGAGCAAGCAACTATGAACGTTCTACCTACTCAAAAATTCTTTGTTCATTTCCTCCTCGTTTAGATATTGTAATCTTACCATTAGTTCGTAAGAAACCTTATCATTGGATGTGAGGGACAAGCGTGGGCCATCGTACAGTCATATAAGGCAACTTGTAAGATGTTTTAGCAATTTGTCGTAAGGGTCTAAGATTGTTTACCGGATGCAACATTGAAGGATCATCGAGGGACTACAATCTTTTAATTAAGGGTCTTTTGCTAAAGTATCTCACGTTCAAGGGACATGACTTTTTTATCCGAGGTAACAAGTGTGGATTAACCCTAGAGGTGCAAGTGTGCAAAGTGTTTGTTTTCCATGCATTTTTGTCTTGAATTAGGGTTTTCTATTAGTTGATTTTATGTCTTGCCATACAAACCCTGATTACTAGCATTTATATTGAAAGTTATAAATTGCGAAAATTTTAAAATTATAAGCTATTACATCATTTAGGGATGGAGGTATAATTTAAAAATGGGGGGAATGAAGCTACTAAAACCTAATTACTATTACAACCATGTTGAATAATATAACGCACAAGAAGATAAAAATAATGTAAAAGAAAAGAAAATTGTTTTTTATGTTTTATTGTATGAAAAGGTTTTAATTAAAGTAAATTGAACTAATTAATTTACAAAAAAAGTTAATTAATTATTTAACAAAACCTAAAATATAAGTTAATTAAAATAAACCCTAAGTCTAATTTAATTGTTTCAAAAATAATTTTGGTTAATATTAATTTGGAAAATAAAATGTTTTATAATGTAAAAGAAAATAATAGAGTTTAATTTAATAATAATAAAATAAACACTTGAATTGAAATATTTAAGAAGAATATATGTCTTTGTGTTTTTTAGAAAGAAAACCTTTAAAAGGTAATATCTTGATTTAATTATAAATAATGAAAATAAAAATATATTTTTTGTGATTTTTTTATATTCATAAAATAGAGGTGATAAATATATAGTATGCAAAAAATCAACTAAAAAGGAGTTGTTTTGATTGGTTAAATAAATTGTTGAAGTTTGTTAAAAAAATGTGAAATAAAACAAGTGATAAAAATTAAGTTTGGTCCTACAAAGGCTTAAACCCAGGACATCAAGGTTGCTGGCTCAAAAGATTACCACTAGACCAGGTGCATTTGCTTGTCAACAATATGCTTTCATGACATTATATTAGAATATTGCTTCCTAAAATCACAAAAATCACAAAATATGCACAAAAGGGGAGTTCACTATGGTTCAAACCCGCGCCCTTAAGGTGAAAGTGACATGAAACATGTGCTGCTTACCACTGGGGTGGCTGATACATCCGGTGATAAAACAACAATCATTAAATATAATATGAATTCAAAGTTGAAAATTTGAAAATGCAATTTCCTTATTTTTCTTCCTCTAGCACGTTAACAGTAACAGCAACAAATAATTTCCATTTTTCAAAAACTCTAACTTCCTCGTTTCTCAACCAAGTTCAAAAATATAAAAGTGAAACTTGCTTAGAATTTTGCAAGGAATATAACGGTATAATTTTCTGAAGCTATAACTCGAGGATTTTCACAAATTTTTATTGGTACCAAATGAAAACCTAAATGTCCAAAAAAATTCAGTTTTAAAACTCTCATCCCACAGTCAATTAAAATGAAATTTAAGGATATGGTTAGCTTCATATGCATGATATATACATTTTAGTTTTTTAAAGTAAGTGCAAATGATGTTTGTATTAAGATTTCAAAGTTGTAAAAACTTACCACTTGATGCAAATTTCAAGGTTCTCTACACGACTTCCAAAAACAATATGATGATTGCTTTAGCTTCCTGGGACCTTAGTGAGTATGTTGCAACTCTTACTTCGCCTTGAGAGTGTCTGGATTGGTCTACTCAAGTCAAGTTGCAATGGTGTATTTTGAAAATGGTAGATGATGAAGATGATGTTACAGTGAGGAAACAGGGGTATGGATAGCTTCTATATGATATATATGAAATTTTTGGATGATTTGTTTGGACAATAGTTGCAAGAGTGATGAGTTTCGAAGTTAAGGTTTCAAAAGCTTAAAATGGTGATTTTTAGCCAATTTGGGTTTGAGCGTATATGAGAGGGCTTAAGGGCTTGTAAATTTTTGGTATGGCTTGCAAATGATCCCTCTATTTATAGGTAAGAGGTTTGACATATTGAAGTAACCAGGATCTTGAGATAACAAGTTATGGTTTTGAATTTGGTTTGAAAAAGCACAAAATGCAAGTTTTCTTCATGATGATGAAAGGAGTGATTTAAGGGGCTTTGTCATGCTTTACTAGCTGCTATATGATTTCCCATGATCACCAAGATTGTTTGTATCTTTGTAATAAGTCACAAGCTTGAATGAATAGAGTGGTTAGCATAAAACTTTCTTTATCAAAGTGGATATGTTACTTTTTGCAATTTCAACCATAAATGGTATCAAGACTTGGACAAAGCATCAAATCCGTGTGTAATACACTTAGGGCCTGTGTAATTACTTAATTATGGAGAGATTTAGAAGAAACATGGCCTGAAAAGTGATATTGAATGATAAGGTTATGATATTTGATTATTAGTTCATGACAAAAGTGGCTTATAATTCAAGTTTATCATGCCAACTTCAAGTCTTTGAATCTCCTAGCTCAAAAAAGATCTCTTCAAGTTCTTTGACATTTTGGAAAGCTTGGAACATCCTCTACAACTTTCATGTTGGCCATTTTGAAAAAAATCCTCTTGGAGCTTGGTGAAAATTTCCCCAGAAGTTAGGTCAAAATTCTGCCTAAACTTGTTGAAAATTTCACTAAGTGTTTTAGAAAAAGTGCATGACTTCATAAATTTATAACTCAAAATCCAAGCACTTCTAGGAATTGATCAGTAAAGCAAAGTTGTAGATATCATCAAGATCTATAAATTTCATATTGAAAGTTTTCTTTGAATCATCTTGCATCTTGGTGAAAAAATGTCATGAATTTATGAAATTATCATGCTTAAAACACTTAGAAATTTTTCTAAGTCTTGAAAAGTTTGACTTTTCAAATTGACTTTTGACTTTCTTGATTTCTTGATGATCAAGCTTCAAATTTTTGAATGTCTTGATGAATTGTGATCTTTGAAACTCAATTTTGATCAAAAAGTCAAAGTTTGACTTTTGGTGTATCAGTTGACTTTTCATCAATTGACTGAATTTCAACTATCAACCAATTGATCTTGAGAAATGAATTGAGTCATGCAATTAGGTTAAAATTATGTACTTGAATCCTTGAGGTTATGTTTCAAACCAATGAGCCATGTATTAGGTCAAAATTCAAAGCTTAGCCATTCTTAGTCAAAACCCTAATTTTGACCATTTTGACCTTTTGATGATTTGAACATTTTTCTTGGAGAATTATGACCCAAACTTGATCAGTTGATTCTTATGACTTCAAAATGTTGATATTGACCAAAAATATTGAAGTTTGATTATAGGTTGGCCACAGTTGACTTTTTACCCAATACAACTGATTTTGGGTCATTTGATCAATTGACTGAGTAAACTTGTGATCCAAGACTTGAAACTTGACATGAGTAATCTTGGAGGTCCATTATGATCTATGAAACTAATTTTATGCATTAAAAGTTCAATTATCCTTGTGTAAATCAAAACCCTAATTTGAGGCATCAGTGTTTAGTATATGGCTTGATCCAGTCAACACTTGTACAAACTTGAGCTATTGAAGATCTTGTGAGAAATATCTTGAGAAAAGAGATGGAAAATTTTGGGGTACAACACCATTAGATCATGCATTAGGTTAAAAACCCTTGATCAGTCAAATACAGTCAAAACCCTAATTTTGACCATTTTGCCCTTTTGGTAAATTGAGTGCTTTTCTTGAGAGATTATGATCAATACTTGATCAAATGATGAATAGGACTTTAAGATGTTTACGTTGGCCAAAAATCATGAAGTTTGACTGTAGGTTGACCACAATTGACTTTTTACCCAATACAACTGATTTTCAATCATCTGAGCAATTGACTGAGCAAAATTGTGATTCAAGTTTTGAAACCTGACATGAGTATTCTTGAAGGTCCATAATGATATATGAAAGTCATTTTAGGCATTAGAAGTCCAATTATCCTTGTAAAAATCTAAACCCTAATTTGAGGCATTAGTGTTTAGGAGATGGCTTGACCTAGTCAATACTTGTGCAAGCTTGAGTTATTGAAGATATTTGTGAGAAATGACTTGAGAAAAGAGAGGGAAAATTTTGGGGTACAACACAGGGTATATAAGAATTAAACTCCCTAGACGATTCATAAGGTTATCCATCTCTTTTATCCCCAATCAGGGTATATAAGAATTAAATTCCCCAGACGAGTCGAAAGGTTATCCATCTCTTTTATCCCCAGTTGGGGTATATAAGAATTAAACTCCACAGACGAGTCGGAAGGTTATCCATCTCTTTTATCCCCAGTCAGGGTATGTAAGAATTAAACTCCCCAGTAGAGCGATGAACGACTAATGTTCCTAAACTCTTCTCCCCAAATAGAAGTCAACATTCCTCAGCGGAGTTTCCTCAAACAGCAAGCAGGAATCCCCAGCGGAAGCATTCAAGACAAGGTTGAAGATTACACATGTTCTTCATCCCCAACACCAGTCAGGGATTCATTTTCCCCAACAAGATGTCATATAGAACTATTGATACACTTCCAACAACATTTTACATTCATATATCATTTACCCATATCATAGCATATGCATACGAAACGTATATAGCACAGTCTCATTTATTTTGAGAACATCATTACGCAATGCATTTCATACATCATTACATTAAATACAACTAACTCTTTACCTTTTCAGGAAAGATCAATCAACAAACAAACATTATCAACTACTTATATGACCCGACAGTCTTCTCCAAGGCTACATCTGACAAAGGGCTATTTCAACAATTTTCTCAGAGGATCATTCTCAAAAATTTCTGGCTCATATTAAATCGACCATAGATTTATTCTGATACTTCTTCCAGTAGACCTTTTTTGACTCAGATTAAATCAACCATAGATTTATTCTGATACTTCTTACAGTTGAAGTGGCCGTAGATAGCTTTTGGCTTAGATTAAATCAACCATAGATTTATTCTGATACTTCTTCCAGTAGACATTTTCTGGGTCAGATTAAATCGACCATAGATTTATTTTGATACTTCTCCCAGTTAAAGACGGACGCGGACATCTTCTGGCTCATACTAAATCGACCATAGATTTATTCTGATACTTCTTCCAATAGACATTTTTTGGATCAGATTAAATCGACCATAGATTTATTCTGATACTTCTTCCAGTTAAAGACAGGCGTAGACATCTTATGGCTCATATTAAATCAAGAATATATTTATTCTGATACTTCTTCCAGTAGACATTTTCTAGCTTAGATTAAATCAAGCGTAGATTTATTCTGATACTTCTTCCAGTTGTAGACTAGCATAGACATCTTCTGGATCAGATTAAATCGAGCGTAGATTTATTCCAATACTTCTTCTAGTAGACATTTTCTTGCTTATATTAAATCAAGCATAGATTTATTCTGATGCTTGTTCCAGTCGAAGCCGAGCGTAGATGTAGTCTAAGTTCTATCAACAATTACTTTTGATGGCATATATAAGCCCATCTCTGACAAATCTACATAACATGTCCAAATGGCATCTTTAATCCCATTCCCAGTATAATCAACCAACATTGTTACTTCATGCACAGGAGAGTAAAACTTATGGGCACTTAAGTGTTCAATCATCTTCTACCTTCAAGTCACGAATGGTGGAGAGACTAATCTAACTCTTCAGGTTTAAGAAGGTTGAACAGGGGAAGCTATTGTACACCAAAATTTTCCTTCTCATTTTCTTCAAAACATGCTTACAAAGGTTTCAAATACTTATAGTCACTCAAGAGTTGATTGGTCAAACCTCCTCCTAACAAGGGTCTTCAACTAAGGTTTGGTGCTTCTCAAACAAGATTGGGTTGCAAGGGTCTCAAATGACTTTCATGGTTCATCATAGGTCCTTAATAATTCTTATGTCAAGTTTCAAGTCATTCATCACAAATTTGGTTAGTCAATTGCTCAGATGATTGAAAATCAACTATATTGAGTAAAAAGTCAACTATGGTCAACATACCGTCAAACTTCAAGATTTTCCGGTCAATACCAACATTTTAAAGTGATATTCATAATTTGATCAAAGTTTTATCGTTATTTCTCAAGGAAATCCCTCAAATCATCAAAGGTCAAAATTTTCCAAATTAGGGTTTTTTATTGAAGATGACTGATGTAATACGGTGGGAGAACTGACTTGGTATTTTGTGTCTTATCCCAAATGTTGCAGATATAAAGAGTCTCCACCGACTTTTATTTTATTCAATAAAGGAAAGGGTGAAAATAACAGAAAATATCTTTTGAGAATTTTCTTGAGTTCGGAGGTAGGTTATGAAAAGGGAAGGTGTTACCACCCTTTTCAGCCGTAGTCACTTTGAAATGCTTGGTGTTTTGTGTAAGTTGAAAAATGTTTTGAAGATGTTTTGAAAGTGTTGATATTTTAATTATCCTCGTATCGTTGAGAATGTATACAAAATGTTTGTTTTGGAAATATTTTGAAAATCCCTTAGTGCGGCAATTTTGCAATGATTTTCGTATCGTTGAGAATGTATACAAAATATTTGTTTTGAAAATATTTGTTTGAAAATAGAGTGTTTGAAAAGATGTTTGTTTTTGAAAGTGTGAGGTGTGGAAATGGTTAGTTAACATTAAAGGGTCATCGAGGGACTACGATCTTTTAATCGAGGGTCTTTTACTAAAACATCTCACGTTCAAGGGACATGACTATTTTATCAGAAGCAACAAGTGTGGGTCACCCTAGAGGTGCATGTGTGCAAAGTGTTTTTGATTTCATGTATTTTATCTTGAATTAGGATTTTTTTTCTATGATTGATTTTAAATCTTGTCATACACACCCTAATTACTAACAATAATAAGGAAAGCGATAAATTGCGGAATTTAAATGTCCTACGCTATTACAACGCTTTGGGAATGGGGGATACATGTTTTGTGAATAGGGGTAAGAAAGCAATAAAGCCTAATCATATATTACAAACCATTTAACATGGATAATAATAAAATGCACAAAATGTATAGATGAAGAAGAAAAAATAAATTATTTTTAGGGTTTTTTGATGGAAAAAAGATTTGATAATTTAACCTAACTAAACTAATCAATTTTAATTACAAGAGAAGTTTAATTAGCTTTTAACAAAACCTGAAATTTAAGTTAGTTGAATTTAAGAGAATGAAACCTAAGTCTAAATAATTTGTTTAGAAAATTATTTGAATGTTAATGTTAATTTGAAAAGAAAATGTTTTTATCATGTAAAAAAAAGAGTAATAAAATCTAATTTGATTAAAAAAGGAAATAAAGTATTTAAATTAAAATATTTTTAATTTAAGAAAATATATTTTTGTATTTTTAGGTTAAAAATAAATAAAGAATAAAATATAAAAGGTATTAAAAATAGTTGGGCTTGAGTGTTAAAAAGTAGAAGGGAGGTAAAAAGAAGAATAAAATGTTGGGCCCAAATGAGCCATTTTTGAAATCAGAAAAAGAAATGACAATGTTTGTAATAAAAAAGTCAAATTGGGTATGCGCTGAAAAGTAAATTAGGGGGTGATAAAGTAAAAACAAAGGGTACAAATCCAGAAGGCCCAACACTTTGTTTGATTCAGTAGGGATGGTTTCTTGAAGTGCACCGTAGGCTGGCACTTGGATGCGTTGGATCTATCTGCACAATGATCTGATGGTGATGGTGAGATGAATACCATGCACGCTTTTACTTTGCTTGTACCTGATTAGTATGAAACAAATATGAAAATAAAAAATTTCCACGCCTGGCTCGAACCCATGACCAGGCGTAGGAATTCCTTATACGCGTGCTCTGCCACTGGGGTGGTTGTTACATCCGGTAGTAATGCAACTTGCACTAAATTTAAAATAAAATTAATTCTGAATACACTGCATCTTCTTCCTCGTGCCAGCATCTTCAACACAATTTTTAAATTTTTGATCTTGCTCATTTCTCAACCATTTTCAAAAATGTAAACATGAAAGTTGTTCCATTTTTCACCACGAATTCAACCATATAAATTTCATAAACTATAAATCAAAGATAAATGAGAATTTTGTTGGTACCAAATTAAAACCAAAATTTTTTAGAAAGTTCAACTTTAAAATTTTCATCACTTAGGCCACATAAATGAAAACTAAAGGCATGGTTAGCTTCAGGGAAATGATGTCCATATTTTTCATTCACAAAGTAACCATTAATGATCCTTGTATAGAGATTTAAAAGTTGAGAAAACTTACCTCAAAACTGGAAATCGTGTTTGGAGTTTGAGCACTCCTGGAGGTGTTGTGATGATCTGGATAGCTTCACTGAACTCCTAGGTAGCTATTGCAATTCTTACTTTGAGCTGAAAGTGCTTGAATATTTCTGGAGAAGTCAAGTTGTAGGTTTGAGTTTTTAGAAATAGAGGATGGTGTAAATGGTGTTACAGTTGTGTAGCAAGGTCTTGGATAGTTTCTAAGTGAGGTATGGAAGCTTTATGATTGCTTTGGAGTGAAAACGCACGAGTAAATTGTGAGTTTGAAATTCAAGGTCGGAAATGACAAGTTATGGAGGTTTTGATGCAAATTTTGGTCTGAGGGAGTATGAGGGGGTTAGAGGGATCTTGAACTTGTGTTTGGGTTGCCAAATAGTGTCTCTGTTTATAGGGAAAAGGTTGGAGGGAAGGAGAACATCAGGTTTATAAGTTACAAAGTTATGGATAGGTGACTTAGTTTTGAAGCAACATTGAGTTAACCTTGTTCCAATGCATAGTACAAGCATGATCTTAAATGGCTAGAGGCCTTAGACATGTTTCTTCTAGCTTTGATATTGTGTATGCTCAGAAGAAACAAGTGCAAGGCTCAAGGAGAGTGGACTTTGTGATTAAAACCACTTTTCTAAAATGGAAGTCTTGGCTTTCTTCCCTAAATGGCAAATTAACTTGGACAAAGCTTGAATCACTTAGACAATGACTCAAACAGTTGTGTAAACATTAAATTATGGATTTATTACAAGTTAGAAGCCTGCAAAGCTATATTATGCAGCATAGGCTTGAGATTTGCTCAAGTGTTCTTCATGAAAATGCCTTGTAATTCAAGTCTATCATGCCAACATCTTCTCTTAGATTATCCTAGCTCAAGAATGATCTCTTCAAGTTCTTGGACATTTTTGAAATCTTGAAACTTTTTCTACAACCTTCATTTTGACCACTTTGGCTAAATCAACTTGGAACTTCATGAAAATTGTCCAAGAAGTTAGGACAAAAATCTACCCAAACTTGTTGAAAATTTCACAAAGTGTTTATACAAAAATGTCATAAGTTCATGAGCCTATATCTTCAAATCTAAGCATTTTTTGGATATCAACCATAAATGAAAAAGTTTTAGAACTAATCAAGATCTACAACTTTCATGTTGAAAGTTTTCCTTGAATCATCTTGCATCTTGGTGAAAAATTGTCATGAAGTAGTGAAATTATTAAGGTTAAAAAACACTTAGAATTTTTTTCAAAGTCTTCGAAATCTTGACTTTTTGTTGAATTTCTTGATTCTCTTGATTCTTGATGATCAAGCTTGATATTTTTGAATTTCTTGATGATTCTTGATCTTTGAAATTCAATGTTGACCAAAAAGTCAAAGTTTGATTTTTTGTGTGTCAGTTGATTTTCCATCAGTTGATCCAAATTTTAACTGTCAATCCCTTGATCTTGAGAAGTGATTTGAGCCATGAAATTAGGTAAATCAATTTTGTTTGAATAATTAAGATCATGCTTCAATCCATTAGGTCATGTACTAGGTCAAAAGTCATTGATCAGTCATTCTCAATCAAAACCCTAATTTTGACAATTTTGCCCCTTTGATTATTTGAATGATTTTCTTGAGGAATTATGATCAATCCTTGATCATTTGATGAATATGAATTCAAAATGTTGATGTTGGCCAAAAATTATGAAGTTTGACTGTATGTTTTCCACAGTTAACTTTTTACCCAATATAGTTGATTTTCAATCATCTGAGCAATTGACTGAGCAATTTTAAGATGCAAACTTGAAACTTGGCATGAGCATTCTTGAAGACCTATAATGAACCATGAAAGTCATTTGAGGTATTAAAAGTCAAACTTTCCTTGTGAAAACTAAAACCCTAATTTGTGGTCTCAGTGCTTAGGAGGTGAGCTTGTCTGGTCAACTCTTGAGCATCCTTGAGCATTTGAGATCTTTTGTGAGAAATGTCTTAAAGAAAAGGGAGCGAAAATTTTGGGGTACAACAACTGATCATTGACTTTTGGCCTAGTGCATGACCTAATGTCTTAAATCATGATCTCAAGGGCTCAAAAACAACATCTTGACCTAATTACATGGCTCAAGACATTTCCAAAGATACAAGTGATTGATAATTGAAGAATTGAATCAATTGATGAAAAGTCAACAGTCATACAAAAGTCAAACTTTGACTTTTTGGTCAACATTGGAATTCAAAAATCAAGAATCATCAAAAATATTCAAAATTATCAAGTTTGATCATCAAGAATAAAAAAAAGTCAACAAAAGTCAAAAGTTGGAAAATTTTCCAACACTTAGAAAAATTTCTAAGTGTTTTATTCTTAACAAAGTCACTACTTTATGGCCATTTTTTACTAAGATACAAATTGATTCAAGGAAAACTTTCAACATGAAATTTGTAGGGATTAATGAATTCTACAACTTTGTTAATTTGGGATGATCCTCAAAAAGTGTTTAGATTGAGAGATATGGGCCCATGAAGTTCTGATACTTTTTATCTAACACTTAGAAATTTTTTCAACAAGTTTTGATCTGTTTTTTATCTCAATTTCTTGGAAAATTTTCACCAAGTTACCATTTGACTCAACCAAAGTGGTCAACATGAAAGTTGAAGATCATGTTTCAAGCTTTCCAAAATGCCAAAGAGCATAAAAAGATCATGATTGAGCTAGAAGTTTTGAAGAGATGAAGATGGCATGTTGAGCTTGAATTATAGGTCATTTCTTTTGAAAACGTTATGGCCAAATCTCACACCATGCTACACAATCTTACTTTCCAGGCCTCTAAACTCCTAAATCTATCTATAATCAGAAGATTACACGAAATCTTGAGCCATTACACAAGGATTAGAAGCTTTGTCCAATACATCATTCCATTAATGGCACAAAGTTGACACTTCCATTTTGGAAAAGCAAGCTTTACAACAAATTCAATGCATTGAGCTCCTAAATTGTTTCCCTCTGATCACACTCAATAGGAAAGTGAAAAAGCAAACCCTCTGCACCCAACAAACTCATACCATGCTTGTACTTGAACCTTAGAACCATAGAAATTCATTAAAACTTGATTTTTCACTTTTTTTTAAACCATAACTTGCTATCTCAAAGATCCGGTTACTTTAACCTCTCCAACCTTTTTCCTATAAATAGAGAGGTCATTAGCAATCCAAGACACGAATGGACAAGCTCTCAAACCTCTCATGCACTCTCAAACTCAGAATCACCAAGAAAAATCCATTAGTGCATATCTTGAGCCTTAAGAAGCCAACTCTCAATCCACTCGTGGGATTTCCCTTTTTATCATTCAAACATCATCTATACATCATATAGAAGTTGTCCAAGCACTCAAACAACTTCTGGAACACCTCCATCATCATCATCCAAACCTCACTTTCACAATTTGCAACTTTACTTGGTTGGAAAGTTTCAGAGGGTTCTAAGGAAAGCTGAGCATATCATTAGCTTCCTGGGAGTTCAAGGAAGCTTTTTGCACCATTACATTGTCTCTGGGAGTGGTGGAACGAGTTCTGAGTTTTGCTTCAAGAGGTAAGTTTTCTTGAATTTCAAAACTCCATATACACGCATCATTTGCTTTCAATTTCAAAAGATAAAATATAGATATGATTGCCCTAAAACTGACCATGTCCTTATTTTCATTTATGTTGTCTGTGTGTTGAGAATTTTTTCTTTGAATCGTTAGGGTTCGTTTTTGGTACCAATGGAAATTCTTGCTTATCTTTGAGTATTGGTTAAAATAAGTTATATGGTTGAATTCGTGATTAAATTTCAAGCAAGTTTGGTGTTTACACTTTTCAAAAAGGTTGAGAAATGGAGCTTTTAGAAATTTAACAATGGTGTTGTTGTCCGTTAGCGCGCGAGAGGAAGAAGAAGATGGTGATCTGGCCATTTCAAGTTTTCAAAAACCAAGTTTATTATATATTTATTGGGTGTTGTTTCATAACCGGATGAAATAGCCACTCCAGTGGCAAGCTTGTGTGTGAGTAAGGCGTTGGTGTGCCAGGGCAGGGGTTCGATTCCTGCCTCTGACATTTTATTTTCTAACATTTTCTTTTTACAGATCCCATACAAACAAGCCTAACACGCACATCATGCATCTCCAGCCTTGACCATCAGATCTCATCAAGTCAGATCTGAATGCCTCAAACGCACATTTCCACCATGAACCATCAAAGACCCTTTGCACTGAATCCAGCGCAGACCTGGGCTCAGTCTAGTTTGGGCCTTTATTTTTGCTTTTTTTTCTCATCCCCATTTTACTTGTTTACACCCAGGCCCATTTTACTTTCTTTTTTTGTTTTAATTAAATTTTTCTTTTCTAATCATTTTTATTTTATCAGAAAAAATAATAAAACCATAAAAAATTAGATTTAGTTTTCTTGATTAATTTATTTTATTTTTGATAATTAAAATTAATTAACTTGGTCATAGTTTGTTTTTATTTATTGATTAACTAATTAATTAATTAGAATTAGGTTTAATTATTATTTCACACTTCAAATATTTTTCTAAACCAAAAAGAAAAAACATCAAAAATATTTTCTTAAATGCTTAGAAATATTTTAGGATTTTTTAAAACATCTTTTTCCCTTTTCAATCTCTACGCGCTCATTTACTTTTTCGCATTATTTTTCAATATTGTAACTATCAATGGTATGTAATAGATAATTAAGGTTTTTTCACCTTCTCCCCATTTATGGTTTGTACTCCCCATCCCCGAAGCGATGTAATAGCGTAGATTATTTCCAGCATTTCTACTTTCTGCACTTGTATATATTTAACTGCTAGATTAATTAGGCGTGCATGGTAAGACATAAAAAACAAATGTTAGAAAACCTAATCTCAAGACAAATACTTGAAATCAAAACACTTCGCACACGCGCACCTCTAGGGTGACTCTCACTTGTTTCCTAGGATTTAAACAGTCATGTCCCTCGAGCGTGGGATGCTTTAGCAAATACTCTCAGTTAAAAGATCGTAGTCCCTTGATGACCCTTCGATGTTGCCTTCGGTAAACGATCTTAGTCCCTTACGACAATTGCTAAAGAATCCTACAAATTGCCTTCTATGATTGTACGATGACCCGCGCATGTGCCTCACATCCAACGATAGGGCTTCCTACTAACTAATGGTAGGGTAGCACCATCTAAAGGATGAGGAAAAGAATAAATACTTTTTGAGTAGGTAAAACTCTTGTAGTCGCTTTCTCACGAACTTTTCAAAACAAAACATCTTTTCACAAAACAACACTTTCTTTCAAAGTATTTTCAAAATGAACATTTTGTATACATTCTCAACGATACGAGAATCATTACAAAATTCTCTAACTTAGGCATTTTCAAAATATTTGCAAACATACACAAACATAAAGCATTTTTCAAAGTGAGCTAGTAATTAAGAGCCCGTATATAACTACGGATGAAAAGGGTGCTAACATTTTTCCTTTTCATAACCTACCCCCCTTACTCAGAAAATTCTTAAAAGGTCTTTCCTGTTCTTTTCACCCTTTCCTTTATTGGATAAAAGAAAAGTCGGTGTTGACTCTTGCTATCCACAATATTTGCAATAAAACGCAAAACCCAAAAGTCAATTCTCCCACCGTATGACAATTTTTCTTGGGCTTAAGGAAAAAGGGAAATAAATTCAAACAATAGTTGAAACTTTAATAGAAATATTTAATAACAGGACACCGATATGTAACTCATTATACTTCGGGGATTCCTAAAACGTTGGCGTATCAAAATAATTTTCTATGGAAAATATTGATTTAAAAGACTTTATCTTACACTTTCGTGCTATTGACTCTGAATATACTCTTAAACCAGAATACTTTGTTGTCGCTCATTCATTTGAATTAAAAGTAATTTTTGGAAATCAATAAGTTCTAATTAATCCTAAAGCACTCTCGTTGCGTTTAGGATTAATACCTAATATCTACTATCCGGTTAAAATCTCAAATTTTTGCTCTATTAACCTTAACCTTTATTAGCTCTTTACTCTCGTACAAAAATTGTTTTAATTTTAGAATTAGAAACTATAACCAGAAAAATAGTTTATAAAGTTTAACGCCAACTATTACCGAATCTGAATCTTATTTGAGATTTGATTATGTCGGCACGCTTGATATTTAGAGTACAGAATGTAATTAAAAACACTTAAAACTAAAGTTGTAATAGTCCCCCGATGTGGAAGACCTATCACTATTACAGGTAAATTTCTTCTTAAAATATAAGAATAATATCCTGGCTGGAAAACGACAAACCCCCGCATGTAGAATTGCCCTTCCTTTTATATCCCTCCACTATTGACCTGGATATTCATGACGTGGGTGGAGAAAAATCAGGAAAAGGGGCTTCGTGGAGAAAAATCCAAATGAATGGGTTGTAGAGAAAAATTAGGCGCACTGATGTGAAGTAGGGATGTGGCCAGGGTCACAGGCTGTGGCGAGGTCCATATTATAGAAAGCTGGAGGACATGGCAAAAAGAAGTTGTTGTGAGGGCCAAAATGTGTGTGGAGAGGGCCACAGTGTATGTGGCAAGGGCCACACGTGGCTGGGAGCTGTGGCGAGGGACACATCTTCAGAATTTATACTTTTCTGCTCTTTTGCTCCTTTCTTGCATTCTTCTCCGTTTCTTCGTCATTTCTCGTTCTTTTTCGCATGTGAGTTGTGTTAGAATGTACCTAAGATAGAACAGAAATATCGGTATAACAAGACATAAACAAACGAAAATGGCACTAAAATGCATGCGAGTTAAGTCGAATATACGGTATAATTTTGCATTGTCAAACTCCCATACACTTGAACCTTTGCTTGTCCTCAAGCAAATAACTAACATGGTAATCAAACTAAACACGGGATCAAAATAAAAACACGACAAAACTTAAATAATACGTGGTTGCGAGGCTTTTGTTATATAGATAGGTACTAAATGTCAACACCAAGGATACCGTAATGACACGAAATCACAATATGTGATCAAAAAATCCCACCCTATGCAAACCAATCTGAATCATTCCATTATAACTTGACCTATTTATTTGGTTTCATTTTACCCACTTTCATTTTAGCGCAATCATATTAAGCCCATTATCCATGCACACTCATAGTAAAAAGACCGGATAGCGACTATGATCCTTTTCACTTGGGGTGTTGGTAATTAAATGGTGTTAAACCCATTTTTCCCAACTACAATTGCGGGGGATCGGACCGTGATCCGCCCTACCAAGTAAAGTACCAACGACCTCTGGACCAACTAACAACGGGTAATTATTATCATCTTTTTGTAGGTTTAACATTCGTTAGGATAAGTGACCGGGTGAATGCTACATAACTTAAAAGGCGCATTCCCATTTCAATTAAATGATATATTCATCAAAAATCATGATAAGTCACTTATATTCATCGATCTTACTATGTAGAGTGTTCTTAGGACGGTGTTGACTGCTAATATGAACTACTCGGGGCTACTTTAAAACTCAAACTTAAGATCTCGGTATAATAGGTACTCAAATTGATCTTGCATATTTAGGGAACTTAGGGTGTCAAAACGGTACCGGCTTTATTGAATCTTTCCCAAGTCTTTCCAACATAGCCTAAAGTGCAAAGCGACCTATATACTCTTAGAGTGTCGTGTCATGCATCAAACTAAAAAAATCATTATGGCTCAAGAAGATGGGAAAATCAAATAAATAGCGGAAACCACGCATAAAGACTCGACAACACATGCAATGACTCGATTAACACTAAGAAATTAAAAAAGGAACATAATAATTCAATCTACCTAGAAAGCAATAAATAAATGCGATAAAATTCCTCCCTTATACTTAAACCGAACATTATCCATAATGTTTCAAAATAAGGTGGAAAAGGAAGGTAGAACTTGGAATGCTAGCTACTGGTGGCCTCAGCCACGTGCTCGTCCATGCCCATCATTACCAGGATTATGAGGCGGCATACCCACATGCTTAATGTATTCCTACAAGCCCTCCAAATGTATTGTCATAACCTCCATCTCATTAATCATGCCTGACATGTTATGTTCATTCATGTCAGCATAATCATGTTGATCATGCTGAATCTGCTGAATGATTCGTATCATATCATTTTTTTGAGATTTTATATCTTGAATCCTTTGGTCATGTTGGGCATCTAATTTACTACGTTCCCTCATTTTAGCAAGAATGTCATCAAGGGTGGCAGATATGCTTTCGTTCCTTTTTTGGACCGGCATCTGGATGATGTACCTGCAACATTTTCAGAAGAAGCGTGTGTAGTGTATGGATGTGTACTAGTCTCAGGAGCAACCTTCTCCATCTCATCAAACTCATCGTTAGTCTAACCACCTTGTTCATCCTGTGCAGGAAGGCTAGGCTCAGGGGCGGTCAAATTATATAGCCAATTTTCCAAATTTTGCACATTAGTATGATCGCAGAAAGGCAAAATGATACTCTTAATCTCACGGTTTTTAATCATTAAATTATACTTTCCGTCTAGCCTAGACTTAATCAGGTGTGAGGATCAACAAAGATCAATATCAAGAAAAAGTGTCGGTAATGGCTACAATGTAGAAAGTTTAACGTTCAGGCCTAATGCAAGTGTTATGGAAGTGACTAGTCCTCCAATGCAAAAAGGATTGGACCCTCTTGCATAAATAGATTGTATATGGTTCAACAGAAAGAGAGTTTCATTAACTCGGGCTGATGAAAATATAGCGTACACAAAGAATAACTCTTTTGAATTCACCTTGCCATTGTTTATCCGGACAAAAATTGTACTCACCAGAACACAATGAAAATAGAACAGGGCCAAATTATGAATGTGTGAGGCCTTAAGTCCTTCCCAATCAAACGTTTTCTCCCCTGTTAATTGTTCCCATAGGAGGAATGCCGCTCCCTGTCACTCTCCCTCTAAAGGAGTCCTATAAGCAATATCTTGTCCATGGGGGAAATGTAGCAAATTGCCAAAAGCGTCCTAGCTCAATGAGTACTTCTTATTGAACATTCTAAACTAGACAGTTCCGGTAAAGAATTGGTCGACCGGAGGTGTCTCATAGTTAAAAGATCTAAAAAATTCTAAAGTCAATGGTTTATAAGTGGCATGGTTCAACATACAGAGGCAAGTCAAATCTAATTTATCTAGCATCCATTTAACATTGTCAAACAGTCCTAAACTACACAGACAAGATTCGTCAACATACCTAGTAAGAATGACAGAGCGTTCATGAAATTTTAGATACTTCTCTTTCTGTGTCCTACCAGCTTCACCTGTACGAAAAACAATTATTGAGAAATCAGGTGGTAATTGTGACCCACTGGTTTTTGGTTGAGTCTTAGGAGCCATGGTGCATAAATGTTCTTCGAAAATGGTTTTTTTTAATTTGGAGTGGAGATTGGGTGGTGAAAAGGTGAATGATTACATGGAGTAAATTGGGTCTTAAATAACGGCTTGATGGAGGAAGTTTTAAGGTTTGAGGGTGAATGGTTGAGTGGGTTTTGATTAGGGTCGTTAATGGAGGAAGAATGGAAGAGTTTGGAACTTCATGTGAGGCTGGAGAGTATAACACACAGTGTTGTTTTTTAAGGTACATGGTGAGGGCCACAGCTTGTGTGGCGAGGGCCGCGCTATTTAAAGATTTGTGGTGAGGGCAACAACTTTAAATTTTCAAAATGATTTCAGCATGTACCAGGGCATAGATAAATAGAAATTAAATAGAAATACAAAATGAACTAATTAAGAGAAAGAAAATTTAAACAAAATGTCATAATTAAAATTAATAAACTAAAATTGTGCTATGTTTTACGTCGGTAGCTCGACAAAAATTCGGAAAATAAAAAGTTGATAATGCCAAGAAAAAGATTAAGAAGCTAGAAAAACATTAAATCCTAATTAGAAAGCAATGGAAATCCTAAAATTAAAGTTGGTCCTTCCTCCACACTTAAAACAGACAGTGTCCTCACCATTTAAATGTTAGAGTCAGAGACACGGTAATATCCAAATGCATTAGCCACTATGACAGCCACCAATAGAAGGAGTAAAAGAATAAATATGTTGATAAATGTGATCCAAGTGCTATGTCACTACGTCCATAAAGTTGTGGAAGTCCACGTACAATGTGCTCAACTTGTCTCTAAGGTTAGCAATATTTGTTTGTAATGCAATGATTGCAGCAGTGTGATCAATAGGCTGAGCGGCAGGGGCAGCAGAGGCACTTGAGTCAGTGTCAGAGATATAGGCATCAAAGTGGTCATAGATTTGGGGTGTCTCTGAAGGAGAGGGTGGTGCATCTTGTGGTCCATCCAAATAAAAGAGCCAATTGTTTCTGTCATGTACACTAATCATATGGTTTTGCAAGGTAAATAGGTGTACAACTTAATTGTTGATAAGAAAGTCAAACTCATACTAGCCTGAGTTTCCAATAATGCCAATGTTAAAACAAAATTGAAGGTGCATGGGTCGAAATCCACCTAGAGGGTTAAGTTTAATAAGTGGTTGTCGCAATCCAATGGCATTATCAATCATGGTTACTATGCCTCCTATTAGGATTGGTCCATGGGTACCTTGTGCAATACGATCAAAGTTGGCGATCATAAATGTAGCAGCATTTACGGGACGGGCTTGTGAAGCAAAGTACATTATGAAGAGTTCATCTTTGGACACTAAAGTTATGTTTTGTTCTTTTTTGAATTAGGTGTGAGCTAGGATCTTATGAAAATAACAAATTGTAGGATTGTGGATGTTCTCATAATGCATGTCATTTGGCTCAGGATGGTTGTTTCTGGAAATGCTACCCCAAAAATAGATTAGTTCAAGGTCCATGAGGGGTTCTTCTTGGGTGATGGTAAAGGCATCAGGGCCATTTAGAAATCCTAGGAGGTCAGCTATTTCTCTATGGTTAAAGCGGTAGTCAACACCAAACATCCTAAAGGTGATTAAGCCTCTATTAGATCCCAATCCATGGTTAGGTAAATAAACAAGAGAGCTCGGGAACTCAAGGGTCAACCTACGGTAAGAACTAAATCTTCTTCTTACAGCAAAATTTTCCCAATCAATTTCGTTAAGCAGAAACATAACACTCTCTCTGATGCCTAGCTTAGTCATGGTAACTCCATCAGGGTAGATAGTTAATTCCATTTATCTCTGAGCTAAAGCCTCAAAACGTCTCCTCTGGGCTCTGCCTCTCAAAATGATATCCATATAGTCTACTTGTTGCATTGTGAAAGTTAGTAGTTAGCTAAAGTTAAGTTAGCCTAAAAGTAAGTAGACAATAGTACTAAGTTAGTAATGGTTAATTCGAAACAATAATATCACGTAACATTATGAAAGAGAAAGAAAATAAAATGATAATTCAAAATAGTAAGGAAAAATAAGAGAAAATCTAAAATCCAGAATTCAAAATTAAAGTTAAAAATGTGGGTTGCCTCCCACCAAGCGCTTCATTTAATGGCGTAAGCTCGACAAAGTTGAACAAAAACTAATTTTGTGAATGAGCGGACAGCTCTTCAAGATCTAGACTAGTATAATAGTCTTTGTCGTCGACACAATGATAATCTTTCAAACGCTTCCCGTTCATGATAAATGGTTCATTAGATTTATCTTTGATTTCTATCGCCCCGTTTTGAAAAACTATGGTAATTTCAAAGGGACCAGACCACCTAGAGTGAAGTTTAACTGGAAAGAGTCGAAGTCAAGAGTTGAATAGAAGGAATAAATACCGTTCTTTATAATCTCTTCTTACTATGCATTTATCATGCCACTTCTTTGTTTTGTCCTTATAAATTTTGGTGTTCTCGTAAGCATCTAGTCGTAATTCCTCGAGTTCGTGAATATCTAACACTCGTATTTCACCTACGGATGCATAATCCATATTTAGGGTATTAATGGCCCAATAAGCTTTATGCTCTAATTCAACCGGCAGATGGCAGGACTTACCATAGATGAATTTAAACGGTGTTGTTCCTATGGGAGTCTTATAAGCTGTTTTGTATGCCCATGGTCAGTAATGGAAAGAAGCTGAACAAAAGGCCCACCAAGCAGGTCGGTAAAGGGAAAGGTAAGGAAGTTTCCAAGCCTAAACCTATTGTTCCTACTTTGAATCCTAGTGGAGGCATAACAAAGAAGGGCACTTGCTTCTATTGCGGTATGACCGAACATTGGAAGAGAAATTGCCCAAAGTACCTGGAAGATAATAATAATGGAGTAGAGACTTCAAATTCACGTATTTTTGTTATTGAAATTAATTTATCTACTTCTGCATCATGGGTATTAGATACTGGATGTGATTCTCACATTTGTACCAATGTGCAGGGCTAAAAAGGAGTAGAGATTTGGAAAAAGGTGAAGTTGACCTATGAGTTGGCAATGGAGCAAAGGTTGTTGATTTAGCCGTAGGAACTTATGTTTTGACTTTACCTAGTGGTTTGATAATTCATTTAGAGAAATGTTATTATGTACCTGCAATTAGCAATAATATTATTTTCATTTCTTGTTTGGACAAGTTTAGTTTTTCATTCGTAATAAAGAACAATTGTTGCTCCATTTATTTGAATGATATATTCTATACTTCTGCATAAATGAACAATGGATTGTATGTCCTTGATCTTGAAATTCCAATTTATAACATTAATACTAAAAGGATTAAGCCTAATGAGTTAAATCCAAGTTACCTTTGACATTGTCGCTTAGGCCATATAAATGATAAACGCATTTCTAAACTCCATAAAGATAGACTATTGGACTCTTTTGATTATGAATCATATGAGACATGCAGATCTTGTTTAATTGAAAAGATTAAAAAGTCCCCATTCACATGAAAAGGTGAAAGGGATAATGATCTTTTGGCCTTCAAACATACTGATGTATGTGGACCACTGAACATACCAGCCAGAGGAGGTTTTCAATACTTCATAACAGTTACTGATGATTTTAGTAGATATGGTTATGTGTATTTAATGAAACACAAATCTGAAACCTTTAAAAAGTTCAAGGAATTCAAGAATGAAGTAAAAAACCAACTAGGTGAGAATATTAAAGTTCTTCGATCAGATCGAGGCGATGGATATTTAAGCCTAGAGTTTGATGACCATCTAAAGGAATGTGGGATTCTATCCCAACTTACTCCTCCAGGAACACCATAATGGAATGGTGTATGTGAGAGAAGAAATTGAACCTTGTTAGACATGGTCCGATCCATGATGAGTCACGCCAATCTTCCAAACTCCTTTTAGGGACATGCACCATTGATAGCAGGTTACACACTTAACCGTGTTCCATCCAAAAAGGTTGAGAAGACACCATATGAGATATGGAGTGGTAAGAAACCACATATGTATTACATGAAGATTTGGGGTTATGAAGTTTATGTGAAACGACAAATTTTAACTAAGATTGAGCCCAAATCTAAAAAATTCTTATTTATGGGGTATCCTAAAGAAACCGGAGTATTACTTCTATAATCCTTCTGAGGATAAAGTGTTTGTCGTTTAAACTGGAGTTTTTTTGGAAAAGGACTTATTTCCAAAGGAATCAGTGTGAGGAAAGTAGAGATTGAAGAAATTCAAGAGTCACAAAGCATTGATACACCTACAGAGGAATTAGAGCAGGACATATAAGAAGTTGTGAAAGAGAAACCTACTCAAGTAGAACAAGGCCAGCATAGGTCAAGCAGGATACGTCACCAACTTGATAGATATGGATATCTTATAAGTGATCAAGATGATGTATTACTGATGGATCAAGATGAGCTTATGACCTACCAAGAGGCCATAACTGGTCCTGAGCCTGAGAAGTGGCTAGAAGCCATGAAATCTGGAATGGATTCCATGTACACAGACTAGGTTTAGACCTTGGTAGAGCCTCCTGTAGGAGTTAACCCTATAGGATACAAGTGGGTATTCAAAAAGAAGACTGACATGAATGGTAAGGTACATACCTATAAGGCAAGACTTGTTGCAAAAGGTTATAAAAAAATTCATGGGGTTGACTATGATGAAACCTTTTCATCAGTTGCAATGCTTAAATTTGTTCGAATTTTACTTGTTATCATTGTATGTCATGATTATAGAATATGGAAGATGGATGTCAAGATTGCTTTCCTTAATGTGAATCTTCTTAAGGATGTGTACATGACACAACCTGAAGGATTTGGCATACCTGTTGTACCCTAAAATTTTCCCTCTTAATTTCTCTTATCTAGCTTAGGCTTTTACATTCATATTTATAGCATACGCATTTCCATAAAACATTCGAGGTTCAAAGTTCATTGGTCGTGCAATATTTGGGTTCAACAGTGGTTTGAGGTGTATGTATCCAATAAAGGCTTGTTTCTTTTGAGGCTTCTTTGCACAGCGAAGGGTGGAATTATGTTTTCTCTTGGTGTACCCATCAAATAAAGATTGGTTCATCTGGTTTTCCTTTGTGTAATGAACTATGGAATTAGGGGTGTAAAGTATGTTTATCATGGACTTCTTTCTCTTCAAGCTATTGGGCTATTTTTCTCCAAAAGACACCAAAGTCTTGGAACAAAGTTTATTTCTCTATATTTCTCGAAAGACCAAGGTTTCAATCTTTTTTGGCTGAGTATGGAGGAATTAGGGTTTTTTACAGCTTTGAGGATCTCATTTTTAATCAAGGGTTATTCGAGGAGCTCTTTCATCAATGGTTTTCATTTCTTTCATGAGTGACATGATCATTAAGGTTTTTATATTCCTTACAAGGATTCATTCAAGATTCGCGTCTCTTTTAATAACCTTGCCGATATTTTGGATTCATACCATGAATATTTGAATTTGTACAAAGTCATTTAAAGGAAATAGTGGAGAAAAGACTTGGCATTACAAAATCAATACTTGATTCAAGTTTGCAAGTGGAATAATTTGAAGTTGAATTTGGGAGTCTGATACGGTGGGAGAACTGAATTGGGTTTATTGCGTTTTATCGCAAATGTTGCGGTTAGCAAGAGTCGCCACCGACTTTTATTTTATCCAAAAGGAAAGGCTGGAAAGAATAGGAAAGACCTTTGAGATTATTTCTGAGTTCGGGGGTAGATTATGAAAAGGGAAGGTATTGGCACCCTTTCCATCCGTAGTTATCTACTGGCTCTTAGTTGTTTGCTAGATCACTTGCTTTTGTTTGAAAATGTGCTTGTGAGTTTTAAAAGTATTTGAAAACGTGCCTTTGTAATGATTCTTGTCTCATAAGAATGCATACAAAGTGTTATTTGCAAAATAGTTCAAAGAGGTGTTTGTATAATGTGTTTTTGAAAGTGATTTTGAAAAGGGTGTCTTTGTAATGGTTCTTGTCTCTATAAGAATGCATACAAAGCGTTGTCTTTTGAAAAAATTTCAAATGAAAGTGTTGGTGTATAAAATGTTTTTGTTGTGAGCAAGCGAGAAACTAGGAGCAATCTACCTACTCAAAAGGTCTTATATGTTCTTTTCCTCCTCCTTTAGATGTTGATATCTTACCATTGTTTTGGTAAGAAGCCCCATCGTTGGATGTGAAGGGACGGGTGTGGGACATTTTCATAGTCATAGAAGGCAACCCATGGGATGTTTTAGCAATGTTTTTAGGGACTAGATCGTTTACCGAAGGCAACATCAAGGGTCTTCGAGGGACTACGATCTTTTATCAAGGGTCTTTGCTAAAACGCCCATGTTCGAGGGACATGACTATTTTTCGAGGCAACAAGGGAGATTACCCTAAGGGTGCATGTCTGAATAGTGTGTTTGATTGCATGCATTTGTCTTTGATTTTTAGGTTGTCTACTTGTTGATTTCATCTTTCCATACACACCTAATTACTAGCATTTGTACAAAAGTAGTAAAAAGTGCAAAAAATAAATCCTACACTATTACAACCATATTGAAATGCATAAAAATATAAAGGCAGAAATAAGATAAAAAGAAGAAAAAATAGATCCTTCTATTAGAGGAGAAGGAGTCTTCAATTCTGCTTCAGTTGGCCTCCTTCGATTGGGGGATACCATCCAGCAAGTCATGGCCTTTGATTGGGCCTTGGCAGCAGCTGGTCATGGCCTTCGATTGGGCTTGTCGACAGCTGGGTATGCCTTCTGGTTCTGCCTTGTTACATTGTTGCCTTCTTTGAGTGAGGTTGGAAGCAGCAAGTCATGGCCTTCGATTATGGCTGGACTTAGTTCAAATGTGCCTTCTGATTCTGCCTTTCTGCCTTGGAAGTTAGCATGGAAGCCCAAGGCTTCGTTTCATGTTTCCTTCCCCATGTCTCTTTCGTTTGGGACATTAATAAACAACATGGCTTAAAGCCATGTTAGCATTTGTCCAGTGATCAAGTTAATTATTAAAGTATATTTAACAAAACTCAAGAAACAATAAACAAAAGATTAGCCATAAAACAGATTAAAGGGTGAAAATGAAAAGGAGACAAAATATGTATACATGTTATGTTTCAAAATGAAGGATTCAAAGGTAAGAGTGACTTACCTTGCTTCAGCCTTGAATGGGTGTGGAACCTTGAGTGGAGGCCCTGGGTTCTCCTGGATTCGAAGGGAGGGGCCAGCAGCTGGGCTTTGAATGCTGGATTCAAAGGAGAGGAGCAAACGTGATGCTCCTTGGGATTTGAAGGATACTGAAGTGTGGTTTTTCTTCAGAATCGAAGGAGGTGACAATGATTCTGGGTTTTTGATTTCACAAGTGTTGAAGGGACTTGAGAGTTTTGTTATGTTTGAGAAGATTTTGGAGGTTTCATTCCTCTGGTCAAAAACTCCTCTCTAGCCTTTGCAAAGAATTCCTATATTTATAGAGAAAGAATGGACATGTTGTCCAAAGCCAGCCTTGTAAAGAAATGATAAAAATATATGTAAAGTGAAAGTATAAGTGGGGGCCTTTTGGAAGTTGGGGTGCAGAAGATGTGACTTATGCTTCTGGCCCTCTGATTATACAAAGATTTTGAAGCAACATAGCCTGTCAAGTATGGTAAGGCCATGATATTTCCTCAGATTAGCTTCAAACAAAACCTGCTTCGAATAGCTCAGCTTGGATTCGAAGCAAGATAATTCAAAGAGGATCCACATTCCAATCGGAGCTTTGCATGTAGGTACTTTTTTCCAATCGAAAGGTTTGCTTTCCAGGGGGCACGTGTGGCCAGCATGGCATGGCCTTCGATTGCAAGTATGCGGGAAGCATGTTTGGCGAATCGAAGGGTTTACCTTGTAGGGGGGACTTGTGGCCAACAAACTTGGGATTCAAAGCAAACATGCAGGCAGTGGGACACAAATAAAGCCTGCAACAAGAAGTCACATGCCCAGATGAAAGAGGCACGCTGGCAGCAAATTTTGAGCAATCGAAGGAGGTGCAAAGTCCAATCGAAGGGGGCTGAATTGAAGGAGGCCTATTTTTCTCCAAATTTGTCAAAAATGTTATTTTTATTTGTTTTCTCCCTTTTTGACAGTTTCCTTTTAATTTTGGTACTGGAAATTCCCAATGCACTTGTGCAAGCTTGAATCTTGAGAATCTTTGTGAGAAAACCCTTGAGAATTAAGAGGGTAGATTTTGGGGTACAACAGCTGCCCCTGTTCAATCTACTTACACCTGAAGAGTTAGATTGGCAAATCAGCCATTCGTGACTTTATGATTGAACACTAGAGTGCCCAGAAATTTGCACTTGATGATGTTATGGTTGATTGTGTAGGAAATAGGCTTAAATATGCCATTTGGAGAAATAATGGATAGTTGTTGGAGATGGGCTTATAGATGCCATCCAAAGGTGATTGTTGATAGAAATTAGACTAAGTCTAAATTCTGACTTCAACTGGAGAGGAAATCAGAATAAATCTTTGGAGCGATTTATATGAACCAGAGGAAATGTCTACTAGAAAGAATCAGAATAAACCATTGAGAGATTTAAGTTGAACCAGCTGAGGTCTTGGATGAGTATCAGAATAATATTCATAAATGAATTGTTTCTGACTCGTATCTGAGAGATGTACTGAATGAGCGTCATAATGACATCCCTATCTGGACTGTATTTGAATGAGTGATAGAATGACATCCGAATCTGGATCGTATTTGGAATGTATATGAATGAGTGACAGAATGACATCTGAATCTGGATCATATCTGGACTGTATTTGAATGAGTGACAGAATGACATCCGAATCTAGATCGTAACTAGACTGTATTCTAGAAGGAATCTGGAGTAAGTATCAGAATTTCAGCCATATCTGGATCACATCTGAACTGTTTCTTGAAGGAATCTTAAGTAAGTATCAGAATGTAAGCCATATCTGGATCGCATCTGAACTGTTTCTAGAAGAGAATCTGGAGTAAGTATCAGAATGTCAGCCATATCGGGATCGCGTCTGAACTATTTCTAGAAGAGAATCTGGAGTAAGTATCAGAATGTCATCCATATCTGGATCGCATCTGAATTGTTTCTAGAAGAGGATCTGTAGTAAGTATCAGAATGTCAGCGATATCTGGATTGCATCTGAACTGTTTCTAGAAGGGAATCTAGAATAAGTGTCAGAATATCAGCCATATCTGGATCACATCTGAACAGTTTCTAGAAGAGTGTATGGGAAGGAGCCCGTGTAGAATTGCTTCAGCTGGTCATGTAGATCATTGCCCTGGCTTGTTACAGGTATTAATTTCTGACCTTTTGAAGATTGTTGACAATAGCCATATGTTGATTAACCTTTTCCTGAAAAGGTAAAACGTTAGTTGTATGTAATGTCATGATTTATGAAATGCATGGTGCAATGATGTTCTTAAAATAAATGAGATTGTGTCGTATACACTTTTCATGTATGTAACCAGGATGTATGAAATGTGAAATGTTAATCAATGTATTTTTTGTCTGGGAAACTAAATCCTTGACAAATGTTGGGGAGTCATTAAATCCAGGACTGTTGTTGAAGAGTAGGTGTGTCTTCAAACTTTGCTTAGAATGTTCCCACCGGGGGTTCCTGTTTTATTGTTTGAGGAGAACTCCACTGGGGAATATTGACTTTGTTTGAGAATACTCTATTGGAGAGTGTTGATTTATGCTTGGGGAAAAAGTTCATGATTTCTAGTCCTCAGTTACTCCAATGGAGAATTATCTCTTAAAAGTTAGTTGTTATCTGGTCGGGTCCAGGCTTTAGTAACTTAAAATTGAGATTAACTGTTATCTGGTCGGGTCCAGGTTTCAGAAACTCAAATTGTTATCTGATCGGGTCCAGATTTCAGCAATTGATAAATTCAAACTATTATCTGGTCGGGTCCAGGCTTTAGTAACTTAAAATTGAGATTAATTGTTATCTGGTCGGGTCCAGGTTTCAGTAACTCAAACTGTTATCTGGTCGGGTCCAGGTTTCAGCAACGTGATAAAGTCAAACTATTATCTGGTCGGGTCCAGGCTTTGGTAACTTAAAATTGAGATTAATTGTTATCTGGTCGGGTCCAGGTTTCAGAAACTCAAACTGTTATCTGGTCGGGTCCAGGTTTCAGCAACTGATAAAGTCAAACTATTATTTGGTAGGGTCTAGGCTTTAGTAACTTAAAATTGAGATTAACTGTTATCTGGTCGGGTCCAAGTTTCAAAAACTCAAACTACTATCTGGTCGGGTCCAGGTTTCAGCAACTGATAAAGTCAAACTATTATCTGCTCGGGTCCAAGCTTTAGTAACTTGAAATTGAGATTAACTGTTATCTGGTCGGGTCCAGGTTTCAGAAACTTAAACTATTATCTTGTCGGGTCCAGGTTTCAACAAATGATAAAGTCAAACTATTATTTGGTCAGGTCCAGGCTTTAGTAACTTAAAATTGAGATTAACTGTTATCTGGTCGGGTCCAGGTTTCAGCAACTGATAAAGTCAAACTATTATCTGGTCGGGTCCAAGCTTTAGTAACTTAAAATTGAGATTAATTGTTATCTGGTCAGGTCCAGGTTTCAGAAACTCAAACTGTTATCTGGTCGGGTCCAGGCTTCATAATGACTTGATTGAAGAGATAAAGTTGAACTGATATCTGGTCGGGTCCATGCTTCACAATAACTTGAGAATTTAACTATTATCTGGTCGGGTCCAGGCTTTATAGTAACTGAAAATTGTAATATTATTTGGTCGGGTCTAGGCTTTCTAATGACTGAAAGTTGTACTATTATCTGGTCAGGTGCAGGCTTCACAATAATTTGCTTGAAAAAAGAAGTTGAACTGATATATGGTCGGGTCCAGGCTTCACCATAATTTCTTGAAAGGATGAAGTTAAACTGATATCTGGTCGGATCCAGGCTTCACAATAACTTATTGAAGTTATCTGTTATCTGGTCGGCTTCCAGACTCCACGATAACTTACTGAATTTGATTATTATCTGGTCGGATTCCAGGATTCATAACAAATTCTTGAAAGGATGAAGTTGAACTAATATTTGGTCGGGTCCAGGTTTCACAACAACTTACTGAAGTTAACTATTATTTGGTCGGGTCCAGGCTTCACAACAAATTCTTGAAAGGATGAAGTTAAACTGATATCTGGTTAGGTCCAGGCTTCACAACAACTTACTGAAGTTAACTGTTATCTGGTCGGCTTCCAGGCTTCACGATAATTTGCTAGGGATTGTAGAGTAGTCTACTAGGGAAGAGGAGTTGTGGTCCTTTGATTTGTAGTAGTCAGAGAGGTAAACTCAAGCTGGGGAATCCTGTCGTTTGTTCGGGAAATAAACCTTGTTGCCAGTCTGTTGGAGAGGTGGCGACTTCACTGGGGAAAATCCTCGAGGATTCTCGAGGTCGACTCAGCTGGGGAAAAGGTTTTCATATATTAATCTCTGGCTGAGACTCATCCTATGAGAAGGATTTTAGGGAGATTTATCACTGCCCCTACTAGCGAGTGTTTGTGACACTGCCAGGAAATGTTTGATTGTACGTAACCCTTTGTCGGTATTTGCATTTAATGCCCCAAGTGATTTAGATGGAGACCTGCCCCTGGTTATTCAGCATTTCTTGAGAGATTTCTTGGAATCTTGACTGGGCTTTCCCAGGTGTGCTGGATAGTGACATGCCATGCCCCCTTTTTGCTTAGGAGATCTGTTATTGGAAGTGTCATCCCATCTGAAGTGACTTTGTTCACTGAGAGAGCTTTTGTTCATTAGATATTCGTTGTGTGAATTTCTCTGCTGTCAAATAAATAGCCATATGCAAACAGCGATATTCAAATAATTCAAAGTTTATGCTTGTCTTGAAGTTTTGAAAATGCATTTTAGCAAGTAAAGAAATTTTGTAAGAAAATTCAAACTTAGGATTTAGAGTAAAGCCTTACAGGAGTCGGGATACCTTTTGTAACAGTATGCTTTCGAACTAACCCATGCTTCAATTAGGACTTTTGAAGGGTTGTAATGTGGCTTGGTTCACGGTTTAAGAAAAAAAGGATAAGGCTCAAAGTATATTTGTACCCACTCATTCTTCATGATATTCTTCAGTCCTAAGATCAGTTAATCGTACGTGTGAACTCCAATGACGTTTTGGTGATGGTTCAGACAAGTTTAGTTTATCGGAAGTCATTTTTTGCAACATTTTTCATGTTGTTGAGGATTTGTAGTGACCTCTTTCTTTTGATTTGTTATCCCTAATTTTTGCCTGACTGTTCTTGTTTTGAGATTACGGTCAGCGGGATGCCCCAGCTTTTCTTAAGTCTCCTTTATAGGTTTTGACTTAATGGGATTTTTTTTCTTTTTTTTTAGAGATAATGACTGCCTATGTGGTAGGGAACCATCAGTCTTTTGATTCCAGAGGAATGTTTTTGATATCACTCGTTGTATACAAAGTGAAAGTTTATGATTGAACGCGCATTTGAATTAACTGAGAGACTACCCTGCCCCAGGTTTTGATTGAAGGTTTCATTTTGTGAAAAAGAAAATTCCTACTTCTTTGGCTCAAAGGGGTTGACTAGGGATTATCTTCCTTATAACTCCAGTGTTTAGGATTTGAAAGAACGCTTGTACATCGTCAGCAAGGTCTGTTCAAAAGCATACTGTATGAGATTAAGGCATTATTTTCGTCATCCTCCCTCTAAAGGCTTGCAACTTTTTGAAACAATAGTTGAATATCATAAAAGGAGTAAAAAGCATGGTTTAAATATAATGAAAATGAATGGATTAATTCAAGACAAACATATTTAATGCATTAATGAAAATGACCAAAGTCTGACATATAGATAAGTGTTTGAACAACAAAAGAGATTACAATTGAAGATTCAAAAGAAACAGAAGCCTCTTTGTCTGAACTTGTCACTTCAGGTGGTGATCCTTGGAGGGACGGCAGAAGAATTCAATTTGACCATCTTGTGAGAACTCCAACGCTCCTTCATCGATCAGGTCTTGAATTTGATATTTCAAGCATCCATCGGCTATCAGTATCATGCCCCTTGTGAGGAGAGCTTTCACTTCTTCTTTCCCCTTGGATAGGTTCAAGAACATTTCTTGAAGTTGAGCGTTTTGAGCCTGGATGTCCTTGATAGTCTGCTCTAGAGCCATCTCTACTGAAATAAACAGTAGGAAGATAAGGAGACCTATATGGGAGAAACCTATCATGATATGATGCATGATATGTGGATGCATTTTTTCAAGGATCTCACGGGGAAAACACAAGAAAATGTTAGAAGTTGAACTTTGCAACAGCTTTGATTGGAGAATTTTATATCTGTGGATGTCTTTCCACGAGAATTAAGCTCACCATGTCAAGTGGGTCATAGCCCTTGACTCAAGTTGTTGTACTTGATCTTTGACGGTGTTTATTTAAAGGAAAATAAATCCTCTCCCCTTAATAGACGTCTGGTTCAACGTGACCCTGCATCATAGACCCTTGAGATCCTTGAAATGGTTATTGAAAATGCTATGGTATGATGCTCTGATGTTATGTACAAGTATGAAAAGTAAGCAAGTTTATATACAAATAATCATATACACACAAAACAGACAAGTCCTTAGGTTTAGGCTTGCATGAGGTTTGTAGGTAAGTACCCTCTTGAAGTTTAGTTGGCTCAACCTGTCCTAGTTAATATTAACCGGGTTCTAAGGGATCTCAATATCACTGACCTTTCTTTTAGGCATTTTCTCAGCATAATCAATCTTTTCTTGCGGCCGAGATATCCCAAAAGTCCAATCTCAATGAGTGTAGTATCGAGTATCAATAATTTTCAGATTTCCGTCGAAACATGTTATCTCACTATGTCCTAATGGCCAAGTTGTTCAACTAAGGTTCTAAGGCCAGTTAGTGCTTCATGATTCCGCACAGCGGCCCCGTATTCTCCTCGATTCAACATAACGGATACTGGTACCAACAAATGTGTCACACTAACATAGCCATTGCTTCAACCGTGTTGGTCTACACCGTACAGTTTCCACAATCTATTGCTACTTACCGAAAAGGTGCCCCAGATCCGGGTAGAGGATTAAAACAAGCCCAAACAAGGAACCAAAATATAAAGCAAGCAAGTAAAACAAAGAGAGCAAGTAAAGGTGATCTAGCCCTAAGGTAACCCCACTTTTAAGTAATGTCCCCAGCAGAGTCGCCAGTTCTATGATACGGTTGGAGAACTGACTTAGGTGTTTTGTGTTTTATCGTAAATGTTACGGTTAGCAAGAGTCGCCACCGAATTTTCTTTTATCCAAAAGGAAAGGCTTAAAAGAACAGGAAAGACTTTTGAGATTATTTCTGAGTTCGGGGGTAGATTATGAAAAGGGAAGTTATTAGCACCCTTTACATCCGTAGTTATCTACGGCTCTTAGTTGCTTGCTAGATCACTTGCTTTTGTTTGAAAATGTGCTTGTGAGTTTTGAAAGTATTTGAAAACGTGCCTTTGTAATGATTCTTGTCTCATAAGAATGCATACAAAGTGTTGTTTGAAAAATAGTTCAAAGAGGTGTTTGTGTAATGTGTTTTTGAAACTGATTTTGAAAAGGGTGTCTTTGTAATGGTTATTGTCTCTATAAGAACGCGTACAAAGTGTTGTCTTTTGAAAATGTTTCAAATGAAAGTGTTGGTGTATAAAATGTTTTTGTTGTGAGAAAGCGAGCAACTAGGAGAAATCTACCAACTCAAAAGGTCTTAGATGTTCTTTTTCTCCTCCTTTAGATGTTGCTATCTTACCATTGTTTTAGTAAGAAGCCCCATCGTTGGATGTGAAGGGATGGGCGTGGGACATTTGTATAGTCATAGAAGGCAACCCATGGGAAGTTTTAGCAATGTTTTCAGGGACTAGATCATTTACCAAAGGCAACATCGAGGGTCATCGAGGGACTACAATCTTTTATCAAGGGTCTTTGTTAAAACGCCCATGTTCGAGAGACATGACTATTTTCCGAGGAAACAAGGGAGATTACCCTAAGGGTGCATGTATTGCATGCATTTGTCTTTGATTTTTAGGTTGTCTACTTGTTGATTTTATCTTGCCATACACACCTAATTACTAGCATTTGTATAAAAGTAATAAAAAGTGGAAAAAATAAATCCTACACTACTACAACCATATTGAAATGCATAAAAATATAAAGGCAAAAATAAGATAAAAAGAAGAAAAAAGAGTTCCTTAGATTGGGGGAACCAGTCTTTGATTCTGCTTTTGTTTGCCTCCTTCGATTGGGGGCTAGCATCCAGCAAGTCATGGCCTTCGATTGGGCCTTGGCAGCAGCTGGTCATGGCCTTCGATTGGGCTTGTCAGCAGGTGGGCATGCCTTTTGGTTCTGCCTTGTTACCTTGTTGCCTTCTTTGATTGAGGCTGGCAGCAGCAAGTCATGGCCTTCGATTCTGGCTAGACTTAGTGCCAATGTGCCTTCTGATTCTGCCTTTCTGCCTTGGAAGTTAGCATGGAAGCCCAAGACTTTGTTTCATGTTTCCTTCCCCATGTCTCTTTCATTTGGGACATTAATAAATAACATGGCTTAAAGCCATGTTAGCATTTGTCTAGTGGTCAAGTTAAGTATTAAAGTATATTTAACAAAACTCAAGAAACAATAAACAAAAGATTAGCCATAAAACAGATTAAAGGGTGCAAACGAAAAGGAGACAAAATATATATACATGCTATGTTTGAAACGAAGGATTCAAAGGTAAGAGTTTATTACCTTGCTTCAGCCTTGAATGGGTGTGGGACCTTGAGTGGAGGACCTGGGTTCTCCTGGATTAGAAGGGAGGGGCCAGCAGCTGGGCTTTGAATGTTGGATTCAAAGGAGAGCAGCAAACGTGATGCTCCTTAGGATTCGAAGGAAACTGAAGTATGGTTGTTCTTCAGAATCGAAGGAGGTGACAATGATTCTGGGTTTTTGATTTCAGAAGTGTTGAATGGACTTGAGAGTTTTGTTGTGTTTGAGAAGATTTTAGAGGTTTCGTTCCTCTGGTCAAAATATCCTGTCTAGCCTTTGCAAAGAATTCCTCTATTTATAGAGAAAGAATGGACATGTTGTCCAAAGCCAGCCTTGTAAAGAGATGATAAAATATATGTAATGTGAAAGTACAAGTGGGGGGATTTTTGTCAGTTGGGGTGCAGAAGATGTGACTTATGCTTCTGGCCCTCTGATTTTACAAAGATTTGGAAGCAACATAGCATGTCAAGTAGGGTAAGGCCATGAGGTTTCCTCATATTTGCTTCAAATGAAACCTGCTTCGAATGGCTTAGCTTGGATTTGAAGCAAGATGATTCGAAGGGGATCCACATTCCAATCGGAGCTTTGCATGTAGGTAGTTTTGTCCAATCGAAAGGTTTGCTTTCCAGGGGGCACGTGTGGCCAGCATGTCATGGCCTTCGATTGCAAGCATTCAGGTAGCATACTTGTCCAATCGAAGGGTTTGTCTTGCAGGGGGCACATATGGCCAGCGGATCATGGCCTTCCATTGCAAGCATGAAGGAAGCATACTTGTCGAATTGAAAGGCTTGCCCTTCATGGGGCACTTGTGGCAGCAAAATTTCGTACTCAAAGCAAGCATGCAGGCAGCATGTTTGGTGAATCGAAGGGTTTTCCTTGCAGGGGACACTTGTGGCCAATAAACTTGGGATTCAAAGCAAACATCCAGGCAGTGGAAGACACAAAAAGAAGCCTGCAACAAGAAGTCACATGCCCAGACGAAAGAGGCACGCTGGCAGCAAATTTTGAGCAATCGAAAGAGGTGCAAAGTCCAATCGAAGGGGGCTGAATCGAAGGAGGCCTATTTTTCTCCAAATTTGTCAAAAATGTTATTTTTATCTGTTTTCTCCCTTTTTGACAGTTTCCTTTTAATTTTAGTACTGGAAAATCTCAATGCACTTGTGCAAGCTTAAACCCTGAGAATCTTTATGAGAAAACCCTTGAGAATTGAGAGGACAAATTTTGGGGTACAATAGGGAACAATAGAAGAAAAGATACATATTCAATTCAAACAATTCCAATTTGGAAGAGAACCATCATATTACATTTTCTAAAAATCCAAGTTCGTTGTAATTTCCATTGTTCATCATATTACATCAAGAATCCATAAAGGTCTATTACAAAATTCATTTAACATTACAAAAGCCATTCAAATTCACTAATTCCTCTCCATATCTCTATCCAAACCGATGCAAAGTTCAATGCTACTCCATACTCAAAACAGCCTTGCAAAACTTGTCCATAGTGCAATACCCAAACAGCTTACAAACAACTGCCCATGAACCAGCTCCATGTCCACGCCTGAATTAGTACCTGCACTATATTTAGATCGTTTCAAAACCAAACTCAGTCCATACACTTTTGAGCTATCCAAGTCTAGTAAACATGCATCCATAAAATAGTTCCACACCTACATACATAAACAATCCAAGGCATCATAAATCAAACAGTTCACGGTATCCACATGTTCACATTCAGTTTTACACATCAGTTCATAAATACAAAAGTTGTGGACTCAGAAAAACCTACAAGATCATATACAGAATTCCATATCAAACAAGTCTAGAAATTTAACGTAAAATTGAACCACGCCTTGTTGTCTAAACAATAAAGCAAAAGAGAAAAACCGAACAAACCATTTACAAAATCATAAACCAATGAAAATCGGTCCATAAATTCAATCAGAAAAATAGTTTAGCAGCCTGCAAACATGCTTTAAAACTAGCCCAACACATATCAGAAATAGGCCCCTGTATTGAAACCACAAAACTATAATAACCGCCCTACATCAGTTGAAAAAGAGAGAAGAGTATTCATAAAAGAGAAAAAACTTAGAAAATATAAAGATATCAGAAAACTGTGAAATAGCAGTAAACCAGAATTACCAGCTCAGCAGCTTCTAACAGAATTCATGATAGTTTTCTTCTAATTAAATCTCATCCATCTAATACCATAACTAACTCCTAAGATCTAAGGGTCGGGTCCATTTTTTCATGTAACTAACTATTTCCAATCTAACAGAATATAAAAGAGAAAAACGTACCATATTGGATTCATTCTTCAAATTCCCTGAAGAATCACAGAATAAAGGCTCTCTTCTCCACCTTTATCATTCTTCAACCACTCTGGAGCTTCTGCAACAAACGCCATCATTCATTATCTTCATAAGCAACCTCCCTTCAACTGCATCATATTCATCGATTCTCCAATCATTGGAAGAATCACACCAAAAACTCAATCTCCTTCTCTCTTAAACCAGTTCTTTGCTCCCTTCATCATCATTTGCAATCTCCTACGAATCTTGCGTCACCTTGAACCGCAACACCATTCTTCTTCATCACAAATCTTCAATCACCTTCAAGAATTTGTTTCATCTCTTCACAACAACATCAATCTTCAAGAACAGTTATGTGATTATTGTCTTGATTCTATGCGTTCAACAATGACATCACAATCAACTAACAACAAAAATGTAAAAACAAAAACACAAAAGAAGTTTTTGAACACAGATACCAGATCAAGTAGAATGAGAATGAACAAGGAATTGTAAGTGCTTACCTGAGTCCTCATCACCGACGTCGTCGAAGTGAGATCAAATGTTTGAAACCACGAAGCAGAGGACGTCTTCGAAGCTTTGAAATCCGATAATAGAGGTTGATGAAGGCAGCGAACGAAATCGCACAGTTGATGAACAAAGCAGCGGCACCAGAAATTGATGGACGCCAGCATAATTTCTAACAATGACAACTCATATTAAAGAAGGCAGCATCAAGGCAAAACGAATATGGAAACAGAGGTTGCGAATCATTGAACAAAAGTCGAAGCCAATGGCGGAGGGAGTCGTATTAGTAGACTTAGGGTTTGAGATTTCTGGAGCTTTGATCTCGTTAACTGAGGAGAGGTCAACAAAATCTGAGGTCAGGTTCGTCTTCAGAGGCTAAAATGAAGTTAGGTTATTGTCAAGATGTTATTGTTTTGCGTTGATTTCGGGAGGTCTTCTTTGTCTAAGCGATTTCTGGCATGGTGGAATTTTGAGAGAACAGATAAACAAATAGAAACAGGTTGAGAAGAGGTTGAGATGGTTAAGTTTGTCACAAATATCATGGTGGTTGGGGATGGATCGGTGATAAATAATTTGGACTACGTCGCGTCTGAGAAAGTAGAAGGATGAGGTATCAGTAGGTTTGAAACATATGAAGGGTCACAAACCTTATCCAAACAAAATGCTGACGTTTCTCCTTTATCTCATTTCCTTTTTATTTTATTATAAAAAATTGGAAAAAAATCTGAATATATTTGGACATGTATTTTCACTGGACTCTACCTGGATCGTTGCTCTTTTTAGAAGTGTTGTGCCCCAAAATTTTCCCTCCCATTCTATTCAAGGCATGCTCATTGAGGTCCCCAATTGCTCAAGGTTGACCAAGAATTGACCAAACAAATTCTCCTCATAAGCAATGGATTTCCATCTAGGGTTTCATTTCTCACAAATAATTTTGGTTTGCAAAAACTTCAAATGATTTCCATGGCACCCTATACGCCTCAGCATAATGGCATAACTGAAAGAAAGAATAGAAGTATACTGAACTTGATGAGGTGTAAGTTGAAAGCTAAAAATTGCCCAAGAGATTTGGGGTCGAAGCAGCTTCGAAAGCAATATACACTCCGATTAGATGCCCAACGAAGCAGTGTTAGTTGGGAATTTTGATTACACAAGTTTTGAATAAATGACACTATGATCGAAGAAAGAGTAGTTCAATAGAAAGTGTGAGGAGGCATTTACGAATTCTTCGATTGATGAAGATCTAGTAAAGAGCTTCGACGGGTTCGTTTTCAAACTATTGGAAAAAATAAGCTATTTGAAGCATTATAAGGGAAGGCATTTCGATTGTCATGTTGATTTGAATTGACGCTTCGAAAAGAAGAAAGAACATAATGAAGCTTAGACAGTCACAACTATCACAACTGTGTTCGAAGAATATGACTAGAACAAAGCTTCGACTGGTCGAATCGACTAACCACCTGCACAACTATGTTCGAAGAAGATGACCAGAACGAAGTTTCTAATTGTCGAATCGAAGAATCACCTGTGCAGAAAGAAAGAAGATCGAAAGGAACAAGAACTGAGTTCGACTAGGCTGATTGGATATGAGGGGTTCCTAGATTACATAATCGAAGCAGATGGTGACTTAATCGAAGAAGCCATGATGATGAAGCCTTGAGTAATTCGAATTGGAACTTAGAGCCATCGAAAAGAATGAAGCTTGGGAGCTTGTCGAAAGAATCAATTTATGTGAAATGGAGATGCAAGTCGAAACAAGCACCTAATGGGACGAAACCTGTCTAGGTTCACTCAAAGTTCAAAATGGCATGAAATATCTCAGAATGGCAAATTTTCAAATCTGATGATTTTGCTTTCAAAGCCATAGTTAATGGCTGATTCATGCCATGTGTGTTCATCACCATACCCCTATAAGTACAAGATTAAATCAAAATCAAAGGACATGCAAAAAAATGCCTCCAAGAGCCACACAAAAAAAAAATTTCCTCAAAGAGTCACACGAAAACCATCTCAAAACTCTCAAAAATCCCATAAGTTGTCTAAATACAAAACTAGCTTTGTAAGCTCCCTCAGTCCAAATGAATACCAGATTCGTTCTCCTGAGACTCCCAGGAAGCCATTCCCAATCCTTGCACAAGCCATCCCACGCTCAAAACTACAGAACGAAGCACCTCCGTTTGGTAAAAAAATTCTAATCTTAAACTCATTCGATCTATGATTTAAACTCATTTTGACTGCATATTCATGTTATTATTGTTGTTTGTGAATTATTTAACATAATGCATGTAAGTTGCAGTGTCCAAATGACAGGATACCATTGTTAGGGCCTTCGGAGCTGATTGCTTTTAAAACTCATGATATAGGTCGTTTCAGGCCAAAACAACCCAGATTCGGACTCAAGAGTTCAAATTGGGGGGGGGGGGGGGGGGTCGAATCAAAGGGAAGAGACCTGGTTTGATACCCAGGTCGTTCGTTTCGTTTTTTCTAACAATTGTCTTATAGATCCAATGCTTTCAGATTCCACGTGTACACCATACACCACATGATCATAACCAATGGATCCCCATCTAGTCCAGAGCTAAAAGCTTTAGACGTATGCCTCACCATGCACCTTCGAAAGGCTCCTTCATTGGATCGAAAGGAAACCTGGGCCTCTTTTCGATCCAGGTTTGTGCTCCACCCCCTGTTTACTTTTACTGCATGGCCCATTTATACTTGTTTACTTTGTTTTTTTTTGTTTATTTCTTTTAGTTTGTTTTTTTTAATCAACATAAAAATTAGAAGAAGAAAATATAAGTAACTTAGAATTAGGTTTTACTTTTTAATGATTTAATTTAGTTAATTATTTTAACTTATTTTCTCAATTTTAAAATCGGTATACTTAGGATTTATTTGAATTCAATCCTTTTCATTAACTAAAAAATGCAAAAAATATTATGTCTGTTTTAGAGTTAATTTTTTTCAATAATTTTAATTAATTAGATCTTACTTAATTGAACATTTAGCATTTTCCAAACAAAATAAAACACAAAAAATATTTCCATACACTTGGGATTTAAACGTTATTTTCAATTCACGCGTATTTATTGCTTTCGTTATCATTTGCATACTATTGTAACTACCTACTGGATGTAATAGCATAATTAAGACTTTACATTTACTTCTTTATTTCCCCTCAAAGTTTTGGATATGTATTTAATCTCCATCCCCGAAGCCTTGTAATAGTTTAGAATTTACCTTTCCGCATTTTAAAATCCTTAAATTATTAACTGCTTAGATGCATGACTAATAGGATTATATGGAAAGAGTTTAATAATCAAAAGCTAGAAAACCTAATGCAAAAGATAAATAACTGAATACAACACAATTGCACATATACACCTCTAGAGTACCCCACTTTGGTTGCCTTCGGAAAAACAGTCACAACTCTCAGAACGTGAGAAATTTTAGTGACTACCCTCCAGTTTAAAGATCATATGTCCCTCGATAACCCTCTCGATGTTGCCTCGGTAAAAATGATCTTAAAACCCTAGGGTAGTTACTAAGGTTTCTTTCCCAGTTTCCTTTGTGACTATAAATGTCCCTTCGAATGTCCCTCAAACATCCAACGACTAGGGCTACCTACTCACTTATAGTAGGATAGCACTGTCTAAAGGAAAAGAGGAAAAGAACAACCCTTTCGAGTAAAAGTAGATAGTTCCTAGATGTTATGCTCAAACAACTTTTACACTTGGACAAAAACTTCTTTCAAAAAACATTTTCAAAACGCTTTATCAACACTCTTGAGGACTGATACAAGAGTTATCATAAAGCAAGTTACCTTACTATTGGCATTTCAAAAATACATTTCAAAACACACAACGTACAAGGTATTTCAAAATGAGCCAAACATCTAAGAGCCCATAGAAAACTACGGATGGAAAGGGTGCTAACACCTTCCCTTTCTATAATCTACCCCCCTCACTCAGAAAACTCTCGAAAGGTCTTTTTATATTCTTTTCACCCTTTCCTTTGTTGGATAAAAGAAAAGTCGATGGCGACTCTTTCTTACTGCAATATTTGCAAACACAAATGCAAAACCAATATAATAGTTAGTTATGCCACCGTATCACAGAATTGGAGACTTTGCTAGGGACACTTATAAAAAGTGGAGTTACCTTAGAGTTTAGTTTATTTTTAATTTCTTTACATCATGTGTTTTGTATGCTTTATTTTTGAGGACTTGTTTGGGTTGTTACTAAAGATCCTACACTCAGATTTGGGGAACCTTTTTAGGTAAGCAGCAATAGATCGTGGAGACTGTACAGCATAGACCAATATGGTTGAAGCGATAGCTACGTTGGTGTGACACATTTGTTGGTACCGGTATCCCTTGTGTTAAATCGAGGAGAATACGGGGCCGATGTGCGGTGTCATAAAATACTAACGAACCTTAGAACCTTAGTTGAACAAACTTGGCCATTAGAAATTAGTGAGATAGTCGGCCTCGGTATAAAGTTGAGGATCGGTTGATACTCGATGCTACACTCATTGAGATCGTACTTTCAGGATATTTCGGCCGCGAGAAAAGATCGCCTGAGCTGAAACAATGCCTGATAAAGAAAGATCAATGATATTGAGACTCCTTAGAACCCGATTACTTTTCTAAGACAGGTTGAACCAACTAAAACTTCAAGAGGGTATCTTCCTATAAACCCCATGCAAGCCTAAACCTAAGGTCTTGTGTGTTTTGCTTGTGTGTGATTAAATTATTCCAACATTAAATCATGCATCATAACATCCATATTCATTTAACTAACCATTTCAAGGACCAAGGGAATTTATCTTTGTTCTGTTTTACAGATCATGACTTGCGTTCATAGAAATACCATCTGAATCAGCTTTGTAAGAATACCTCCCCAACTTAAAGAACTAGTATCAAGGGTTCCTGATACTTCTTTGTTCACCAATAAATATGGTCGACTTCTCAACTTGGTTACCTCAAACTTTGATGAGAAGATGATGGGTGTACTCTTTCAGTTCTTTGACCCCAAACACCATTGCTTCATATTTCCCGATTATCAGTTGGTACCCACCATGGAAGAGTTCTCTCAATTATTGGGTATACCTATTCTTAATCAGATGCCTTTCACCAGTTTAGAGGAAGCTCCAAAGCCAGAGGTCATTGCAGCAGCTTTACATCTGAAACGGTCTGACATTGTATCCAATTGGGAAACAAGAAGCGGAGTCCAGGGTTTCCTAGTCAAGTTCCTATTAGAAAAGGCTCAGTTGTTTTGGGATGACTTGGATTTCCAAGCTTTCGAGGAAGTCCTGGATCTTCTGATCTATGGGTTAGTATTATTCCCTAACCCGGACTTACTCATAGATGTGAATATTGTCAAAGTTTTCCTCTCTCGTAACCCTATGCCTACTTTACTCAGAGATATCTTGCATTCCCTCCACACTCGTACCATGAAGAGAAGAGGAACGCTTATATGTTGTATACCATTTCTATCTAGGTGGTTTATTTCGCACCTTCCTCAATCAGTATTGAAGAATGAAGAAAGTTTGGGTTGGTCACAAAGGATAATGTCACTTTCTCACTCGAATATTCTTTGGTACTCCTGGTCTATGGGAGATATTTCTGTAATTGACCGTTGTGGGGAATTACCTAATGTCCCACTCCTCGGCATTAGAGGAGGTGTCACTTATAATCCTTCTCTGGATCTATGACAATCCGGTCATGCTCGAAGGGATGGTCCACATGATATGTTTATCCAAGGCATTATGTTCAACTACGAGGATGATGTTCAAAGGTATCGTTAAAGGTTCATACGAGCTTGGGGCATGGTAAACATATTTGATAGCAAGACTTTGGGGCCTAAGACTTTCATTCCTATCGAGCCTTATCTCAAATGGGTACGAACTTGCACCCAAAACCTCATGATGCCATATACACCCATCTTTCCAATAATTGTGGAGCATGTCACCAAAGGGATGTTCCTTATACAGTTCTCCACCCTGACATGCCCACTGATCTTCAAGAGTTGCAGAGGTCCTGGATTCAGTTGAATAAAGAAAGAGATACCTTAAGAGATCAATTCTACACCAATGAGAAGAAAGTGTTGGAGCTCACGAAGCAAATTCGCGAAGAGAAAAATATTAATGCCTACCTCGACACAAAGAGGAAACACCCATGGGAAACCTGGCTTTTTTAGAATTTTTAAAAATTGTAAAGACTAAAAGGCAGTTGTAATTTGAATTCTACTAATAAAATCTTTGTTTTATTTTGGTTCAAATTTAAATTTCCCGAGGCCCTTGAAAACATTGCATAAGCATACCATGCATATCATTACATAAGCAGGTATTTCAAGGCAGGTTTCTTATCTTTTCGTTCTTTATTTCAGCAAAAAGAAATGGCTCTTGAACAAACAGTTAAGGATCTTCCAGCTCAAAATGCTCAATTCCAACAAATGTTCCTGGCTCTGGCTAAGGGACAAGAAGATCTGAAAGCTCTCATCATCAAAGAGAATAATAATAAGGCAAAGAAATCGGTCGGCGTCTTGAATATGGGAAGAAGATTTAGAGGACCAGCTAAGCGAGCTCTAGATTTCGCAACCCCGTCGAATGAGGGGGACAATCAAGAAGAGAAGAACAAGGAATAAGACAGTAACGTGGTGTTGTACCCCAAAACTTCCCCTCTCATATTTCTCAAAACATTGCAAGAAAAATCTCCAAGTGGCTCAAGCTTGCTCAAAAGTTGGACAGACAATCATCTCCTAAGGCAGTCTTCCCCAAATTAGGGTTTTGTGTTGCATCAAGATCCTTGAGTCCAAATGACCTCAAGTTCTCTCCATTGTCCTAATATGCTCTCAATATCATCCATGTCAAATTTTAAGCCTTGCGGAGGAAGTTTGCTGAGTCAAATGCTTAAAAGGTCCAAAAATCGACGGTGCTAGGGCAAAAGTCAACTGTGACCCAAATACAGTCAAACTTCAATATTTTTTGTCAAAATTCTCATTTTGAAGGATATTTAATCATTTTATCAAGGGTTGATCATGATTCATCAAGGATTGCTCAAAATTCATCAAGACTCAAAAGTTGTTAAATTAGGGTTTTGTAGGAAAAGTCAACTCAACTTTGACCAAGCATAACTTTCTCATACTTTATGAGAAATGACCAATCCAAATATCATTTTGAATAGGATGAAATTTCCTACAATCCATATTCATACCCCAAGATCCAAAAATTCACTCACAAGAAGTTATAAATTTGGACATTATAGGTCATTTTTGAAAGTCAACAAAAACACCTTTTTTCCAAAGCTTATAACATGAGAATGGAATATCAAAATTAGATGATACCACAAGGGTTGGTTATAGGACATCTCAATATTTCTAAAAAGTCCAATAACACTTCCAAAAGTTCAAAATTGAAGAAGTTATGCATTGTTGAAGTTTGACATTTTTGCAAAATTGCCAAAAGTCAACTATCCCCAAAACTTCAAATTTTGTCAAATGGGCCCATTCTTTTCCACTTGATTTGAGCTTGCATCATTGTCCAAGTGTCCTAGCTTCATCCATGAGCCCGTATCTTATTTTTATTATTTAATTTGATTTTTAATTGAATTTATTCACTTTAAATCAAATAAAATCATATAAAATCAAAAGTATTTATAACTCATGATTTTTTGGTTGCTTTAGGCTTTGAATACATATATTATGTGAATAAAATTCACATCAAGTGCATTGGTTACAAGAAGATATGATTTAGTCCAAATTTGGATGGTTGTAATGGTGGAATCAAATCCAATTCATGAGCATTGATATGGAGAGATTTGTACCAAGTTTCTTACCCTAATGCAATATACATTACATAAGGAAGGAAAAGGCACGAAAATAAAGGTTGGAGGCTGCAAGAATAGGCAATACAAAAGTTTCAAAATTCATTAAAAAGTGTGGAATCGAATCCATAGCTAGAGGCAATTTCAGAAGCTTAGATCGGTCTCAATCGATTCCTAGGTGTTCACTCAACCTTCCTGGATCAAAAGAAATCATTCTCAGACACCACAACACGTTGTAAGTACCACGATAATCCGCTTCTTTCTTGAATTCGTAAATCATCACTCTTGCATCATTTGAGTAAATTATTGGTATATTTGTGATCCTTATAACATTTCCAAACTTTTGGCATAATTTAATTTTATTTATCTGACCTATACTGCAAAATGCCATAGCTAGGTTTTTGTGGATATTTTTGGGTGTTTTCGTTTCAGGAAAAATTGGCTATCAAGAAGGGTATGATTGTGACTGGGATGATGAGACGAGCACAACCATGCCCTTAGAATTCATTTTCATGGCTCATGGCAGATTTTGGAGTATGCATGACTTTTAGTGACGGGCTGTGTATGTGGCTATAGGTTTTACAGGGTTTTAGCCACAGACGGAGGTTGAAGACGATACGTGGAACCTACCCATTGCACCATCCAAATCGTGCGCGTTATTTTTGTCTTTTCTGGCCATAGATTTGTTTTAATATATTATGTTTTATTCGTATATTATTAACAATTAAAACAAAGCGTCCCAGTGGAAAGCATGCACGTTCAACATCCATCAGGACCTGGGTTCAAATCCCAGGTCCCCCACTCTCTTTGTTAATTTTTCTTTTCAGGTGATCTTGTACATGTTCAAGTCAGCAACTCACCATGCACCATCGTTCAATCAATTGCCAGATGGCCATGGGCCAAATCTGGTGGCCGAAAGCTGATGGTCCACCATAGACCAAGTCAACATGCGCGCATAGAATCAAAAAAAGTCAACAAGGTCAGATCCAAATGGGCTTCAGATTGCTATCCACACACCAATTTCAGGCCCACACCCTTTTCTCTTATATTTACTTATTTTGTTTTAATTATTTGTTTTGTTATTTTATTTAATTACTAACCAATTAAAATTCAGCCTTTTATAAAATAAAATCACAAAAAATATTTTTATCAAATTAAAATTCAACTTTTATTTTTTATTAATAAATACTAATAAATTAATTTAGGTTTTAATTAGAATAACTTTGATTCCTTTTTTAATAATTAAAATTAAATTAGACTTAATTAGGTTTTTACTAACATTAATTATTTTTATTTTTCTTTCTTAAAATACTAAAAACCCAAAAATAATGTTTTTTTATTTAATTAATTAATTTATTAATTTAGTAATTAATTTAGATTTATCTTTTTCTTAAGATAAAAATAACAAAAAAAAAGATGTTTTCTTTAAAGGGTCAAAACCCTAAACTCGCACTCGATTTAATTTTCCGCACGCGATTTATTTCTTTTATCCATTTATGTATCTGATTCGGTTTGTAATAGCTTAATAGGACCTTTATTTATTTTTTATCGCTTTATTTATTTTTAAAGGGTTTGTCTTTGACGATGTAAATATCCAACGCCTTGTAATTTAAATTCCGCATTTTATTTCCCGCAAATTATAACTTTTAGATGTTTGATAATAGGGATGCATGACAAGACTGAATGTTTTAACCTAAAATCAACTTAGATCACCCTTACATGTACAAAGACAAAATTAACCGAAAACAACACATGCGCACTCTTAGAGTACACCCCACTTAGTTGCCTTCGTACGCGGTCATTGAGTATAGGTCGTTTTAGAGGTCGTCCTCTTGTCTAAAAGATCATAATCGCCTCAAAATGGTTGCCTCGGATATTGTTGCCTCAAACAAATTATCTAAGACATTAGGATTACCGCTAAGGCGTCCTAACATTGCTTTAGTGACCGTGCGTCCCTCATTCGAATTGACCCTCAAACTCCAATGACGGTGTTACCTACTCACTAATAGTGGGATAGCATTGTCTGAAGGACATTAGCATAGAACTATTCCTTTTTCGAGTAAGTAGATAGCTCTTAGATACTTGCTCTTTCAAAACAAAACTTTTCACACTTACACTCCATTTCGAACAAAGTTTTCAAAAACACTTCATACGCTCTTGAGGACAGAAGCAAGAGTTAAATTGAAGTTTCAAATAAAAACTTTTTCAAACCCACAAGCACAAAGAAAAAAAATTTTGAAAACAATATGAGCAAGTACCTAAGAGCCCGTGGATAACCACGGATAGAAAGGGTGCTAACACCTTCCCTTTCTATGATCTACCCCCTGAACCCGAGAAATATCTCGAAAAAGGAATTTTTCTGTGCTTTTTTCCTTTCCTTGTTGGATAAAATGAAAGTCGATGGCGACTCTTACTTACCGCGACATTTTGCGAATAACAAACGCAAACCAGCATATCCAAAAACAGTCAGTTCTTTCCCACCGTATCACAGAACTGGCGACTCTGCTGGGGACGCTTATAAGTGAGGTGTACCTTAGGAATAGTTCATAATGTTTTCAATTGCTTGATTTGTATGCTTTATCTTTATGGGCTTGTATCGGATTTACTATAGATCCTAACCCAGATCTGGGGGATACCTTTTAGGTAAGTAGCAATAAACTGTGAGGGAACTGTACGGCGTAGACCGATACGGTTGAAGCAGTAGCTACGTTGGTGTGGCACTTTAGTATGTACCGATATCCTTTGTGGCGCAACGAGGAGAATATGGGTCTGCTAAGGGGTCATTAAGCACCAACTGACCTTAGAACCTTTAAATTGACCAACTTGGCCATAGAACAGTAGCAGTATGCTACACTCATTGAGACTAAACTCTCGCGATGATTATGACCGCAAGAAAAGGTTGCTAAACTGGAATTATGACTGATCGATGGTAGTCAGTGATATTGAGATCCTCTAGAACCCGGTTACTATTTTTAGGACAGGTTTGAACCAACTGAACTGAAAGAGGGTAGTACCTAGACTCCTTGCCAGCCTGAAATCTAAGGGCTCTCTGTGTGACTTGTGTGCCTTTACCATGATTTCTATTTGTGGATACTTGTGGTGTGTTTTCTATCATGACATCATGACATTGCATGCATCTTGCATTGGACTAACCTATTTCAAAGACAGGAGGGATTCATCTTTGTTCTGTTTTGTAGGTCATGGCACCCATGCGTAGGAACACCATTCGGATCAACTTTGTCCAGGTTCCCACTCTGCTTAAGGAATTGGTTGCAAAGATGTCATATACTTCCTCCTTTATCAGGAGACATGGTCACCTCTTGGGTTTGGTCACTTCCAAATTAGACGAGCAGATGATGAGTGTCTTAGTCCAGTTCTTTGATCCACTATACCATTGCTTTACTTTTCCGAACTACCAGTTGGTCCCTACCTTGGAAGAGTTCTTTGATCTGCTTGGTATCTCTATTCTGGAGCAGACCCCGTTCACAGGTTGGGATAAGATCCTTAGACCAGAAGAGATTGCTTTAGCCCTCCATCTGACAAAGGCTGAAGTAATGGCTAATTGGGAAACTCGAAGTGGAGCAAAGGGCTTTTTGACTAAATTCTTGGTTGGTAAAGCTAATCAGTTCTGGGACAGTCTAGACTTCCAGGCATTTGAAGACATTCTGGATCTTCTTATATATGGTTTGGTGTTGTTTCCTAACTTGGATTCCTTTGTCGACGTGAATGCGATGAACATATTCATCTTCGGTAATCCTGTGCCCACTCTCTTGGGTGACATTCTTCATTCTCTCTATGCTCGTACTGCTCAGAAGCGGGGAACCCTTGTGAGTTATGCTCCATTGCTGGCGAGGTGGTTTATATCTCACCTCCCCAAATCAGTTCTGAAGAACAAGGAAGGTATGGGATGGGCCTATAGGATTATGTCTCTCTCTCATAATGACATGATTTAGACTATTAAGGGTATGGACAAGGTGGCCATTATTGATCGCTGTGGGGAATACCCCAATGTTCCACTGATATGAACCAATGGAGGAATCACTTATAATCCGTGCTTGGCCTTACGTCAGTTTGGGCGAGCTAGAAGGGAAGGACCTCATGAGTTGCTAATGCCTAGTATTGTCTTTGATTTCCAAGGGGATAGTGACGAGCAACGCCGCAGATTCATAAGAGCCTGGGATAGAGTACACAGGTCTGATCCGCATGAGCTGGGTGCAAAGACTTCTCTTCTGATGGAGCCATATCTCCGATGGGTTCGAATTCGTGCCCAAAAGCTGGTAATGTCGTACGAAGCCGTCTTGCCTATCATTGTTGAAGTTGCTGATGAAGAAGGGGTTCCTCCTACCATCCTCCACCCGTACATGCCTACTGACATTGGGGCATTGAAGAGATCATGGATGCAGCTGGGAGAAGAGCGGGATACTTACCAAGAAAAGTATCACGAGTAAGAGAAGAAAATACAGAAGTTGAAAAAGGCAATTGGAGAATGAACCGATCTTCAATGACTATGTCATCACCAAAGGGAAACGACCATGGGAGCGCTGATGTCCTTTGATTATTTCTAGTTTTTATTTACTTTTCAGTTTTTCTTTCTTGTAACGCCTTAAAGGCATCTGTTGAACAATTGATTTCAAGTTTATCTAATAAAAGTGTGTTTCATTTTTTGTTTACGAATTTGAATCCCTCGACATCTTTGAAATCATATCGTATGCATTTCATTCCATGCACCTCATAATAGGTACCCTTACAGGTCTCTTATCTTCTTCGCTATTTATTTCAGCATCATGTCTTCCGAACCATCAACTGAACAAGCAATCAAGGCTCTACAGGCCCAAAACGCCCAGTTCCAGGAGTTGTTCATGAACCTGGCTAAGGGTCAGCAAGATCTGAAGGCCCTTATCCTGAAAGAGAAGAAGAAGAAGAAGAAGAAGAAGAAGAAGAAGAAGAAGATGGTCTTATTCAATATGGGTCGCAGATTCGGAAACAATTTGCGAGAAGAGGTTGATTTGACCCACTCATCTGGAGGGGGAGATAATCAGGAAGAAAGGAGGGCTCCTAGCCCTGTGGTTTCAGACAATGAGACTGACTTCGACAAAGACCAGTATCCTCCAGATGAGGATAGATACAAGCAACTGGAAGACCGGTTGAGTGCGATGGAAGTTCAGAAAGTGCCTGGTCTGGACTTTGGTGATATGGGTTTGTCATCTGGGGTGGTGATTCCCCACAAGTTCAAAGCACCATCCTTTTCTAAGTACGACGGAGTTTCTTGCCCGAAACTACACCTCCGTTTGTATGTTAGGAAGATTCAGTCGTACACCACTGACAAGAACCTTTGGATCCACTTCTTTCAAGACAGTCTCTCAGGGACTCAACTTGAATGGTTTTACCAGCTGGAAGGAACTAGCATCCGTAATTGGGAAGATTTGGCCGCTGCTTTCTACAAGCAGTACCAATACAATGCCGACCTCGCTCCTACGCGTACCCAACTCCAGGGTATGTCTACGAACGGGTGAAGGTTTCAAAGATTATGCTCAGAAGTGGAGGGACCTCGCTGGAAGAGTGCAACCACCCTTGGCTGATAGGGAGCTAGTGGATATGTTTCTGGGGACCTTGTCTGGTATGTATTTCAACCATCTGATTGGAAGTTCTTCATCCGGGTTTACGAAGCTGATTATGACCGGGGAAAGGATTGAGGCTGGTATTAAGTCTGGTAAAATACATAAGGGCGCTTCATCAGGCACCAAGATGAAGCCTTTTAAGAAAGAGTCTAGTGTTGTTTACAGTTCGAAAATCCATAATAGACCTGAACGCCGCCAAGCTGTTAATGTGGTTGTTATTTCAAGACCTACTGGTGCTCCTCAGCACAACAATCAGCCAAGGGCCGAGAAACCTCGAAGACAATTCACTCAGCTCAACATGACTTTATCTCAGATTCTGCCACAATTATTGAAAACCAATCTAGTGATTCCAAGGGAGGCCCCGTAGAATCCCAACACTACATCACCAAAGTACAACCCTAATGCCCGCTGTGCTTTTCACTCTGATAGCCCGGGGCATGATACAGATGATTGTTGGATTTTGAAGAACAAAATACAGGACTTGATTGATGCTAAGGAGATTGAGTTCGAGGCGCCTGAAAGACCTAATGTTGTGACTGCTCCCATGCCCAAGCATGGAGTAAATGCTGTAGATGAAGACTCGTTTGTGGTTTCTATGAAAGACATTGTTACTCCCTTGATGAAAGTGAAGAAGAACCTTTTGTTAGCCGGTTTATTTCCGGGCTATGACGAAGGTTGCCGTATGTGTTATGTCTTACCTACCGGTTGCCATCTTTTGAAGTCAGGTGTCCAACGCCTGATGGATAATAAAGAAATTCTGTTTGAGAAGACTGTTGTTCCTTTAGTTCATACTGAAGAAGTCGCTATAATCACCATTTTCGATAATTCTTCCATGGCTTCCACGAGAAAGCCTGTTAGAATTACGTCTGTTCCAAGAATCGCACCATTGATCATCACTGTTCCAGGGCCTATCCCCTATACATCTGATAAAGTTGTCCCTTAGAACTACGAGGTTGATGTTTATTATCACGGAGTTAAACAAGATTTGGATGCTGATACTGACGTCAGCAATATTGTTGGGCCTGCCAAAGTCACCCGCAGCGGAAGACTTTTCTCCCCTGATATCTCTCCACCAACTGTTTGGAAACCTGTTGTTATCACACCTGCCAGTGTACCTCCTGCTATCCCTGTTCAAGTTCCAATTCTTACCCCTATTGCCGAGTCATCTGACGCTCGGGGCAAAGGGACTACCGGTGAGCCTGCCCAGACGGAGGCACCGAAGAAAATTACTGTTGAAGCCTCTAGACAAGAGATGGAGGAAATTTTGAAGATCATCAAAAAGAACGACTACAATGTAGTTGAGCAGCTGGGGAAAACCCCATCCAAAATCTCTATGTTATCACTGTTGCTATTCTCAGAGGCCCATGCCAAGGCTCTGATTGCATTCCTGAAGACTGCACACGTACCCCAGGAAACATTAGCTGATCAGTTTAAAGATTGCGTGGCTAGTTTGACTGTTGATAATGGGTTGGGTTTCTCTGACGCCGACTTGACTGCTAAGGGGAAGAATCACAACGATGCCCTGCATTTCTCCATTGAATGCAGGGGCACTACTCTTGCTCATGTATTGGTGGATACTGGTTCCTTATTGAACGTTTTGCCCAAAAAAGCACTAGACCGGTTAGACTGTGAAGGGTTGGAGCTGAAGCCGAGTAACATTGTAGTCAGGGCCTTTGATGGGTCCAAAAGAATGGTACAAGGTGAAGTGGATATTTCGATCAAGGTTGGTTCTCAGGTTTTTGCATCTACATTCTATGTGATGGACATTCAGCCATCTTATTCTTGTTTGCTGGGTCGTCCATGGATCCACAAAGTTGAGGCTGTGACGTCTACACTCCACCAGAAGCTAAAGTACCCAGTGAAAGGGAAAATTGTGACAGTACAAGGAGAGGAGGAGTACATGGTGAGCCACCTCAACTCTTTCCGATATGTAGAGATGGATGGGGAGTTCATTAAGACCCGGTTCCAACATTTTGAAGAGGTTCCCTAGACGCTGGCATCAACTGAGACTGTTTTTGAAGATCCTCCCATGAAGATGGCTTCCTTCAAGGATTCCCGGGCTGTTGTCGAGAAAGGTGGGTGTGCAAATTGGGGACAACTCCCTGATTTTGCACAGAAGAATAACAAGTTTGGTTTGGGTTTCACTGCAGAAGCTCAAAAGGTTGTTCGGAGTGCACGGATCGGAAAACCTCCCCTATTCATCAGCAATTCAGGAGTGAATGCCATTGAAGACGACATTGAAGAGTCTGAGTTCGACAGTTGGATCTATCCTACTACTGATGGAGGACTAAGCAATTGGACAGCAAAGGACTTCATCTCGATTTCTTTTGTTACCCAGTAATGAGACTTTTATTTTGAATTTGTAACAGACAATGTTTTAAACTTTACGGCCCGGTGTCTTACCCGGGGCACCGTGGCTTCATTTGTGTGGGCTTTATGTGTGTCATCTACATATATAATTAATAAAAGCATTGGACGTTTTTTGCATCTCAAATTTTGCGCTCCTTATTTTTCTTTTATTATATATTGCAAAACAGCTATTTTACACACACTCACATATACAGGTCTACATCCACTCTGGATCTCACTGGTAACGACTCTGCTACTGCCAGATATGACTTCAAAAGTCCGATCAACTTAGTCGAAGACGAAGGTGAAGATGATTGCGATGTGCCTGGTGAACTTGCTAGACTTCTACTTCAGGAAGAGAGGGAAATTTAGCCGCATGAAGAGCCGGTGGAATCAATAAATCTAGGTACAGATATAGACAAGAAAGAGGTCAAGATCGGGGCAAATCTGGAGCTTAGTGTGAAGCAACGGTTGATTCAGATGCTGCGTGACTATGTTGAGATATTTGCCTGGTCTTATGAAGATATGCCTGGGTTGGATACCGATATTGTAGTTCACCGATTGCCTACCAAGGAAGATTGTCCTCCAGTGAAACAGAAGGTTCGCCGAATGCGCCCGGAGATGTCTGAGAAAATCAAGGCTGAGGTTCTGAAACAGTTTGACGTCGGTTTTATAGCAGTTACTTCTTACCCACAGTGGGTAGCCAATGTGGTTCCAGTGCCAAAGAAGGATGGTAAAGTTCGAATGTGTGTTGACTACAGGGATCTGAACAGGGAAAGCCCCAAGGATGATTTTCCTCTACCTCATATCAACGTTCTGGTTGACAACACCACACAGCATAAGGTCTTCTCCTTTATGGACAGTTTATCCGGTTAAAATCAGATTAAAATGGCTCCCGAAGACATGGAGAAGACAACCTTTGTTACTCAATGGGGTACCTTTTGCTACAAGGTCATGCCTTTTGGATTGAAAAATGTTGGGGCAACGTATCAGTGTGCCATGGTCGCTTTGTTCCATGACATGATCCATCATGAGATTGAGGTATACGTTGACGACATGATTGCAAGATCCCAGAATGAGGAAGAACATCTCGACCACCTTCAGAAGCTATTTGACAGATTGAAGTTGTACAAGCTAAGGTTAAACCCGAACAAGTGCACCTTCTGAGTAAGATCTGGTAAACTGCTAGGTTTCGTTGTAAGCGATAAAGGTATTCAAGTGGATCCTGCAAAGGTGAAGGCTATACAGGAAATGCCAGCACCCCAAACAGAAAAAGAAGTCAGAGGCTTTTTGGAACTTCTGAATTACATTGCCTGATTCATCTCACACCTGACTGCTACTTGTGAGCCAATCTTCAATTTACTGAAGAAAGATCAAGTGGTAAGATGGAACGATGAATGCCAGACCGCTTTCGAAAGGATTAAAGAGTATCTCCAAGAGCCTTCTATTCTGATGCTTCCAGTTGAAGGGAGACCTTTGATCCTATACTTAACAATACTCGACAACTCAATAGGGTGTGTGTTGGGTCAGCATGACGAGTCTGGACAAAAAGAGTATGCTATTTATTACCTTAGTAAAAAGTTTACCGACTGCGAGACCTGATACTCGTTGCTCGAGAAAACTTGTTGCGCTTTGGCATGGGCTGCTCGCCGGCTGAGACAGTACATGCTGACTCACACTACTCTATTGATATCAAAGATGGATCCAATCAAGTATATCTTCGAGAAGCCTGCCTTGTCCAGAAGAATAGCAAGATGGCAGATGATCTTGACTGAGTATGACATCCAGTATATGACCCAAAAGGTAATCAAGAGAAGTGTGTTGGAAAATCATTTGACACATCAAGCAGTGGATGATTACCAGTCTATGAACTTTGAATTTCCGGATGAGAATATCATGATAGTGACTGACTGTGAGATACCTGGACCAGATGAAGGACCTTAGGAAGTATCCCGATGGTCTATGTACTTTTACGGAGCTTCAAACGCTTTGGGTAATGGCATTGGCGACGTGATCATATCTCCTAAAGGCTCTCCTACTCCGTTCACCGCCCGACTATGTTTCAACTACACCAACAATATGGCGGAGTATGAAGCGTGTGTTGTACCCCAAAATTTTCCCTCTCATTTCATCAACATTTTCTCAATCACAAGACTCTTGGAACTCAAGATCAAGCTAGGGTTTGCTCTGCTCAAGACACCTCCTTGCACTGTTGACATAAATTAGGGTTTGAGTTTGCACAGGGATGTTTTGACCTACAATGCCCAAAGTTACTTTCATACTTCATGTTGGACTCACAAGTTGTTCCATACCAAGTTTCAAGCCTTGATTCAAATTCTTGCCTAGTCAATTGGACAGTTGACCTAGAAATCAGCTGTGTTGGGGAAAAAAGTCAATTGTGGCCAATTGAAAGTAAAAACTCATGAAATTTGACCCACATCAACATTATGAACTCATATGAACTATTGGATCAAGTTTCGATCACAATTCCACAAGAAATTTGATCAGATCACCAAAAGGGCAAAATGGTCATTTTTAGGGTTTTGACTGCACAAAAGCAATTTCTGACTGTTTGACCTAGGCAATGGCAAATCAAGCTCACACATGGACTCAAGGACTCAATGACATTGTCTAGACCCATTCAACAAGTTCAAAAGATCTCAAATGCATAGGATTGACAAATGAATTTTTCAATCAACTGATCAAAATTTGATTGTACACTGAAAAGTCAAACTTTGACTTTTTGGTCAAAATCAAATGCCAAGAGTCATTTTTCACCAAGACATGTCAAACTATGAAACTTGTTCACCAAGAAACCCAAAAATGCAAATTAGGGTTTAAAATGGAAAATTTTCATAACTTAGAAATTTTCTAAGTTATGAAATTTTCTTATTTTTTTTCTAACTTTGTCCCATTTTTTCACCAAGATGAAAATGGATTCAAACAAAACTTGCAACATTAAAATTGTAGTCCATCATAAAGTCTACAACTTTGATTTACAAATTTTTCTCAAAAGAGGCTTGTATCTCAAGTTATGATTTTTGGAACAAGGGTACCTAAAACTTTTAACTTAGAGAAAATTTGCCCTAATCTAGGCAGGATTTTGACCCATCTTCTTGGACATTTTTCACATAGTTCCACTTGGATTTTCAAGTTGCATTTCAAATATGGATTTTAGTACATGTTCCAAGATTTACAAATTGTCCAAGAACTCCTCAAACACCCTTGTGGTTAGAGAGAATCGAATGCTTGAAGTTGGCAAAAACTCACTTTGATCCATGGCCAATATATGTTCATACAAACTTGCATTTTCAAATCAGCATGTTTGGTACTAGCTTGCAGGCCTCAAAACCAGTTTGTACTCCATAATTTAATGCATAACCATTGAGCTAAGTTTTTATCTTGGTCATTTGGACATTGCATACAAAATTAAGCCCTAAATGGTAAAAGGTACAATGCCATTTTTGTAAAGTTGCACTTTATGTCAAAACAAAATCCTTGAGGCATGGGGCCATATCTTTGAGGCAAGATAAAATCTACCAATTCCAGTAACCAAGAGCACAAGGTGCAGCATGATATAGGACTTGTACAGGCCTGTATTGGACGGATACACACTCTTGCTTCAAGTAGAAGAAATTTGCAAAATACAAGCCATCTCTCACATCTGTAAAAAACAACTTACACAAACATTGCAAACAAGTTTTGTACCTCCTAACAAACCAGAAACACGACCCCTTTGCCCCTCAAACTCCCTTGTACACATAATCACTGTTTTTCTGCAAAACAGGGCAAGTTCTGCAAACTTTAAGCCATAACCAAATTCCATCATGCGTTTTGTCCAAAGATACTTCAAACACCTTCCAACCAGCATACCTAAGCTATCCAGATCATCCATTGCTAGCTGTAACACCCTTAACACACTTTTCCATTTTTGTTTCAAATCTTTGCAGGTTGAGTTCTATAGCACGATTTAAGTTATTTCAAAACAAGCCAAGCATTGGGAAAGCTTCCTTGGACCTCGGGCAAGCTCAAGAGAAGCTCAAACACCATTGAAGGTTGCTACATTGTCCAACTAGAACTCAACTGAAACAGGTACTTTATGAACTTCTATCTCTCTATTTAGGAATAGTTAGGCTTAGGTTTGTGAATAAAATATGTTGTACTCATAGCCCTGAAGCCATACATATGCTTAGTTTTCATTTACATTAATCGTGCTAAGAGAATTTCACCCGTGAACTTTCTGAAAAAACTAGGTTAGAAATTAGGGCCAGAGAAATTCTCTCTGGTCTTTGAGAGTTAGTTCAAGTTTTTTACATGGTTGGATTCGTTGTTTAATGCTCTGCAATTTTCATGTTATGAGTTTTATCAAAAAATCAAAGAATCGGGAGATAGCATTTTCTGTACAAAACGCGCGCAGGTCTGTTCAAAGGAAGAAGAAGAAGTGGATTCTGGGCTGGGCCTGGTTTCCTTTGCTTTTGATACCCCATTTTTCAGTTTACACCCCCCTGGCCCATTTATTTGAATATTTATCATTTTGACATTTTTATTTTTTATTCTGAGTTTATTATTTTTTGTCCACATATAAAAAAATGCCAAAAAATATTTTTCTATATTTTTCATATTTTATTTGATATTTATATTTATTTTACTAGTATGTAAATAATCTATTTTCTTTTTATTAAAACTCAAAAATAATACAAAAATATACTTAACCTCATTTATTATTTTTATTTATATTTGAAAACATTTTCTTGGATATACACATTTTTTGTAAATAATTAATTTTTATTTCTATATATTTAATATGTTTAATATATATAAATATACTTATATATTTTATTTAGTTAAATAATTAGGACAAAAATACAAGAAAAGAATACATTTTCATTTTATTAATATTTTACACTAAAAAATATCTTTTTACAATATACTTTTTATTTTTTGTATAAATTAATGTATTATTGTATATAATTAATAAATAATACTATTTATTTAAGAATTAGGGTTTTGCCCTAAATAACAAAATAATTAAAATTGACCCTTTTTTTAATTTTATTTATTTACATTTCACATTAAAAAATACTTTTTACATACATAAAAACTTTTTGCATAATACATTTTATATGACATTTATTTGTTGTACTTTATTCAATTATTGTACATTTAAATATTGCCTATACATTCGATTTGGTTGTAATAATTTAGAATTTAATTTCTTGTCAAATACCCCCAATTCAAATATGTACCCCCTCCCTATATCATGTTGTAATAGTATAGGCTTTAAATTCTCGCACTTTTAAATGCCTCCAATTATGCCATGATTAGACCTAGGGTTTGTATGAAAAATAAAATCAACAAGTAGTTTGACCTAATCCAAAGATAACAATGCATTAAAACAAACACAAATGCACACTTGCACCCCTAGGGTTTCAATCCACTTGTTGCCTTCAAAAATGGGCCATGGTTGCATGTCAAGTACTTTGGTAAAACAAAAACAAAAAACAAAAGATCATAGTCCCTCGATGACGCTATCTGAGTTGCCTAAACAAAATGATCAAGTCCCTCAAGAAAATTGCCAAAAATACTTAACACTATTGCTATCATGGTCTATACAATGACCCGCGCCTGTCCCGTTAACATCCTAACACAAGGTTGTTCACCAAATACAATGGTGAAACAACAATGTTAAAAGGGTTAAAAACATAAGAAAGATCTTTGAGTAAAATAGGGTAGATAGCTTTTAGTTACTTGATTAAGCTTGCAAAAAATACCCTTGCTACTTTTCAAAACACACTTCACAACACAACTTCAAAACCCTACTTTCAAACATTGAAAACTTTTCAAAAAGACAAAAACATCTTTGTATACATTCAAACAAGAATCATTACAAAGGTTGCCACAATGATGGCCTCTTTTCAAAACATCTTTCAAAATCACACACAAGCACCATTTCAAACAATTGAAAAGCACTATTTCAAACAATAGAAATGCAAAGCAAGTGATCTAAGCAAGTAAATAAGAGCCCATGGATAACCATGGATAGAAAGGGTGCTAATACCTTCCCTTTCTATAATCTACTCCCCGAACCCAAGAAAACATCTCAAAGGTCTTTCCTGTGCTTTTTGACCTTTCCTTAGGATAAAATAAAAAGTCGGTGGCGACTCTTGCTAAATCGAAACATTTGCGAACACAAACGCAAAATCCCAAGTCAGCTCTCCCACCGTATCATAGAACTGGCGACCCTGCTGGGGACATTTTTAAAAGTGGAGTAACCTTAGGGCTTAGATCACCCTTTGCATGATTATTGTGTGCTTTGATTGCTTTACATTTGGTTCTCTTGTTTGGGCTTGAAATCCTCCACCCGGATTTGGGAAACATTCATAGGTAAATAGCAATACATTGTGGAAACTGTACGGGGTATACCAACACGATTGAAGAAATAGCTATATTAGTGCGACATATTTGTGAGTACCGGTAGCCTTTGAGTCAATCAAAGAGAATACGGGGCCGCTGAGTGATGTCATGAAGCATTAATGAACTCTTAGAACCTTACTTGACCATCTTGGCCTATTTTTAGGGGTAGTGAGATGACCGGCTTCGGTGCAGTCCGAAGTTGGTAGATACTCGATACTACACTCATTGAGGATTGTTTTCTTGGAATATTTTGGTCGCTAGTTAAGTGGCTAAACCAAAACAATGAACATAGAAAGCAATCCAGTGATATTGAGCTCCTTAGAACCCGGTTACTATTTATAGGACAGGTTTGAGCCAACTAAACTCAAGAGGGTATTTACCTATGAAACTTCATGCAAGCCTAAAACTAGGGTTTTGTGTGACTTGCATGTACATGTGTTTGTGCATACATCATGAACATCATAAAACATCATATGCATCCACTAACCATTTCAAGGGTTTGGATCTTCATCTTTGTTCTTGTTTTGTAGGTCATGGAATCTCTTCGCGGGAAAATAATTCAAGTCAACCTTGTGAGAATCCCTCCTCAACTCAAGGAGCTTACTTCTAGGATTCCAGAGAATTCTCTCTTCAGTGAAAGACATGGTAGACTCCTCAACTTGGTCAACACCAACATTGAAGAAGACATGGTGAAAGTTCTCTTCCAGTTCTTTGACCCCCTACACCACTGTTTCACATTCCCTGATTACCAGTTGGTGCCTACTTTGGAGGAATTTTCTCAACTCTTGAGAATTCCTATTCTTAATCAACTACCCTACAACGGTACGGAAAAAGAACCAAAGCCTGAAGATGTTGCTCAAGCATTACACTTGCAACCATCTGACATCAAGGGGCATTGGGAAACCAGAAGTGGTGTCAAGGGTTTCTTGGCAAAGTTTCTGTTTGAGAAAGCACAAGACTGCTGGAATTCTCTTGATCTACAAGCCTTTGAAGAAATTGTGGCACTCCTCATCTATGGGTTGGTCCTGTTCCCAAACCCTGATCAGCTTATAGATGTGAATGCTGTCAAGATTTTCATATCCAGAAATCCTATACCTACACTACTTGGGGACATCTTACACTCATTTGACACACGAACAATGAGGAAAAGAGGTGTTCTCATGTGTTGTACTCCTCTCCTAGCAAGGTGGTTTATTTCTCACCTTCCACAATCATTTTTGAAGAATGAGCAGGGTTTAAGGTAGTCACAACGATTGATGACCCTCACATATTCTGATGTACATTGGTGTTCTCGGTCCAGAGAAAATGTCATCATCATTGATCATTGTAGGGAATTCCCTAATGTCCCATTACTCGACATTAGGGGAGGCATTACCTACAACCCCTGTCTTGCTTTGAGACAATTTGGATATTCTCGGAGGGATGGCCCTCATGACATGCTGATTCCTGACCTAGTTTTTGACTTCGACAACGATGCATAAGGACTTCGACAAAGGTTCATCAGAGCTTGGAGGATGCCCAACAAGGTGGATAGTAAGACACTGGGGCACAAGAATTCCATCCCCCTTGAGCCTTATCTCAAGTGGGTACGAACCCGCTCCCAGAATCTTATGATGCCATACCCTCACATTCTCCCCTTGATCAAAGAGCCTGTTACGGAAGGAGAGGTTCCATACACCATCCTACATCCTGACATGCCAACATCATGGGAAGAAATGCAAAAGAGTTGGATCCAACTCAAAGAAGAACGGGATACTTTTGAAGCCAGCTTCTATGCCAGTGAGAAGAAGGTTTTGGAGCTTACCCGCCGACTTCACGAGGAGGAAACTCTCAACACCTACATTGCACCAAGGAGGATGTGCAATGTCTTTTTACATTAAGAATTTTGTAATATTTTGCCCATGGGGCACTTATGTACTAACAAATTTCTTCTTAATATGACGTGCGTTCTTTTTGTTTGCAACAAATTTGAACTTCTGAATCCTTGAATGCATTACATGAATACCATATCATTCATCATATGCATAAACAGGTCTTCACGCCATGTTTCCTTATCTTTCTGCTGTTTATTTCAGCCAGATGGATTTGGAGCAAACGGTAAAGGATCTACAGGCACAAAATTCACAGTTCCAGCAACTCCTCATGACCTTGGCAAATGGTCAAGAGGACCTCAAAGTTTTGTTGGAGAAGAACAAAGAGAAAAATAAAAAGAGACCTGGGGTAGCCACTTTCGGAAGAAGGTTTGAGAGCAATGCTAGGAAGGTTCTGGAGTTCCCCTCAACGTCCGACGAAGGGGACGGTAAAGGGAAAGGGACTGTTGTGCCTTCTGAATCCGAGGTTGAAGAGGAGGAAGAGGAAGAAGACGAAGACTACTCCGAACAACAGTATCCACCAGCGGATGACAAATATAAGAATCTTGAGGATAGACTGGCAGCTATGGAGTTGCAGAGAGTACCGGGTTTGGATTTTGAAGAACTGGGGCTGGTGGCTGGGATTGTTATCCCTCCCAAGTTCAAGGTGCCAACATTTGCCAAGTACGACGGTCTGTCTTGCCCTAAGATGCACTTGAGGTCGTATGTCAGAAAAATCCAACCCCACTCATCTGATAAAGACCTTTGGGTACACTTTTTTCAAGACAGCTTGTCAAGAACACAGTTGGACTGGTTTTATCAGCTCGAGAGATCAGAGGTTCACAATTGGGAAGACTTAGCAGCTACTTTTTACCGTCAGTATCAATACAATGCTGATTTGGCGCCCACTCGTACTCAGTTACAAAGTATGGGGATGGCTTCCAATGAAGGGTTTAAAGAGTACGCTCAAAAGTGGCGTGATCTGGCTGGAAGGGTGCAGCCACCGCTATCGGATAAGGAGTTAGTGGACATGTTTCTGGGGACCCTGTTTGGCCCCTTCTTCAACCATCTAATCGGGAGCTCTTTTGCGGGATTTACTGAACTGATTTTGACCGGCGAAAGGGTTGAGGGCGGTATTAAAAGTGGAAAGATTCAAAAGGATGCTTCCGTATCCACAACTGTTAAGAAACCATTTCCGACTAAGAAGGAAGCATCTGTTGTGTATTCTTAGAAGGGACAGGGAAGAACTGAGCGTAGGCCGACTGTAGGGGTTGTGATGATTCAAAACTCGTCAAATGATCAACCTCGTAACAATCAGTCGAGACCTAATCAACAACGGGTGGAAAGGCCACAACAGCAATTCACCCGCATCAACATGACGCCTGCTCAGGTGCTTCCCCATTTGTTGAAGCTGAATCTGACCAGTTTGAAGGAAGCGCCAAAGAACCCTAACACCTCCTCCCCATACTACCATTCCAATACCAAGTGTGCTTACCATTCCGACAGTGCTGGGCACGATACCAACAATTTATGGGCGCTTAAGAACAAAATCCAGGATCTGATTGATGCTAAGGAAGTAGAATTTGATGCTCCTGTGAAGCCCAATGTCATATCTGCTCCGATTCCCAAGCACGGCCACAATGTTCATGCCATTTTAGAATACCTCCATGTTATTGATGTTGTTGATCTGTTGACACCATTACTTGTGATTAAAGAAAATTTGTTGAGAGCCGGGATCTTTCCTGGTTGTGGTAAAGACTGTTATTTTTGTTTGAACATACGAGGTGACTGCCCAATGTTGAAGTCAGGTGTTCAGCGCCTGATGGATACTCAAGAGATACTTTTCCAGAAGACTCCCATTGATACCTTCAATCCTATTACTCCTGTTACTTGTGCTACTTCAACCAACGATATTGCAATTATAACCATTTCTGACAATCCTCCCAAGGCTTGCAAAAGGCCTGTCAGGATTACACCCAACTCTGAATGTGTACCTTTAAAGATCACCATGTCGGGACCTGTCCCGTACCAATCAAGTAAAATGATACCATGGAACTATGGGGGAGAAATCTTCTACCATGGTATCAAACAAATCGAAACAGTCTAAGAGATTTCTGAAGAAGAAAGCCCTGATATAGGGAACATTGCGGGTACAAGCAAGATAACCCACAGTTGTCGGATCTTTTCTCCGGAGATTGCTCCCCCCTCGAGCAGTTTTCGGACCCTTGAAAGCTTCTGTACCTGTTGGACCATCTGTGCAAGGCCCAGTGATTAAAGAATTGGATACTCCTGAAGTAAGACCATCCGCTGATACTACCGACAAGGGTAAGGGGATACTGGAAGTGCCTGTCAGGACGAAGGCTCATGTTGTGGTTATCCCCGAAACCACTCGGAAAGAAATGGATGAAATCTTGAAAATAATCAGAAAAAGTGACTACGACATTGTGGAACAGTTAGGGAAGACCCCTTCTAAAATTTCAATGTTAGCTCTCCTGCTCTGTTCTGAGGCCCATGCTAAGGCCCTAATCAAATTCTTGAAAGCGGCACATGTACCCCAAGAGACTTCGGCTGACCAGTTTCAGGAATGTGTGGCCATTCTTACTGCTGATAATGGCCTTGGCTTTTCCGATGCTGACTTAACTCCCAAAGGAAGGAAACACAATGACGCGCTACATGTCTCAGTTGAATGCAGGGGCAACCTATCAACGCGCCATGGTAGCTTTATTTCATGATATGATACATCATGAGATTGAAGTTTACGTAGACGACATGATAGCTCGATCACAGACAGAAGAAGAACACCTTGATCATCTGCAAAAGCTGTTTGCCAGGTTGAAGGAGTATAAGCTCAGACTGAACCCAAGCAAGTGCACTTTTGGAGTTAGGTCTGGTAAACTTTTGGGATTTATTGTCAGCAACAAAGGTATTGAGGTTGATCCAGCTAAAGTAAAGGCTATACAAGAAATGCCTGCCCCCCGCACTGAAAAGGAGGTTAGAGGATTCTTGGGACGCTTAAACTATATCGCAAGGTTCATCTCTCACCTGACATCTACCTGTGAGCCAATTTTCAAACTGTTGAAGAAAGATCAGGTAGTTCAATGGAATAATGATTGTCAAGTTTCTTTTGATAAAATTAAGGAGTATTTGCTAGAACCTCCTATTCTGATGTCGCTCGTCGAAGGAAGGCCGTTAATCATGTATCTGACTATTTTGGATAACTCAATGGGGTGCGTACTGGGCCAACATCACGAGTCTGGCCGAAAAGAGCATGCCATTTATTACCTTAGCAAAAAGTTTACCGACTGTGAGACTCGCTACTCACTGCTCGAGAAAACTTGCTGCGCTTTGGTATGGGTTGCTCGCCGGCTAAGGAAGTATATGTTGACTCACACCACTTTGCTGATTTCCAAGATGGATCTGATCAAGTATATCTTCGAGAATCCTGCTTTATCTGGGAGAATCGCTAGGTGGCAAATGATCCTGACTGAGTACGATATCCAGTATACTACCCAAAAAGCTATAAAGAGGAGTGTACTAGCTGACCATCTAGCTCATCAAGCTATCGAAGATTACCAATCTATGAGATTCGACTTCCCAGACGAGGACATCATGACTTTGGACAATATTGAAGGTAACGGACCATATGACGGACCTGAACAAGGATCCCGATGGACCATGTACTTTGATGGTGCTTCAAATGCACTTGGCAACGGTATCGGTGCAGTACTCATTTCTTCGGCAGGTTTCCATACACCCTTCACTGCCCGACTTTGTTTCAGCTGTACCAACAACATGGTTGAATATGAAGCTTGCATCTTTGGTCTCAAGGCTGCTATAGACTTGGGAATCAAATATTTGGTCGTATTTAGGGACTCAGCTTTGGTTATAAGTCAAGTCAAAGGAGAATGGGACACTAAACATCCTAATCTTATCCCATACAAAGAACATGTTCTGACATTGTTGCCTCATTTCGAGCAGATTACCTTCGAGCATTTCCCGCGAGAAGAAAATCAGCTAGCAGATGCTCTGGCTACAATGTCTTCCATGTTTAAACTCAACTGGGATAACGAGGCTCCCCGAATTACCATCGAACGAATGGACGAACCTGCGCATTGTCATGAGATTAATACCGAAGAAGTAGTGGAACAACCTTGGTTTCATGAAATCAAAAGGTATCTCTAGGCTAGAGAATATCCTGAAGGAGCTTCCGTCAATGACAAAAAGTTCTTAAGGAGATTTGCTGCCAAGTTCTTCCTAAGCAATGGCATCCTTTATAAGCGCAGCCATGATTGTGTTCTACTTTGTTGTGTGGACAAAGTTGAAGCAGAGTTGATCATGACTGAAATACACAGTGGCACATTTGGCACCCACTTGAGCGGACATACGATGGCTAAAAAGATTCTAAGGGCAGCCTACTACTGGTCTACCATGGAAGCTGATTGTCATCAACATTCCCATACTTGCCACAAATTCCAAGTCTACACCGACAAGGTACATATTCCTCATGTTCCTCTCAACGTTCTGACATCTCCTTGGCCATTCGCAATGTGGGGCATTGACATGATTGGAGAGATCAAGCCCACGGCATCCAATGGACATCACTTCATCTTGGTCGTTATTGGCTATTTTACCAAGTGGGTCGAAGAAGCTTCCTTTGCGTCAGTTACAAATAATGTGGTTGCCCGCTTTATCACGCAGAACCTCATACGCCGGTATGGTGTCCCCGACAGGATCATCACAGACAACGGTAAAAATTTGAACAACACTATGATCATCTCTCTATGCGAATAGTTCAAGATTTATCATCACAATTCATCTCCCTATCGGCCGAAGATGAACGGTGTTGTTGAAGCTGCGAATAAGAATATCAAGAAGATCATTCAAAAGATGACAGTCACTTACAAGGACTGACATGAGATGTTACTGTTTGCTCTGCATGGATATCGTACCACGGCACGTACTTCAACAGGGGCAACCCCATTTTCTTTGGTGTATGGCATGGAAGTTGTTTTGCCTATGGAAGTTCAGATCCCTTCCTTGAGGATTATGAAGGATGCCGGTTTGAGTGAAGACGATTGGATTCAAACCCGGCTTGATCAACTTAATTTGATCGACGAGAAGCGACTTACTGCTGTTTGTCATGGTCAGACGTATCAAAAACGGATGATCAAGGCTTTCAACAAGAAAGTCAGACGTCAGGTATATCAAGTAGGAGATCTTGTAATCAAGCGGATCATCTTGCCACAAAGTGATCCCAGGGGAAAGTGGACTCCTACTTACGAAGGACCATTTGTGATCAAGAGCATCTTTTCTGGTGGGGCAATGATTCTGACCACCCTGCTAACGCATATGTAGTCAAAAGATACTACGCATAAAATGACCCAACAAGTTGAAAACTCGAAAGGGCGACTTGGGCAAAAATGGGCATCCCGGTGAATAGAAAACCCGAAAGGGCGGTTCAGGAAAAAATTAGGGATAAAACAAAAAAATCTGTACACCCGGCAAGTTGAAAACCCGAAAGGGCGACTTAGGCAAAAAAGGGTTTCCCGGTGGATCAAAAACCCGAAAGGGAGGTCCAGGCAAAAGTTATGGAATTAAAGCATATGACTATGTCTCGTTGGATCGCTTCAAGAACAATCTCTTCACCAACAAACTCCAAGCTTCTGATCAATCTAGTCATCAGCAGACGAAGCAGCAAATGGACAAGATATTCAGAGTTGTGAAGGCTATAGCAGAATGGGAATCCCATGGAATTATTACACATAGCCATCTTTCTTTGTATAAAATTTTTCAATTTTTACGACAACATTCTCTTATTAGGATGTTTGTCTCCCTTGTACAAAGATACTCACAAAAGTTAATACAAAATATACTTCAAAATGCATAAATTTGCTTGTCTTTCTTTTCTTTTACACTTATGTTTTATTTGAAAACGTCCAATGATTTATTAAATAGGCATATGTATTTGAATATAATCACTGCTTACAAATAAAACGAAATTGAAAAAGGATAATTACTGATAGGTTGAAGGAGTAGGGAGAAATCTGTATGCCATTCCAGAAGAAATCCCCTACGATACATCATTCGGATCCTCCACAAAGCTAAAATTGTAGTATATTTCCCCAGCGAAGTTAAGCTTCAAGATCCGCAGCAGAGCCAGTACAGTCTAAAACTTGATTCCCCGCCTGAGTTAAGTTTCAAAATTCCCATCAGAGTTAAGCTTCGAGATCCCCAGTGGAGCCCGAAAACCCTGAAAAATCTTATCCCCAGCGGAGCCAGAATAGTGAACATTTTCCCCACAGAGTTATCTCCCGACAAAATCGAAGATTCCCGGTCTCATTTCTCCAAGCAGAAGCCTCTAAAGTTTCAATTCCCCAGTAGAGTTCATCAGAGTTTTCCTCATTCCCCAGGAAAGTCATGAAGGATCCTCACATCCTTGCAGGAGTTGTCAAAAGCCTTGTTAATCCCCACAAATTGTCGAGGATTTTCAATCTCCAGCAGTGGTCCCAGAATTTCCCCTTCTCAGCAATCAGAGATCTTTAATCCCCAAGCAGTCAGCAAGGATTTCTCATCTTCAGTAATCAAAGATTTTTTGGAATCCCCAGCATTGGTCAAGGATTTACTTTCCCTGACAGCAATCAAAGATTTCATTATCTCCAGGCATCAAGGATTTATTTTCCTCAGCAAGACAGCTACTCAGCTTACGTGCATAACCATTACATTCATATATCATAAACATGGATGACAGTTCATTGCATCATACATATCATATAACATAACTTTGTGTTTTAGCTAACATTTTACCCTTTTCAGGATAAGATTAAAAGGCTATCGTTAACAATTATTCAGATACAGTATGGATACACCCCAGACACGGCAGTCATTCTATTACTCATTCAAAATTCCAAGCCAGATACAGTATGGATACACCCCAGACGCGGCGGTCATTCTACTACTCATTCAGACTTCAGCAAACCGATACAGACTAGATACGCTTCAGACACAGCAGCCATTCTATATCTCATTCAGATTCAACTATCAACTACAAAGTTCAGATACGCTTCAGACACGGAAGCCATTCTATCTCACATTCAGATTCAACTATCAACTACAAAGTTCAGATACGCTCCAGACACGGATGCCATTTCGGCCCTTACACCAGCAGTTTGATTCTCCCCAGTGCAGTCACCACGGAAGTCATTTTGTCGCTTATTCAGATCCCAATTACAGTACGGATACACTCCAAACACGGAAGTCATTCTGCTACTCGTACAGATCTCAACTTCAGATACAGTCCAGATACGCTCCAGACACGGTTTCCATTTTGTCACTCATTCAGAATTTATCCCCAGCACACAGTTGCTCCATATACAGATGTTTCTCTGTTACCCATTCAGAATACAGATACACCTCAGACACGGCAGTCATTCTGATATTCATTCAAAATTCAAATACAATTACAGCTCAGATACACTCCAGACGCGGACGCCATTCTTTTGCTCATACAGACTCAGTCTCCAGATACAGTTCAAGTGCATTCCAGACACGGATACCATTTGGTGCTCATTCTTCTGACCTACAACAGTGCACTTCAACAAACATTCTTGGATGGCATCTTTAAGCCCATCTCCAGAAAGATTCTACCATCTCCAAATTGCATCTTTAAGCCCATTCCCTTAACATTATTTTGACGAGTGCAAATTTACGGGCACTCTAGTGTCCAATCCTCTTTTACCTTCGAGTCGCGAAAGGCGGACTTGCCAATCTAACTCTTCAGGTTCAAGAAAATTGAACAGGGGCAACTGTTGTACCTCAAAATTTTCCCTCTCATTTCATCAACATTTTCTCAATCACAAGACTCTTGGAACTCAAGATCAAGCTAGGGTTTGCTCTGCTCAAGACACCTCCTTGCACTGTTGACCTAAATTAGGGTTTGAGTTTGCAAAGGGATGTTTTGACCTAAAATGCCCAAAGTTACTTTCATACTTCATGTTGGACTCACAAGTTGGTCCATACCAAGTTTCAAGCCTTGATTCAAATTCTTGCCCAGTCAATTGGACATTTGACCTAGAACTCAACTGTGTTGGGGAAAAAAGTCAACTGTGGTCAATTGACAGTCAAAACTCATGAAATTTGACCCACATCAACATTATGAACTATATGAACCATTGGATCAATTTTGGATCACAATTCCACAGGAAATTTGATCAGATCACCAAAAGGGTAAAATGGTCATTTTTAGGGTTTTGACTGCACAAAAGCAATTTCTGACTGTTTGACCTAGCCAATGGCAAATAAAGCTCACACATGGACTCAAGGACTCAATGACATTGTCTTGACCCATTCAACAAGTTCAAAATATCTCAAATGCATAGGATTGACAGATGAATTTTTCAGTCAACTGATCAAAATTTGACTGTACACTGAAAAGTCAAACTTTGACTTTTTGGTCAAAATCAAATGCCAAGAGTCATTTTTCACCAAGACATGTCAAATTATGACACTTATTCACCAAGAAATACAAAAATGCAAATTAGGGTTTAAAATGGAAAAATTTCATAACTTAGAAATTTTCTAAGTTATGAAATTTTCTTATTTTTTTTCTAACTTTGTCCCATTTTTTCACCAAGATGCAAATGGATTCAAACAAAAATTGAAACATGAAAGTTGTAATCTATCACAAAGTCTACAACTTTGATTCACAAATTTTTCTCAAAGGAGGCTTGTATCTCAAGTTATGATTTTTGGAACAAGGGTACCTAAAACTTTTAACTTAGAGAAAATTTGCCCTAATCTAGGCAGGATTTTGATCCATCTTCTTGGCCATTTTTCACATAGTTCCACTTGGAGTTTCAAGTTTCATTTCAAAAATGGATTTTATTACATGTTCCAAGCTTTCCAAATTGTCCAATAACTCCTCAAACACCCTTGTGGTTAGAGAGAATCGAATGCTTGAAGTTGGCAAAAACTCACTTTGATCCATGGCCAATATATGTTCATACAAACTTGCATTTTCAAATCAGCATGTTTGGTACTAGCTTGCAGGTCTCAAAACCAGTTTGTACTCCATAATTTAATGCATAACCATTGAGCTAAGGTTTTATCTTAGTCATTTGGACATTGCATACAAAATTAATCCCTAAATGGTAAAAGATATAATACATTTTTGTAAAGTTGCACTTTATGTCAAAACAAAATCCTTGAGGCATGAGGCCAGATCTTTGAGGCAAGATCAAATCTACCAATTCCAGTAACCAAGAGCAAAAGGTGCAGCATGATATAGGACTTGTACATGCCTGCATTGGACGGATACACACTCTTGCTTCAAGTAGAAGAAATTTGCAAAATACAAGCCATCTCTCACATCTGTAAAAAACAACTTACACAAACATTGCAAACAAGTTTTTTACCTCCTAACAAACCAGAAACGTGACCTCTTTGCCCCTCAAACTCCCTTGTACACAGAATCACTGTTTTTCTGCAAAACAGGGCAAGTTCTGCAAACTTCAAGCCACAACCAAATTCCATCGTGCATTTTGTCCAAAGATACTTCAAACACCTTCCAACCAGCATACCTAAGCTATCCAGATCATCCATTGCTAGCTGTAACACCCTTAACACACTTTTCCATTTTTGTTTCAAAGCTTTGCAGGTTGAGTTCTATAGCACGATTCAAGCTGTTTCAAAACAAGCCAAGCATTGGGAAAGCTTCCTTGGACCTCGGGCAAGCTCAAGAGAAGCTCAAACACCATTGAAGGTTGCTACATTATCCAACTCGAACTCAACTGAAACAGGTACTTTATGAACTTCTATCTCTCTATTTAGGAATAGTTAGGCTTAGGTTTGTGAATAAAATATGTTGTACTCATAGCCCTGAAGCCATACATATGCTTAGTTTTCATTTACATTAATCGTGCTAAGAGAATTCCACCCATGAAATTTCTGAAAAAACTAGGTTAGAAATTAGGGCCAGAGAAATTCTCTCTGGTCTTTGAGAGTTAGTTCAAGTTTTTTACATGGTTGGATTCGTTGTTTAATGCTCTACAATTTTCATGTTATGAGTTTTGTCAAAAAATCAAAGAATCAGGAGATAGCATTTTCTGTACAAAACGCGTGCAGGTCTGTTCAAAGGAAGAAGAAGAAGTGGATTCTGGGTTGGGCCTGGTTTCCTTTGCTTTTGATACCCCATTTTTCAGTTTACACCCCCTTGGCCCATTTATTTGAATATTTATCATTTTGACATTTTTATTTTTTATTCTGAGTTTATTATTTTTTGTCCACATATAAAAAAATGCCAAAAAATATTTTTCTATATTTTTCATATTTTATTTGATATTTATATTTATTTTACTAGTATAAGTATGTAAATAATCTATTTTCTTTTTATTAAAACTCAAAAATAATACAAAAATATACTTATCTTCATTTATTATTTTTATTTATATTTGAAAACATTTTCTTGGATATACACATTTTTTGTAAATAATTAATTTTTATAAATATATATTTAATATGTTTAATATATATAAATATAGTTATATATTTTATTTAGTTAAATAATTAGGACAAAAATACAAGAAAAGAATACATTTTCATTTTATTAATATTTTACACTAAAAAATATCTTTTTACAATATACTTTTTATTTTTTGTATAAATTAATGTATTATTGTATATAATTAATAAATAATACTATTTATTTAAGAATTAGGGGTTTGCCCTAAATAACAAAATAATTAAAATTGAACCCTTTTTTTATTTTATTTATTTACATTTCACATTAAAAAATACTTTTTACATACATAAAAACTTTTTGCATAATACATTTTATTTGACATTTATTTATTGTACTTTATTCAATTATTGTACATTTAAATATTGCCTATACATTCGATTTGGTTGTAATAATTTAGAATTTAATTTCTTGTCAAATACCCCCAATTCAAATTTGTACCCCCCTCCCTATATCATGTTGTAATAGTATAGGCTTTAAATTCTCACACTTTTAAATGCCTCCAATTATGCCATTATTAGACCTAGGGTTTGTATGCAAAATAAAATCAACAAGTAGTTTGACCTAATCCAAAGATAACAATGCATGAAAACAAACACAAATGCACACTTGCACCCCTAGGGTTTCAATCCACTTGTTGCCTTCAAAAATGAGCCATGGTTGCATGTCAAGTACTTTGGTAAAACAAAAACAAAAAACAAAAGATCATAGTCCATCGATGACGCTATCTGAGTTGCCTAAACAAATTGATCAAGTTCCTCAAGAAAATTGCCAAAAATACTTGACACTATTGTTATCATAGTCTATACAATGACTCGCGCCTGTCTCGTTAACATCCTAACACAAGGTTGTTTACCAAATACAATGGTGAAACAACAATGTTAAAAGGGTTAAAAACATAAGAAAGATCTTTGAGTAAAATAGGGTAGATAGCTTTTAGTTACTTGATTAAGCTTGCAAAAAACACCCTTGCTACTTTTCAAAACACACTTCACAACACAACTTCAAAACCCTACTTTCAAACATTGAAAACTTTTCAAAAAGACAAAAACATATTTGTATACATTCAAACAAGATTCATTATAAAGGTTGCCACAATGATGGCCTCTTTTCAAAACATCTTTCAAAATCACACACAAGCACCATTTCAAACAATAGAAATGCAAAGCAAGTGATCTAAGCAAGTAACTAAGAGCCCATGGATAACCATGGATAGAAAGGGTGATAATACCTTCTCTTTCTATAATCTACTCCCCGAACCCAAGAAAACATCTCAAAGGTCTTTCCTGTGCTTTTTTACCTTTCCTTAGGATAAAATAAAAAGCCAGTGGCGACTCTTGCTAAACCGAAACATTTGCGAACACAAACGCAAAATCCCAAGTCAGTTCTCCCACCGTATCACAGCGTGCATCATGGGTCTTCGAGCAGCAATTGACCTGAGGATTAAGTTTCTAAGTGTTTTAGGAGATTCCGCTCTCGTGATCAATCAGATCAAAGGTGGGTGGGATACGAAACACCTAAATCTTATTCCTTACAAGGAGTATTTGTTGACGTTGCTTCTGCACTTCGAGGAGATAACCTTTGAACACTTCCCTAGAGAGGAGAATCAGTTGGCAGATGCACTAGCTATGATGTCTTTTATGTTCAAAGTCAATCGGGACAACAAAGCTCCCCAGATCATCATTGAAAGGTTGGACGAACCTGCACATTGCTATGACATTGAGACTAAAGAGGTAGCAGATAAACCATGGTTTCATGAGATGAAGAGGTATCTTGAAGCTCAGGAGTACCCCCAGGGTGCATCTGTTAATGACAAGAAGTTCCTAAGAAGGTTCGCAACAAAGTTCTTCATCAGCAATGGTATCCTTTACAAGCGCAACCATGATTCAACCTTACTGTGATGTGTGGATAAGAATGAAGCAGAAAGGATCATGGCAGATTTACATGAAGGTACCTTCAGAACCCATTCCAGTGGACACACCATGGCAAAGAAAATCCTTCGGGCAGGATATTATTGGTCCACTATGGAAGCCGACTGTTATCAGTATTCTCGGACATGTCACAAGTGCCAAGTCTATGCTGATAAGGTGTACATACCTCCAGTTCCTCTGAACATCTTGACAGCTCCTTGGCCTTTTTGCAATGTGGGGCATCGATATGATCGGCGAGATCAGACCTACAGCATCCAACGGGCATCATTTCATCCTGGTAGTTATCTATTACTTTATGAAGTGGGTTGAAGCAGCTTCCTTTGCTACTGTAACCAAGAACGTCGTGGCACGGTTTATTTGGCATAATCTGATCTGTCGATACGGTGTACCAGAGAGGATCATTACGGAAAATGGTACCAATCTCAACAATAAGATGATCACTGAGCTCTGCAAGCAATTCAAGATACAGCATAACAACTCTTCTCCCTACCGGCCGAAGATGAATGGGGTTGTTGAAGTGGCTAATAAGAATATTAAGAAGATCGTGCAGAAGATGACGGTGACGTACAAAGATTGGCACGAGATGCTACCATTTTCTCTTCATGGGTACCGTACCTCAGCACGGACGTCAACAGGGGCAACACCTTATTCCTTGGTTTATAGCATGGAAGCAGTATTGCCCATTGAAGTTCAGATACCCTCTCTTCGGATTATGAAGGATGCAGGTTTGAGCGAAGATGACTGGATTCAGACCTGGCTTGATCAGCTGAACTTAATAGACAAAAAGAGACTCGCTGCTATTTGTCATGGTCAGGCGTACCAAAAACGGATGACCAAGGCATTTAACAAGAAAGTCAGACGACAAGAGTATCAAGTTGGGGACCTGGTTATCAAGCGCATTATCCTACCTCAAGGTGATCCCAGGGGAAAATGGACCCCTACTTACGAAGGGCCGTTTGTGGTTAAGAACATTTTCTCAGGAGGAGCCATGATTCTAACCACCATAGATGGTGACAACCTTCCTCACCCCATCAATGCAGACATAGTGAAAAAATACTACGCATAATCAACGACCCGCTAGGTTGACTGGCCTAGGCAAAAATAAGGGCTTCCCGACGAACCAAAAGGATTCGGGCAAAAATAAGGGATGAAAACGAAAACATCTGTATACCCGGCAAGTCAAAAACCTGAAAAGGCGGCTTGGGCAAAAAAGGGTATCCCGGTGGACTGAAAACCCGAAAGGGAGGTCCAGGCAAAAATTAGGGATCAAAGCGTAACACTATGTCTCATTGGATCACCTTGCACCCAGACTTCGGTATCGACTATCAAGCTCGGACGGCACTAATCAATTTGATCTACCTTCAACCAAGCAGCAAAGTGATGAGATGCTCAAGGACATAAAGGCAATAGAAGAGTTGGAACCCAGTGGGATTATTCACATAGCTGTTTTGTTTAGTTTTTCACAAATTGTGTAAAATCTATTTGTTCGGCGGTGTTCCCTTACTAGGACATTAGCCTCTTGTACAAAAGCGCCTATTTACAGGCCAGACTTCAAAATCAATACAATTCATTCTCAAAGAAATTTCAAACTGTTTTTCCTTTATCTGTTTTGTTTTGCAAAGAACGTCCAATGTTCATTTTTTATATATGCACTTGACATTAATTATTGCTCATAAATATTTGCATGCGAAACAAAAAGACGATTACTCATAATATCAGAAACAGGGACAATAAGATTTATCCAAGCTGTACAGATGCTTTATTCACCAGGTACAAGGTAAATTCAGCTGAAGAACATGGTTGAGATGCATTCACTCCCCACAGAGTAAGAAAAGACAGTGATGATAGCTCTCCCCAGCTGAGACTTGCAACTGTGAATGAATCGGTAATATTCTCCTCAAGCAGAGTTTACCTGCCATCAACACTGAAAAGGCTTAATATCTCCGGCAGTCTTAATATTCCCCAACGGAGTATAAGAATATTCCCCAGTAGAATACAAGATATCCCCAGTGGAGCTAAAATTTTCCCAGCGCAGTCTGAAAAAGCTTCCCCAGTGGAGTTGAAGAATCATCCCCAGTAGACTCTGGAAGTTTGTCCCCGACAAAGTATAAAAATAAATATCCCCAACCGAGTTCAAAGGAAGATTGTCCCCAGAAAAGCTCAAAGGATTATCCCCACAAGAGTCTAACAGGTTATCCCCAGTGAAGCCGCAACTGAAAGATCATCCCCATCGGAGTTCTTTCCTTTCACAAACGGGAATTCAATCCCCAACAGATTCAGTATCATCAGCAACGGTAATTCGTCCCCAGCGGAATTTTATCAGTGGAATCCTCAGCAGAGTATCTCTTCCCCACAGAGTAATCTCCTCATCAGTTTATCCCCCAACGGAGTTATCCTCTCATGCAGGTCTATTCTCACAATCATCTTTGTTCGCCACCCTCAACGGAAACGAAGAATTAACTCTATTCTCCAGCAGCTATCCGGGATTTATTTTCCCCAGCTAAAAACATTACATTTCCATACATCATGATACATGCATATACGCATCATACAAAACAATCTCATTTATTTTGAGAACATCATTGCTTGATATATATCATGCATTACATACGACTGACCTTTACCTTTCAGGAAAGATACAGTTAAAGTTCTCAGCTACGTCGAAGACCTGACCGGTTCTTAAATCTCAACTGAATTATCAGTTGAATTTTTAGATAAGGTTCTCAATCTCAACAATTTTCCTCCGTCAAAGTGTGGACGAGTTCTACAATCTCAACAGAATTATACTCCGTTGAAGACCAGACAGTTCCTAGATCTTGATGAAGATGTTTCCCTCAGTCGAAGACCTGACCGGTTCTTAAATCTCAACTGAATTATCCTTGGTTGAATTTCAGATAAGGTTCTCAATCTCGAAAATTTTCCTCCGTCAAAGTGTGGATGAGTTCTACAATCTCAACAGAATTATACTCTATTGAAGACCAGACAGTTCCTAGATCTTGATGAAGATGTTTCCCTCATCGAAGACCTGACCGGTTCTTAAATCTCAACTGAATTATCCTCGGTTGAATTTCAGATAAGGTTCTCAATCTCGACAATTTTCCTCCGTCAAAGTGTGGACGAGTTCTACAATCTCAACAGAATTATACTCCGTTGAAGACCAGACAGTTCCTAGATCTTGATGAAGATGTTTCCCTCAGTCGAAGACCTGACCGGTTCTTAAATCTCAACTGAATTATCCTCGATTGAATTTCAGATAAGGTTCTCAATCTCGACAATTTTCCTCCATGAAAGTATGGACGAGTTCTACAATCTCAATAGAATTATACTCCGTTGAAGACCAGACAGTTCCTAGAACTTGATGAAGATGTTTCCCTCAGTCGAAGACCTGATCGGTTCTTAAAATCTCAACTGAATTATCCTCGGTTGAATTTCAGATAAGGTTCTCAATCTCGACAATTTTCCTCCGTCAAAGTGTGGACGAGTTCTACAATCTCAACAGAATTATACTCCGTTGAAGACTAGACAGTTCCTAGATCTTGATGAAGATGTTTCCTTCAGTCGAAGACCTGACCGATTCTTAAATCTAAACTGAATTATCCTCGGTTGAATTTCAGATAAGGTTCTCAATCTCGACAATTTTCCTCCGTCAAAGTGTGGATGAGTTCTACAATCTCAACAGAATTATCCTTCGTTAAAGACCAGACAGTCCTAGATCTTGATGAAGATGTTTCCCCCTAGTTGAAGTACGGACAAGTTCTTAAAACCCAGCAGAGACGTTCTCTCAGCTAAGGTACGGGAAAGTTCCTAAACCTCAAAGAAGATCAGACTTCCCCAAGCAGAATCTTCCACAACAACAGGTATGCAAGTTCTCGCTAAGGAATCTCTTATGCGAACGACACTTCGGCAGATGGCATCTTTAAGCCCATCCTCCTACCAACAATCTCCAAATGGCATCCGTAAACCCATTCCCGACATCAGCAGGCTGATACCGCTTCATGCGAGTGCAAATTTTTGGGCACTCTAGTTTTCAATCATCTTCCACCTTCGGATCACGAAAGGCACGAAAGTCAATCTACATCCTCATGTTTAAGAAGATTGAACAGGGGCAGCTGTTGTACCCCAAAATTTTCCCTCTCATATTTCTCAAAAAATTGCAAGAAAAATCTCCAAGTGGCTCAAGCTTGCTCAAAAGTTGGACAGACAATCATCTCCTAAGGCAGTCTTCCCCAAATTAAGGTTTTGTGTTGCATCAAGATCCTTGAGTCCAAATGGCATCAAGATCCTTGAGTCCAAATGACCTCAAGTGCTCTACATTGTCCTAATATGCTCTCAAGATCATCCATGTCAAATTTCAATCCTTGCAGAGGAATTTTGCTCAGTCAAATGCTCAAAAGGTCCAAAAATCGACTGTGCTAGGGCAAAAGTCAACTGTGACCCAAATACAGTCAAACTTCAAGTTTTTTGTCAACATTCTCATTTTGAAGTATATTTCATCATTTGATCAAGGGTTTATCATTATTCATCAAGGACTGCTCAAAATTCATCAAGACTCAAAAGTTGCTAAATTAGGGTTTTGTAGGAAAAGTCAACTCAACTTTGACCAAGCATAACTTTCTCATACTTTATGAGAAATGACCCATCCAAAGGTAATTTTGAAGAGGATGCAATTTCCTAAAATCCATATTCATACCCCAATATCCAAAAATTCCCTCACAAGAAGTTATAAATTTGGACATTATAGGTCATTTTTGAAAGTTAACAAAAACACCTTTTTTCCAAAGCTTATAACATGAGAATGGAATATCAAAATGATATGAGACCAAAAGGGTTGGTTATAGGACATCTCAAGATTTCTAAAAAGTCCAAGAACACTTCCAAAAGTTCAAAATTGAAGAAGTTATGCATTGTTGAAGTTTGACATTTTTGCAAAATTGCCAAAAGTCAACTATCCCCAAAACTTCAAATTTTGTCAAATGGGCCCATTCTTTTCCACTTGATTTGAGCTTGCATCATTGTCCACGTGTCCTAGCTTCATCCATGAGCCCATATCTTATTTTATTATTTAATTTGATTTTTAATTGAATTTATTCACTTTAAATCAAATAAAATCATATAAAATCAAAAGTATTTATAACTCATGATTTTTTGGTTGCTTTAGGCTTTGAATACAGCTATTATGTGAATCAAATTCGCGTCAAGTGCATTGGTTACAAGAAGATATGATTTAGGCCAAATTTGGAAGGTTGTAATGGTGCAATCAAATTCAATTCATGAGCATTGATATGGAGAGATTTGTACCAAGTTTCTTACCCTAATGCAATATACATTACATAAGGAAGGAAAAGGCATGAAAATAAAGGTTGGAGGCTGCAAGAATAGGCAATATAAAAGTTTCAAAATTCATTAAAAAGTGTGGAATCGAATCCATAGCTAGAGGCAATTTCAGAAGCTTAGACCGGTCTCAATCGATTCCTAGGTGTTCACTCAACCTTCCTGGATCAAAAGCAATCATTCTCAGACACTACAACGCATTGTAAGTACCACGATGATCTGCTTCTTTCTTGAATTCGTAAATCATCACTCTTGCATCATTTGAGTAAATTATTGGTATATTTGTGATCCTCATAACATTTCCAAGATTTTGGCATAATTTAATTTTATTCATCTGACCTATACTGCAAAATGCCATAGCTAGGTTTTTGTGGATATTTTTGGGTGTTTTCGTTTCAGGAAAAATTGGCTATCAAGAAGGGTATGGTTGTGACTGGGATGATGAGACGAGCACAACCATGCCCTTAGAATTCATTTTCATGGCTCATAGCAGATTTTGGAGTATGCATGACTTTTAGTGACGGGCTTTGTCTGTGGCTATAGGTTTTACAGGGTTTTAGCCATGGACGAAGGTTGAAGATGATACATGGAACCTACCCATTGCACCATTCAAATCCCGCGCGTTATTTTTGTCTTTTCTGGCCATAGATTTGTTTTAATATATTATGTTTTTTTCGTATATTATTAACAATTAAAATAAAGCGTCCCAGTGGCAAGCATGCACGTTCAACATCCATCAGGACCTGGGTTCGAATCCCAGGTCCCCCACTCTCTTTGTTAATTTTGCTTTTCAGGTGATCTTGTACATGTTCAAGTCAGCAGCTCACCATGCATCATCGTTCAATCAATTGCCAGATGGCCATGGGCCAAATCTAGTGTCCAAAAGCTGATGGTCCACCATAGACCAAGTCAACATGCGCACATAGAATAAAAAAAAGTCAACAAGGCCAGATCCAAATGGGCTTCAGATTGCTATCAACACACCAATTTCAGGCCCACACCCTTTTCTCTTATATTTACTTATTTTGTTTTAATTATTTATTTTGTTATTTTATTTAATTACTAACCAATTAAAATTTAGCCTTTTTATAAAATAAAATCACCAAAAATATTTTTATCAAATTAAATTTCAACTTTTATTTTTTATTAATAAATACTAATAAATTAATTTATGTTTTAATTAGAATAACTTTGATTCCTTTTTTAATAATTAAAATTAAATTAGACTTAATTAGGTTTTTACTAACATTAATTATTTTTATTTTTCTTTCTTAAAATACTAAAAACCCAAAAATAATCTTTTTTTATTTAATTTATTAATTTATTAATTTAGTAATTAATTTATATTTATCTTTTTCTTAAGATAAAAATAACAAAAAAAAAGATGTTTTCTTTAAAGGGTCAAAACCCTAAACTCGCACTCGATTTAATGTTCCGCACGCGATTTATTTCTTTTATCCATTTATGTATCTGATTCTGGTTTGTAATAGCTTAATAGGACCTTTATTTATTTTTATCGTTTTATTTATTTTTAAAGGGTTTGTCTTTGGTGATGTAAATACCTGACGCCATGTAATTTAAATTTCGCATTTTATTTCCCGCAAATTATAACTGTTAGATGTTTGATAATAGGGATGCATGACAAGACTGAATATTTTAACCTAAAATCAACTTAGATCACCCTTACATGTACAAAGACAAAATTAACCGAAAACAACACACTCGCACATGCGCACTCTTAGGGTACACCCCACTTGGTTGCCTTCGTACGCGGTCATTGAGTATAGGTCGTTTTAGAGGTCGTCCTCTTGTCTAAAAGATCATAGTTGCCTCAAAATGGTTGTCTCGGATATTGTTGCCTCAAACAAATGATCTAAGACATTATGATTACCGCTAAGGCGTCCTAACATTGCTTTAGTGACCGTGCGTCCCTCATTCGAATTTACCCTCAAACTCCAACGACGGTGCTACCTACTCACTAATAGTGGGATAGCATTGTCTGAAGGACATTAGCATAGAATGATTCCTTTTTCGAGTAAGTAGATAGCTCTTAGATACTTGCTCTTTCAAAACAAAACTTTTCACACTTACACTCTGTTTCGAACAAAGTTTTCAAAAACACTTCATACGCTCTTGAAGACAGAAGCAAGAGTTAAATCGAAGTTTCAAATAAAAACTTTTTCAAACCCACAAGCACAAAGAAAACAATTTTTGAAAAAAATATGTGCAAGTACCTAAGACCCTATGGATAACCACGGATAGAAAGGGTGCTAACACCTTCCCTTTTTATAATCTACCCCCCGAACCCGAGAAATATCTCGAAAAAGGAATTTTTCTGTGCTTTTTTCCTTTCCTTGTTGGATAAAATAAAAGTCGGTGGCGACTCTTGCTTACTGCGACATTTTGCGAATAACAAACGCAAAACGCAAACCAGCATATCCAAAAACAGTCAGTTCTTTCCCACCGTATCACACCTGGGGACTGATGAAGAAGAAGTTGATTGCTCTGAGGAACAATATCCTCCTACTGATGATAAATACAAGCAGTTGGAGGATCGTCTTAATGCTATGGAAATTCAGAGGGTACCTGGTCTGGATTTTGAAGAGTTAGGGCTAGTCTCTAGAGTGGTCATTCCCCAGAAGTTCAAAATTCCCACATTTGCTAAGTATGACGGTGTCTCCTGTCCTAAGTTGCACTTAAAGTCCTATGTCAGGAAGATCCAACCTCACACTGCTGACAGGAATTTATGGGTTCATTTCTTCCAGGAAAGTTTGTCAGGGACGCAGTTGGAATGGTTCTATCAATCGGAAGGAACCAACATTCGCAATTGGGAAGATTTGGCTGCTGATTTTTACAAGCAGTACCAATACAATGCTGACCTTGCTCCATCCCGTACACAACTTCAGAGCATGTCTATAGGTTCTAGTGAGGATTTCAAAGATTATGCCCAAAAGTGGAGGGATCTTGCAGGAAGGGTCCATCCTCCTTTGTCTGATAGAGAGCTAGTAGATATATTCTTGGGTACTTTGTCAGGCCCATTTTTCAACCACTTGATTGGAATCTCTTCAGCTGGATTTACTGAGCTGATATTTACTGGTGAACGAGTAGAAGCTGGTATCAAGAGCAGAAAGATTCAGAGGGATGTCTCTTAGAGTACAATGAAGAAGCCTTTCATGGGGAAGAAGGAAGTAAGTGTTGCCTACGGTCAGAGGAATCAAAGCAAAGTTGAACACCGTCTAATGGTAGGAGTTATGATGATTTTCAAACCTACACCAAATCAACAATAAAACAATCAGCACAGACAGGATGCGCCCAGAAGATTGTTCACCCGGATTAACATGTCCTTATCTCAGGTTTTTCCACACCTGTTAAAGTATAATATGGTTACTCTAAAGGAGGCTCTTAAAAATCCAAATACTACATCTCCCAGAGATAATCCAAATGCTCGATGTGCCTACCATTTCGACAGTCTGGGGCATGATACAAACGATTGTTGGGCTTTGAAAAACAAAGTGCAAGATCTCATTGAGGCAAAGGAGATTAAATTTGACCCTCCGGAAACCCCCAATGTAATAAATGCACCAATGCCCAAGCATGACTAGGGTGTTAATGTTGTTGATGACGACCTATTTGTTTCTTCTGTTGATGAACTAGTTACTCCTCTTTCGATTGTTAAGAAGAATCTTCTGCGAGTCAGCTTATTTCCAGGTTGTGATGAAGGTTTCCACCTGTGTATGTCTCTACCCAATGGGTGCTTGTTATTGAAGATGGGTGTCCAGCGCCTGATAACCAACAAAAAATTTATGTTTGAGAAAACTCCCCCTGCAAGAAGTCTGTGTGAAGATATATCAATTATTACCATTTTCGACAATCCTCCCAGGGTCTCCTCCAAAAGACCCGTCAGGATTACATCTGTTCCTAAGGTTGCTCCTTTGATTATCACTTTTCCTGGGATAATACCATATTCCTCCGATAAAGCTGTTCCTTGGAATTATGGGGATGACGTTTACTACCATGGTGTCAAGCAAGACATGTTGGCTATTAAAGATGAAGTTGTTAAAGATACTAATCTTGACATCGACAACATTGTTAGGACTAGTAAAATACCATAAGCGGAAGGATTTTCTCTCCTGAAATCTCTCCAAAGACTATTTCCACTCCTTTGGTTATTCATGTTGCCACTCCTGTTGTTACTCTTGTTGCTACTCCTACTGTCGTTCCTATTGTTATCCATGCTACTGAGTCAGCTGGGACTCAAGGCAAAGAGGTACTAGTTAAGCATGCCCGGACGGAGGCACATAAAGAAGTCGTTCCTAAAGCTTCTAAAAAAGAAATGGAAGATATTTTGAAGATCATACGGAAGAGTGATTATAATATTGTGGAGCAATTCAGGCAGACCCCTTCAAAAATATTAATGTTGGCTTTATTACTATGCTCTGAAGCTCATGCCAAAGCTTTGGTGAAGTTCCTGAAGTCTGCTCATCTGCCACAAGAGACTTCTATCGACCAATTTGAGGACTGTGTTGCTAGTCTAACTGCTGACAACGGACTTGGTTTCTCTGATGTTGACTTAACACCCAAAGGAAGAAAGCATAATGATGCCCTGCATGTCTCTATTGAGTGCAGGGGCACTACCCTAGCTCATGTTCTGGTGGATACAGGTTCATCATTGAATGTCTTACCTAAGATTGCTTTGGACATATTGGATTGTGAAGGGCTCACACTAAATCCCATCAATATTGTGGTGATAGCTTTTGATGGCTCTAAAAGAATGGTGCATTGAGAGGTAGACATTCCTGTTAAAGTTAGTTCTCAGAACTTTGACTCTACTTTTTATGTAATGGACATCCACCTTTCTTATTCCTGTTTATTGGGTCGCCCTTGGATCCATGGGGTCGGTGCTGTTACTTCTACTCTACATCAAATGCTGAAGTACCCAGTTAATGGAAAGATTGTTACAGTCCATGGCGAGAAAGAGTATATGGTGAGCCACCTAAACTCTTTTAGGTATGTTGAGATGGACGGCGAGTTCATTGAGACCCCTTGCCAAAATTTTGAAGAGGTTCCTCAGACAATTGCTGCAACCAAGACTTCTGCCAATGTCCCAAAGATTACCAAACCTCCATTGAGGATGGCTTCTCTGAAGGACGCCAAAGCAGTGGTCGAAGAAGGTGGGTGTACCATTTGGGGCCAACTCCCTGATATACCCTACAAATCTGACATGTTTGGTTTGGGTTTTACTTCAGGATCCCAAAGAGTTATTCGTCGTGCTCGTGCCAGAGGACCACCACTATGCATCAACAACCATAGAATCAATGCTTTGGAGGATAGTGATAGTGACTGTGACATGGATAAATGGATCTTCCCAACTATCAATGGTGGACTCAACAATTGGGAGGCCAAGGATTTTGTTCCCATTACTTTTATCCAGGAGTGGTTGTTTTTTTTTTTTTAGAATATATAATATTTTAACAACTTAAACTCTAAATCCTTGTGCTTTACCCGAGGCACAATGGTCTATTTGTGAGGGTTATTACTTCATCTTCTTATGTCATTAATAAGTCATTGGATGTTTTGCATACAAATTTTATGCTCTTTGTCTTTCTTTTTTGCTTTTACTTTATCAAAATAGCTATGATCTCTTACACACACCCATATATAAAACTGTAGATCCACATCCACTCAGGATCCCATTGATAACGGTTCTGCTATTACCAATTATGACTTTGAAAATCCGATCTACCAAGCCGAGGACGAAGGTGGGGAAGATTGTGAAGTACCAGGAGAACTTTCCAGTAGGAGGAAAGAGCAATACAGCCTCATGAAGAGTCGGTTGAGACAGTAAACTTGGGTACTGAGGAGGATAAGAAGGAAGTCAAGATAGGCGTCGATCTGGAGAGTAGTGTCAAAGAGCGGTTAATTCATATGTTACATGACTATGTTGAGGTCTTTTCCTGGTCATATGAAGACATGTCGGGGTTGGGCACTGATATTGTGGTTCATCGTTTGCCAACGAAAGAAGACTACCCTCCAGTGAAACAGAAGGTTCATCATATGCGTCTTGAGATGTCAGAAAAGATCAAGGCTGAAGTCATGAAACAATTCAATATCGGTTTCTTAGTTGTTACCTCTTATCCATAATGGGTTGCTAATGTTGTTCCCGTACCTAAGAAGGACGGTAAGGTACATATGTGTTTGGATTACAAAGACTTGAATAGGGCAAGCCCCAAGGATGACTTCACGCTTCCCTATATTGATGTTCTGGTTGACAACACCGCACAACATAAAATATTCTCCTTCATGTATGGTTTCTTCGGGTACAATTAGATCAAAATGGAACCTGAAGATATGGAGAAAACAACCTTCGTCACGCAGTGGGGCATTTTCTTCTACAAAGTTTTGCCATTTGGGTTAAAGAACATCGAGGCAACCTATCAGCGTTCCATGGTATCTTTGTTTCATGATATGATCCATCAAGAGATAGAGGTCTACATTGATGATATGATAGCCAGGTCTCAGACTGAAGACGAGCACCTTGATCACCTGCAAAAGCTGTTTGAAAGACTGAAGAAGTACGATCTGAGACTGAACCCGAATAAGTGCACCTTTGGAGTAAAATCTGGTAAGCTCTTAGGCTTCGTTGTCAGTGGCAAAGGTATTGAAGTAGACCCTGCAAAGGTTAAAGCTATACAAGAAATGCCAACTCCTCGTACTGAGAAGGAGGTCAGGGGATTCTTAGGACGTCTAAACTACATCGCCAGATTCATTTCCCATCTAACCGCTACTTGTGAGCCAATCTTCAAATTACTGAAGAAAGATCAAGCAGTGAAGTGGAATGACGGCTGCCAGATCGCCTTTGACAAAATCAAACAATATCTTCAAGAGCCTCCAATTCTGATTCCGCCGGTTAAAGGAAGACCTTTGATCATGTACTTAACAGTGTTAGAGAATTCAATGGGGGTGTGTGTTGGGGCAGCATGACGAGTCTGGTCGAAAAGAGGGTACAATATACTACCTTAGCAAAAAGTTTACCGAATGTGAAATAAGATACTCACTGCTCGAGAAAACTTTCTGTCCTTTGGCATTGGCTACTCGCCGACTGAGACAGTATATGTTGACTCACACTACCCTGTTGATCTCTAAAATGGATCCTATCAAATACATCTTTGAGAAGCACGCTCTCTCCGGAAGAATAGCAAGATGGAAAATGATCCTGACCGAATATGATATTCAGTACACAACCCAGAAAGAAATCAAGGGAAGTGTATTAGCGGATCATTTGGCGCATCGGGCTGTGGACGACTACCAATCCATGAAATTTGAATTCTCGGACGAGAACATCATGTTAGTGACTGATTGTGAAGAACCTGGACTGGATGAAGGACCTGAAAAAGGATCCCGATGGACTATGGTTTTTGAAGGAGCTTCCAATGCACTCGGCAATGGCATCGACGTTATGATTATATCTCCTGAAGGCTGTCATACTCCTTTCACTGCCAGGCTATGTTTCAACTGTACCAACAATATGGATGAATATGAAGCATGCATTATGGGTCTCAAAGCTGCTATCGATTTGAGAATCAAATTCCTAAGTGTACATGGAGACTCGGCCCTGGTAATCAGTTAAATCAAAGGAGAATGGGACACGAAGCATCCTAATCGCATCCCTTACCAGGAGCATGTGTTGACACTGATCCCATATTTTGAAGAAGTTACCTTTGAACATATTCCCCGAGAATAAAATCAGTTAGCGGACACGCTAGCTACCATGTCATCCATGTTCAAAGTCAGATGGGATAACGAATCCCCTCATATCACTATTGAGAGGTTAGACGAACAGGCATACTGTTATGAGATTGATACTGAAGGAGCAGTGGACAAACCTTGGTTCCACGAAGTGAAAAGGTACCTCGAAGCCCAGGAGTATCCTGAGGGAGCTTCCGTCAATGATAAGAAGTTCCTAAGAAGGTTCTCTGCCAAGTTTTTCCTCAGTAACGGAATTCTCTACAAGCGCAACCACGATTTTACTTTGCTTCGGTGTGTGGATAAGAGTGAAGCAGAGAAGATCATGGAAGACCTACATGAAGGCACCTTTGGCACCTATTCTAGTGGGCACACGATGACTAAAAAGATCCTACGGGCAGGATACTACTGGTCCACTATGGAAGCAGATTGTTATAAACATTCCCGAACTTGTCACAAATTCCAGATATGCGATGATAAAGTACATGTACCTCCGGTTCCCTTGAACGTCTTGACTGCTCCTTGGAATTTCGCAATGTGGGGCATTGATATGATTAGAGAGATTAGGCCTATCGCTTCCAATGGGCATCGTTTCATCCTTGTCGCCATTGATTACTTCACGAAGTGGGTAGAGGCGGCCTCTTTTGCTTCTGTTACCAAGAATGTCGTGGCTCGGTTTATCAAACATAACCTTATATGTCGGTATGGTATTCCAGAAGGAATCATACAGACAAAAGTACCAATCTCAATAATACTATGATCACCGATCTCTGCATACAATTCAAGATTCAGCATCATAACTCTTCTCCTTATTGGCCGAAGATGAATGGCGTTGTAGAGGCTGCTAATAAAAACATCAAAAAGATCATACAGAAGATGATTGTGACATACGAAGACTAGCATGAGATGTTACCATTTTCTCTTCATGGTTACCGTACCTCAGTACGTACGTCAACAGGGACAACTCCTTTCTCTCTGGTATACAGTATGAAAGCTGTCCTACCCATCGAAGTTCAGATCCCTTCCTTGAGAATCATGAAAGATGTAGGGTTGAACGAAGACGAGTCCAGACTCGACTTGACCAATTAAACCTAATTGATGAAAAGAGGCTTGCGGCTCTCTGTCATGGTTAGATGTACCAAAAACGTATGATCAAAGCTTTTAATAAGAAGGTCAGATGTCAGGTATATCAGGTTAGTGACCTAGTAATCAAGCGCATTATCCTACCGCAAGGTGATCCCAGGGGAAAATGGACTCCCACATACGAAAGGTCATTTGTGATCAAGAATATATTTTCTGGTGGAGCCATAATCTTAACCACTATGGACGGTGACGACCTTCCGCACCCTGTAAACACAGACAAAGTTAAAAGATACTACGCATAACCAAAGACCCGCTAGGTCGACTGGCCTAGGAAAAACTAAGGGTATCCCGACGAACCAAAAGGGTTCGGGCAGAAGTTATATATATATATATATATATATATATATATATATATATATATATATATATATATATATATATATATATATATATATATATATATATATATATATATATATATATATATATATATATATATATATATATATATATATATATATATATATATATATATATATATATATATATATATATATATATATATATATATATATGAAAAATATGTACACCTAGCAAGTCGAAAACTTGAAAGGGCGGCTTGGGCAAAAAAGGGTATCCTGGTGGACTGAAAACCAGAAAGCACGGTCCAGGAAAAACTTAGGGATTAAAAGCGTACAACTATGTCTCGTTGGATCACATTACTGACAAACTTCGGTAACAAGTGTCAAGTTCAAATGATATTGATCAATCCAGTCAGCTTCGGACAAGCAGCAAAAGGATGAGACGCTCAAAGATATAAAGGAAATAGAAGGATGGGAACCTAATGGGATCATTTCACATAGCTTTTTTTCTTTGTATACTATTTATGTATAGTTTTCATTCTTACTACAACATTCTCTTACTAGAATGTCTGTCTCTTTGTACAAAAACGCCTGTTATAGGCAGACTTCTTCAGATTAATACAAAACTATCTCTTTGAAAGTGTAAAATTATTTGTTTTTATTTTTTCTGTTTTGTTTGCAAAAACGTCCAATGATGATTTTTGAACATATTCATTTGAATGTGGTCACCATTTATAAATATGCACATAAAAAACAGAAAGACAGTTGCTAATGGTTTTAAGAAAATAGGACAATGTCTAAAAAGCCATTCGCAAATCCCCGCAGATAAATCCCACAACAGATGCAGAGACAGAGATGTCCTCCTACTATAAAGTCACTACCATATCCTTAGTATACATCCTAATGATATCAAAGTTTCTGATATCCCCGGCAGAGCAATAATCTCCAATTATTTCCCCGACATCTTGAAAAATCCTCAAGCAGTTTACGGAGTTTCCCTTCCCCAACAGAGTTTATTTCTCTAACAACAGAAATCCGTCTCCCAGCAGTTCAACTTCAACAAAATTTGAAGACTTACATTCTTCATCCCCAGCAACAATCAGAGATTTATTTTCCCTAGTTCAACAACACTGCAATAGAACAACTGATACATTCACATATTGCATTCATACATCATTTTACAAACGTCGTAGCATATGCAATACAAATGCATATATCATAGTCTCATTTATTTTGAGAACATCATTACCCAATGCATTTCATGCATCATGACATTTCATACAACTGATTCTTTACCTTTTCAAGAAATTTCACTAGCAGAAAAATATCATCATCAATTTTCAACAGTTCCAGATTAATTCCTGAAACCAGACAAGGCAACCATCTATGAACAAACTGATTATAGATCAATTTCCGAAACAGGACGGGGTGACTATCTACAAGACCAGGTAAGAGATTAATTCCTGAAACCAGACGGGGCAACTAGCAAAGACAGTTCCAGATTCATTCCTGAAACCAGACAGGGCAACTATCTGTGAACAACTGATTATAGATCAATTCCCAAAACAAGATGGAGCGACTATCTACAAGACCAGGTTAGAGATTAATTCTTTAAACCAGACAGGGCAACTATCTCAACAACCAACAATTACAATTCCAGATTAATTCCTGAAAGCAGCCATGGCAACTATCTGTGAATAACTAATTATAGATCAATTCCTGAAACAAGACGGGGCGACTATCTACAAGACCGGGTTAGAGAGTAATTCCTGAAACCAGACAGAGCAACTATCTCAACAACCAACAAAAGCAATTTCCATATTAATTCCTGAAACAAGACAGGGCAACTATCTGTGAACAAACTGACTGTGGATCAATTCCCAAAACAAGACGGGGCAACTATCTACAGGACTAGATGAAGCAGCCCTGCCCAGGCTCCTTCTAATATATTTCTAGATGCAGCTTTATACAGGCTCATCTTGAAGCAATCTTACACAGATTCCTTCTTCTCATGAAATGCAGCTTTACACAGGCTCATCCTGAAGCAATCTTACACGGATTCCATCTCTTCCTGAGATGCAGCCTTACACGTGCTCATCCTAAAGCAACCTTACACGGATTCCTTCTCACAATTTCCAAATGCAGCTTTACACGGTCTCATCCTGAAGCAATCTTATACGGATTCTTTCTCATCCCGAAGCAGTCCTACACAAGTTCCTTCTCATATATCTTTAAATAGCAGTTTACAACAATGCAAAGCCTAGACCTGGCTAGATGACAGAATACCTCAAGTTCAAGTTGAAGCCTGGGTCCGACCAGATAACAACTTAATTTCGGAATCCTGGACTCGATCAGATAATAGTTAATTTCATTTCTCCAGTAAGTCATTGTGAAGCCTGGAATACGACCAGATGAAAGCCAACTTTATTACCCTCAGCAAGTTAAAGTGAAGCCTGGATTTCGACCAGAAAACATCTAACTTTCATCTCCTCGGTCCAGAGATAACTCCTCAGTAGAGCCATGGACGACTAAAGCTCCTAGACTTTATTCCCCATAGAGTTTTCCTCAAGAAAAATAATAGAAATCAACATTCCCCGGCGAAGTCCTCCTCAGACAACGGGAACAGGAATCCCCACAAAGAGACCTCTCATGAAGTCAGCATCTGCTTTGGATGGCATCTTTAAGCCTATCTCCTTTAACTCTCAATCATCTTATCCAAATGGAATCTGTAAGCCCATTCTTGATATCATCAACCAACGATGTTACTTCATGCGAGTGCAAATTTCTGGTCACTCTGGTGTTCAATAATCTTCCACCTTCAGATCACGAAAGGCAAACAAGCCGATCTAAATCTTCAAGTTTAAGAAGATTGAAAATGGGCAGCTGTTGTACCCCAAATTTTTCCCTCCCATTCTATTCAAGGTACGCTCATTGAGGTCCCCAATTGCTCAAGGTTGACCAAGAATTGACAGACAAATTCTCCTCCTAAGCAATGGATTTCCATCTAGGGTTTCATTTCTCACAAAAAATTTTGGTTTGCAAAAACTTCAAATGATTTCCATGGCACCCTATACGCCTCATCATAAGGGCATAACTGAAAGAAAGAATAGAAGTGTGCTGAAATTGATGAGATGTAAGTTGAAAGCTAAAAATTGCCCAAGAGATTAGGGGTCGAAGCAGCTTCGGCAGCAATATACACTATGATTAGATGCCCAACGAAGCAGTGTTATCCGGGAATTTCGATTACACAAGTTTTAAATAAATGACACTATGATCGAATAAAGAGTAGTTCAAAAGAAAGTGTGAGGAGGCATTTATGAAGTCTTCGATTGATGAAGAGCTAGTAAAGAGCTTTGAAGGGTTCTTTTTCGAACTATTGGAAAAAATAAGTTATTCGAAGCATTATAAGGGAAGGCATTTAGACTGTCATGTTTATTTGAATTGGCGCTTCGAAAAGAAGAAAGAACAAAACAAAGCTTTGACACAGTCACAACTGTCACAACTGTGTTCGAATAAGATGACCAAAACGAAGCTTTGACTGGTCGAATCAAAGAACCACCTGCACAACTGTGTTTGAAGAAGATGACCAGAACAAAGCTTCGACTGGTCGAATCGAAGAACCACATGTGCAAAAAGAAATAAGATCGAAATAAATAAGAACTAAGTTCGACTAGACTGATTGGATATGATGGGTTCCCAAATTACACAATTGAAACAGATGGTGACTTAATCGAAGAAGCCGTGATGATGAAGCCTTAAGCAATTAAAATTGGAACTTACATCCATAAAAAAGAACGAAGCTTGGGAGCTTTTCGAAAGAATCAATTGATGTGAAATGGAGATGCAAGTCGAAACGAGCACCTAATGGGACGAAACCTGTCCAGGTTCACTCAAAGTTCAAAATCATGAAATATCCCAGAATGGTAACTTTTCAAATCTGATGATTTTTCTTTCAAAGCATAGTTAATGGTTGATTCATGCCATATGTGTTTAGCACCACACCCCTATAAGTACAAGACTAAATCAGAAGCAAAGGACACGCAAAAATATTTCCTCCAAGAGCCACACACAAAAAATTTCCTCAAAGAGTCACACGAAAACCGTCTCAAAACTCTCAAAAATCCCATAAGTTGTCTAAATACAAAACTGGATTTGCAAGCTCCCTCAGTCTAAACGAATACCAGATTTGTTCTCTTTAGACTCCCAGGAAGCCATACCCAATGCTTGCACAAGCCATCCCACACTCAGTACTACAGATCGAAGCTCCTCCATTTGGTAAAAACAATTTCTAATCTCAAACTCGTTCAATCTCTGATTTAAACTCATTTTGATTACATATTCATGTTATTATTATTGTTTGTGAATGATTTAACGTTATACATGTAAGTTTCAGTGTTCAAATAACAGGATACCATATTTAGGGCCTTCGAAGTTGATTGCTTTTGAAACTCATGATATAGGCCGTTTCAGGCCAAAACAACCCAGATTCGGACTCAGGGAGTTCGAATAGGGGGGTTCGAATCAAAGGGAAGAGACCCGGGTTCGATACCTAGGTCGTGCGTTTCGTTTTTTCTAATAATTGTCTTGTATATCCAATGCTTGCAGATTCCACCCGTACACTATACACCACATGATCATAACCAATGGATCCTCATTTGGTCCAGATCTGAAGGCTTCAGGCCTATGCCTCACCATGAACCTTCGAAGGGCTCCTTCATTGTATCGAAAGGAAACCTGGGCCTCTTTTTGATCCAGGCCTACGCTCCACCCCCTGTTTACTTTTGCTACCTATCCCATTTATACTTGTTTACTTTGTTTTTTTGTTTATTTCTTTTAGTTTGTTTTTTTTAATCAACATAAAAATCAGAAGAAAAAAAATATAAGTAACTTAGAATTAGGTTTTACTTTTTAATAATTTAACTTAGTTAATTATTTTAACTTATTTTCCTCAATTTTAAAATCAGTAGACTTAGGATTTATTTGAATTCAATCCTTTTCATAAACTAAAAAATGAAAAAAATATTAGGTCTGTTTTAGAGTTAATTTTAATCAATAATTTTAATTAATTAGATTTGACTTAATTGAACATTTAGCATTTTCCAAATAAAATACAACACAGAAAAGATTTCCTTACACTTAGGATTTAAACGTTATTTTCAATTCGCGCGCATTTATTGCTTTCGTTATCATTTTCATACTATTGTAACTGCCTATTGGATGTAATAGCATAATTAAGACTTTACATTTACTACTTTATTTCCCCCCAAAGTTTTGTATATGTAATTAATCCCCCTCCCCTAAGCCTTGTAATAGTTTAGAATTTACCTTTCTGCATTTTAAATTCCTGCAAATTATTAACTGCTTAGATGCATGACTAATAGGATTGTATGGCAAGAGCTTAATAATCAAACACTAGCAAACCTAATGCAAAAGATAAATAATTGAATACAACACAATTGCACATATACACCTCTAAGGTACCCCACTTTGGTTGCCTTTGAAAAAATAGTCATATCTCTTGAAATGTGAGAGATTTTAGTAACTACCCTCCGGTTTAAAGATCATATGTCCCTCGATGACCCTCTCGATGTTGCCTCGGTAAAAATGATCTTAAAACACTAGGGTAGTTACTAAGGTTTCTTTCCCAGTTGCCTTTGTGACTATAAACGTCCCTTCGAATGTCCCTCAAACATCCAACCACTAGGGCTACCTACTCACTAATAGTAGGATAGCACTGCCTAAAGGAAAAGAGGAAAAGAACAACCCTTTCGAGTAAAAGTAGATAGTTCCTAGATGCTATGCTCAAAAAACTTTTACACTTGCACAAAATCTTATTTCAAAAAACATTTTCAAAACGCTTTATCAACACTCTTGAGGACCGATACAAGAGTTATCATAAAGCAAGTTGCCTTACTATTGGCATTTCAAAAATACTTTTAAAAACACACAAAGTACAAGGGATTTAAAAATGAGCCAAGCATCTAAGAGCCCGTAGAAAACTACTGATGGAGAGGGTGCTAACACCCTCCTTTTCTATAATCTACCCCATCACTCAAAAAAACTCTCGAAAGGTCTTTTTTTGTTCTTTTCACCCTTTCCTTTGTTGGATAAAAGAAAAGTCGATGGCGACTCTTACTTACTGTAATTTGCAAACACAAACGCTAAACCAGTATAATAGTTGGTTCTGCCACCGTATCACAGGAAGCATATCACCTTACACCAAAAAATCAGATTAGACTCTTATGTGATGGGCCTGCAGTGCCTGAGCTTGCTACACCACTGCCTTCCATTTGCAACCCCCGACCCATTACCCTGTTTTTTGTACAATTGGAGCCTCAACAAAAAAAAGGCTTTTTTGCACTTCTCTTTAATGGTCTTTCAGCGCCTAATTGCTTCAGTATACCTCCAAAATTCTAGCTTGCACCCCCTGAGTTTATTCTTTTAGTAGTTTCTTTTAAATAATTTTGTGAATTGTTTAGATTTGTTTGAACCTTTTTTTACATGATAAAATTAATAAAATCAAATATAAATATTTGTTAGATTTTTTTTATTGATTTTAGGAATTAAATCTCGATTATCTGATTACTTGAGATTGGTAATTCATATTTGCTTGTTGAGATTTGAGTCTTATCCAGATTTATTGTGCGATACACGGATGTGCTTGAGATTCCGATTGTGATTTATTTTCAAATCGACGATATTTCGACGCTTATTCCGAGAATTTGATCTCTTACTCTTTTCCGTTTCTTGGTGAAGCTTACTCGAAGTTTTCCGGGTTTCTCTATTTTTGCTCACAGCGCTATGAACTTTTATTTGTTTGGTATTTTCTCTCGTTTACCTCATTTCAGCATTTATCGCTTTCTAGAGATCATGTATAGTAGGGGCATTTATCGCTTTCTAGATATCATGAGAAGTAGGAAGCAGGAGATAAAGAGTGTGCGCTTGAAGTATCTATTTAAAGTCATGTAGCAAACACCGCTTTCTGTATGCTAATTGTGGTTATTTAAAGCCCTGTCTTTGAATAGGAAATTACGCATGTGTGTTTATTTTCTTGCATGTTTTGTTTTTGTGTCGTTCTCGATGATGAGTTTGGTACTTGGTCTTGGATTCATTCTCGATGATAGGGTTGTTCCAGGTGGATCCGGTTTATGTTGCTTTTTTTCATTTACAATTATGTCAAAAATACAAAGAAATAGATAATAATGATGTGCGCCTGGTTCATACCCAGATGGGATGTTCGCTTTGAGGCTTGGTTTGGTTCATTGTCGATGATGAGTTTGCTCCCTCTTTACATTGTTTGTTGCACAAGCATAAAAAGAAAAGAAATACTTAGATATTATTTTGCTGCGGTTCACTCTTAATGATGAGTTTTGTTCCCTCTTTTGTGTTGGTTCACTCTTAATGATGAGTTTGTTTCGTTTACTCGTTTTTCTATGTGCTTCTATCTTTGCACCTTTTCTTCTATTTTCCATGCTCCCTTAGGACTTGCGGTTTATTCTTGACTGTGAGTTTATTCTGAATAGAAATTAGGACGGTTCTTTCTCGAATGAGTTGGTTCCTATAAAACCTTGGTATGAACCCTAAGGAAATGTTTGTAGATAACACTAGGCTAGAAATAGGTTATTCCCCCATAGACTCTTCCTTTTTTCTCCACTTTGCATGGGCATAAAATACACTCTTTCTTGGCAAATATTTAAAACGCCTATAATAAACTCAAAATACTTTTGTAAAGGCAAAAGACACAAACAAATTCAAACTTCTTCTTCTTGCCTTTTGGATTTTCAATTTCAAATTGGATGTGTTATTGTCCCTCTATGCAATACAACGTGTAATTCCCCAAGGGTCGGGTTGCATTATGTCTACTTGCTATGAGTCGTGACTATAGTATTATTCGCCTTCGGGCACTTTTTTTGAGCACATTAATTCTTTTCTACTCCAGATGCGTAAGTCTCCAAAGGTCGAGCTACAGGTAGAATGTGAAATTAATGTTGTTCCATAAAAAATACAAACCTACCAAAACTATTAAGCCGAACTACGGATGCTCTGATTTCTCAAGAGGGATACGTAGACGGAGGATTTTGTGGGGCCTAATAGCGCACAATTTGTAAATACTTCTTTCTTTTCCCCACACTTTTTTCTTCTTTCTTTTGCATACATACCTTGTACAGCTTAGATATAGATTCTTACACACTCATTAGCTAAACAACAAGAGTGGATACTGTAGAGTACTACAGACGTGTGGGGTGCTAATACCTTCCTCTCGCGTAACCGACTCCCTTATCCAATTTCTTGGTTGAAAGACCGTGATTTCTCCCTTTCAGGTTTTCTTCGATATTTCCCTTTCCCCTTCGTGAGATAAATAGATGTTCAGTGACGACTTCATTGATTTTTATCAGATGAGTTTTGTCTAGTTCCTTCAGTTGGCAACTTCACTGGGGACAAATAGACCTATTGCTGGTCCATCCCAGAGTTGATCCTAGCTCTTGTTTGTTTACTATTTTGTGTGTTTATTTATTTCCAGTTATTTACAACTTTATATACACTGCTTGCATATGTTTGTGCATGCATTTTATCGATTTCCATATACTGTTATTGTGTTGGATTTGTGTTTCTTTGGTGGGTGGGTGTTAAAAGAGGTAAAAGGCCCAGTACCCAGGCCGGAGTGTATGCCATTAGGAACACTAGGAATAGAGTGGGGAGTTAGGACAGACGATAGGTGTATGTCCTGTCACCATCCGATCATGAAATCCATGGTCAGTAAGGTTCAGTGAGGTATTATCAGCATCACGAATGTGTATGATGATAATACTTTCAGGTGACCAATGATATGATTACCCATGACCTACCTTGACCTAGTTATATCCGTGAGTGGGGAGGGATGACTGATTATTACAGGTACAAATGGTGACTATCTTATGATGGTGACCACTTTGTTTTGTTGGTGACTATGGTTATTTGGTTATGTTCCAGACCTTTGATCCTGGTATGTTCAACTTGTTCAGAGAACATACAATGGTTGTTCATGGTACTTGGTTCCGTTGTATTCTAAAATAAGTGTCGAACCTTTGATCCTATGATATTCGGATTATTCAGCAGATTTATACAGCAGTTATCTAGAGGACTGTATAGTTGCTATGCTGAACTTTTAAACCTATGGTATTGTGCCTGCATCATAGCATATTTATTTTCACAAAAAAGAAATGTGTAAAAATGTATGCATGAAAAAAATTTAACACACATATTCTTTCTATTTCCAAGGAATTGTGCTTATGAACATTATGTTGTGTTTGTCCATCTCTTACTGGATTGAAATCGAAACTAAAAGCATGCGGGTTCCTTGAAAATGATCAAACACGGCATTGCATCCATTCATTCACCTCATGCATTTTCATGCATCTATAACATGTACGCAAATGGGGAAGTTCTTATTCTAATTCAGACCTGGTATTCTTTTTAGAACTATAAATCTTGACTTCTCACCGCACCGTGATCCAAGAAATTCATGGAATGACTTCGTGGGTGTAATACGGTGGGAGAACTGACTTGTGTGTTTTGCATTTTATCACAAATGTTGCAGATAGCAAGAGTCGCCACCGACTTTTATTTTATTCAATAAAGGAAAGGGTGAAAAGAACATGAAAGACCTTTTTAGAATTTTCTTGAGTTCGGGGGCTAGGTTATGAAAAGGGAAGGTGTTAGCACCCTTTTCATCTGTAGTTATCTACGGACTCTTAATTGCTTGATCACTTTGAAAATGCTTTGTGTTTGTGTATGTTTGCAAATATTCTGAAAATGCTTAAGTGCGACAATTTTACAATGATTCTCGTATCGTTGAGAATGTATACAAAATGTTTATTTTGAAAATATTTGGAGTGTTTGGAAAGATGTTTGAAAATTCCAATGTAAGACAATTTTGTAATTATTCTCGTATCGTTGAGAATGTATACAAAATGTTTGTTTTGGAAAAGTGTTTTGAAAATAGTTGTTTTTTAAAGTGTGAGGTGTAAAGATTATTTTAGTTTGTGAGCAAGCAATTACGAGCAATCTACCTACTCAAAAAATATATGTTATTTTCCTCTTCCTTTAGATAATGCTACTTTACCATTAGTTGGTAGGGAGCCATATAATTGGATGTGAGGGATAGGCGTGGGTCATCGTACAATCATAGAAGGAAACTTGTAAGATACTTTAGCAGTTTGTTGTAAGGGACTAAGATCGTTTATCGAAGGCAGCATTGAAGGGTCATCGAGGTACTGCAATCTTTTAATCGAGGATCTTTGCTAAAGAATCCCATGTTCGAGGGACATGACTGTTTATATCTGCGGAAACAAGTGAGGTTGACCCTGGAGGTGCATGTGTGTGAAGTGTGTTTGATTCAATTATTTGTATTGGATTAGGATTTTCTAATTTTTTATTTTAGATCTTTCCATATAAACCCTAATTACTATTAATAATAAGGAAAGCGATAAATTGCAGAATTTAAATGTCTGACGCTATTACAACGCTTTGGGAATGGGGGGTACAAGTTTGTGAATGAGAGGAAAGCAATAAAGCCCTAATTATCTATTACAGACCGTTGAATAATTAATAATGTGAAATAATAAAATGTGCAAGAATGTAAAGTAGAGGAAAGAAAGAGGAAGTGTTTTTTTGGTAGAGATGAATATTTTAACCTAATTGATTGACTTTAAAAGAATTTAGTAAACCTAATTAAATTAAGATAAAATTTTAATTTTATTAATCAAAAGGAAAATAATTAAAATATAAGAAATATAAATCTAAATTAGATCAAAAGATAAATTAATTTTTAGACAAATACTTTAAAGGTTTTATTTGTTTGGAAAAGATAAATGTAGTAAAAATAAAAATAAAAACGATTGAATTAAGATATTTTTAATCTAATTATTCAAGAAAATACATTTTTTGTATTTTTGGTTAAATAAAAATAAATAAATAAATAAATAAATAAAATATATAAAAAATATTGGGCTTGGGTGTTGAAAAGTAAAAGGGGTGTCAAATATAGCAAAAAAAATGTTAGGCCCAAATATATGTTTTTTGTTTGAATCGGAAAAAAATATATAAAAAGGAGAAATGGGTCTGGTTGTTATGAGAAATTTGGGGGTGAGAAAATAGTAAAAATAAAAAGAAAGAGGCCCAATTCAGAGAGGCCCAGCACATGTTTATGATTCAGTGTTGCTGGCTTTTGAGAGTGCATCATGGTCACTTGCTCTAGGGCATTTGAAATGATTGCCTAATGATCAGATGGTGATGGAGATGAGTGTAGCGTGTGCTTCCTAGACTTGCCTGTATATGATCTCATGGAAACAAATATGTGAAAATTAAAAGGTTACCCTTGGGGATAGAACCCAAGTCCTTATAGACAAATGACTTAGCGTGCGCTTCTTCTGCCACTGGGGTGGTTGTTTCATCCGTTCATAACACAACTTGCACTAAATTTATTAGAAACTCATTCCTGGTTGTACTTCATTTCTCAACCATTTTTAAAAGTGTGAACATGAAACTTTCTCCAAATTTCACCATGAATTCAGCCATGTAAATAACTTAAGCTAACATTTAAAGATGAACATGAGTTTATGTTAATACCAAATTAAAACCTAATTTTTCTGAAACTTCAACTTCAAAATTCACATCACTCTGGCAAGATAAATGAAATGTAAGTGCATGGTTAGCTTCAGGGCAATGATGTCTACATTTTTTATTCACAAAGTAACCATTAGTGATGCTTGTATAAGAAGTTCAAAGTTGAGAAAACTTACCTCAAAACTGGAAATCGTGTTTGGAGTTTGAGCACTCTTGGAGGTGTTGTGATGATCTGGATAGCTTTACTGAACTCCCAGGAAGTTATTGTAATGCTTACTTTGGATTCAGAGTGGTTGGATTCTTCTGGAGAAGTCAAGTTGTAGGTTGCTTTTTTTGGAAATGGAGGACGATGAATATTGTGTTATAGTTGTGTAGCAAGTGTTTGGATAGCCTCTATATGAGTTATGGAAGCTTTGTGATTGATTAAAAGTGAAAACGCACAAAGGGATTTGGTGTTTGATATGCAAGGTCAGAAATCAGATGTAATGGAGTTTTTTATGCAAGTTATGATTTAAGGGAGTTTGAGGGGGTTAGAGGGCTTGTAAACTCGTGTGTTAGCTTGCAAATAACTTCTCTATTTATAGAGGAAAGGTTTTGAAGGCTGAGAGGGCTTGGTTTACAAAGTCACATGTTATGGCTAAGTTGGATTGTACATGAAGCAAGCTTTGAAATTCATGGATTCAATGTGAAGTACAAGCATGGTCTGAGTGGTTAGAGGCTCTAGACAAGTTACTTCTGGTTTTAACATTGTGTATGTTTAGAAGAAACAATTGCAAGGCTCAAGGAGAGTAGACTTTATGATTAAAGTCATTTTTCAAAAATGGAAGTGTGAACTTTGTTCCATTAATAGAAAAATGGTTTGGACAATGGCTCAATCACTTGGATAGTGGCTCAATCAGTTGTGTAAAACATTTAATTATGGAGTCATTTGCAAGTAGAAACCTGCAGAGCAAGATTTATGCAACATGGCTTGAGATTGGATCATGTGTTCTTCATGAAAATGGCCTATAATTCAAGAATCGATGTCCAACTGCATCTCTTCGATCCTCTTAGATCAAGCATGATATCTTCAAGTTCTTAGACATTTTGGAAAGCTTGAAACATTGTCTACAACCTTCATGTTGACCACTTTGGCTAAATCAACTTTGAACTTGGTGAATAATTGCCAAGAAGTTGGGACAAAAATCTGACCAAACTTATTAAAATTCCACTAAGTGTTTTTGTTAAAAATGTCATAACTTCATGGGCCTATATCTCCTAATCTAAGCATTTTTTGGACATCAACCCTCAAGTACAAAGTTGTAGAATTCATCATTCTCTACAACTTTCACGTTGAAATTTGTCTTTGAATCATCTTGCATCTTGGTGAAAAATGGTCATGAAGTAGTGAATTTAATAAGGATAAAAACACTTAGAATTTTTCTAAGTCTTGGAAATCTTGAATTTTTGTTGAATGTTCTTGACTTTATTGATTCTTGATGATCAAGTTTGATATTTTTGAATCTACTTATGAATCGTGATCTTTGAAATTCAATGTTGACCAAAAAGTCAAAGTTTGACTTTTGTGTGTTAGTTGACTTTTCATCAGTTGATCCAAATTTCAACTATCAATCACTTGATCCTTGAGGATGTTTTGAACCATGAAATTAGGTCAAGATATTGTTTTTGAGTCATTAAGATCATGCTTCAAGTCATTAGGCCATGTATTAGGTCAAAAGTCAATGATCAGTCATTCTCCGTCAAAACCCTAATTTGGTCAATTTTGCCCCTTTAATGATTTGAATGCTTTCCTTGAGGAATTATGATGATCCCTTGATCAAATAATGAATATGAATTAAAAATGTTGATATTTGCCAAAAATCTTTTAAGTTTGACTGTATATTAATCACAGTTGACTTTTTAGTTAATATAGTTGATTTTAAGTCATCTGAGCAATTGACTGAGCAATTTTGAGATGCCAGACTTAAAACTTGGCATGAGCATTCTTGGAGGTCTATGATGAACCTTGAAATTCATTTGAGGTATTATAAGTCCAATTTTCCTTGTGAAAACCAAAACCCTAATTTGTGGTCTCAGTGCTTAGGAGGTGAGCTTGTCCGATCAACTCTTTGAGAATCCTTGAGCATTTGAGATATTTTATGAGAAATGTCTTGAAGAAAAGGGAGGGAAAATTTTGGGGTACAACAACTTCCCCTAATTAATCTTCTTAAACCTGAAGAGTTATATTGGCATGTCCTCCATTCGCGACTTGAAGGTGGAAGATGATTGAACACATAAGTGCCTAGAAATTTTCACTCGCCTATGCATGAAGTAAAACTGTTTGTTGATTATATTAGGAATGGGATTAGAGATTCCATTTGGATAGGTGACTAATATGGGTTTATAGATGCCATCCAGAGGTAATTATTGATAGAAGTATTAGAATGAGTCTACGCTCGACTGTATCTGAAGAGTGTTTTCCAAAATGAACCTCTGGGAAAGGTGTTTGAGTAGCTGCTTATCATATAGATAGTTGCTCCGTCCTGTTTTGGGAATTGATCTATAATCAGTTTGTCACAGATAGTTGCCATGCCTTATTTCAAGAGTTAATATGTGGCTGGTCATTCAGATAGTTGTCCCGTCTTGTTTCGGGAATTAATCTGGAACCTGCTTTTTTGTTGGTTGTTAAGATAGTTGCCCCATCTTATTTTGAGAATTAATCTATGACCTGGTCTCGTAGATAGTTTCCACATCTTGTTTCTGGAGTTAATCTTCAATCTATTCATGTAGATAGTCTCCCTGTCCTGTTTCGGTAATTAATCTATAATCATTTTGTCACAGATAGTTACCATGTCTTGTTTCAGGAGTTAATTTGTGGGTGGTCATTCAGATAGTTTCCCTGTCTTGTTTTGGGAATTAATCTAGGACCTGCTTTTTTGTTGGTTGTTGAGATAGTTGCCCCTTCTTGTTTTGGGAATTAATCGCTAACCTGGTCTCATAGATAGTTTCCCCGTCTTGTTTCAGGAATTAATCTTGGACCTATTTGTGAATTGTTGGTGATATTCGTCTGTTGATTGATCTTTCCTGAAAAGGTAAAGAGTTAGTTGTATGAAATGTCATGATGTATGAAATGCATCGCGTGATGATGTTCTCAAAATAAATGAGATTGTGCTATATGTGTTTCGTATGTATATGATATGACGTATGAATGTGAAATGTTGTTGAAGTGTATTTATAGACCCGCGCAATATCTTTGTCTGGGAAAATAAATCCTTGACTAGTGTTGGGGATGAAGAGTATGTGTATCTTCAATCTTGTCTATAATGCTTCCTCTGGGGATTCCTTCTTACTTGTTTGAGGAAACTCCGTTGGGGATGTTGATTTTTGCTTTAGGGAGAAGAGTTTAGGAACATCGGTTGTTCATTTCTCTACTGGGGAATTTAATTCCTATATATCCTGACTGGGGATAAAAGAGATGGATAATCTTCTGACTCATCTGGGGAGGATAATTTTTGTACACCCAAACTGGGGATAAAAGAGATGGATAACTGATATCCGGTCTGATTCCAGATTTTACAACAATTTTTGGGGATAGTAGTGACTTCAATTGGGAAGAGGAATTTTGCTGGTGATTCATGGTAATCTGAGGAATAGACTCGATCTGGGGAAATTATAGTTTGTTGGGGAAATAAACCATGTTAGAATATTCTGCTAAGGAAACAAACTCTCTTGGGGGAATTGAATTTTGCTAGAGAGAAGAAATCTGCAGGGGTTTTACAGTTTTCAAACTCAGCTGGGGAAGAGAATTTTCATGAAGTGTACTGATTGGAACTCCGTAAGGAAATTGTGGGGAATGTATCCTTATTGGGGATGCATTTTATGAATATTATTCTGCGGGGATAATCTCATAGAAGTAGCTCTGTGGGGATTTATGGACAGCTTAAGTGTCATTCCAGCTCCTAGAATCTTGAGTAAATGCTTACTCCTGTTCTTATGCGTATATTCGTTAACAGTTAATCATGTTAATATGCATATGTTCATTCAATTTAGTCATTGGACGTTTTTGCAAACAAAACAGAAAAAACCAATTGTTGGAACTTTAAGATGTATTTGTATTGATAATTTGCCTATAAACAGACAATTTTGTACAAAGAGACGGAAATCCTAGTAAGAGGAAGTCATCGCGAAATGAAAAGAGTATAAAGTGAAAACAAAATGTATATCCATGTGGAAGTAATCTCATTGGGTTACAAACTCTTTTATTGCCCATATGCCTTCGAACATCTCGTCCCTTGCCATAGGAAGAAGTTGACTGGACCATTTGAACTTTCGACTTTGGTAATAAAGCTTGCATGTAAGTGATCCAATGAGACATAGTAGTACGCTTTTAATCTCTAATTTTTTTCCTGGACCTCCCTTTCCGATTTTCAGTCCACCAAGATACCCTTTTTTGCCTAAGCCGCCTTTTCAAGGTTTTCGACTTGCCGGGTGTACAACCTTTTGTATATATCCTTAATTTTTGCCTGAACCCTTTTGGTTTGCCGGGATGCCCTTATTTTTGCCTAGGTATGTCAACCTAGCGGGTCATTCTTATGCATAGTATTTTTTTACTATGTCCGTGTTCACAGGGTGCAGGAGATCTTTGTCGTCCATATTAGTTAGCATCATAGCACTGCCCGAGAATACTTTCTTGACAACAAATGGTCCTTCGTAGGTGGGAATCCATTTTCCCCTGGGATTGTCTTGTGGTAGAATGATGCGCTTTATTACCAATTCACCAGCCTGGTATACCCGATGCTTGATCTTCTTGTTGAATGCCTTAATCATACGTTTTTGATACATCTGACCATGACAGACAACCGTCATCCTCTTTTCGTCAATCAAATTCAACTGATCCAACCTAGTATGAATCCACTCGTCATCTTATAAGTCTGCTTCTTTCATAATCCTTAGAGAAGGGATTTGAACTTCGACAGGCAGGACATCTTCCATACCATAGACTGGAAAGAATAGGGTTTCCCCAGTTGATGTTCACGCAGAAATACGGTAGCCATGAAGAGAAAATGGTAACATATCATGCCAGTCTTTGTAGGTCACCACCATCTTCTGCACAATCTTCTTTATATTCTTGTTGGCGGCTTCCACTGTGCCATTCATCTTAGGTCTGTATGGAGAAGAGTTGTGATGCTTGATATTGAATTGCATGCATAGTTCAGTGATCATGGCGTTGTTGAGGTTGGTACCATTTTCAGTGATGATTCTCTCAGGGGTATCATACCGACAAATAAGGTTATGTTTGATGAACGGGGCTACAACATTCTTGGTAACTGAGGCAAATAAAGCCGCTTCGACACATTTTGTAAAGTAGTCAATGGCGATGAGAATGAAGCGATGTCCATTAGAAGCAGTAGGCTAAATTTCTCCGATCATATCAATTCCCCACATTACAAATAGCCAAGGGGCAGTCATGACATTCAAAGGAATTGGAGGCACGTGAACCTTATCATCATAAATTTGGCACTTATGACAAATCCTCGAGTGGTGATGATAGTCAGTTTCCATGGTCGACCAATAGTAACCTATTCTCAGAATCTTCTTGGCCATAATATGTCCACTAGAGTGAGTGCCAAAGATGCCTTCGTGCATATCCTCCATAATTTTCTCGGCTTCCTTCTTGTCCACACAATGAAGCAGGGTTGAATCATGATTGCGCTTGTACAAAATCCCATTGCTCAGGAAGAATTTGGTAGAGAACCTCTATAGGAATTTCTTGTCATTTATTGAAGCTCCCTCAGGGTATTCTTGCGCTTCAAGGTACCTTTTCACTTCATGAAACCAAGGCTTCTTCTCTACTCCATCAATGTCAATCTCAAAGCAGTGTGCCGGTTTGTCAAATCTTTCGACAATAATTCTGGGAGCTTCATTGTCCCACTTGACCTTGAACATAGATGACATGGTAGCTAAGGCATCTGCCAATTGATTTTCTTCCCTCGGAATATGCTCAAAGGTAATATCTTTGAAGTATGGGATCATGGTTAGCACAAGTTGTCGATAAGCAATAAGATTTGAATGTTTTGTATCCCATTCTACCTTCACTTGACTGATTACCAAGGTTGAATCCCCATATACTCTCAGGAATTTAATGTCAATTCGATAGCATTTTTAAGACCTAAGATGCACGCTTCGTACTCAGCCATGTTGTTGGTACAATCAAAGTAAAGTTTGGCAGTGAAAGGTATATGGTAACCTTCGGCGGAAATGATTACAACACCAATTCTGTTACCAAGTGCATTAGAAGATCCATCATAGTCCATCGAGATCCTTGTTAAGGTCCTTCATACAGCCCAGGTTCTTCACAATCTATAATCAGCATGATGTTCTCATCTGAGAATTCGAAGTTCATGGATTGGTAGTCATTTACAGCTTGATGCGTCAAATGATATGTCAGTACAGTTCCTTTGATTGCTTTTGGAGTGGTGTACTGGATGTCATATTCTGTTAAGATCATTTTCCATCGGGCTATTCTTCCGGAGAGAGATGGCTTCTCAAAGATGTACTTGATGGGATCCATCTTAGAGATCAATGGAGTGGTATGAGTCAACATATACTGTCTTAGTCGGCGAGCAACCTATGCCAAAGCGCAACAAGTTTTCTCGAGCAGTGAATATTGTAACACCCTCTAAAACCCCGAACAAATTTTCGCAAATAATTAAAATCATAATTTCAGAGTACATGTATTAACGAGGATGTCACAATTCTCTTTTAATAAAAAAAACAAATTCCTGTCATGCATAACGTAGTAGTAACTCATACATGTTTACGCAGCGGAATACTTTAATTAATAAAATCAATGTTATAATATTTTCAAAATCATCAGGGATTAACACCTGGAAAATGTCAACATCATATTATAACAAAACATAAGGAATTAAACGAGTCTGACTAAAACAGCTCGACAAACAAACGTTCCCGGAGTTACAACTATCAGAGCATGACCCGGACAATACTAAAGCGAAAATAAACTAGAACGACAAGCCTTCGCCAAGCACCTGAACGGAGCTCCTCAATCTGAAATATTCAACAGTAAGGGTGAGCATCTCAATTATACATTTGATTATACGTTCATAACAATCAATTCAGGAAACCATAAGCATCACCCAACAATTAGCATATTTCATAGTTTACAAAAATCTTTACAATTCATATACCCATAATATATTATTTTTCATATTTGCAATTAACATCAAACATCGTCAACAATTTAGCAACCATACGTGCCTACAAACAATCAAATACAACATTGGAAAAATCATCCATTCATGTTATATTCAAGGTAATGCAACACACCCATGCATATGGTACCACTTCACCGCCCCATTAAATCTCGGGTCACGGATAACTCACCGTTCCATTATATCGCGGATACGGCTACCACCTCAACGTTCCATTAAATCGCGGACACGTATATTGGCCACCATGTTAATTCCACACAATGGGAATTAACAAATGCAACATGATATGTAAAGTATGTAACACTCAGCATACTATGAACATCAATCAACATATCATGCGACATCAACTACATCAATCATAACAAGATACGGATAGCATGTAATCACTCAGCATACTATTTAAACATCAATCATATCAAGTCATATCATAATTCATGCTTGATAACATTATCCAAAAGCATGGCAATAAAATCCAAAATCAAGCACTGAAAACAAAGTTCAGAAAATTAACACAGTAGCCTCAACACGGGTGCCCGTGTTGTGCAACACGGCCCGTGTTGTGCAACACAGAAGAGCAACACGGGTGCCCGTGTTGTGCAACACGGCCCGTGTTGTAACATATCCAGAAAAAAAAACATATTATCCTTATCAGTACAGGGGGATCAACACGGGTGCCCGTGTTGTGCAACACGGCCCGTGTTGTGCAACACAGAAGAGCAACACGGGTGCCCGTGTTGTGCAACACGGCCCGTGTTGCTGAGCGCGTACAGAATTTTCCTGTACCTGCAGCAGCTCAGAACAGCAGCCAAACGCGGGAAAATGCCAGCCAAAACGCGCATTTCGGTACCTAACGACATCGAGTTTGTATAATTCAAAACAACACCTCAATTTCCTAATTACCAACAATCATTATAGTAACCTTAACAGTGATTACTCGTCCTTTTTAGGGAATTTCTGACAACATTAAGGTTATCCCTAAACCTCTAAGGTAAATTCATGATCATGCAGATATACTCCCAATCCACCATTTGGAACCTAAAATTCCTAATCGATTCATAAAAATTGGGAACCTAACCCTTTTCTAACAAGGTTCAATCCTAAGGGTATCGATTCCTAGTAACATCTAACAATTGGGGTTTTTCCCTACGATTACCCAAATCAACCGTACATAAACCCATAAACAAAGGTAAATCGAGTAATAGCCCCCCTTACCTTATCAATTAGCAGCTTTGAACTTTTTGAGCGATGGTCTTCGTTCTTCGTACCTTCGGAGCTCTGCTTCCCAAAATCCCAACTTCTGTGTTATCGTGAATAATGAGAAAAATAACTTGAGTTCCAAAACATATCTTTACTTCTTTTGCACCCCCACTCTTTACTAACAACATCCAAGCCCAATAACTTAAAAACTCAGCATTTTCTTATTTCTTTTATTTTCCTCCATATTTCAAAATAAATAATCCCTTTTTATTTTATTAATTCTAATAAAATAATTTCCCAAATTTAAATAAATCAAAAAATTGAAACTGGGGTGTTACAACTCTCCCCCACTAAAAGAGTTTTCGTCCTCGGAAACATACCTTAGACGAACAGTTCCGGATAAGCCTCTTTCATCTGGCTCTCCAGCTCCCAAGTGATATTTCCATCTGCTGGACCTCCCCAAGCAACCTTCACTAATGCTATCTCTTTACCTCTTAACTGTTTCACTTCCCGATCTTCTATCCTCATAGGAAATGTTTCTACTGTCAGGTTATCTCTCACCTGTACATCATCTATTTGGATTACATGAGATGGGTCTGGAATGTATCTCCTCAACTGAGAAACATGAAAAACATCGTGCAAATTCGCAAGTCTCGGAGGTAAAGCAATACGATAAGCAACTTCTCCAACTCTTTCCGTAATCTGAAACGGACCAATAAAATGCGGAGTCAACTTCTTAGATTTCAACGCTCGACCAATACCTGTCATCGGAGTAACTCTCATAAACACATGATCTCCAGCACTGAATTCTAAATTCTTTCTCCTCTTATCATGATAACTTTTCTGACGACTCTGAGAAGCTCTCATCTTCTCTTGGATCAATTTGATCTTTTTAGTAGTCTGCTGAACAATCTCTGGCCCAACTACCGAACTCTCTCCAGATTCATACCAACACAAAGGTGTTCTACACCGTCTACCATACAATGCCTCAAACGGAGCCATACCAATACTCGAATGGTAACTATTGTTATAAGTAAATTCAATCAATGGCAAATAGCTATCCCAAGCTCCACCCTTCTCTAAAACACAAGCACGCAACAAATCTTCTAACGATTGAATCGTCCTCTCCGTCTGTCCATCAGTCTGAGGATGGTAAGCTGAACTCAACCTCAATTTAGTACCCAAAGCCTTCTGCAATCCTTCCCAAAATTTCAAAGTGAATCTCGGATCTCTATCCGACACAATACTAGAAGGAACTCCATGCAAACTCACTATTTTCTCAATATATAACTGTGCCAATCTCTCCATTGAGTAATCCATTCGCACCGGTATAAAATGAGCAGACTTAGTCAACCTATCCACAACGACCCATATCGCTTCACAATTCATAGGAGTCCTCGGCAACCCAGATACAAAATCCATCGAAATGCTATCCCACTTCCATTCTGGAATAAACATTGGTTGCATAAATCCAGACGGCTTCTGATGCTCAATCTTCGATTTCTGACAGATTAAACATGCATACACAAATTCAGCTATTTCCTTTTTCATTCCCGGCCACCAAAACAATTTCTTCAAATCATGATACATTTTCGTGGCACCCGGATGAATACTCATCCCACTGCGATGTCCTTCCTCTAATATACTCTTCTTGATTTCTACAACATCAGGAACACAAACTCTATCGCCAAATCTCATAACATCATTTTCATCAATTCTAAACTCACCACCTTGACCTTGGTTGATCAATGTCAATTTATTAACCAAATTAACATCAGATTTCTGTCCGATCCTGATCTCTTCTAGAATACCACTAGTAAGTTTCAACATACCCAACCGAACACACTTCGGAGTACCTTCACAAATTAAACTCAAATCTCGGAATTGTTCAATTAAATCCAATTCACGAACCATCATCATAGACATATGCAAGGATTTCCTGCTCAAAGCATCCGCAACCACATTTGCCTTACCAGGATGGTAATTCAAACCAAAATCATAATCTTTGAGAAATTCCAACCACCTTCTTTGCCTCATATTGAGCTCTTTCTGATCGAAAAGATACTTCAAACTCTTATGATCACTATACACTTCAAATCTCGAACCGTACAGATAATGTCTCCACAATTTCAAGACAAACACAACTGCTGCCAACTCTAAGTCATGAGTAGGATAGTTCCTTTCATGAACCTTCAACTGTCTCGAAGCATACGCAACTACCTGTTGATTCTGCATTAAAACACCACCTAAACCCAACAGAGATGCATCACAATAAACCACAAAAGATTCCACCGGATTCGGCAAAATCAGAATAGGAGCACTAGTCAATCTCCGCTTCAATTCTTGGAAACCTTTCTCACAATCAGAATCCCAAATAAACGCTTGTCCTTTACGAGTCAATTTCGTCAACGGCAATGCTAACTTTGAGAATCCTTCGATAAACTTTCTGTAATAACCTGCAAGACCAAGAAAACTTCTGATTTCAGAAACAGTCTTCGGTGCTTCCCACTGAGATACTGCTTCTACCTTTGTAGGATCCACTGCAATACCATTCTTAGAAATCACATGTCCAAGAAAACTAACTTCATTCAGCCAGAACTCACATTTGGACAACTTTGCATACAACTTCTTATCTTTCAACAACTCTAACACAATTCTGAGATGTTCCGCATGTTCTTCGTCATTCTTGGAATAAATCAGAATGTCATCGATAAAAACCACAACAAACTTATCCAGATACGGATGAAAAATCCTGTTCATATATTCCATGAAAACACCAGGTGCATTAGTAACTTCGAACGGCATAACAGAATATTCATAATGCCCATACCTCGTTCGAAAAGCAGTCTTTTGAATGTCTTCCGCTTTCACACGAATCTGATGATATCCAGATCTCAAGTCAATCTTACTGAATACACTGGCTCCAATTAGCTGATCCATTAAATCATCAATCCTCGGTAACGGGTACCGATTCTTAATGGTTACCTTGTTCAATTGCCTGTAATCAACACACAGTCTCATAGAACCTTCTTTCTTCTTAACCAACAATACCGGAGCACCCCAAGGCGAAACACTTGGACGAATAAACTTCTTCTCCAGTAAATCTTCCAACTGACTCTTCAATTCAGCCAACTCAGACGCAGACATACAATATGGCGCCATCGACACCGGTCTCGTACCAGGAATCAAATCTATAGAAAATTCCACCTCTCTCTCAGGAGGTAACTCACCAACATCATCAGGAAAGACTTCTGGAAAACCACACACCACTGGCAATTCACCACTCCTGACCTTTCCTGTTGCATCTAACGAAGCAAGTAACATAAACACATTAGCACCGTCTTCCATTGCTTCTTGTACCTGCCTAGCAGTCATAGTCAAGTTCTCGACACCAACTGCTTCTGGAAAAATCACCGTCTTAGCAAAGCAGTTCAGATGAACCCGGTTGAATTCCAACCAGTTAATCCCAAGGATAATATCAATTTGTTCAAGCGGTAGGCACACTAAATCCATACCGAAACCTCTACCAAAAATCTCAATAGGACAATTCCTACATACAAGTGAAGTTGTCACTGAACCCGATGCAGGAGTATCAACAACCATGCTACCTCGCATACCAGATATGTCCAGTTTCAACCTCTCAGCACAATCCAAAGAAATGAAAGAATGAGTTGCACCAGTATCAATAATTGCAACTAAAGGTGTGCCATGAATAAAACACGTACCTTTAATCAATCGATCCTCTGGAGTAGTCTCAGATCCAGACAAAGCGAACACTTTTCCACCTGACTGATCCTTCTTAGGCTTAGGACACTGCGGACGAATGTGACCTTCTTCGCCACAATTGTAACAAGTAACAGACTTCCCTTTGCAATCAATAGACAAATGACCAGCCTTTCCACATTTATAGCACTTCTTCTCATCACTCTTGCAATCTCGAATGTGATGACCAGACTCACCACACCTGTAGCATCTGATAGGAGCCTTAGAATCTCCCCCACTAGGCCTTTTCCAACCGCCTGATCTCTGGTTATCTCTACCATATGGCTTGCCACGGTCCAGGTGTTGCTTTCCTCTTTTATCAACAGCCCCACGAGAGTGAGACGACCTATTCTTGGTAATATCTTCTTCCAAGATTCTGCTACAATCCACCAGATCAGAAAATCTACGAATACACTGGTACCTGATTCCCTGCTTAATCTCATCTCGGAGACCATTCTCAAATTTGATACATTTAGAGAATTCTCCAGCCTCATCATTGTTGTAGTGCGCATAATACTTTGCCAGCTCAGTGAACTTAGTAGCATATTCACTAACAGTCAGATTGCCCTGCTTAAGCTCCAAAAACTCAATTTCCTTTCTTCCCCGAACATCTTCAGGAAAGTACCTCCTCAGGAAAGCCCTTCTGAAGTTAGCCCAAGTCAGTGCCTCTCCATCCTGAACCATTTCAGTCCTTGTGGCAACCCACCAGTCGTCGGCTTCTTCTGCCAACATATGCGTACCATATCTGACTCTCAGATCTTCAGCACAATCAATCACACGGAAAATCCTTTCGATTTCCTTCAGCCACTTCTGAGCACCTTCAGGGTCATGTGTACCTTTGAACAACGGAGGATTGTTCCTTTGGAAATTTCCCAATTGCCTATCAGCACCAATCACACCTCCAGTTGGGTTTCCAGCAAGTACACCAGCTAACATCCCCAAAGCCTCAGCTAGTGCAGCATCATTTCGTCCGTTACCTCTTCCAGCCATATTCCTGAGAATCAAAACATACTCTTCATTAGAATACAGTATCGACAGTGTTACCTTACACTAATCGCATACAAAAGGGATGACTGATTCAAGACCTTGGTCGCAACGACCGACTATGCTCTGATACCACTATTGTAACACCCTCTAAAACCCCGAACAAATTTTCGCAAATAATTAAAATCATAATTTCAGAGTACATGTATTAACGAGGATGTCACAATTCTCTTTTAATAAAAAAAACAAATTCCTGTCATGCATAACGTAGTAGTAACTCATACATGTTTACACAGCGGAATACTTTAATTAATAAAATCAATGTTATAATATTTTCAAAATCATCAGGGATTAACACCTGGAAAATGTCAACATCATATTATAACAAAACATAAGGAATTAAACGAGTCTGACTAAAACAGCTCGACAAACAAACGTTCCCGGAGTTACAACTATCAGAGCATGACCCGGACAATACTAAAGCGAAAATAAACTAGAACGACAAGCCTTCGCCAAGCACCTGAACGGAGCTCCTCAATCTGAAATATTCAACAGTAAGGGTGAGCATCTCAATTATACATTTGATTATACGTTCATAACAATCAATTCAGGAAACCATAAGCATCACCCAACAATTAGCATATTTCATAGTTTACAAAAATCTTTACAATTCATATACCCATAATATATTATTTTTCATATTTGCAATTAACATCAAACATCGTCAACAATTTAGCAACCATACGTGCCTACAAACAATCAAATACAACATTGGAAAAATCATCCATTCATGTTATATTCAAGGTAATGCAACACACCCATGCATGTGGTACCACTTCACCGCCCCATTAAATCTCGGGTCACGGATAACTCACCGTTCCATTATATCGCGGACACGGCTACCACCTCAACGTTCCATTAAATCGCGGACACGTATATTGGCCACCATGTTAATTCCACACAATGGGAATTAACAAATGCAACATGATATGTAAAGTATGTAACACTCAGCATACTATGAACATCAATCAACATATCATGCGACATCAACTACATCAATCATAACAAGATACGGATAGCATGTAATCACTCAGCATACTATTTAAACATCAATCATATCAAGTCATATCATAATTCATGCTTGATAACATTATCCAAAAGCATGGCAATAAAATCCAAAATCAAGCACTGAAAACAAAGTTCAGAAAATTAACACAGTAGCCTCAACACGGGTGCCCGTGTTGTGCAACACGGCCCGTGTTGTGCAACACAGAAGAGCAACACGGGTGCCCGTGTGTGTGCAACACGGCCCGTGTTGTAACATATCCAGAAAAAAAAAACATATTATCCTTATCAGTACAGGGGGATCAACACGGGTGCCCGTGTTGTGCAACACGGCCCGTGTTGTGCAACACAGAAGAGCAACACGGGTGCCCGTGTTGTGCAACACGGCCTGTGTTGCTGAGCGCGTACAGAATTTTCCTGTACCTGCAGCAGCTCAGAACAGCAGCCAAACGCGGGAAAATGCCAGCCAAAACGCGCATTTCGGTACCTAACGACATCGAGTTTGTATAATTCAAAACAACACCTCAATTTCCTAATTACCAACAATCATTATAGTAACCTTAACAGTGATTACTCGTCCTTTTTAGGGAATTTCTGACAACATTAAGGTTATCCCTAAACCTCTAAGGTAAATTCATGATCATGCAGATATACTCCCAATCCACCATTTGGAACCTAAAATTCCTAATCGATTCATAAAAATTGGGAACCTAACCCTTTTCTAACAAGGTTCAATCCTAAGGGTATCGATTCCTAGTAACATCTAACAATTGGGGTTTTTCCCTACGATTACCCAAATCAACCGTACATAAACCCATAAACAAAGGTAAATCGAGTAATAGCCCCCCTTACCTTATCAATTAGCAGCTTTGAACTTTTTGAGCGATGGTCTTCGTTCTTCGTACCTTCAGAGCTCTGCTTCCCAAAATCTCAACTTCTGTGTTATCGTGAATAATGAGAAAAATAACTTGAGTTCCAAAACATATCTTTACTTCTTTTGCACCCCCACTCTTTACTAACAACATCCAAGCCCAATAACTTAAAAACTCAGCATTTTCTTATTTCTTTTATTTTCCTCCATATTTCAAAATAAATAATCCCTTTTTATTTTATTAATTCTAATAAAATAATTTCCCAAATTTAAATAAATCAAAAAATTGAAACTGGGGTGTTACAAATATCTTATTTCACAGTCGGTAAACTTTTTGCTAAGGTAGTATATTACATGCTCTTTTAGACTAGACTCGTCATGCTGCCCCATTACGCACCCCATTGAGTTCTCTAACACAGTCAGGTACATGATCAAAGGTCTTCCTTCAACTTGTGGCATCAAGATTTGGGGTTCTTGTAAGTATTCCTTGATTTTATCAAAAGCTATTTGACAGTCGTCGTTCCATCTAATAATGTAAGTATTCAATGTTACATATTAGACATACAAGAAACAACTTGTCAGTTTTCTGAAGACATATAATCTTCAGATGTCATAAATCATCAACATCACAATTTTTTATCATTTGTATAACCGCTAGAATGTGAGGAACATCTATTATTAACAAATTTTCATTCTTGTCGAAGAGAACGCTGAGTTAACATAAATTTTCAAAGTAAACACGAATTACAATGATGAAATTAATAGAGAAGTAACATTCAAGATATTATTTTATAAAATAAAAAAGCGTAAGTCTACTTAGTATTAATACAAATAGTGAAGATGATGGATCTTTCTAACATGACTTAATTTTGACAAAATATTAACTAAAGAAAGTAAATTTGACAAAATTTCATCCATCGCAAGTATATCTACCAGACAATCAAATGAGAATTGACATAATTGTGATTTGTTATCGTTACTTAAGCTTTTTTCTCTATAAATAAGAGTTCTCGTAAATAAAAAATGGTTAGATATTTAAATTTTAAAATCTATTACTAACTAAAGCAAACTCAAATTTTTATAAATTTAAATAATACCTTTCACAGAAGGAGAAAATTTATATATTAAATTTATACTTTTAATATTGTTTGATAATCTAAAAAGACAAAAAAACATTTAAACATACATTTAAAGTCGATAATCATTGTTGTATAGATATGTAACCTGAAAAAATAAAAAGGAAAGAGAAAAATATGTGGTAGTTTTTTCAGAAACACCAAAAATTATATCCTTCATATGTGGTGTTGTTTTGGATTGGTCTTTAATCTACAAATCTTAAATCAAAACATCGCCGTAAAAACGAAGACATTAAAAAGAAAATGTTTTTAAAACTTTGACATAAAAATCCTAAACTTGAAGAGCAAAAATTTCCAAACCTCAACAACAAAAATTCGTGAATATTGTTATTGTTATTTTTAAGACCAATTTCCCTCTTCGTGTCTCTATATCTGTGTGCATTCTAGAAAAACAAAAGGAAAAATATGTTGAAAAAATGTTAAAATACAAAGAAAAAAATTATATTGATTATGAAAAAAACAAATATTTGTGACTAAAAACATATTTGTTATATGATATGGAGAGAGAGAGAGATTTGTTGTATGATATGGAGAGAGAGGGAAAAGAGATGAAACACAAAAAGAAAAAAGAGAGAGAAGGTGTGGCTGAAGAGAGAGTACAAATGAATGGATAGTTGGCAAAACTTAAAACTTAAAAGAATTAAGGATTAAATAAGTTTTTGATTCATGTAACTATCTCAAATTTCGTTTTTAATTTTTTTAAATTTTTCTTCAAGGTTCTAATAAAAAAATTAAATTTTAATTTTTAATCCCTTCTGACAAAATCATAGTTAAAATAATCTCTAATTATGTCGTTAAATAAAAATCGTTGCTAAAACCGTCACTAAAATCGTCGTTAAAATTGTCGTTAAAATCGTCGTTAAGGTGTAAAAACCGTCGTTAAATTGCAGAAAAGAATAAAAATTTAAATTTAAATTTTTAGAAAGATCAAAAAAAGTTTTAGAATGACTAAAAATGAAATTTAAGATATTTAGATAAACCAAAAATTTATTTAACTCTAAAATTAAAGAAAAATGAATAAGAATTGTTGAAGACATCCACGCAGCGCTATATGAAGCAAATAATGCATTTTGATAATAGCCCAAATATATATTTTTCTTATATGATATATTGTTTTTTACAATTTTTACAATTTTAGTTCAAAGTACCAAATTTCCGCTAAAAACATGTGTTTTTTTTTTTCAATTCCTTTACTTTTCTAATACTATATTTGAGATTATTTACAATTTCATATCATTTAGATTCTAGTCTTATACTTTTAAGATTTTTATTAAGTCTTTTTACTTTAAAGATTTTTATTTTCATACTCTTTTAATTTATCAGTCATCTTATTCCAAATTATTTACTTTCTCAACAAATTGATCTCAAAATCTATTTAAGCCAACTTCGACTAAAATTTTTGACTTCAACTCTAAAATATCTTTATAACAACTAACAATGTATGTGTAAACCTATATATTAATTTGTTCTGATTCCTGCAATTCAATTTATTAAATGTTTTTTTTGTTGTTATGAAATTGTCTCATTTTCTTTAGATCAAAAAATATCAATAAACAATAATATATAATATATGGTTATTGCTGAAAATCTATTAAAACTTATGATGAATTTTTATTAATCTTGATAAACAAGATTGTTATCACCATACAATGACAATAAAAAGGAAAGAAAATTAAAGAAGAAAAGAGATTTTGAGTTTCTGCAGAGTAACTCTCTGTCCACAAATTGTGGAAAACTTCTTATTCACTTGCAACTGCAAATTCTGTGAATACAATTTGATTGATTACAAAAATATGGGTTACTCCCACTATTTATAAATTTAAGTTAGCTTGTTCTCTAAGTCAAAGCCCAAAACTATAAAACCCAAAACTATAAAGCCCAAAATACATATTTTGGAACTAAATTAAATCTATCTATTTTAGATCTAAATCAAATCTATCTATTTTAGATCTAAATCAAATATGTGTGTAACAAATTATTTCCACACTTCGACACAATCTTTTCGACACAAGGAATTATACTTTCAACACACCACTTAATTCATCGTGTCTAAGCTATCTATATTCATCATAGCTCTTAGTCTTCTGAACACTTCGACCTGCACTCCCTTTGTCATGATGTCTACAATCTGATTCTCAGTTCTGCAGTGTCCCAAGTTCATCTTCTCATCTGCTACCTGCTCTTGAAGATAGTGGAACCTCATTTCGATGTGCTTGCTTCAACCATGTGCTATCGGGTTCTTCGTCAGATTGATAGATGACATGCTATCGATCTTCATGGTAATTGCTCCATGATCTTTCCTTGTGATTTATTCGACCAAGTTCACCATTCATGTTGCTTGACATGCACAAAGTGAAGCATCTATGTACTCTACTTTACACGATCATAATGCCACTACTGGTTCTTTTCTCGAACTCCAGGCAACTAGTGCACCACCTAGCATAAACATATATTCTGCTATGGATTTTCGATCCTCAGCATCAATACACCAACTTGACTCGGTATACTCCACCAACTTGTATTCTTTCATCTCAAATCTCTTGAGAATTTCTCCTGCATATCTTTTTTGATGCATCATCAAACCTCTACTGCTTTTGTAGAATTTGATACCAAGGAAGTATAAAATATTACCCAGATCAGACATTTTGAATTCCTTACTGAGATCATCTTTAAAGTCTTCGATCTCCTTCTTGCAGCTACCTGTTATTAACAAGTCATCGACATAGAGACATAGTATAAGCAATTCACTATTTCTTCTTCTTACGTATACTCCATGTTCAGTTGTGCACTTCACAAATTCATTCTCTCTTAGGAAACTATTAATCTTCTTATTCCAAGTTCATGGAGCTTGTTTCAACTCATACAGAACTTTATGCAGCCTTTACACCTTTCTCTCTTCATTATGTTTCATAAATCCAACTGGTTGTTTAACATAAATTTCTTCATCCAAGAGTCCATTCAGGAATTCACACTTCACGTTCATCTGACATATGTGTCAACTGTTCATTTCTGCTAAACCAACAACTAACTTGATTGTTCCGATTCTAGCCACGGGTGTAAAAACTTCATTGAAGTGTATTCCTTCTTTATGGAAAAATCCTTTCTCCATGAGCCTTGCTTTGTGTCGAGTTACTTCCCTTTTGGAATTTATATTCACTTTACATACCTACTTAACATCAATTGCATTCTTGCATTGAGACAATTCGACAAGTGACTAAGTGTTGTTATCTTCGATAGACTTCACTTCTTCGTTCATCGCTTTCACCCACTTCGAATCCTTCAATACTTCAGCTGTATTGACTGGTTTGACATCTGCATAAAAAGCATAATGTACCAACTCACCTTCATTACCTACCACACCATCTAATATAATCACACAATCTTGAAGGCATGCATCTTGTTCTTTGAGGTCTGCTTGTATTTGGTTGATCTCTAACTTCTTCCTCTTGTCTAACTTCTTCTTTTCGAATTTCTCTTTCGACTTGAATTTCTGGTTCTTCAAGTAGGATTCTCACTGAATCTTTCTTGATGTTTTTAGACTAATCCCATTCTTTAAGCTCATTTATGATCATGTCCTTATTGATCACAATTGTCTTGTTCACTGGGTCGAACAACTTATAACCTCCTGTTGAATGATATCCTACTAGGACCATTTGACTCGACTTGTCATCAAGTTTTTTTCTCAACTAATATGGCACAAGTCTATGTGCAATAGATCTAAATATATTTAGATGACTCAAGCTAGGCTTCACACCAGACCAACCTTCTTCTGGAGTAATTCCTTCTAATTTCTTCGTCGAACATCTGTTCATAATGTATATTTCAATCGACACAGCTTCACCCCCAAAACTCTTTAGATAATGCTTGTCTGTCAACATATTTTTCACCATATTCATGATGATTCGATTCTTTCATTCTGCTGCAAAGTGTAGAGTGGCACCACATCATACACAATCCTTTCTTTTTCACATAGTTTGTCAAAGTTCTTTGACACATACTCTCCACCACCATCAATTCTAAAAACTTTGAGCTTTCGACCACTTTGTCTTTCGATCATAGACTTAAACTTGACAAATACCTCGATCACTTCACTTTTCTTCTTGATCATGTAAGTCTATAATTTTCTACTGAAATAATCTATGAATGTAACAAATTATTTGTTACCTCCCATCAAATCTACCTGGATTAGTCCATATACATCAGAGTATATGACTTCGAGAATAGCCTTCGACCTGCTTCCTGCATCCTTGCTAAAATTATTTTTGTGTTGCTTCTCCTGCACACATTCCTCACATACCTCGTTTAGAATATCGATTTCTAGCAGTCCTAAAACTATATTTCTTCTCTTCAAATTTCTAATGTCTCTGAAGTTGAGATGGCCTAATCGATAGTGCTATATCCATTCATCTCTGCCTGGTGCTCCATCACATTAAGTTCGACCTTTCTATCCTGAGACATATGAGCCTTCAAGATTAATCTTCCATTCGCGTCGATGACTCTCATCATCTTGTCTTCGATCGACACTTTGTAATTCTTTTCGACCAACTGTTCTATACTCAGCAAGTTTCTCTTCATGTCTGGCATGTATAGCACATTGGAAATTACTGACCTTTTCTGATCTTTCCTCATAATCAGAACATCTCTAATACCTTCAGTTGCTAGAGTATTGTCATTTGAAAATTTTACCATGTTCTTTATTGAGGGTTTTAGGTTGAAAAACCAATTTTTCCTTCCATACATATGTGATGAATATCCTGAATTCAAGTACCATTGATCCTTAAATTTTTCTTCATCTCTTGTCGTGACCATCAACAACATCTTTTCTTCTTCCTACTTTGTGAATTTTGCATCACTTTTTTTATTCTTTCGCTTTTCTAGAGAATCACTAGAATAATGACCATACTTTTGACAATTGTAACACTGAATGTGACTCTTGTCAGGTTTTCGACCACCACTTATTCCTCTATTTACAACACCACCTCTTTGGTTGCCTTGGTATGATCTTCTCTGATTCGACACGTTTTCTTCATGCTGATTTTTTCTATCAATCGAATTGTTATAGCCACCTTTATCTCTGTTGTCGAACCACTTTCATTTGTCTTCCTTATCTTTTGTTGATTGAGCCCGCAGAGCCGCGTCACTCTTCGATTTTTCTGCAGCTCTTTCAGTCATTCTTTGTTCATGAGATTCAAGCATCCCTTGAAGCTCTTCCTTCGACAAAGTTGACATGTCCTTCGAATCTTCTATGGCAACTATCACATGGTCGAACTTCGGAGCCAAAGATCTCAAGATCTTCAAAATAACTGCTCTTGTTGTTAACGTCTCTCCACAAGTCTTGATTTGATTCACTAGTTTCGTAACTCTAGTGAAGAAATCATATATGCTATCGCTATCTTCCATCTGAAACAATTCATACATTCTTTTGTGAGTTTGTAACCTCACCCTTTTCACCTTTCAGCGCCTCCAAACGATTTCTTCAGAATCTCCCAAGTTTCTTTTGCAGATTCTTCATCACTAAACTTTTCGAAATTGTCTGAGCTGACACATTGATGATTATAAAGAGAGCTTTTTAATTCCTCTTCTTCAATTCTTTGTATTCCACCTCTTCTTTCTTTGAAGCGTCTTCATCAAGTGGTTCTAATCCATATTTTACAAGTTCCCAAAGACCTTGAAAACAAAATATAACCTTCATCTGTTTGCATCAATTCTCATAGTTATCACATTTAAAAATCAAAAGATTTTATGAAAAATTTTCATTCGCATAATTCATCGCCATTGATTTTCTTCTTCCCTTAATCGCTCAACTGAAGCTCTTGATACCAGATATTTAAAATCCACCAAAATCTTTTGTGAATTTTGCATCACTTTTTTTATTCTTTCGCTTCCCAAGCTCTTCACCAACATTGACAATGAAAAAAAAATTAAAGAAAAGAGATTTGAATTTCTACAGAGTAACTGTCTACCCACAAACCATGAAAAACTTCTTATTCACTTGCAACTGCAAAATAATTTGATTGATTACAAAAATATGAGTTACTCTCACTATTTATAAATTTAGATTAACTTACTCTTTAAGCCAAAACCCAAAATTATAAAAGCCCAAAATATTTATTTTAGAACTAAATCAAATCTATTTATTTTAGACTTAAATTAAATCTATCTATTTTAGATCTAAATCAAATTTGTGTGGAACAAACTATTTCCACATTTCAACACAACATTTTCAGACACAAAGAATTATATTTTCAATAGTTCATAACAGTGTTGAAATTAACAACGTGACTATATGAATTTAACAATATGGATTGTAAAAATCAAATATTTCAAGAAACAAGATCGATGAAATGAAACATGAGGGGCCAAGTATACATAAATAAATAATAATGTTTTAGTTTACATTCCAGATACACCGAATTGCAACTTCCTCTCATAAAATATTAACCATGGAAATAAACTTATCATCTACATTTATTTATTCTTCCATTCAACGTTATTGATGATTTTCAACAAAAGAGTATCTCAATTATAAAACACTCTAGAGTCTGGCATTACGTAGTTGTTGCCTAAGAATTGGTTGAACATACTGATGAAAGCCATCAGGAACAACTGAATCGTTCAAAGGATCTTTCCAAGCCTCTTCATACAACTTAGGATACACATTTCCGTCATAGCGACCAAGAGTCGAACCAAGTAAGTGATCAGAGTGATTAAATGCATCTACGAGCGCAATTGCATTAGGACGAACCTAATTAACCATTAAAAAAATTATCAGCCTTCATATATTACAGTTAATATAAAGCAGAAAATGATATTAACTAGAAATTGTTTAGGACAAACCTGTGAATACAAGGACCTCAACAGCTCGTTCGCAAGTGATCCTTGTTTTTGATTGATGGAGCCAGTGGAAAGAAAATCTCCCAAATGCTTATGAAGAAGAAATAGAGCATAAATGCTGCAAAGAACTTGTAGTTGCTGTTTTACTCCTTTTCCAGGTATATCTTGCTGCAACTTCTCTATAAATCTAAAAAGCACAAGGTTTTGATCAACTTAAATGTATAACATTCAGATATCTCTCAAATTTAGTTACTTTTTTTGGACTAATTTCACTATGGTTGTCTCCAATGGGACTAAATCTAGAGATCATGAAGCTTGCAAGAATAAAAACCAGCAACACATTAATTACAAGCAAATGACATAAATTCAGTAGAAACTTACTTGGAAACAACAATTAACTGGCAGTGAGCAGCTGCTGCCTCAACTAAGTCAGCCGAGAGTTCTTGAAAACCTAAGGTCAGAAAAATCATTAGCAAATAACAATAATATAATATCCGGTCATGTCGCATAAATTACATTGATAAATCAACACACGCCTATACTAACTAGAAGTACAAAAAAGTTGCAATTTTGTAACAGAACTGCGAATTCAATCTATTCTTCAACCATGTGAGAAACCAGTATAATATCTGTAGGTGGGTGATTCCTCACTAAAAACTAAAGAGTTAACACCTATATAGCTTGTGATTCAAACAATATATAATATAGCTTGTGATTCAAAATCACTTACCCTCTTCAGGATTAGTGAACTTGCTGAGATTTTGAGCAACAGCCACATTCATCCTGGCAGCCCTAGCTTCAAATGCTTCAATCACTACATTAGGCTTCAACCAATCCTCAGCTGAAAGGAATAAAAAATCAGTATAAAACCACAAATCAAAGGACACAGGTGTGCATACTGGTATTATACGTAATCATTTTTTACTAAGATATCAAAAGATTACAATTTCACTATACCTCTTGTAACACAAATCAAAGGACACAGGTGTGCATACTGGTATTATACGTAATCATTTTTTACTAAGATATCAAAAGATTACAATTTCACTATACCTCTTGTAACATCAGATTGATATTGCAACAATTGTTCCACTCGAGCCAAATAAGCTGTGGTACCAACAGGTTTTATTCCAGAGCCCAACTGAGAAATAGTCTTCACGAGATACCTTGCCACCTACATGAGATTTTCTAGACGTCAAAAACATCCCAACATAATTCCTAAGAGACATCCTAAATCAGACAGCTAGTGTGAGGCACAGAAAAGTAAGAAGCATACCAATAGGCATACATTAATCATAAAGATTTTAGACATGTCTGCATGGAAGTACATAGAAATGATGTATAAGATATTGAAAGATTAAAGAACCTGTAAAAGCAGCACAGTATTGTCTCCTTCATATGTGCAGGCAGGAACATATACTGCAAATAACTCAGGTAGACCACTGCTAGTAAGATAACCATGACCACCACATAGTTTACGACATTCTTCAATTCCATCCTACAAATGAAAGTTAATTAGTTTTATTTGAGCTTCAAAAAAGTTCACAGCTACTAAGTGAAGAACACAGACACAATACAATTAACGGGTAAAACCGCACTGACAGCAACACAAACATTCTAATCATTTGAAGGTAGAGAAGATTACTCATTCAATCAGTTATCCCACAAAGAAATAGATGACATGAACAAAAAATTAATGGTAAACAAAATACAATGACATGCATTTCAGAACAAGTAACCTTTTCGAGATGAAAATTCAGACTATCAATATAAAATTCTTATGTATAATTGATCTTGCAAAGTGTATACATCAAACATGCTATGGTTAGTAGAGTTAATTTTTACTTCAACTTTCAAACTGATAACAAGGAGGATGTGGGATTATACGCACAGTAAAACCCAGCAATGTTTTCAAAACATTCACGTTTCAAATAACAAAAAGAACTGTATATGGTGGTAATATAGAAATGGGGAGATGAACTTTAACATAGAAAGATAGATTAAGGGAGGAAACCTGTCACTAACATTTATGGAATCTTACTAAAGGATAGCACAACACAAAAAGAAAACAAAAAATCCCACATATGAATCTATCATAAAATAATGTTTAAATGAAATCTAAAGAAGTAACAACTAAGACCAATCAGCATAGAAATGAACATAAGTACTACTAAGCAGTAACATACAGCAGTTGCGGTAGTAGTCAAGGATTTCAACCCAGCAGTGCATGCATGGGCTTCAGGCAATGTTGAAAAATCATTAGCTTTTAATCTTTGAGTCACATCAGTGTAAAGCCATTTGAGCCACTCACTAACAAATCTGAAAGCATATGCAGAAGCTAGCAATGGGAAGAGTCTAGCCTGCTGTGTTTTGTAATCAATCACCTAAATCGAAACAGAGAGCGTAAATTAAGACACACATCAAACTTAAAAAGTCTACTTTAACAAATCAAAATGTGCAAAAAAAAAAAAAACAAATTGTTGGTGAAAAGAAAACTACCTAAATTTACACAAGCAAATTAAAATGAATTGACATATTTTTTTATTGTAATTCATGATTTTTGGTCCAACTTTTTCTACTTGCTTTCCACTAATTTACTTAATGAAAAAATTCCATTAGCAAAATCACTAATAACTATGAATTCTCTGACAAGCAACATACTTGCATCCATACTTTTCAAAACCTTACCTGTGTTTCAAGACCACCATTCTGAGATCCAAACTGTCTTCGAACAGCACTATATCTAGTAGCAATGCAAACTGCACGTGACAAAGCAGTCGATGCATCAGCTACAATTGCCTGCCTCACATATACCATAGTACCATACATTAATTGTCTTGGAACACTGGATTGTACATATTTCCCTTCTCTGGTGACCTGTGAAACCCTGGTAGATTGGAAAAACAGAGGAATCGTCTAGAATTATTATATTGAAAAAACTGAAAGAGAAAAAACACTGATATTGAAAATGATTAGAAAAGGTCAATCTAAAGACATGCTTGCGGTCACAGACCTCCAGGCGGTAGTCACTTGGCACCCACAGATCATGTATGTTTATGTAGTATAAATTATACATCATTAAACCAACAGCTGAGATTATTGAATTTATGGTTGGTGAGACCAGAGAAGGCAAATGAGTAAAACTGAACTACCTCATTAACATTTGATTCCTTGGAATTCGTACGTGATCAAAACTTAAAACTCCGTTATCCATGCTGTTATATGCTGCATTTCCAAATTTCATTCCAATATCTCCAACAGTTATGCCTGAAAGAGGCAAGTGATCATCCAAGCTCCGTAGCTGGACAATGAAACCTTCAAATTCGACGTACATCATAAAGTTAGTAAATTTGTGTTTGTATTTTACACCAGAAATTAGAATGATTAAGTAGGGTAATTACCATGCACTCCTTGGTCTTGACCATCAGTAATAAGACGGGCATAAACAATAGCATGTGTGGATACTTTACCCAACCCACCAGGCCACCACTGTTTAAATCAACAATAAAGAGTGAGATATATCCAATACAGAACAAAAACACCCCACAAATGCCTGGCAGAATCTTAGGATATAAAATAATGGCTAACTAGAGTAATTAATGTAGTTAAGAGTTGTTATAGTTAGTAATTTGGATTAGTTAGAGAGTACGTGTGAATAAATAGGATAACACAATGGCTAGGAGTATCTTTTGAATATTTTAGTTTGTGATACTCTCTAACTAATCCAAATAAACATGTAACTAACTATAACTATTCTAATTATCCATTATTCTATATCCTAACAGAGAATCGGAACTGTTTTTCCTGATTGTACTTGCCAATACACTAAATAACATTGTAAGATTCTAAAATCCCACACAGCATAATATTTATAAAAGACTAGAACAGACTCCCAGGAAACATCACCGAATTCACTCACTTTGCTGGAAGTCAAAGTGGGGCTGTGAATAACAAACTCGTCTGTTTTCGGATCAAATGTCGCAGTTGTTTCAAGCCCTTGAACATTGGATCCATGACCAAGTTCAGTTTGAGCATAACAACCAATTATTTGCATCTTATTAGCTAGTGGCAACCACTTTGCCTGCTGCTCATCAGTTCCTTGCCCTTTGAGAGCCGGCACAAACATCCCCTACAAAAGAAAACGCATAAATAAAATTTACCACTACAAGATAATAGCACTAACATCTTAACATTGTGAAGATTAAGAGTATATATAATAAAGATTTTACAAAAAAAGCATACAAACAGACAGCAAGCTGCGTCGTAAAAAAACATGACATAATTTGAAAATTATACCCAATGAAGATCCGTATAAGCAGGCTGATCCACAAAGGTTCTAAGCTTATTAGCTTCCTGTTCCGTAAGGCGGAGTTCAATAATCATTTTCCATGCATGAGCTGCTTTTCTCAAAGTGGTCTTAAATAACTCCTTCCTATCAAGACTCGCTCGATCATCCTTTCGGAAAACCTAGAAATAACAAACAACCAATCAAATCACACTCATCAATCATTATCATTATCATCATCATCACCATCATCATAATTATCGTGAAACTACATAGTAAGATGCAGAAAACATAAACCCTAGCTACAAAACGAGAAGGATAAAACAGGAAATTCACCGGATCGTTAGCAACGAGGCGAGAAATCCGATCGGAAAGTTCAAGCTCCTCACGAGAACCAGCCCAAACGATCTTCAATTCATTGACATCGAATTGAGCTTTGTTTCTCTCGAAAGCCAAATGATCAACGCCGGCCATTTTTTCCGATGGAGAATTGAAGTGTGACCTAACAATGTTTTCTGAATTGTGTGAGGAAGTACGTTGAACCTTTTCTATATAGTAGTAATGACTGATGACGATGGGAATTAGAGTAAAATATTGGCGTTGATTTTCAAAGTTGAGTCAAATTTAGATCGGTTACTAAAACGTGGCGGTTTAAATGATTGGTCAATTTTGGTTTTTAAGTGGTTTTGTTTTCTTGTTTTCATTTTCTGTTGGCTCTTCGCTTCCCACGTCGTTTTACTTTCCTTTCATACACATTTTTTTAACGGATTAATTTCATAATGTTTGGATTTATGTCATTAAATAAATATTATGTTTGTCTTATTCAGGTGTCATATTTGATTTATGCATCTTTTTAGATGATTACTTATTTTCTTTATTTTAATGATAAGATTGTTTCATTTATTTATCCAATTATTTTTATTAAAAATTAAGTATCCGTTTTGTTTTTTTAATGATATTAAATTATTTTCTTTTAGAAACCGGGCATAAAACCTGGGGGTCATAATTTATCTAACTACTTCCTTATCAAATTAGGTGTCTTTGGCCTATACAAAAATTAGGTGTCTTTGTTGCATTTTATATATGTTTTTAGATGATAATTATTTGTATGCATTTTAATGATAGAATAAATTTTATTAACTAAAATATATGTAATTATTGAAGTAGTTAGATAAGTTTAAACACAACAAAAGTATTTTACTAGAGAAAAAACTTAATAAAGTATGCATTGGTATTTAGAAAAAAAGAACAAATAATTTGAGAGAGAAATAGTTTAAAAAAACATCTATCAATACAACTGATTCTTATCTACTTTTAATATAATAAAAAAAATTATCAATAAATTTACATCATTAGCCAAACTAAATTTGTTTATATATGGTTTCTCATGCCCATAATATTTACTCAAGTCTCAACCTAAAAACTCTATTATTATTACCCTTATACGCTATAATAATAAATACACTAACTGCGTATTTAATTTTGACGTATACAAATTGTTAGAATATAGTTTGATTCTACAACTCTCATAAGAGTTTTGATGATAACAAATACAAAGAACAAATATGCACTCTAAATTTGTGTTTTATGTTGTACAGAAGTTCTGACTGAAACGACACCAGAAGTTAAGCCACAGAAGCACTCAAGCTGAGTAATCAGAATATTCTGAAGTATGATGATCAGAATCTGTGCTAAAGAGAAAGATATCCTGATTTTGAACGGAAGTCCAACACGCTAACTGAACCTTACGTTTCTAACTTCCCAATTTCTGAAGCAAAGCAGCATACAAGATTCCTAAGATCTGAAGCGTTACTTTTCCATTAAGGCAGTATTATATGCAACGGCTACATTCAGACAAGGATGTTCTCGGTATGGAAAGTGCATTAAGTGTCCATTATCATGTTTCCATTTGGACAAAATGGTCACGCCTATATAAACAAGTTTAAAGGGTAAATCGTACACGATTTCATATCACTGCTATATACAATCTCAAAAAGATACAAAAAGTCATATTCATACTATACTCAATTTGTGTAATACATCACAGTAGTGATACAATTTTTGTAACGAAAAACAAACAGTATACAGTAAACCTTTTCTTTTGATTAAGTTATTTTCCTTGAGATAAACCGGTTTGTGGCTGTACTCAAGAAGACTTTGGCAGTTGTAAAAGTAGAATTGTAATCAGTTTGATTAGTGAATTAGGTCCTCATTGGAGAGAGGCAAAATCATCTTGGCGGATGGACTGGAGTAGTTTGAGATCAAGTGAACCAGGATAAAAATCTCGTGTCTATTGCTTTTGATTTTTAAGTTTCAATTCAACCCCCTTCTTGTGTTTTTCACTTCTTCAATTGGCATCAGAGCGCCTGGTTCTGAGTTCATACACTTAACCGTGTCAGTACAAGATCCAAGCTTTAGAAAAACACTATGGTGGGACCAAACCAAAACATCAGCAATGACTATCACGATGACAAGGACAGAATCAGTGGCAAACCTCCAGTCTTTGATGGAGAAAATTTTGACTACTGGAAAGATAGAATTGAGAGCTTCTTTCTGGCTCATGATGCTGACTTATGGGATATGGTAATTAATGAGTACATGAATCCAGTGAATGAAAATGGTCAGAAGATAGATAGAAAAAGAATGTCCGACCAACAAAAGCGTGACTTCAGAAACCATCATAAGGCCAGAATAATTATTCTCAATGCCATCTCATACTCAGTATGAGAAGATCTCAAACAAAGAGACAACCAAAAACATGTTTGACTCTCTGAGAATGACGCATAAAGGCAACATACAAGTTAAAGAAACCAAGGCTCTTGCACTCATTCATAAATACGAAGCTTTCAAGATGGAAGATAGTGAATCCATAGAAGCAATGTTCTCAAGATTCCAGATTCTAGTTGTTGGGCTGAGAGTTCTTGATAAAGGGTATTCTACTGCTGATCACATAAAGAAGATCATCAGAAGTTCACCGAAGCAATGGAGGCCAATGGTCACTGCTCTTAAGCAGGCTAAAGATCTCAACAAGATATCTCTGGAGGAACTTGTTAGCTCCCTCATAAGCCATGAGATATAGCTAGAAGATGACGAGTCTCGGAAGCAAGGTAAGACTTTAGCATTAAAATCTAACAAAAAACTTGATTCTAAGGTTTTGCAGGCTATGGAAGAAACCTCTGATGGATCCTCATCAGAAGAAGACGAATTGTCTCTTCTCTCTAGAAGGGTCAATCAGCTGTGGAAGCAGAGGCAAAGAAAATTCAGAAACTCCAGAAGATCAGGGAATCAGAATGAACTCTCCTCCGGATACAGAAAGTATGAGCCCTCCTCTAGACACAGAAGGTCCGAAGCTTCTTCTGGTCACAAAAAGTCAAACAACAGAGACATCATCTACTATGGGTGCAATGAACAAGGGCACTACAAAAGTGATTGTCCAAGGCTTCAGAAGGAGAAGCCCAAAAAGAAGTTCTTCAAGGAGAAGAAGAAAAGTCTCATGGAAACATGGGATAATTCAGATACTTATGACGCATACTCAGAGTCAGATGATGAAAGAGCCAACATAGATCTTATGGCAAATGTGACAAAAGACAGCGAAACATTTGGGCCAAACTCAGAATTAGACACAAAAGAGGTATTTCTTGACTTAACTATTAATTTTACCAAAGCTGAACTAGGAGAAAGTCTGAGTGAAATTCTGGAAAGGTATCAGCAACTCAGAGTCAAATTCAAGAACCTGAAAAATAATCTTGCTTCTGACTCTGAAGAAACTGAGAGTCTTAGATTAGAAAATTCTGAGTTAAAAGAAAAGATTTCAAAACTAGAAAATGATTTACAAAACTCTCAGAAAGAAATAATCTCAGAGGCTCCCAGTAGTGCTGATAAAATCATAAAAGAATATGATCACAGCTTTTAGAAGTTTCTGGCTAAAAACATATATATAAGCAAGATGGCTTCAATGATCTATGGAGTTAGCAGAAATGGCAGAAAAGGAATAGGATACCAAGGTAAGGTATCTCCACCTAAGAAAGTCATGGACCTAGTAATTAAACGCACACCACTAAAATCTCACTTCACTTATGGGCACACACACATGATCTGAAGTACACTAGCAATGATTATTCTTCCAAACCAAAATTCAAACAGAATTTTGGTAAAACTAACAAACCAAGACCCAAAAAGATATGGGTACCTAAGGACAAAATTATATATGTAGCAGATATCTTTAACAGCAAGACTAAAACACCAGTCATTGTACCTGGACTCTGGATGCTCTCGACATATGACGGGAAGAAAGCATATGTTCCAAAGCCTGGAACTTAAACCTGGAGGCTACGTGGGCTTTGAAGGCAATCAAAGTGGGAAGATCATTAGATCTGGAACAGTAGGTAATGGTAATCTTCCTTCTATTAATAATGTGTTGTTAGTTGATGGATTGATGCATAACCTATTATCCATAAGTCAATTAAGTGATAACGGTTATGATATAATCTTTAATAGAAATTCATGCAAAGCTGTTAGTCAGAAAGATGGAACTATCATGTTTAATGGAAAGAGGAAAAACAACATTTATAAGATAAAACTTTATGAACTAAAGAGTTAGAATGTAAAATGCCTTCTTTCTGTTAATAACGAGCAATGAGTTTGGCACAGAAGATTGGGGCATGTTAGTATGAGAAGAATATCTCAAATTAACAAACTCAATATGATCAGAGGACTTCCTAATCTGAAGTTCATCTCAAATGCTCTGTGTGACGCATGTCAAAAAGGAAAATTTACAAAACCTGCTTTTAAAGCTAAAAATGTTGTTTCCACCTCTAGGACATTAGAACTTCTGCACATAGACTTATTTGGACCAGTGAAAACTGCGTCTATTAGTGGCAAGAAGTATGGGTTAGCGTAGATGACTATAGCAGATGGACATGGGTAAAGTTCTTAAGACACAAGGACGAGTCACATTCTGTGTTCGTTGCTTTCTATAACCAAGTTCAGAATGAAAAAGGATCTTAGAATTGTCAAAGTCAGAAGTGATCATGGTGGAGAGTTTGAAAATAAAAAATTTGAAATATTTTTTAATGAAAAAGGCATTTCGCAAGATTTCTCTTGTCCTATAACTCCCCAACAAAATGAAGTTGTAGAATGAAAGAACAGAATATTGCATGAAATGGCCAGAACCATGATCAATGAGACTAATATTGCTAAAATCTTCTGGGCAGAAGCAATTAACACAACGTGTTACATTCAGAATAGAATCTCTATAAGACCTATTCTGGAAAAGACTCCATATGAATTGTGGAAGAACAGAAAGCCCAACATTTCTTATTTCCATCCTTTTGGATGTACATGTTTTATTCTGAATACTAAAGATCATCTGAACAAGTTTGACTCTAAAACACAGAAGTGTATTATGTTAGGATACTCTGAACGCTCAAGAGGATATAGAGTATACAATACAAAAACACATATTGTTAAAGAGTCAATCAGTGTTAGATTTGACTATAAGCTTGATCCTCAAAAGTCAAAGAAAAATGAATCTTTTGCAGATATAGAAGTTGAATTTACAGGTGCTAAAGGTAACTCATCAGAAGTTCCCAACAGAGACGCTTCAACAACATCAGAAGGAAATCTCAAAAACATTCCAGCACCTTCTGTTGATCAACTCCAGAAAAGGTTATCCAGAAGAAGCATAGCTCACCTTGAAGATAAGATTCTGGGAAAGAAGGATAATCCAATCAGAACAAGATCAACATTCAGAAATTCTGAAGAATCCATCATGGGATTGGTATCTCTGATTGAACCAACAACAATTGATGAAGCTCTTCTGGACAACGACTGGATTCTGGCAATGCAGGAGGAGTTAAACCAATTCACCAGAATGACGTATGGGATCTGGTTCCCAAACCAAAAGGATTCAACGTCATTGGAATAAAGTGGGTGTTTAGAAACAAACTAAATGAGCAAGGAGAAGTCATCAGAAACAAGGCACAACTGGTTACACAAGGTTATAGTCAGCAATAGGGGATAAACTATACATAAACCTTTGCTCCTGTCGCCAGGTTAGAATCTATCAGACTCTTAATCTCTTTTTCTGTAAACAATGGCATCACTCTGTATCAGATGGATGTCAAAAGCGGATTCTTAAATGGTTACATTGATGAAGAGGTATACGTGCACCAACCCCCTGGGTTTGAAAATTCCAAACATCCAAAATATGTTTCCAAACTAAAGAAGTCACTTTATGGTCTGAAACAAGCTCCCAAGCTTGATATGAAAGACTAAGTAACTTTCTGTTAGAAAAGGAATTTACCAGAGGGAAAGTGGACATAACCTTGTTCTGTAAGACATTTAAGAACGACATTTTAGTTTGTCAGATTTATGCAGATGATATTATATTCAGATCTACTAAACCTTCTATGGGAAGAGAATTTGCTAAGTGCATGCAGGCAGAATTTGAGATGAGCTTAATGGGAGAACTTAAATTCTTTCTGGGCATTCAAATCAATCAGACTCCAGAAGGAACTTACATTCACCATAGCAAATACGTCAGAGAACTTCTGAAGAAATTTGACCTCTCAGAATGTAAGCCATCAAAGACTCAAATGCATCCCACGTGCATTCTGGAAAAGGAAGAGGCAAGTAAAAAGGTAGAGCAGAAGATCTACAGAGACATGATTGGTTCTCTCCTTTATCTGAAGGCTTCAAGACCTGATATTTTATTCAGTGTTTGTATATGTGCTAGATTCTAATCAAATCCTAGAGAATTTCACTTAACAACACTTAAGCGAATTTTCAAGTATCTGAAAGGTACTACTAACCTGGGTTTGTTTTATAGAAAATCCAATGAATATAGCTTAGTAAGATATTGTGATGCTGATTTTGCTGGAGACAGAGTATAACGTAAAAGTACTTCTGGAAGCTGCCAGTTTCTGGGAGACAATCTGATCTCATTGACCATCAAGAGGCAGTCCACAATTGCATTGTCAACATCAAAAGCTGAATACATTGCAGCTGCTGGATGCAGCACACAGATGCTCTGGATGAAAAGTCAGCTTGAAGACTTCAACATATTTGAGAGTAACATCCCTATTTTCTATGATAATACTTCTGCTATATGTTTATCCAGAAATCTTGTTTTGCATTCTAGGGCTAAGCATATAGAAATAAAACATCATTTTATTAGGGACTATATTCAGAAAGGAATTCTCTCTTTAAAATTTATTGACACAGACCATCAATGGGCTGATGTGTTTACAAAACCCCTTTCTGAAGATAGATTTAATTTCATTCTGAAACATCTCAGCATGAAGTTATGTCCAGAATAAGAAGTTTTATTTGCATATTCTAACCCTCAGAACTTTATTTTTTTGTGAATATTTGATCAAGTGTCTTTAGAAGTTAAGAGTACAGTTGCATTCAGAATCTATTTATGAAGATCTAAACCTTTCATTTCAAAGATAGAGGCGTGCAGTTCACACCATCAAACATTTGTCATCCTCTCACAAGCTACATTCTGAGGCTGAACACGCGTTCAAATTCTGAAGGGTCTAAGGCTCTGATTGGATGCATTGAGACACTTGTCAATGGTAACTGTTTAGTATCTACACGCTATCCCCAAATTTCAGGTTTCATAATTTCAGTATAATCATTACTTATTTTCTCTTTCTTACTGATTAAGTTTTCAAAAGTGTTTATAAATTCAATTTCACTATTTCATTCACTTCTTACTACATCCATTATTCTCTCTCGCTCTCGTTTTTGCAAAAACCCATTTTCTCAGTTTTCTTTAACAAATCCATGTGAACAATGGCATCCTCATCGAGCATCAAAAATCTCAACAGTGCTCCTGGTTCTTCTTCAACAGAACAATATGAGGAACCTATAAGAACGTTGCTCACTCCGGTAGATAATCTTGAAGTTCTATGTGAGTTGATCATTGACTTTGAGAGTTTAAAGGAAAATGGGTTTGATTTGTATGAAGATGTGACAGCTCAGGGATGGAACAAATACTTTGATCGTCTGTTAGGTCCAGTATTTCCTATTCTTGTTAAGGAATTCTAGATTCATGCTACCTCATCTAACCATCAGGTTACGTCATATGTTATGAGGAAGAAGATAGTGATTACAGAAGACTTGATTGGGAAACTTAATGGGTATAATGGCGGCAGAGTCAGATGCATTGACATGGATGACAAGTGTTCTGACCTAAAATCTACTGCTAGGGTCATTTTCACTTCTGGACAGCCATCCAGCAAGATAAGAGACTTGAAAGATTATTACAGAATCTGGGCCAGGATCATTATGGGTTGCATAAATCACAAGAAGCCTACAAGCTCTCCTGATTACATCAACATTGATCAACAGTTTCTATTGTACTTCATTGCAAAGAAGATCAAAATGAACCTTCCACACCTGCTCTTCAATCATCTGAGAACAAGTGTGAAGGAAACAAGGGAAGAAGATAGAACAAAGAGGGATTGGATTCCTCTGGGAAGATTGATTTTTGACATTCTGACCGAAAACATGCTGATAAAACATCTGACAGAGGCTCAGGAGATCAACACTCTGGAAGCAAGTGCTGGGAAACCACTAAATGCCAAGAATCTGAAGAAAACGAAGATTATCGAAAGCATTAAGAAGGAACCATCAACTGCTTCTCATGAAGTCATCACGTGTAGGAGAATCCCTCTGAAGGATTTTCCACTATTTTCTGAGATAGATGCTTCTCCAGAGATTGTGGTCAGATACCTTGAAGCTTGCAAGGAAGATGAAACTATTCCATAACTCAACATTCGTGACCTGCACAAGCCAGCTCTAGATGTTGTGCTGAAGAAATACAGAAAGAGGAAGGAAGCAAGAGAAGGATCCTCTCAGAGGACACCTATTGTACCCCAAAATTTTCCCTCTCATTTTATCAATATTCCCCTCACAAGACTCTTTGGACTCCAGACAAGATTAGGGTTTGCTCTACTCAAGACATCTCCTTGCACTGATGACCTGAAATTAAGGTTTGAGTTTGCGCAGGGATTTTTGGACTTCCAATGCTCAATGTGACTTTCATACTTCATGTTGGACTTATAAGATTGCTCATACCAAGTTTCAAGCTTTGAATCAAATTTTTGCCCAGTCAATTGGACAGTTGACCTAAAAAATCAGCTGTATTGGGGAAAAAGTCAACCATGGCCAATTTACAGTCAAACCTCATAATTTTTTATCCACATCAACATTATAGACTCATATGAACCATTTGATCAAGTTTGGACCATAACTCCTCAAGAAATTTGATCAGATCATCAAAAGGGCAAAATGGTCATTTTTAGGGTTTTGACTGTAGAAGGGCAATTTCTGATTTTTCACCCAGCCAATGGCAAATTGGGTTCAAGCATGGTTTCAAGGACTCAATGGCATCATCTTGACCTAGTCATAAGGTTCAAAATATCTCAAATGCATTGGATTGACAGATGAATTTTCCAGTCAACTGATCAAAAATCAACTGTACACTGAAAAGTCAAACTTTGACTTTTTGGTCAAAATCAAGTGCCAAGGGTCATTTATCATCAAGATGTGTCAAAACATGAAACTTGTTCACCAAGAAACCTAATTTTGAAAATTAGGGTTTAAAATGGAAAATTTTCATAAGTTAGAAATTTTCTAAGTTATGAAAATTTCTTATTTTTTTCGAACTTTTCCTAACTCTTTCACCATGATGCATTTGGATTCAAAGAAAACTTCCAACATGAAAGTTGTAATCCTCCACAAAATATACAACTTTTATTCACAAAGTTTTCCCAAAAGATGCTTGGATCTTAAGTTATGATTTTGTGAATAAGGGTCCAAAAACTTTCTAACTTAGTGGAATTTTGCCCTAGTTTAGGCAGGATTTTGACCTATCTTCATGGAAACTTTTCACCTAGTTCCATTTGGAATCTAAAAATTCATTTCAAAGATGGATTGTAGATCATGTTACAAGCTTTCCAAAATGTCCAAGAACTCTCCAAAATCATTTATGGTTAGGGAGAATCGAAAGTTTGAAAATGGGAAATTATCACTTTTGGCCAAGGCATTTTGCACATTGATACAAGTTGCAATTATGTCCAAAGCATGCTTGTACTTGTTTTACAGGCCTTAAACCTTTACACACTCATAAATTAAATGCAAACACATTGGATTAGGGAATTGTTCTGATCTATGAAGCATTATACAAAGGTTTATTCCATTTATGGCATAAAGATAACAATGCCATTTTCATAAAGTCCACTTTATGCAATTTAGTTTCCCTTGAGCCAAGGACCCAATCTTTTGCACAAACAAAGTTCACTAATATCAGGAAAGGTATACCAACTATCAGCAGGCTTGGAGCTAGCAAGTACATCCCTTTGCATTGTCAACTTCAACTTTTGCTTAAAAAGCAAGTAACTTGCAAAAGTCCACACAACTTTGTAATCTGATAAGAACAAAGCTTGTGCACATTTCAAACAAGTTTTACACATTGCCTAAGGTCAGAAACACGAGCTAGCAAGTTCTCAAACACCCAAATACACCAAAACTTCATTTCTGCCCAAAACAGGGCAAGTTCTGCAAATCACAAGTCAAAACCAAATCCACTCGTGCGTTTTGCTTGAAACCAGTTCCAACACACTCCATACAACATACCTAAACTATCCCAACCATTCTCAAGCCACTGTAACTCCATTTTCACACTTCACCATTTTTGCTTTGAAGCTTTGCAGGTTGAGTTCTACAAGCATATTCAGGCCATTTCAAAGCAAGCCAAGCATTGGGAAAGGTTGAGTGAACCTCAGGCAAGCTCAAAAGAACCTCAGGCCTCACTGAAAGTTGCTGCATTGCCATATTCGAACTTGACTGAAACAGGTATTTCTCAAACTTCTATCTCCTTATTTAGGAATCATTAGGCTTAGGTTTGTGAAGCAAAAATGTAGTCCTCATTGCCCTTGAGCTGTACATATGCATAGAATTCATTTATGTTAACTGAGCTAGGAGTATTTGATAGTTGAAGTTATTGAAAAAACTAGGTCAAGATTTAGGGCCAATGAAATTCTCTCTGGTCTTTGAGAGTTAGATCAAGTTTTTTACATGGTTAGAATCGTGTGATCATGAGCTATAACTTTCATGTTGCAAGTTTTTGTTTTTGAGCACGTATGCAGGAGTTCCAGATTTGAACATGGCGCGCGTTTTGCTTTTGTCTCAAGGACAGGGACGAAGGAACCTTAGGCTGGGCTTGGTTGTTCTCACTATTGACACCCCCTGCTTGCTCTTTGCACCCCCTTGGCCCATTTGATTATTTTTGAATATTTTTTTAATTTCTTTTACATTTCTGACTTTTTATTTATTTTTCTAAATATTTAAAATCACAAAAAATATTCTCTTAATTTTTCACATTTTATTTTATTATTTTTATTATTTTTTGGACATGGAAATAGTTTATTAAATAATATATACTTTTATTTTCTTAAATAAATTTAAAAATAATATAAAAATATCATATATTTTTATTTTTATTATTTATACACTTAAATAATATTTTCTCACACATTTTTATTTTTAACACTTTTGTATATATTTTTATTTATTTTCTTGTACATAAATAAATAATATAATATATATATTTTCTTAAAACAAAAACTAGGGTTTCTACCCTTTCAAAAATAATCATTAATATTTTCTTATTTTTTGACATAAATAAATTCATTTTTTACATACATAAAATTAATATAAAAAACATTTTTGCGTATTTATATTTAATTGTCCATTTAAATATTTGCTTATTTTATTTATTTGTGCAATATTTCAATTTGGTTGTAATAATAGTTTTAGGGTTTATTTTTTGAGCAATATCCCCTATTCAAACTTGTACCCCCCTCCCCATAATAATGTTGTAATAGTCTTAGATTTACTTTTACGCATTTTATCGCTTTCAAATGCCATGATAGTAAATTAGGGTTTGTATGCAAAGAACCAAAATCAAACAAATAGCTTGACTAAACACAAGACAAAAATGCATGAAAAATGACAACACAATACACACAAGCACCCCTAGGGTTTCATCCACTTATTGCCTTAAAAATGGCTATGGTATGCATGCTAGGTATCTTGGCAAAACAAAAACAAAACAAAAAGATCATAGTCCCTCGATGACGCTATCTTGGTTGCCTATACAAAAATGATCTAGTCCCTAAAAAAAGCTTGCTAAGATACTTGGCACAATTTCTATCATGGTCATACGATGACCCACGCCCGTCCCATTTAACATCCAAATACAAGGTTGTTTACCAAATACAATGGTAAAACAACAATGTCAAAGGGTTAAAAATGTGTAGGAAAGACTTTTGAGTAGGTAGGGTAGACAACTCCTAGTTACTTGATCAAACTTGCAAACATCCTTGCTATTTTCAAACCATCACACAATTTCAAAACATTTCCCAAAACAAACTTTCAAACATTGAAACATTTTTCAAAAGACAAACACCTTTGTATACATTCAAATAAGAATCATTACAAAGGTTACCTAGACAAAGGCCTCTTTTCAAAATACTTTCAAAACCACACACAAAAGCACCATTTCAAACAATTAAAAAGCAAAAGCAAGTGATCTAAACAAGTAACTAAGAGCCCATGGAAAACCATGGATGAAAAGGGTGCTAGCACCTTCCCTTTTCATAATCTACCCCTCGAACCCAAGAAAACATCTCAAAGGTCTTTCCTGTGCTTTTTGACCTTTCCTTTGGATAAAATAAAAAGTCGGTGGCGACTCTTGCTAAACTGAAACATTTGCAAACAAAAAACGCAAAACCTCAAGTCAGTTCTCCCACCGCAGCACAACACCCAAAGCTGCGAAAAAGAAAGGTAACACATCTTTTGTTTCTGTTGTAGAATCTATAGTTTTCCCAACATCTGAAACAGTTCCCCTTCAACCAACAGAAAATCCCTCACCACAAACATTTGAGGATTTTGACATAGAGTTTGATCCATCAGTAACTCTTGGCAGTTTCTTAAATGAACCTCGATCCCCTAATCCAAATCCAGAACAAAATCAACCAGAACTTGCAAGAGTTCTATCTGATATTGAACTTTTTGACCAAGACTTTCAATCACTAATCCTAGAAAATCCAAACCTCCACTCCAAATAACCAGAAAATCCACACCTTCATTCTCCACAACCAGAATATCCAAATCCCATCTCTCCTCAACCAGAAAATGAAAACCCTCCCACTCCTCAAACTGAAAATCTAAATTTTGAAACACCTGAACCAGAAAATCAACACGCTACCGCAAACCAATCATAAGACTCTTTCACAGACTCTGATACCACTACCCCAATTCCTGGAATAACAGAACCTCTTATGGTTCGTTTACCTCTTTCCATCCATGATATTCCAGAAATACATTCACCATATGATTCCACACCACCAAAAACTCCTCACTCACCAATCCTGATTTCTGATTCTCCTACTCCCTCACCAATTAACCGTCCAGCTGATCATCTCAGAACTGTCATTGATCTAGAACCGCTGGACCATCTAGCTTCAACCATAAATAAAATTGTCATTCCCAAACCCAAACCAACCTTAACCAAAACAGATGTTGGTAAGAACTTGTTGATTTTTGAAACAGAAATACAAGAATGGGTTACTTCTTTGAAGCAAGCAAGCCTAGAGATTTCTAATCCTGATGCTTCTGATTCTCTTTGGGATAGATTCAGAAAATGGTTCAACTCTGAATCCCAGAGGCTGAAAGAATTGAGTTATGAGATGGCTCAGCAGAACTTCAGTGATCAGCTGAAAGCCTTTAAAGACCAAGTTCTGAGTCACTGGGACAAGAAAGAAATTATTCTGCTGGAAAATGCTCCCTGGAAAGAGCATCAACCTTCAGAAGCCACTGAACCAGGTTCTGTTTGTCACCCTCTGACTACTGCTCTAGAAAAGGAAATTGCAACAGAATAAGTAGTTGAATCAGAAGATGTTGCAGAGTGTTCTGAATGACTTGCAACCTCTGAGGAAACACCAACTACGTCTCTGGTCCTGCAAACTCTGGAAGAGTTGAAGAAGGAGAATGCTTTAATCCACGCAAGGTTGGATAAGCAAGAAGACACAAGCAAAGAAATAAGGGATATATTGGATAAGCAAGAAGACACTACCAAAGAAATCAAGGATATATTGGGAAAGCAGGAAGAATCAAGCACTCAGATTAAGAGCTTGCTGGAAGCGTTGTTCACACGACTTCCCCTCCATCTTAGATTTTCTTTTAACTTGTTTTCTGCATTCTTAATCTTATCTTCTTTGTTTCTGAAAGATGTCATTGCAGTCTATTTTCAATACAAATAGTCATTTTTTACTTTGATAATTTTTGATTATATTGCTTTTTGATACCTGACAAAAAGGGGGAGAACGTAAGATATTTTCAATAAAAGCTTACCGGGAATAAGTCTCAAACATTCTGAATACCTTAACTTCTTATTTGTTTTCTGAAATCCTAAACAAGAACAAATTCTGACATATACAAAAGGAGATGCATCAAAAGCTCTGACAAGAAGGAACTTCAGGGAAGTATCTCATCTCTACCTGAGTACTCAACTCAGGGGGAGACTCTCTTAAGCTTTTTGCTCTGCATATTTTTATTGAAAAATCCTAGTTTTTGTCATCATAAAAAAGGAGTAGACTGTTAGAACATAGTTTGATTCTACAACCCTCATAAGAGTTTTGATGATAACAAACACAAAGAACAAATATGCACTCTAAATTTGTGTGTTATGTTGTACAGAAGTTCTGACTGAAATGACATCAGAAGTTAAGCCACAGAAGCACTCAAGCTGAGTAATCAGAATGTTCTGAAGTGTGATGATCAGAATTTGCGCTAAAGAGAAAGATATCCTGATTCTGAATGGAAGTCCAACATGCTAACTGAACCTTACATTTCTGACTTCCCAAGTTTTGAAGCAAAGCAGCATGCAAGATTCCTAAGATTTGAAGCGTTACTTTTCCATTAAGGCAACATCCTATGCAACGGCTACATTCAGACAAGGATCTTCTCAGTATGGAAAGTGCATTAAGTGTCCATTATCATGTTTCCATTTGGACAAAATGGTCACGCCTATATAAACAAGTTCAAAGGGTAAATCTTACACAATTTCATATCATTGTTATATACAATCTCAAAAAACTGCAAAAAGTTATATTCATACTATACTCAATTTGTGTAATACATCACAGTAGTGATACAATTTTTGTAACGAAAAACAAACAGTACACAATAAACCTTTTCTTTTGATTAACTTATTTTCCTTGAGATAAACCGGTTTATGGTTGTACTCAAGAAGACTTTGGCAGTTGTCAAAGTAGAATTGTAATCAGTTTGATTAGTGAATTAAGTCCTCGTTGGAGAGAGGCGAAATCACCTTGGCGGGTGGACTGGAGTAGTTTGAGATCAAGCGAACCAAGATAAAAATATTGTGTCTATTGCTTTTGATTTTTAAGTTCCAATTCAACCCCCCTTCTTGTGTTTTTCACTTCTTCACAAATGACCTAAATTATTATTCTCTGCTTCCAAAGTATTTATTGCAAACAATATTTTATTAATAAGCTTTCCTCAGAATGTGTAATAGCACGCCATCTTCATTATTTGTGCATTCATGCCTTCAGATTTCAAGGATTCTTTACTTAAGTTTTGGAAAACGATTCACCTATTGATATTCTCCCCAATACTGATCCCATTCATTTATTTAAACAAGTGATAGTAATGAAGATATCTTTTAGAGTTTTTGCAGTCTTTGTATTTAATCCCAAACCAAATCGGTATGTTTTATTCACATTCTTAACATCTTTAATTTATGTAAACCTTTGAGTTAAATGTTCTTTGCAAGATCATATTATATACTAGTTTTTTTACTATTCTTTGTTCTATGATATCCATTTGTTATATGTTAACTGATTAATTTTTTTATTTCCATTTTTCAATGACTCAGTTTTTACTGCTTACCGAAGAAGATGAGTCGAAAATTTGAATGTGTTAAGGACATCAACGACATAAAGGAAACATGGAGATTGGTTGTTTGAATTACTGATGCATGGAGAGTTATTAACAGTAAGGGTATTGAGCATATGGAGATGGTTATAATGGATGCATCAGTAATGTTATCCACATACTTGAAATCGTTTTAAATCATATGATCTTAGGGTTTCTATAGGTAGTTTTTCTGTTTTAACTTATAAGCAATATTTATGTTTTCATTTGTCATTAGGGTGATAGGATACATGTTTTTATTCGCGTTGATCATACACTAAAATGGAAAGAACGAATTCAAGAGAACATGACGTGCATAATCAACAATGGCACAATTTATGATAATGATTTCCAGTTGAAGCTTTGTGATCATTCCAAAAAGTATGCATTCTTTGGTGGTACTTCTTTAAAATCTATTGATGTTTATAACCTTCCACTGAAAATGTATCATTTCAAAGACTTTGCAGATATTCTTGGAGGCAGATGTGAACTTAACCGTCTTGAAGGTATCATATTATGCAATTCATTGTAATTTTCGAAATTTCATCATTGATAATATATGTACAAATTTTAAGCTGTATGTGATAATTTATTTTTGTATATGTGTTTTAGATCTTATTAATGTTGTGCATGAGATCAATAGTTTTCAGTATAACACACCAGGAAAAAAGACATTTGTTTATTTTATTCTGAAAGACTTGAGGTAAATGTTAAATGACAATATTTTATATTTTTAGAATGATAAGTGTGTTTCAATCTTTCATTTGGTCTTTTCTTAATCTGAACGTATCTACTTTTAATATTGGAAATAGTGGTAATTTTATCAACTGTACATTATGGGAAAGCTACAGAACTAAGTTTTTGGAGTACTACAATGACCCAAGTCACAGTGGTGCTATTGTTATTGTTCTAACTCATGAAATGATCAAGGATTCACAAGGTTTGAACTTATTACTTTTCTTTAGTTTTACTGCATAATGGCACTGTTTCATTGACTCAACTTTGTTGGTTATATTTTCAGTTTCAAATGGATGGAGTGGTTCTAACGAGAGCGACAAAGAGGAAGAATATCTAAAATATTCAAACACAATAAAAGTTAAAGGTGGACGACGAATTGCTTCCACCCACATTAATCCCTAACCATAGTGGAGATAGTGTTGAAGGGAGAGAAGTGATTATGGAAGAAAATAGGAATATTGGGCAATATGAGAAGGATTCGATTACACGAGACATATTTTATAAATATATGGTGACGAGAATAAATAATTTTATTATAGGAGTGGATTATGCAATAGAAGAAGATAAAGAGTTGACTCAGGAAGATATGGAAGATTTGAAAGGAATGAAGGTGGAAGAACGTATGGAGGGAAGATATGCATGCCTAAAATTTATTTTCTCAAAGTTTGAATAGAAGAGGATTCATAAAACCTAGAGAAGAAGAGTTATCATAAAGCTTCTTGGTAGCAGGATTGGGTACAAGGCGTTTGAGACCAGATTGAAACAGATGTGTGTAAGAAGTAGGGTGATCAATATTATTGGCTTGAGTCATGACTATTATTTAGTCATTTTTTCACATGACGATGATCATAATGTTGCGATCATGAGTGGACCTTGGTTCATATATGATCATTACTTAACAATGAAATAGTGGAATCCAAACTTTCATTCTGCAAGTGACACGATTGAAAAAGTTGTAATGTGGGTTCCAATTTCGGGTTTGTTGATTGAATACTACGATTCCAATGTTTTAACATTTATCAGCAACAAGATTAAAAATACTATGGAGGTGGATAAAAATACTCATATGCAAGAGCGTGGAAAGTATGCTCGTCTATGTGTTGAATTATATATGACAAGTCTATTAATATTTATGTTCACAATCAAAGGAAGAAAGTTATTGAAGAGAATGGTAAAAAGTTGTTGTGATTTTATTCCTCATCTTTAGGCTGATTTATGTAGTGGAAATACAATATATATCTATCATGTTCAACTTGTCTATCATGTCCAACTTGTCTATCAAATGCTCAAAGATAGGTCTTGCCAAAGTTTTGATCAAGATATTCGCAGTTTACTGACTTGAAGTCACAAAAGGGAGACATATTATTCCAGCATCTAACTTCTCCTTTAAGAAGTATCGATTATGTTGAACTAGGTTATGAGCTACGCTAATGGAAATTTTACTATCAGGGTATAATTTCAATGAGAGCTCTATTGTCATGTTAAGTTCTTTTAGGATTCTAAGGATCCATAATCCTTCACAAATACCTTGAGATGTAGCTTTAAACTCAGCTTCTACACTACTTCTTGCTCCTCTATGTCACAAGATTACCCCAAACATAGGTACAATAGCCAGAGGTTGATCTTCTATCTGTGACCGAACCTGCCTAATCACCATCGTTGAAGATAGACACATTTCTTTCACTAGTTTTCTTAAAATGTAAGCCTTTTCCAAGATTTCCCTTTAAATATCTCAGTATCCTGTAGACTTCCTCAAGATGTTCCTCATAAGGAGAATGCATAAATTGACTTACTACACTAATTGAGAAAGCAAAATTGGGTCGGGTGTGTGACAAATAAATCAGTTTCCCAACCAATCTCTGATATCGTCTAGTATCAACAGGAACATTACCTTCTCCCCAAATTTTAGCATTAGGATCCATAGAGGTACCTGCGGGACGACATCCATTCATTCTTGTTTCTTTCAATAAGTCTAGAATGTATTTTTGTTGTGAAACCACAATACCATTTTTTGACCGAGCAACCTCTATACCAAGAAAGTATCTCATGGATCCTAAGTCCTTGATTTCAAAGTCTACTTCTAATTTTTCGTTTACTCTTTCCATTTCAACTGTATCGTCTCCAGTAAGGACAATATCTTCAACATAAACAATCACGACAGCTAATTTCCCATTGTGGGAGAACATTGTAAACGAGGTATGGTCAAGTTATCCTTAAATGTACCATTGTTTCTTCATAGACTAAGTGAAACTTTCACCCCAAGATCTATGGGAATACCTTAATCCATATAAAGACTTATTTAATTTGCATACATTTGATCGAAATTTGTTTTCAAATCCAGGAGGAATGTCCATGTATATTTCTTCTTCTAGATCTCCATTAAGAAAGACATTCTTAACATCTAACTGATGTATGGGCGAGTCCAGGTTAGCAGCAAGAGATAAAAGAATTCTGACAGTGTTCAGTTTAGCAATAAGAGCAAATGTCTCTGAGTATTCTATACCATAGGTCTGAGTAAAGCATTTAGCCACCAAACGAGCCTTGTACCTTTCAATTGACCCGTTTGAATTATACTTCACAGTAAATACCCATTTGCATCCAACTATATTCTTACCATCTGGTAGTGTCATAACACTATAAGTTTTGTTCTTTTCTATAGTTTTCATCTCCTCAAGTACAACTTCCCTCCACTTTAAAATTTCTAGAGCAACCTGTACATTTTTTGGAATTTCTACAATAGACAATTTTAAGGTGAAGGCAGACAAAGATTTTAAGATAAATTTGAATATGATATAAAATTAGATATGAAGTGTTTAGTACAAGATCTAACATATTTTCTAATGGAAACAAGATCATCTATATCAGGATACAAAATACAACTTTTAGAAATAGAGATGGACTTACGTTTCTGTTGTACCCCAAAATTTTCCCTCTCATTTTACTCAAGTCATGCCCATTGAGGTCTCCAAATTGCTCAAGGATGACTAAGAATTGACTGGCAAATTCTCCTCCTAAGGCAATGAACCTCTAATTAGGCTTTCAATTTTCATCAAGATGTTTGAGCTTCAAAGGTCTCAAATGTTTTTCATTGTCCTAATATGCCTTCAAGTTTGTCCATGCCAAGTTTCATGCCTTGCACAACAAGTTTGCTTAGACAATTGCTCAAATGCTTAAGAATCAACTATACTAGGTCAAAAGTTAACTGTGGCCTATATACAGTCAAACTTCAAGGTTTTTGGTCAACCTCAACATTTTGAGGTAATATCCATCATTTGATAAAGGGTTGATCATGATTCCACAAGAAATGCTCCTAATTCATCAAAAGTCAAGAATTGCTAATTAGGGTTTCTATAGGAAAGGTCAACCAAACTTTGACCAGGCATAACTTTCACATACTTCATCCATTTTCCCCAACCAAAGCTCATTATGAATATAATCTAATTCCCTACAACTTCTGTTCATCCCACAAGTTCAATAAATGCACCATTTAAAAGATACAAGCTCAGACATTACAGGTCATTTTTAGAAAGTCAACAAAAGCCACTTTTTTCTAAGACGTTTTACATCAAGATAAAATCTACAAATGCAAAATTGATCAAAAGAAGGATTGAAGTAGACATCTTGGGTTTTCCAAAAAGTAAAAGATCATCATCACGAGATACAAATTGAGCAAGTTACGACCTGCACAAGTTGGGTAATTTTCAAGAAAATGCATGGAGTCAACTTTGGGCAAAATCATTTTTCAAGCTAATGAGCCTAATTTTTAGGGCCTAAACATGTTCATGACATGTCTAAAAACCCCTAAAACCATTTTTTCATAGTCTTGATCTTATTTGCATTTTATATTAATTTTATTTAATTAAAAATCAAATAAATCAAAATTAATGCAAATTATATGGGCCATTATTGATTGGACTTGGTTTGATGCATGGAGGGGGCCTATATTTCGTGTACAACAAGGCCAACATGTCAAAATTCATTCAAATTAAAAAAAAGACAAGATTCCATGTCTTTGGGAAATTTACAAAACGTCATTCATGGTTTTAAAAACACATGTTTATGACTATCATTACCTTTGTTCTCTTGTCTCCTCCCTCCTCTCTATATAAAGGACACATTAGCAAGCTTCAAGACACAAGAAGATAGCCTAGAAAGAACTCTCCATAAATCTCAAAATTTTTCTCAAAGTTGTAAAATTCACATCTCTATTTCCATGCGGTTATAGTCCAAACAAGTGACCAAGTCACATTCCTGAGGTGCCCAGGAGTTGAACCACGCCCATATTTGATCCCTTTCACGTCTAAAACACCTCAACTCGAAAGCACCAGTTTGGTATATTTATTTAAATTCAATCTTGTTAAATATGCATTGTTAATCAATCTAATGCATGCAAACATGTTCATAGTAATGTATACAGCAGGTTGGATGTAAAGCATGTGAGCTTTGGGGCTTAAATCACGAAATGCCATTTTTAACTCAGATCAGACACTTTGTTTCGAAGTGCATAATCCATGAACCTTTAGCTTAAAATGACACCGGATTCAGACTCAGGGAAATTTTTTAAGGGGGGTAGTGTTGTTTTAGATCTTTGATTGATGTCATTTTACAGGATTGGTCTTCGAGCCAACTAGAAGGTTGACTCTGGTGGTTGACTCCAGTGGCAGGCGTGGCATTCCACTATTGGCCCATTCAAATTCCAGCGTGAGCGAGTTTTGAAATTCAAATATTTGAGTTTATATCATAATTATATTTCTTTGCGTTTGTAATAACAAATGAGCAGTTAGCCTGGTTGTAGAGCATCCATGTTTGAGGCCTTTGAGTCTGGGTTCGATCCCCAGATTTGCATTTTGTTTTTCTAACAATTACATTTCAGATCTCACGTGTATAAGGGTCAACAGGTGCATGGTGTGGCTCTTATCTGGACCATTAGATTCATCAAATCATCAATCCAACGTTCCAAAGCCATGATGACCATAGTGCACTCCAGGGCATGCTTTCCTACTAGATCAAACGGAACTCCTGGGCTCAGTTTGTTTTGGGCCTTGCAAAAAACCTTATTTACACCCCCTAACTTTTTCTTTTGCAGCAACCCATTTACTTTTTTTATTTTATTTTATTATTTCATTTTCCATTTTTCTTTAATAACCAATTTATTTCAATTAAAATCATAAAATCAAATAAAAATTAGATTTATGATTTAATTAATTAAGCTTTATTTTTAAAATAAAATTAATTAATTTAATCATTTTGAGTTTATTTTGTGAATTAAAATTCAATTAGAATTAGGTTTATAATTCAATTATATTTGCAACAAAAAAATATATTTTTCTACTTAGATTATTTTTAGGTTTTACATCTTTCCCCTTTTTCATTCTTTGCGCGTTATTTATTTCTTTCGCATTATTTATTTTCATGATTAATTGTAATTGTACAAAGGATGTAATAATTTAACTAGGACCCTTTACTTTCCCCCCCATTTTTGTACATTGTAAACATCCCCTCCCGAAGCCATGTAATAGTCTAGGTTTCCGCTTTCCGCACTTTACATTTCCTGCAAAGTATTAACTGCTAATAACTAGGATTGCATGGCAAGACTGAAAACAAAAAAGCGTTAGCAAACCTAATGATGCAAGATAAATAATTGAATTGAACACAATTTCACATACGTACCTCTAGGGTATCCCACTTCGGTTGCCTTCGGAAAACGGTCACAATTCTCGAAACGTGAGAAGTTTTAGTGATTGTCATCTAGTTTGAAAGATCATAAGTCCCTCGATGACCCTCTCGATGTTGCCTCGGTTAAAAGTGATCTTATAACTTTAGGACAATTACTAAAATTTCTTGCCAAGTTGCCTTCGTGACCGTAAAGTCCCTTCGAATGTCCCTTATACATCCAACTACTAGAGCTACCTACTCGCTAATAGTAGGATAACACTGTCTAAAGTATAGGAGGAAAAGAATGACTCTTTCGAGTGCAAAGTAGATAGCTGTTAGAAGTTTGTTCAAAACATTTTTTGCACTTACACAAATACTACTTTTCAAAAACATTTTCAAAACACTTTGTATACTTTCTCCACTATCTCGAGAAACATTACAAAGTTCGCCGTACTAAGGCATTCTCAAAACATTTTCAAACATGCAAAGCACAAAGGTATTTCAAAATGAGAAAACCTCTAAGAGCCCGTAGAAAACTACAGATGGAAAGGGTGCTAACACCTTCCCTTTCCATAATCTACCCCCCTTACTAAGAAACTTCTCGAAAAGGTCTTTTTCTGTTCTTTTCACCCTTTCCTTAATTTGGATAAAAGAAAAGTCGGTGGCGACTCTTGCTTACCGCAACATTTGCAAATACAAACGCAAACCAGTATTAAACAGTCGGTTTGGCCACCGTATCACAAAACTAGCGACTCTACTGGGGATTCATATAAAAAGTGGGGTTACCTTATAATTAGTTCATTATTTAACTGCTTTTGTATGCTTTGTTTTCTTTACTTTTGAGGGCTTTGTTTGGGTTACTATAGATCCTACACCCGGATCTGGGGCACCTTTTAGGTAAGTAGTAATAGATTGTGGAAACTGTGCGGTGTATACCGACACGGCCGAAGCGATAGCTACGTTGATGCGACACTTTGGTTGGTATCGGTAGCCCTTGAGTAGTCAATGAGAATACGGGGTTGCTGTATGGTGTCATGAAGCATCAACTGACCTTTGAACCTTTAATTGAATAACTTGGCCATTAGGAAGTAGTGAGATATACGTCTTTGGTGTAGCCCGAAGTTGGTTGATACTCGATACTACACTCATTGAGATTTGACTCATGAGTTTTGTTTGGTGGCAAGTCAGTTGTCGATCGGATTAAAACTTATGGGAAAGTTCAGTGATATTGAGATCCCTTAGAACCCGATTACTTTCTATGACAGGTTGAACCAACTAAACTTCAAGAGCGTACTTACCTGAAAACCCATGTAAGCCTTAAACCTAAGGTCTTTGTGTGATTTGCTTGTGCTTGTTATGTTTGTGTTTTCTTAGCATAATCATGATATCATAACATCATAACATGGCATATCATACTAACCATTTCAAGGATTTTTAGGGCTTATCTTTGTGTTGTTTTGTAGGACATGGCACCACTCGCAGGAATACTATCCAAATCAACCTCATAAAGGTACGTCCTCAACTCAAGGAATTAGCATCAAGGGTTCCTAAGAGCTCTCCATTCACCGAAAGACATGGTCAACTTCTCAATCTGGTCACCTCAAGCCCTAATGAAGAAATGTTTAAGGTGCTCTTTCAGTTCTTCGACCCTTTACATCACTTCTTCACCTTTCCTGATTACCAATTGGTGCCCAGTATGGAGGAGTTTTCTCAGTTATTAGGGGTGCCCATTCTTGATCAGTTACCCTTCAATGGTATGGAAAGAGACCCAAAACCTAAAGAGATTGCTCATGCTCTATATTTACAACGGTCTGATGTAGTGGCAAATTGGGAAACAAGAAGAGGCGTCAAAGGGTTATTAGCTAAGTTTCTATTTGAGAAGGCTCACCATTTTTGGGATACCCTAGATTTACAAGCTTTTGAAGAAGTGTTGGCCCTTCTCATCTATGGGATGGTACTATTTCCTAATCCGGAACAACTCATAGATGTGAATACGGTCAAGGTTTTTCTGTCTCATAATCCAATGTATACTTTACTTGGAGACATTCTACACTCTCTACATACTCGCACTGTAAAGAGAAGAGGGACCCTGCTGTGTTGCACTCCTCTGTTGGCTAGGTGGTTTATTTCGCACCTGCCTCAATTTGTGTTGAAGAATGAGCAGGGCTTGAGATGGTCTAATAGGTTGATGTCCCTCACACATCCGGGCATTCATTGGTTTCCTTGATCCTTGGAGAATATTACCATCATTGACCGATGTGGATAATTCCCTAATGTCCCTCTCCTAGGCATTAGGGGATGAATCACTTATATTCTTTGTTGGCATTATGACAATTTGGTTATGCTAGGAGGGATGGTCCTCATGATACACCTGTCCAAGGAATCATATTCGACTATGAGAATGATGTTCAGGGTTATCGTCAGAGGTTCATAAGAGCTTGGGGCATGGTGAACAAAGTTGATAGCAAAACAGTGGGTCATAAGAACTCCATTCCTTTGGATCCTTATCTTAAGTGGGCACGGGCCCGTGCTTAAAGTCTCAGGATGCCTTATGAGGCCATTCTACCCATCATCATGGAGCCAAATGCTGAGGGAGACACTCCTTACATTGTTTTTCATCCTAACATGCCGACTAATTTCGAGGAGTTACAAAAATCCTGGATTCAACTCAAAGAGGAACGAAATACCTTTGAAACCCAATTCTACGCCAGCGAGAAGAAAGTTTTAGAGCTCACCATGCTACTTCACGAAGAGAAGATTATAAATGCCTACATTGCACCAAAGAGGATACGCCAGTGGGAAGCATGAGTATTTTTTTTGCTTTGAGAGTTCATTTTTGCTTTGTTACTTCCTTTGTAAGCCCGAGAGGAATTATTGTAACCGCTTAAACTTCTTAATGTAATTAACGTTTGTTTTCCCTTTGGCTAAGAAAATTTAAGTCTTAGAAATCCTTGAAAACATTGCATACATATATCATACATATCATTGCATAAACAGGTTTCAGGACAGGCTTCTTATCTTCTTTGCTGTTTATTTCAACAATGACTCTTGAACAAACAGTTAAAGAGCTTCAGGCACAAAATTCTCAATTCCAAGAAATGTTCTTGAATCTAGCTAAGGGACAAGAAGATTTGAAAGCACTGATTCTCAAGGACAAGAAGAAGAAAAAGAGGCCAGTGGGTGTTCTGAATTTGGGAAAAAGGCTCAAAGGACCAGTGAGGCAAGTTTCAGAGCTCGCAACTCCGTCAAGAGAGAGAGAGAGAGAGAGAATCAGGAAGGAGAGCCAAGAGAAGAAGACCACAGTACAAGGGAGTATGAAGAAGACGAAGCTGATTACATCGAGGAACAATACCCTCATGCTGATGATAAGTACAAACAGCTGGAGGACCGTCTCAAGGACATGGAAGTTCAGAAGGTACCTGGCTTGGATTTCGAAGATCTAGGGTTGGTTTTTGGAGTGGTTATCCCGCAAAAGTTCTAAGTGCCCGCATTTGCTAAATATGATGGGGTCTCATGTACAAAGCTGTATCTCAGATCTTATGTCAGGAATATTCAGCCGCACACTACTGACAGGAATTTGTGAGTGCATTTTTTTCAAGACAGTCTATCGAGGACTCAATTAGAGTCGTTCTATCAACTGGAGGGAACCAACATTCATAACTAGGAAGATTTGGCTGCTTCTTTCTACAAGCAGTACCAACATAATGCTGACCTTGCTCCAACCCGTACACAACTTCAGTGTATGTCTATGCGTTCTGGCGAGGGCTTTAAAGATTATGCCCAAAAATGGAGAGACCTTGTGGGAAGAGTCTAACCTCCATTGTATGATAGGGAGCTGGTGGACATATTCTTGGGCACATTATCCGCGCCATTCTTTAACCATATGATTGGAAGTTCTTCTGCTGGGTTTACTGAATTGATCTTGGCGGGTGAACGAGTAGAGGCTGGCATTAAAAGTGGTAAGATACAGAGGGATGCATCCTCCGGTACAATGAAGAAACCTTTCACAGGGAAGAAGGAGGTCAGTGCTGCTTATGGCCAAAGAAATCTTAACAAAACTGAGCATCGTCCGACGGTAGGGGCTGTTATGATTTCCAATCCTGCATCAAACCTGCAATAGAATAATCAGTCTAGAACAGATAAGCCTAGAAGACAGTTCACCCATATTAATATGACCTTGTCTCAAGTGTTGCCACATTTGCTGAAATCCAATCTGGTTACCCTGAGAGAGGCTCCCAAAAATCCCAACACTGCATCTCCTCGCTACAATTCAAATTCTCGGTGTGCTTACCATTTTGAAAGTCCAGGCCATGATACAAACGACTGTTGGGATTTGAAGAACAAGGTGCAGGATTTGATTGAGGCAAAGGATATTGAATTTGACGCTCCTGAGACCCCTAATGTTATAACTTCCCCTATGCCCAAGCACGACCGTGGTGTTAATTCTATTGATGATGACATGTTTGTTTCTTCTGTTGATGAACTAGCTACTCCACTTCTGACTATTAAAAATAATCTCTTGCAAGCCGGTTTATTTCCGGGTTGTGATGAAGGTTGCCACTCATGTTTGTCTCTACCTAATGGATGCCATTTGCTAAAGGAAGGTGTTCAACACCTGATGGATGATAACGAATTTTTGTTTGAGAAGATTCCAGTTACAAGTGCTCCGTGTGAAGATGTTTCTATCATTACCATTTCCGCCAATCCTCCCAAGGTCTCCTCCAAAAGATCTGTCAGGATTACATCTGTTCCAAAAGTTACTCTGTTGATAATTACTTTTCCTGGACCTATGCCATATTCCTCGGATAAAGCTGTTCCTTGGAATTATGGGGCTGGCGTCTATTACCATGGCGTCAAGCAAGATTTGCTGGTTGTTAAAGACAAAGATGCTGAAGACTCTGATCCTGACATTAGTAACATTGTAGGGACCAGTGAAATCACTAGAAGCGGAAGGATTTTCTCTCCCGAGATATGTCCTCCTAAAACTATTGCTATTCCTTGATCGCGACTTTATCGTCTAAATTAATCGGGAGACTGCAAGTATACAGCCCTATCGCGTAGTTTTAAAAGATATCGAACCTAAGAGACTATAAATCGAACTAACGTAACCTAAACTACTGTGTAAAGCTATAGCCATCGAATAATTAATTAGGGGAATTTTTGGGTAATAAAACTTAATTCTAATTGAAATAATAATAATGCGAATATCGGTATGTACTTCGTTAACATTAATGAATCCGGCTTTCCACTGGCTTATTTTCTAAAAATGATAATAATATCTTTTTCAGCAAAAAGTATTTATTCAAAAATCTATTCTCAAACTTTCGCTCTATTGAAGTAAATTATAATTTTAAACTCTGATGTATGCTTTCGCTATCCCATTGATTTTAAAATTACTTTTTGAAAATAAATAAAGTTTAATTGGTTTTAAAACGCTGTCGCAGTCTTTAAAAACAATACCTAGTATCTACTATCTGATTTTAAACCTCAAACTGTCGCTCTATTGGTTTCTAATCTTAGTCAGTTTATTAGCCTCAAACTTTCGCTCTGTTGGTTTCTAAACCTTTTTTAACAAAATAAATTAGATAACTAAATCAGAAAAAGTGTTTATTTTATAAAATCTAATCAAGCCTGTTTGTTCCGGATCCATTCAAATTAACTCGTTACATACCGATATTTAAATAATTTAGCCAGACATACTCATAAAAGCAGACATGAATACATTAAAGGAATTAACATTCGTAAATAAATTCATGGCTAAATAAATATCTCTCATGCAAATAATTAATTAAATAAATTAAAGCGATGTAAATAAGAAACCTGAATTAAATAAATGCTGGAAATAATTCTTGAAGCTTGAATCAATTCGTACAAAATCCCGGTTCTTCAACATAAATAAAATTTAAGTATTTGAAAAGGAACTGGCTGGAAAATAACTGCTGGAAACTGAATTACAATGGAAAATAATAATGCGGGAAGGTAAATTCTGAAACTGGAAAATAATGCTCAAAACGGCCCCCCTGATTTTGATTTCCTGATGTCCTTTTATAGTGGTAGAATGTAACCACGTTTTGAGATATTTTCGTACCACTTTTCCCCAAATTTCTCGTTCTAACTGCTTTGAGTGGAGGTGGTCGTCCCGAGATTTACTCATCCACTTGACCACGTTGAGACGGGCGCCTCATGTATCATCCTAGGGCCTACGTGGCAGTTGAGACGGACGTCTCCCACTAAGGGGAGGGTCCGAGGCGGGTGCCTCAATTGTAGGAGAGGAGTTGAGACGTGCGTCTCACTCTTGCACGTGCCTTTAGGGCTCTCTTGCTTGCGTGGGCCTGATTTCGTTTGGGCCCAGTTTGGAGATAATAAACCTTTTGATCCATCATTTTTGCTTTGCACACCCCTTTTCTTCATTTCTTGCATATTTAGTCCAATAACTCTCTTAATTTCTTCACTTTGCTCAATTTGTCTAATTAAAATAAAATACCTGAGACAATAAAAATACCGACGTTATATGGAAATAAAATGAAATAATTAAATAAAAATACTAACATTATTTATGAAAATTAAATCAAATATACTATATAAAATTGTGTTATCACTCCTGTGATCATCCTTGTTGCTCCTGTCAATATTCCCATAGCTACTCCTGTTATTATTCCTACTGTTATCCCTGCTACCGAGTCGGTCGAGACTCGGGGCAAAAAGGTATTGGTTGAGCCTATCCGGACGAAGGCACATCCAGCAGCCATCCCTGAGGCTTCTAAAAAGGAGATGGAAGAGATATCGAAAATAATCAAGAAAAGTGATTACAATGTCATAGAACAATTGGGGAAGACCCCTTCAAAAATCTCAATGCTGGCCCTACTGCTGGGCTCTGAAGCCCATGCTAAGGCTTTGGTAAAATTTCTGAAGTCTGCCCATGTGCTTCAGGAGACCTCCACTGATTAATTCGAGAACTGTGTGGCCAGTTTGAAAGTTGACAATAGCCTGGGATTCTCTAATGCAAACCTAACTCCCAAGGGAAGGAAACACAATGATGCCCTACATATCTCCATTGAGTGCAGGGGCACTACATTCGCCCATGTTCTGGTAGATACATGTTCATCACTGAATGTCTTACCCAAGAATGCTCTAGACAAGTTGGATTGCGAAGGTCTCACACTAAAGAATAGTAACATTGTGGTAAGGGACTTCGGCGATTCTAAAAGAATGGTGCATGGGGAGGTGGACATCCCTATCAAAGTGGGTACTCATACTTTTAATTCCACTTTCTATGTGATGGACATCCGCCCATCTTACTCCTATTTATTGGGTCGACCCTGGATCCATGGGGTTGGTGCTGTGACTTCTACCCTACATCAGATGCTGAAGTACCCGGTCAATGGGAAGATTATCACAGTTCACGGGGAGGAGGAGTACATGGTGAGCCACCTGAACTCTTCCAGGTATGTTGAAATGGACTGCGAGTTCATTGAGACCCCCTGTCAGAACTTTGAGGAGGTTCCACAGACCATTGCTGCAACCAAGACCATTGCCAGTGTTCCTAAAACTACCAGACCTCCATTGAAGATGACTCCTCTGAAGGATGCCAAGGCAGTAGTCGAAGAAGGTGGGTGTACCATTTGGGGACAACTCCCGAATATTCCCTACAAATCTGACAATTTGGTTTGGGTTTTACTTCAGGAGACCAGAAAGCTGTTCGACGTGCTCGCACTGGGGGACCACCTTTATGGATCAACAACCATGGAGTCAATACCCTAGAAGACAGTGATAGTGATAGTGACCTAGACAAGTGAATCTTCCCAACCATCAGCGGTGGACTCAACAATTGGGAGGCTAAAGACTTTGTGCCCATTACTTTTATTCAAGAGTAATTTGTCTTTTTTGTTTTAAGGAAATGTAATATTTGAACAATTGAAACATTACAACCTCGTGTCTTACCCGAGGCACAATGGTCTATTTGTGAGGGTCATTACTTCATTTTCATATGTCATCAATAAAACATTGGACATTTCACATACAAATTTTACGCTCTTTGTTTTTCTTTTCTGCCTCTTTACTTTATCAAATATATACAGCTATGCTCTTACACACACGCACATATCAAACTGTAGATCCACATCCACTCCGGATCCCATTGATAACGGTTCTGCTATTTCTCATTATGACTTTGAAAATCTGATCAACCAAGCCGAGGACAGAGGTGAGGAAGATTATGAGGTACCAGGAGAGCTTACCAGACTGTTATAGCAGGAAGAAAGGGCAATACAACCTCATGAGGAGCCAGTTGAGACAATGAACTTGGGTACTGAAGAGGACAGAAAAGAAGTCAAGGTAGGTGCTAACTTGGAGCCCAGTGTCAAACAACAGTTAATATAGATGCTACATGACTATTGTTGTACCCCAAAATTTGCCCTCCCATTTTTCATAGAAAATACAACCCTAGGGATTCTCATATATTCAAGATTGGCTCAAGAATCGATCAGACAAATTTTCTTCTGTGGCAGTAAACCAGCAATTAGGTTTTTTCTTGCAATTCTCAAAAGAAATGAATTCTCAAAGATCTAATTGGCTTACACATGTTTCCATGCTTTTTCAAGTTGACTGAAAGGTTAATGTTTGTTCTCAAGGCATATTTGTTTGGGACAAGAGATGGAATCTAAGACTGTCATTTGGGACATTCATGTTTTGTTTGATCCAGGTTAACCAGATAATTTGCGTCTTTTAAAACATTTGCTTGTTTAGGAAATGGAATAGACAGTGCGTGTTGGAATGCAGTTGCAAGATTACAGAATTATTGGATTACTTGGAGTTTAAGTTATCAGATGGGAGCATTTTTGTTTCAATTATCTTGATTGGGAATCTTTAAGAATTAATTAGGATGCGAAGAGAAAATTATAGGTTATCGATAGTAAAGGGTTTTAATGGACACCAGAATATATCATAAGACTTTCTCCATTTATTTCAAAAGTTGTTACAAAATAATTTATTATTTAAATACTTTAGGTTTTACAACTTATTGTATTTAAAAAAAAAATTAGTACAATTGTTGAATGTTGTTCTCTAAATTACAAAGAAAATGAATCTATGCCTAAGGTTGATTGAGCTTCCTTTGCTTTCATGCTTGCCACAAAGTCTCTTGCTTTCATGCTTTGTCCTCTCCATTGTGCTCACATTAAAATGAAAGACAGAAGAAAAATAGTTAGTACAATTAATTGGACATGAACAAGAATTTTCAAAAGGAAAAAATGTTCATCATTAAAGTTTGCAATTTAGAATCAGAGGGCTATTTTTAATTCATCACATTTTTATTTTTTCTCTATTTGAAAATCACAAGAGAATTATTCCTCTTGGTTCACAAAAAGAAGAAATAAGAAATGCAAGCAAGCTGTCCAAACAAAACAAATGCAGCAAACTTATCCAAACAAACAGAATAATACAAACTGAATGCAAGCAAGCTGCATAAGCTAGGCAACAAACAGCAAAGCTATCCAAACAAGAGCAAATGCAGTAAGGCTGTCCAAACAAACAGAAGGTGCAAAACAGGGCCAAACAAGCAGCAAAATGGCAAGCAACAAACAACAAGAACGAGGCAGCAAGCTAGCACCAAACAAACAGCATCAGCAAAAGGAAAGTATAGCAGTATAATAACCAAGTCAAACAAGCAAGAGGCTTGTTCAATAAGCCCAAATAATCATTTTCCAGTTATTTGCAAACTTTTCAGAAAAAGTAAAAGAGCAATTGACTCTTAGGGTCATTGAGAGAGAGAGAGAGGAAAGAAGTCACCTAGGTATGCACAACCCTGCTGCCTTGATTATCACAATTGCATTAGAGTTGCTAGAAAACAAAAACTGCAAGAAAAAGAGCATAAGAACAATATGCCAAAGTATTCAAAATTTGGTCTTTCCCTACCATTTTGAATAAGCTGTCAAACCAAAGCAACTAATATAACAATATATAATTCTCAAGCAGAAGGGGGAGAGAAAATTATCAAACTCAGAAATCTATCAAAGTCCAAAAGCATCAAAACTGTCAAAACATAACCAAAAGCCAAAAACTCCCAGCATCCATCCTCAAACAGCCAGAACCATAAACAAATCCTAAAACCATCATCCATCAAACCATTTTTCAAACTCAAAAAGCCTCCACTGTCAAAACACACCAAACCATTTTAAAAACTCAGAATACTGTCAACAAAACCTGTTAAACACTTCAAAACCTGCATAACCAAAAACCTCCAAAACCAAAGGCAAAAAAAAACTGTCAAGGCCGCAAACCATCAAGCCAAAAATGCCCAGACCTGTCAAACTTACAATAACAAAAACCTGTTGATAACCAACAAGTCCAAAACCAGAAAAACATACTCAACCACACCTGCAACCCATCAACAAGACTTGCCATAACCAAACTGTAACAACAACTTTCAGAAAAAACCCCAAACCATTTTCAAAACCTACAAAACTTTCAAACCTGTCAAAAGCCAAACTGTAACAAAGTAAAAAACCAGAAGAAAAACATACTCAACCAAAACCTACAAAACTTTCAAACCTGTCAAAAGCCAAATTGTAACAAAGCAAAAAACCAGAAGAAAAACATACTCAACCAAAACCTGTAAAGCAGTTCAAACCAAATCTCCAAACCTCAAACCATCTCAAGCTTCAAGCACAAAACCAAAAAAAGCCTAAATCCATAATCAAATAAAACAGTATTCAAGCCTCAAACATCATCAAATCATTATCATCAGCCAACATCATCAAATCATTATCACAGCCAACATCATCAAATCATTATCATCAACCAACATCATCAAATCATTATCATCAACCAACATCATCAAATCATTATCATCAGCAAACATCATCATCATTCAAAGCAAAGAGGATAGGAAAAAGGTTACCAGAAACACCAACACTTTCAATCTTCATCTCCTCCCTCGCAAGCTCTCGCCACCAAGGAGCATCATCATTGTGTCACTATTCCCTTCCATTTCACAGAAAAGCCCCAAATAGGTATGGCTTCTTCACCCCCCTTACAAACTATTTCCTGCATCTCAATGAATAGCAAGTAGATTAACAGAAGAGCATGAACAAAACACGTAAAAAACGATGAAACTGTTAAGCCTTAAACAAAACAGAACCATACCTTTGAAGAACAAAACCCTTAGAGCTTGGTTAGGAAGCGTGAGAGACGACACTCCGGCAACAGAGGGTAGAGGGAAGATCAGATAAGCATAAATTTCAAACCCCTTAGACAAATTCATTTCAAAACTTAGGGTTTCCAGAAAAGGGGAAAACCAGGGCGAGACCAAGAGGCCAAGGGTCGTTTCACTCATGAAATTAGGAAGAGGCAATCGGTGAGATAATAACAGAGATAGAAAGATGAGCAAAAATTGGAAGAGATGAATGAGAGAAGGCGAGAACGGCGCCGCTGTACCAAGGGTTTCTACAAGCCCTAAATTTCGTTTAGCTCACCCTAATCAAATGTTAAATAGTTTAAGAACCTTGGGCCTTGTTGTGTTTACATTTGCTCCTAAAGCCCATGCATGTTTGCTATTTCACCCCCATCTGGCATTGTTTTGCTTCAGCATTCCTCTTTTGGGCCTCAACCTTAAATCTCTTAAGCCCATTTCTTCTTTTTAAATTTGTTTTTATTTATTTTGAAAAATGCCAAAGAAAACCAAAATACTTTTTTTGTTTATTAAATTAATTTAAGTCTTGAAATTAATTTTTTACCTTTTTTTTTTATAAACTCCCTTTTATTATTTTTTTTACATTTAATAAAAACATCAAAAGAATTAACTTAGCTTATTTTCTTTCTTTAAATTTATTTTTATAATTAATAAGAATACAAAATAATAATAATAATAAAGATTTAATCAATTTCTTTTTAGAATAGGTTTTATTTTTCTCTTTTCAAGTAAATACATTTCATTTCATATTTTGTTGACTTTATTTCATAAATTGTCATAGCTTTATATTAAATCGCACAACAATTCGATTTGGTTGTATTGTTTGATATTTGGACATTGCTATTTTCATTTGATTAATCCCCATTTGTAACAATTGTACCCCCATTCTCGAATACTTTTGTAATAGCATAGAATTTCAATTCCTGCAATTTATTGCTTTCTATATACTGTATAGTAACTAGACATGTATGGAAAGATTCAAAAATCAATCACTAGATGACCTAATCAAAGAATAAAATAACTTAAAACCAACACACTTTCTCACACGCGCACCTCTAGGGTAACCTTGCTCGTTGCCTCGGAAATACAATCATGTCCCTCGAATATGAGACACTCTAGCAATGACCCTTCGATAAACAAAGATCGTAGTCCCTCGATGACCCTCGATGTTGCCTTCGATTAAAACAATCTCGTCCCTTACAAAAAATTACTAAAGTGCCTCACAAGTTGCCTTCAATGATTGTAAAATTGACCCACGCATGTCCCTTCACATCCAATGGTGGGGCTTCTTACCAAATCAATGGTAAGATAGCACCATTAAAAGGAAGAAGAAAAGAACAACTTAAGACCTTTCGAGTAGATAGATTCGCTCTTAGTTACTCGCTTGCTCACGACAAAAACTTTTACACCTACACCTCCATTTCAAAACAATTTCAAAAAGTTAAAACGTTTTGTATACGTTCTTATAGAGACGAGAACCATTGCAAAGCCTCTTTTCAAAACACTTTTCAAAACACGATTCACAAACACATCTTTGAACCATTTTTTCGAAACAAAACTTTGTATACGTTCTTATAGAGACGAGAACCATTACAAAGAAAATTTCTAAAATACTTTCAAAACCCACACCACAAGCACACAATCAAACAAAAGCAAGTGATTTAAACGAGTAACTAAGAGCCCATGGAAAACCATGGATGAAAAGGGTGCTAATACCTTCCCTTTTCATAATCTACCCCCCGAACCCGAGAAAATTCTCAAAAGGTCTTTCCTGTGCTTTTTTATCTTTCCTTTTGGATAAAAGAAAAGTCGGTGGCGACTCTTGCTAACCGCACAAGTGCGAACGAAACACAAAACATCTAGTCAGTTCTCCCACCGTATCACAGAACTAGCGTCTCTGCTGGGGATATGATAAAAAGTGGGGTTACCTTAGGGTTTTAGATCACCTTTACATGCTTATCTTGTTTGACCTGTATGCTTTATCTTTTGGTTCTATTGTTTGGGTTTGAATCTTCTACCCGGATTTGGGGCACCTTTTTAGGTAAATAGCAATAGATTATGGAGACTGTACGGCGTAGACCGATATAGTTGAAACAATGGCTATGTTAGTGTGACGCATTTGTGGGTATCGGTATCCCTTGTGGTGAATCGAGGATAATACGGGGCCGCTGAGTGGCATCGTGAAGCACTAATTAACCTTAGAACCCTAATTGAACAAACTTGGTCATTAGGACGTAGTGAGGTAATCGGTTTCGGTGTAAAGATGAAAATTGGTTGACACTCGATACTACACTCATTGAGGCTAGACTTTTGGGATATCTCGGCCGCAAGAAAAGATTGATTGTGCTGAGGCAATGCCTAAAAGAAAGGTCGGTGATATTGAGATCCTTTAGAACCCGATCTTTATTTCTAGAACAGGTTGAGCCAACTAAAACTTCAAGAGGGTACTTATCTACAAACTCATGCAAGCCTGAAACATAGGGATCTGTTTGTTGTGTGTATATATGTTTGCTTGTACATAAACATCATAAACATCATCAACATCATATGCATGCTCAACTTCAAGAGCTAGCCTTTGTAAAAGCACATCCTCAACTTCAAGAGCTAGCCTCAAGAGTGCCCGGGGATTCTCCTTTTACCAAGAAGTATGGTCGACTTCTCAGTTTGGCTACATCCAACTTCCAAGAAGAGATGATATGTGTACTGTTCCAGTTCTTTGATCTCGTACATCATTGTTTCACTTTTCCGGACTATCAGTTGGTACCAACATTGGAAGAGTTCACTCTGCTCTTAGGGGTGCCCGTGCTTAATCAGATACCATTCACCGGTCTAGAAGGGATTCCAAAACCTGAATTCATCACTGAAGCTTTACATATGAAGAGGGCCGACGTCACAGCCAATTGGGAGACAAGAAGTGGGGTTAAAGGATTTTTAGCTAAGTTTCTGTTGGAAAAAGATCGTTTATTCTGGGATGACATGGATTTCCAAGCTTTCAAAGAAGTGTTAGCTCTCCTTATTTATGGTTTGGTTCTGTTTCCTAACTCGGACCAATTCATAGACGTTAATGCCATCAAAGTCTTTCTATCTCGCAATCCTATACCCACCTTGCTAGGAGATATCTTGCATTGTCTTCATACCCGTACCATGAAGAAAAGAGGTACCCTTTTGTGTTGTATACCTCTACTCTCTAAGTGGTTCACTTCACACCTGCCTCAGTCAGCATTGAAGAACGAGCAAAGATTGACTTGGTCTCAAAGGATGATGTCTCTCGCCCACTCTGATATCCGTTGGTGCTCAAGATCCTTGGAAGATATCTCTATCTTCGACCGCTATGGGGAGTTCCCTAACGTACCTCTGCTAGGTATTAGGGGAGGTATCACCTACAACCTGTGTTTAGCTCTTCGGTAATTTGGGTATGCCCGAAGGGATGGACCTCATGAGATGCTCATCCGGGGTCTGGTTTTTGATTACGACAAAGAGGACCAAGGTTACCACCAAAGGTTTACACGTGCTTGGGGAATGGTGAACAAAGTGGACAGTAGGACTTTGGGACATAAAAACTCCACCCCTCTCGATCCTTACCTTAAGTGGGTACGAGCTTGATGGGTTTAATCTGTAACGTATAGCCTAAATGTAGTGCTGCAAGTGTACAGCCTATCGAAGTAATATATAAGATTATCGAACCACAGAGACCAATTGTCAATCTATCAACTCTATTGCTAAGGTGCTTATCTAAGGCGAACAAGAATATTGATGTGAGTGCAGTGCACAAAGTAAATGAGCGAGGTAAATAACAGTTTAAAAGACAGGTTGAAATGTAAATCATGTAATCAGATATTGGTCCGGTCATGCGTAGATGAAACTACTTATGGGGTAGTATTTTCTATTGATAGCAAAGAATCGATTTAACGGGAACTTGTAGCTTTTGACTACTAAGAACCGAGTTTACTCTTTAAATTAAATTCCTTTATTGTCACATATAAAGGGTGCCTTCCGCGTTAAAGAGGTAAACCTATTTTTAAGAAATTGATAGTTTTGACTTAACAGAAAAGTGATTTTACTTGGAAAGATTAACTTAAAGAGACTTTTGGCTTTTGACCAAGAGTCAGATTTCAAACCTACAAACGCGTCCGAAAATAGTTTCAAAATCGTTTTCTAAAAAGGTCAATGATTCCTATTTAACCAATCAACGGCTTTCGCTCTTTTTGTTTGGTTAAATAATAATCAAGTCGTATCATTAGTTTGGACGGCTTTCGATCTTACCCAATAAACATTTAAACATAATTGACTTAAGTTAGAAGCAAAACATCCCCAGAGTATTTTCACTAGCATGATAATTGGAACACGACCATGATGACAATCATTACATCCAAACCTTTATAGTTTAGCCAGACATAATAAGTGCGAGTCTATAAAACGTGTAGACTATGGTAAGAGCAGTTAAAGTCTATAAAACGTGTAGACTATGGTAAGAGCATTTAAAGTCTATAAAACGTGTAGACTATGGTAAGAGCATTTAAAGTCTATAAAACGTGTAGACTATGGTAAGAGCAATTATAAGTAAAGAAATGCAATAAAATAGAACCTTGCTCCAGTCGGAGACTTGAATCTGATACAAATCTACGGAATGGTAAGGCTGGTATGATGAACTTCAACCAAAGTGCTCCAAGACTCGATTACAACTCAATCTACACCGCAATAACTCCCCGATGTGAAGAGATTATCACTTTACAGAAACTGATAGTATATGGCTTAAGATTGTACTAAGCTTGGATGAAACTAAAGAATGAAAATCGAAAACTATTTATAGAGGATCCTTGAGATGCGTAAAGACCAGCATGCCCCTTAACTTCTTTTGAGCGGGAAGCTTTTTGTGAAGGCCGCGGGCGCGGTGGGGGTGGCCGCGGGCGCGGTGGCTGGAACTGCCACATCATGGGAACGTGGCAGTTGGTCTCTGGGGGAAAGTGGGCCACGTCATCGCGTTCCCTGTAGCCAGCGCGGCGCTGAACGCCATAAGTGCAGAATATCTTGAAAAACCCTAAATTCTTGGCGTTTTGGCTCGTTTCTTCACAGAAGGCTCTGAAATGACAAGAATCCTGAAAACAAAGGAAAAAGGAACATAATACGAGAAAATGATAATAAAAACTAAGGAAAACATGTGATATTTGAGTCAGAAACATAGTGCGATTCAGTGCGATCAAATCCTCCCACGCTTAGACCTTTGCTTGTCCTCAAGCAACAACTCTTTAGAAGTAGATGAAAGAAAATTATGGTGTGTATAGGTTTTGGGCAAAGAGGGCTTCTAAGTCCGAGTAAGGGTGTGTTGTCAGGCACTAACTATCTGAATCAAGGGTATCGTAATTACACTACTCGCAGAAATGCGGACATAAACCTCATAAGTATACAGATCGATCCTAATATCCTTACTATGCTAAGACTTCTTTTTGTACGAGGTCCTTTTTCATTCAGGCGCAATCACATTAAGCCCGTTATCCGTACATACTCATGGTGTAGTGACCGGTTAGTGACTCTGATCTCAAGTGATGGGATTCTGGTACAAGAGTTGGTTTAACCCCTTTTTATTTTACCCATTTGCAGTTGCGGGGGATCGGACTGTAGTCCGCCCTACCAAGTCCAGCACCAGATACCTCTGGACCAACTACAACGGATATGCCTTATATATTTTTTTTCTTTGCTTTTATTAGTGCTTACAACTTTCTTGAGTTGAGTAATCTTTGTGAGGATCACCCAACTCGTAGTCGTATTCATACTTTATTTTATAACTTTTAAGGCAAGATAGAGATCATCCACTTATATTCATCGATCCTACACTTAGAGCATGCTTAGGCCGGAGCTGACTGCTAAGATAAACTACTTGAAGACCTATTTGTACAGTTTTATTCAAAATCATAGCATATTGGGAAGAAAGGATCTAATCTAGATGTTCAAAAAGGCTTACGGTGTTAAAACGATAACGAATTTTTCAAAAAGTGAGTGCCCAAGAAATAGACCCTATCTAGGACCTGTCTCATAGCCCAAATCCTTAAAAAAAATAACCACAATTCTTTGAAAAAGAAAAATTTTGTAAGGCTAAAAAGTGGGGGAAATGAAGGGGTACACTACGCAGAAAGACTCGCCTATCACATGCATTTTATTAACTACGAATATAACATACTTAAAAGGAAAAATGCGGAAGGGAAATAAAAGCAGGAAAAACGGGAAATAAAAGCGAAAACGGGAAATAAAAGCGATAAATGCTCCCCCCACACTTAAATCAGACATTGTCCTCAATGTTCCAAAATAAGGTAGGAGGAGGTACCTGAAAAGACTAGTGGGGGCCACTAGGACCTTCACCATCCTGGTTGGTACGACCGGAACGGCGGCCTCCTGTTGCTGCAAAGTAGCAAGGAGGGTGTCCCTCTGGGCCTCTCGGGCCATATGCTCACGCCACATGTCCTCAGTGACATGGAAACTAGGAGCTGTACCTGCATGTGGGTTAGAAGTAGATGGTGTCGTGTGTGGTGGTGAAAAGTGGGGTGGTTCTTCCGTTTGGAAATCGTACTCATCATCAGTGTTGTTACCCTCATTTAAAGGTAGATTTGGGGGCAACAGACCAATAAAAGCAGGAGCGTTGAGATCGTAGGTCCAGTTACGCTCAAATCTAATATCAGTACGACGGGTGCAAGGAATAACAACACTGGGTACAGCAGCACCTCCAACCATGAGGAAGTAACCACCTTCCTTCCTCGTCTTGCATAAACGCATATCCCTGAAAAATTTAAGATTTGCAATACGAGGAGGAAGTGGCTCAAGGGTGGCAAGTTCCGTATCCAATCCTATGGCACGGGCAATAGTAGTAATCAGTCCACCAAAGGAAATCGGCCCACCTTTTCTTAAAACATGGTGCATGTGGGCAATCATGAATGGGACTGGATTAACTTTGGTGTCTGTGAGGCAGCTCTGCATGATAATTAATTCTTTAGCATTCACCTTGTTTGGGTTTTCCCGAGCAAAGATGGTGGATGCTAAAAGAAATCGAAAGACACGAAGGGCAGGATTGTGGATGTGAGAAGCAAGTAGGCCATCAAAAGATGTTGCATTTTGTTTAGTAATTCTGGCCCAAAATGCTTCAAATGCCCAATCCGTGTCTAAAGGTGCTTCACAAATGGCACCATCCCCATAAGGCAATCCTAACATGGCGGCTAGACCGTCAGTGGAGTAGTCATATTCAACATTAAACATTCTAAATTTGACCCCACCTACGGTGCTAGCAGTGTTAGGAGAGACGTTATAAATTAAAGAACTTAAAAATTCGAACGTCAGCCTAGGGTAGGTTGGTGCTTGAGTAGAAAAAATATCATGCATGCCTATTTTGTCGAGAAGGAAAAATACACTATGGTATATACCTAATGAATATAGACAGTTTTCATCGATATACCTGGTAGAGTGTATTGGTGTTGTCAGCAATTTCTCAAGCCGCTTTTGTTGCCTTTCTCCGGCTTGGCCACCTCGCAAAATGTAGCCGTGATACTCCATAGGATTTTCTTGTGGATGAATAAAGAGAAAGAATGGGATGTAGAAGTAATGAAGGTGTGAGGAAGAAAATGAAATAGTGGGGGTATTTATAGGTAGGGAAGAAAAATGGTGGTTGTAAATATTTATGATGGGAATAATGGGAATAAATGTAGTGGGGTTGGTATGGGTAATAAAGGAAGTTATGGTGGGTTAAGAATGGAAGAAAATGGGATTGGAAATGTAAAAAGTGGTAAAATGGGGGGAAAAACGAGCAACTAGCCGTTAGGTGACCGTTGCTTCACCGCGGGCGCGGCAGGGCTTACCGCGGGCGCGGTGAGGTCGAGGCAAGTTGGGCCGGTCTTGCTTCCTTTCCGTTGGGCTTTTCCTTCCTTGCCATTAGCTTCAATTTTTGGAGGTGTACCTATTTTTCTCATGAACATGCATATATGTATGTGAATACATATATACATGTATATTTATTTATTTTTTTATTAAAATTATGGTGACCAGAAAAACAAAAACATTAGTAAATGAAAGATATATAAATGAAACACATACATATATATATATATATATATATATATATATATATATATATATATATATATATATATATATATATATATATATATATATATATATATATATATATATATATATATATATATATATATATATATATATATATATATATATATATATATATATATATATATATATATATATATATATATAGGTACGGACATCGGGTCACCAAAATAATTATTAATAATGCAGGAAATAGACAATGCAAATAAAAATGAGTCTGAAAAGGAAATCAACATAATACTAATAATACTGGAACTAGATATCTTGTGAACAACACAGATCTATTGCCAACCGGTAGGATGCTCTGCAGGAGTGTCTGGGCCACGCAGCTCAGTCAGCTGGCGTCGAATCTCTGCCACCTCGTGAGCTAATTCATCTAACTCACCAGCAAAGGTAACATCATTCACTTCCAACTGTAAATGAAGGTCAGCCACCTCATTGCGGAGAGTGGTTATCTCAGTGCGCATAGCAGTCAACAGAGTGCGAATATCAGGTTCCTGCAAGCTGAGGTTATTAGTAAGAACAGTAGTGTGTGTAACCTCGGGTCGGGATGTGTGATCTGGAGTGGAGTCCTCGGGAGCAGGAGTGTATTCTTGAGTGGGATCTTCGGAAGCAGGAGTGTATTCTGGAGTGAGATCTTCGGAAGCAGGAGTGTATTCTGGAGTGTACTCTGATATCTCACCCCAACCTTCTACAGAATAGTTCCAATTAGCAGGGTTGGAAACACAAGTCATCCGAGGGTCTGGCATTGTGAAGGTGTAAACTGTCTGGTCATCGATGAGCAATCTGTACTGATATGGGTGGAAAGAGGCCCTCCTCATGAGCCCACGATCCATGCAAAAGTCTAAATCCAGGAAAGTATATCCACAGTATGGGGTCAGCTGTGCTATCATACTGTCCAAACCCAAAGCAGAAGCTATCTGTGTCACATTCCCGCCGGAATGAATGAGTCCTACAGCGGATCGAGCAGTCTGCTCGAGGCTCTCTATCAGAAAACCTCCACTAGCTATAGGTCTGGACTGACTGGCACAGTATAGGAAAAGGATCTCCTCAGCGGTGACCAAGTGGTCACAGTAACTCCTCCCAAAGAAAGTGTGGCACAGAACCATCTCGAAGTATCAGAAAGCCGGGTTATGGATCTTCCTGGACAGCTGGGTAGAGGGGTCAAGGCTGGCTCTATCAGTAATGTCCTGCCAAAATTTATCAATATCTCTGTCCATATAGTAACTCAATGGAAACTCAGTGATAGCGGTCGGTCCAGTTTGGAAACCAAGCAAATCCCCAAATTCTTTGGTAGACAGGGTATACTCGGTACCAAACAATCTGAAACTTAAGCATCCTCGCTCATCTCCTTCACCCACTCATGGTTTATAGTCCATAGAGCTAAGAAACTCCAGAGTAAGGTTCCTGTAGGTTTTGTGGACATCATCAGCATAAGAATCCCAGCCAAGTTGGTTGCACAGATACCTAATACTTGGCTCAATCCCGAGTGCCTCCATGCAGCTCTGATCGGGGTACCTAGTGGGTACCATAGGTCTAGCAGATAAGGTAGCAAATCGGGCTTTTTGTGCTTCATCTCTGAAAATCACAACCATACCATCGGGGTAATGCATCCTGAAAATATAAACACAAGAAATTAGTCCAGATAAAATATATAAATTACTAAAATAAAATAAAATAAAATAAAGAATAAACCATGGGTTGCCTCCCATGCAGCGCTTGTTTAACGTCTTTAGCTTGACGATTAGATCTTACTTTATGTGGGTATTGGTGGGTCTATAAGAATATGACTAGAGTAGTCAACAGGCAAATCGCCTCCTTTGTATAGCTTCAGTCTTTGTCCATTTACCACAAATGGAGCACATGAATTGTTTTTGATTTCTACTGCTCCAGACTTTAGAACTTTTGACACTTCAAATGGACCTGTCCATCTTGAACGAAGCTTACCAAGAAAAAGTCGTAACCTTGAGTTAAATAGGAGAACAGGGTCACCAATGTTGAAATCTTTCTTGATGATTTTTTTATCATGCCACATCTTGGTTCTTTCCTTATATATGATGGCATTCTCATAGGCATTCAAGCGAAGCTCTTCCAGCTTGTGAATGTCCAGGATACGTTTTTCTCCGGCTTTTAGGTAATCTAGATTCAAGGATTTAATGGCCCAATAGGCTTTATGTTCTAGTTCGAAGGGTAAATGACAGGACTTTCCATAAACCAATTGATAAGGAGTTGTTCCAATAGGGGTTTTATAAGCCGTTCTATAAGCCCATAAGGCGTCTTTAAGTTTTCCAGACCAGTCTTTTCTGGATAATGATACGGTTTTTTCTAGGATCTGCTTAATCTCCCTATTCGATACTTCTACTTGGCCACTGGTTTGCGGGTGATATGGTGATGCTACTCTATGTTTTACTCCGTATTTGCTTAGAAGCTTGTCAAATATCTTAGATATAAAATGCGATCCTCCATCACTTATGACTAACCTCGGGGTTCCAAACCTAGGAAAAATAATATTCTTAAACAGTTTGATAACTACCTTGGTATCATTTGTGGGTGATGCAACAGCTTCTATCCACTTTGAGACATAATCGACAGCTACTAGGATATACTTGTTACCCATTGAGGAAGGAAAAGGTCCCATGAAATCTATACCCCAGACATCAAATATTTCCACTTCTTGGATGTTACTTAAAGGCATTTCATCATGTCTTGAGATGTTCCCAGTGCGTTGGCATCAGTCACATTTTGTAATGTAAGTGTGGACATCGCGCCATACAGTAGGCCAATAAAAACCTGCTTGAAATATTTTGGCGCATGTTTTAGATGTGCTTGCATGTCCACCATAAGGTGAAGCATGACAATGTTTAATGACGTTGCCTACTTCTTCTTCCGGCACACATCGTCTGAATATATTATCTATTCCTCTTTTGAATAGGAGGGGTTCATCCCAAAAGAAGTGTTTAACATCTCTAAAAAACTTCTTCTTCTGTTGGTAGCTTAAGTCAGGGGGTATGATATCAGCGGCCAGATAATTCACAATATCTGCGTACCATGGTATGTTGTTCATGGTTGAGATTTCCTCACAGGTCTCTTCTTCAGTTGAGTTTATCCCAGCTATTAATCTTTCATAAGTGGAGTGATCGTCTATAGGTATAAGTTCAGGTTTAAGGTGTTCTAACCTAGAGAGATGATCAGCTACTAAGTTTTCAGCTCCCTTTTTATCCTTAATATCCAAGTCAAATTCTTGGAGTAAAAGTACCCATCTGAGCAATCTAGGCTTAGCATCTTTCTTACTTAACAAGTACCGGATTGCTGCATGATCTGTGTATACTATTATTTTTGCTCCCACCAAATAAGATCGAAATTTATCAATAGCAAAAACTACGGCTAGAAATTCCTTTTCTGTGGTTGTATAATTTAGCTGGGCAGCGTCTAGTGTTCTACTAGCGTAGTAAATTGCATGCAGTTTCTTGTCTTTTCTTTGCCCTAGTACAGCTCCTACAGCGAAATCACTAGCATCGCACATGATTTCAAAGGGTTGTGTCCAATCAGGTGGTCTTATGATAGGTGCTGAAATAAGAGCTTGCTTTAAAACTTCAAAGGCCTCAAGACATTTTTGGTCGAATTCAAACTCGACATCCTTCATCAATAAGTTAGTTAAAGGTTTTGTTATTCCGGAAAAATTCTTGATGAAACGTCGGTAGAACCCGGCATGTCCTAGAAAACTTCTTACTTCCCTAACGGTCTTAGGTGGGTTTAGGTTTTCTATAACTTCTATCTTGGCCTTATCGACTTCTATACCTCTTTCAGAAATAATGTGTCCCAAGACTATCCCTTCATTTACCATAAAGTGGCACTTTTCCCAATTCAACACAAGGTTTACTTCCACACATCTTTTTAAGATTTTCTCTAAGTTCGAGAGGCAGTTTTTGAAATCAAACCCACACACTGAAAAATCGTCCATAAATACTTCCATAATTCCATCTAGGTAGTCTGCGAAAATTGACATCATACAACGTTGGAAAGTGGCAGGTGCATTACAGAGTCCAAAGGGCATTCGTCTATAAGCGAATGTTCCATAAGGGCAGGTAAATGTGGTTTTTTCTTGGTCCTCTGGGTGAATAGGGATTTGGAAAAACCCCGAATACCCATCAAGATAGCAGAAACATGAGTGTCTTGCTAGACGTTCAAGCATCTGATCTATAAATGGGAGAGGGAAATGGTCTTTTCTCGTTGCCTTATTCAACTTTCTGTAATCTATACACATACGCCATCCTCCTTCTGTTCGTTTTGCCACATGCTCACCTTTCTCATTTTTCAGAACAGTGATACCTCCTTTCTTGGGTACCACATGGACTGGGCTTACCCATTCACTATCCGAAATTTGGTATATGATACCAGCTTCTAATAACTTAAGAACTTCTTTCTTGACTACATCACTCATGATAGGGTTTATTCTTCTTTGATGTTCTCTTGAGGGTTTTGAATCTTCTTCTAGCATAATCCGATGCATGCATACGGATGGGCTTATACCTTTTAAATCTGAAACTTTATACCCTAAAGCTGAGGGATATTTTCGCAAGGTATCTAAGAGTTGATTTGTTTCTATTTGGTTCAGAGCGGCGCTAATTATAACAGGTCTATTCATCTCCTCATCCAAAAACTCATATCTTAGATTCTTGGGTAGTTCCTTAAGTTCTATAGTGGGTTTCTCAGTACGCGGCATGAGGTCAGGGGTAAGAGCTAAGCATTCGAAAAGGTTGTCGTCAATGTACGGTTCGATACTCTTAAATCCGTCATCCTCTAAAATAGGGTTTGATGGTAATTTGATTAAAGATTCGTTTAGTTCGAGCTCATTTACACATTCGTCAATGACGTCGATGGCATAACACACATCTCCTATCACTGGTGCCATTAGAAATTTTGATAAAATGAACTCAATCTTTTCATCTCCCACCTCGAAAGTCAGTTTCCCTTTCTTAACATCTATTATAGCTCCGACGGTCGATAGGAAGGGTCTTCCTAAGAGGATTGGGATGTCTTCATCTTCTTTAATATCCATTACGACAAAGTCGGTCGGAATGTACAACTGACCAATCTTGACAGGTATGTCTTCTAAAATACCCATGGGATATTTGACAGATCTATCAGCTAGTTGTAAGGACATCTTAGTAGGTTGAAGTTCTCCTAATTTTAACCTCTTACAGACGGCCAGAGGCATCAGACTTACGCTTGCTCCTAGGTCTAAAAATGCTTTGTCTATCATATGGTTACCTAGGATGCAAGGGATAGAAAAACTTCCAGGGTCTTTATCTTTCTTGGCGAGTTTATTTTCGGATATAGAATGACATTCTAAAGGCTTGGGATCATCGAGTCGCCGTTTATTGGTCAAAATATCTTTCAAGAACTTAACATATGATGGTATCTGGGTTATAGCTTCAGTAAAAGGAATCTCAACATGGAGTTTCTCTATTACCTTAATAAACTTTTGGTACTGGTTTTCTACTTTGGTGTTTTTCAGCCTCTGTGGGAACGGAATAGGTGGTTTATAAGGTTGTTGAGTGTTATTCCCTACTTCTGGTTTTGATTGCTTTTCTGGTTTCTCTGGTTCCTCTACCTGGTCTTTAGGTGTAGCATCTTCCATAGGTTTTTCTGATGTGCTTAAGTTAGGATTTCTAGGCCCTTCATAAGCAGTTCCACTTCTTAATGTGATAGAATTTGCTTGGCCTTTTGGATTTGGTTGAGTTTGTCCAGGAAATTGTCCTCCAGGTGCAACTTGTACAGAGGTGTTTTGTGCTACTTGGGAAATCTGAGTCTCAAGCATTTTGGTGTGGGTTATTATCTGGTCAAACTTGGTTGCCAGTTGAGTAACTAGTTCGTTCGTGTGAATGTGTTGGTTCATAAACTCCTTATTTTGCTGGGTTTGAGCCTGAATAAAGGTGTCTATGGTTTCTTTAAGGTTTGGTCTTGGGGGCACTATTTGCATAGGTTGGTTTTGTTTTTGCGTTTGGAATCCTTGAGGTCTCGAAGGTCCGGGATTTTGGATAGGGTTATTGTTTTTGTAAGAGAAATTCGGGTGGTTCCTCCATCCAGGATTGTAGGTATTCGAGAAAGGGTTCCCTTGGGTATGGTTAACTTGGTCTGAGCTAGATTCGTTCAAAAGGTTACAGTCAACGGTTTGATGTCCTTGAGTTCCACAGAGTTCGCATTCCGATTGGATTGCTGCTACTGTGGTTGGGTTTTGAGACATCTTCTCGACTCTCAAAGCTAGGGCGTCCATCTTGGCATTAATCATGTCCATGCAACTTACCTCATGCTTTCCTCCATGGCTCTCCTTTTTCTCTACTGTCGCTCGTTCTAATCCCCACTGGGCGTGGTTTTGGGCCATGTCCTCTATTAGGGCACAAGCGTCAGGGTAAGGTTTGTTCATCAACGCTCCGCCAGCGGCAGCGTCTATGGACATCTTTGTGTTGTAATGGAGTCCATTATAGAAGGTATGTATGATTAACCATTGCTCCAGGCCATGGTGCGGACAAGCTCTTAATAGTTCTTTATATCTCTCCCAGGCATCAAAAAGTGATTCGCCTTGGTTTTGGGTGAAACAAGTGATCAGGTTCCTAAGAACAGCGGTCTTGCTTGGTGGAAAATACCTCGCAAGAAAAGCTCTCCTAAGGTCTTCCCAAGTTGTTATTGAGTTAGTTGGAAGGGCGTCTAACCAGTCGTGAGCTTTACCTCTAAGGGAAAAAGGAAACAGTCTTAAACGGATAGCTTCGGGTGTGGCTCCATTTGCCTTAAGGGTGTCAGCTAACTGGATAAATACCTTTAAATGTTGATTCGGGTTCTCGGTAGCGAGACCAGTGAATTGGTTTTGTTGTACTAATTGTAATAATGAGGGCTTTAGTTCAAAGTTGTTGGTAGTTATAGCAGGGTTTACTATACTAGAACTAGGTTCCTCGTTAGATGGTTGGGCGAATTCCTTGAGCGGTCTTTGGTTACGATCTTCTGCCATAGCTCTTCTTATCTTGCGTATAAAAAGACGGGCACGAGCGTAACGTTCAGGTTCTACTAAAGGATCTATTAGGTTATCGGTGCTACGATTTCTACGCATCTACCGGCTAGAATAGCCTTAGTCTAAACGGGATAATAATAGGGTACGAAATTTGACGAAGTTGATCCCCGACAACGGCGCCAAAAACTTGATGGGTTTAATCTGTAACGTATAGCCTAAATGTAGTGCTGCAAGTGTACAGCCTATCGAAGTAATATATAAGATTATCGAACCACAGAGACCAATTGTCAATCTATCAACTCTATTGCTAAGGTGCTTATCTAAGGCGAACAAGAATATTGATGTGAGTGCAGTGCACAAAGTAAATGAGCGAGGTAAATAACAGTTTAAAAGACAGGTTGGAATGTAAATCATGTAATCAGATATTGGTCCGGTCATGCGTAGATGAAACTACTTATGGGGCAGTATTTTCTATTGATAGCAAAGAATCGATTTAACGGGAACTTGTAGCTTTTGACTACTAAGAACCGAGTTTACTCTTTAAATTAAATTCCTTTATTGTCACATATAAAGGGTGCCTTCCGCGTTAAAGAGGTAAACCTATTTTTAAGAAATTGATAGTTTTGACTTAACAGAAAAGTGATTTTACTTGGAAAGATTAACTTAAAGAGACTTTTGGCTTTTGACCAAGAGTCAGATTTCAAACCTACAAACGCGTCCGAAAATAGTTTCAAAATCGTTTTCTAAAAAGATCAATGATTCCTATTTAACCAATCAACGGCTTTCGCTCTTTTTGTTTGGTTAAATAATAATCAAGTCGTATCATTAGTTTGGACGGCTTTCGATCTTACCCAATAAACATTTAAACATAATTGACTTAAGTTAGAAGCAAAACATCCCCAGAGTATTTTCACTAGCATGATAATTGGAACACGACCATGATGACAATCATTACATCCAAACCTTTATAGTTTAGCCAGACATAATAAGTGCGAGTCTATAAAACGTGTAGACTATGGTAAGAGCAGTTAAAGTCTATAAAACGTGTAGACTATGGTAAGAGCATTTAAAGTCTATAAAACATGTAGACTATGGTAAGAGCATTTAAAGTCTATAAAACGTGTAGACTATGGTAAGAGCAATTATAAGTAAAGAAATGCAATAAAATAGAACCTTGCTCCAGTCGGAGACTTGAATCTGATACAAATCTACGGAATGGTAAGGCTGGTATGATGAACTTCAACCAAAGTGCTCCAAGACTCGATTACAACTCAATCTACACCGCAATAACTCCCCGATGTGAAGAGATTATCACTTTACAGAAACTGATAGTATATGGCTTAAGATTGTACTAAGCTTGGATGAAACTAAAGAATGAAAATCGAAAACTATTTATAGAGGATCCTTGAGATGCGTAAAGACCAGCATGCCCCTTAACTTCTTTTGAGCGGGAAGCTTTTTGTGAAGGCCGCGGGCGCGGTGGCTGGAACTGCCACATCATGGGAACGTGGCAGTTGGTCTCTGGGGGAAAGTGGGCCACGTCATCGCGTTCCCTGTAGCCAGCGCGGCGCTGAACGCCATAAGTGCAAAATATCTTGAAAAACCCTAAATTCTTGGCGTTTTGGCTCGTTTCTTCACAGAAGGCTCTGAAATGACAAGAATCCTGAAAACAAAGGAAAAAGGAACATAATACGAGAAAATGATAATAAAAACTAAGGAAAACATGTGATATTTGAGTCAGAAACATAGTGCGATTCAGTGCAATCAGGGCTCGTGCCCAGAGTCTCTTAATTCCTTACCCTTCTATCCTTCATGTCATCATTGAGCCTGTTATTGAAGGAGACGTCCCATACACCGTTCTTCATCCTGACATGCCTACCTCTCTCGAAGACCTGCAGAAAGCCTGGATTCAGTTGAAGGAAGAGCGAGACACCTTTGAAACCCAGTACTACGCCAGTGAGAAGAAAGTTCTGGAGCTCACCAAACTGCTTCATGAAGATAAGAATATGAATACTTACATTGCTCCAAAAAGGATGCGTTCGGTCTTTTTGTCTTGAGAATTTTGCTGTATTTTATTTTCTTTCTTTGTAAGCCCGAAGAGGCATGATGTATTCAAACTTGGTCTTATTTAATATGACGCGTGTTCTTTTTTGGTTTAAACAAATTTAAATCTTCTAAATTTCCTTGAAATCATTTGCATATCGCATTTCATTCATCATATGCATGAGCAGGTCTTCACACCAAGTTTCCTCATCTCTCTGCTGTTTATTTCAGCAAGATGGATCTAGAACAAACGGTCAAAGACTTACAAGCTCAGAATTCATAATTTTAGCAGCTACTCTTGACCTTAGCCAAGGGGCAGGAGGAGCTTAAGACTCTGCTCGAGAAGGAGAAAGAGAAAAAGAAGAAGAAGCGATTTGGCATGGCTACCATGGGTAGAAGGTTTGAAAGACAAGCCAGAAGGGTCTTGGATTTTCCATCAACATCTGAAGAGGGGGAAGGAAAAGGTAAGGGAACGGAAGTGCCTTCTGATTCTGAAGCAGAAGAAGAAGAGGAAGAGGACTACTTTGAACAACAGTACCCTCTGACCGATGACAAATACAAGAACTTGGAAGAACGTCTGGCTGCTATGGAAGTGCAAAGAGTACCGGGGCTGGATTTTGAGGAGCTAGGGTTGGTTTCTGGAATTGTAATCCCTCCTAAATTTAAAGCACTGCTGTTTGCTAAGTATGATGGGGTGTCTTGCCCAAAGACGCACCTACGATCTTATGTCAGGAAAATTTAACCACATTCTTCTGACAAAGACTCGTGGGTCCATTTTTTCCAAGACAGTTTGTCAGGAACACAACTTGATTGGTTCTACCAGTTGGAGAGAGCAGACGTCCATAATTGGGAAGACTTGGCAGCCGCCTTCTATAAATAGTATCAATACAATGCCGACTTGGCGCCAACCCATACTCAGCTACAGAGTATGGCCATGGCGTCCAACGAGGGCTTCAAAGACTACGCCTAAAAATGGAGGGACTTAGCTGGAAGGGTGCAACCACCATTGTCAGAAAGAGAGCTAGTGAACATGTTCCTGGGTACCCTGTCAGGTCCTTTCTTCAATCACCTGATTGGAAGTTCGTCCACTGGGTTTACTGAATTGATTCTAACCGGAGAAAGAGTGGAGGCCGATATAAAAAGCGGAAAAATTCAAAAAGATGCATCTACTTCTGCTGCCATCAGAAAACCTTTCACGAGAAAGAAAGAAGTGTCAGCTGTCTACTCTCAGAGGGGTCAAGGAAGAGTTGAGCGCCGGCCAGCGGTGGGGGCCGTTATGATTCAGAAGTCTGTATCAGACTAGCCTAGAAACAATCAGTCGAGGAATGATCAGCCTAGAAACAATCAACAAAGGGTGGAAAGGCCTGTAAGGCAATTCACCAAGATAAACATGACTCCTACTCAAGTCCTACCCCATCTTCTGAAGTGTAACCTTGCCATGTTGAAAGAGGCCCCTAAAAACCCTAACACTTCTTCTCCATACTACCATCCAAACGCCGGGTGCGCTTACCATTCAGAGAGTCTGGGGCACGACACTAACAATTGTTGGGCCCTAAAGAATAAAATTCAGGATTTGATAGATGCTAAAGAAGTTGAATTCAACGCACCTGAAAAACCCAATGTTATCTCTGCTCCAATGCCAAGGCACAGCCACAACGCCCATGCTGTTGAGGAGGATCTATTTGTTGCTACTGTAGATGATTTGATGACTCCGCTCCCTATAATCAAGTTAAATTTTTTGAAGGCTGGGGTTTTCCCAGGTTGTGAAGAAGATTGTCACCTTTGTTCATCCTCATTAACCCACTGTCCATTGTTGAAGATAGGCATCCATCGCCTAATTGATAATCAAGAAATCCTATTTGAGAAGTCTCCTGTTTTATCAACTCCTGTTAATGATGTTTCAATAATAACCATATCCGCCAATCCTTCCAAGGTCCCTAAAATACCTGTTAGGATTACACCCTCTCCGAAGGCTGCACCTTTGAAGATAACCATGCCCGAGCCAGTCCCGTACAAGTCTGACAAATAAATACCATGGAACTATGGTGGAGAAATCTACTACCATGGTGTTAAACAGATTGAACAGACTACCGAGGAGGAGAGTTCTAAAGAAGACAATTCTGATATCAGTAACATTGCCGGAACAAGCAAAGTTACCGGTAGTGGAAGAATCTTTTCTCCAAAGATTGCCCCTCCAAAGGCAATTCTTGGACCCTCAGCTGCTCCTAAGGTTATTTCTACACCAGTAAACATACCTGCCAGTACACCAATCATAGAAGAAGTCTCAACCCCCGTGGTTATCCCCTCTGCTGCTACTAATGTTCGAGGAAAAGGGATCCAAGAAGAGCCCGTCAGGACTAGGGCTCAACCGTTGATCATCTCTGAAACCTCTCAAAAATAAATGGAGGAAAATTTTGAAAATAATCAAGAAAAGCGATTATGATGTAGTGGAACAATTGGGGAAAACCCCCTCAAAGATCTCCATGTTGGCCCTGTTGCTTTGTTCAGAAGCTCATGCTAAGGCTCTGATAAGATTTTTGAAGACGGCCCACGTGCCACAAGAAACCTCCGCTGATAAGTTCCAAGAATGTGTGGCTAGTCTAACAGCTGACAATGGTCTAGGATTCTCCGATGCAGATTTAACTTCAAAAGGGAGAAAACATAATGATGCTTTGCATGTCTCGGTGGAATGCAGAGGGACAACCCTAGCACACATACTGGTAGACACTGGTTCGTCTTTAAACGTCTTGCCGAAGAAAGCCTTCGATAGACTGGATTGTGAAGGCTTAACTCTGAAACCCAACAATATAATTGACAGAGCCTTTGATGGTTCTAAAAGGATGGTCCACGGGGAGGTGGACATCCCGATTAAGGTGGGAACTGAAACCTTCAACTCCATATTTTATGTGATGGACATCCGTCCTTCTTACTCTTTCCTGTTGGGAAGACCTTGGATCCACCATGCTGGAGCTGTCACTTCTACTCTACATCAAATGCTCAAGTACCCTGTCCAGGGGAAAATCATAATTGTTCATGGCGAAGAGGAATACATGATCAATCATCTGAATTCGTTTCGTTATATAGAGTTGGATGGCAAATTCATTGAAACTCCTTTCCAGCATTTTGAGGAGGTAGCTTAGGAGATAGCGGCGACCAAGACAGTGTCCTCTGTACCCACGATCACCAGACCTCTGCCTAGAATGTCATCTCTCAAGGATGCAAAGGCAGTGATTGAAGAGGGAGGAAGCACAATCTGGGGGCAGCTTCCAGACTTTCCTTTCAAATCAAACAAATTCGGCTTGGGGTTCACCTCAACTGGTCAGAAGGCCGTGCGCCGCGCCCGTGCCGGAGGGCCACCTGTGAAGATCAGTCATCATGGAGTCAATGCACTAGAGGACAGTGAAGAAGAGGGCAGCCTGGAAGACTGGATTTTCCCTACCGTTGGAGGAGGACTGTGCAACTGGGAAACAAAAGACTTTGTTCCGATTACTTTCATACCGCAGTAATTTGTCTTTTCCATTTTTGTTGGATCTGTAATAATTCTCAAATAATTCGTACTTTTTAACCTTGTGTCTTACCCGAGGCACAAAGGTCCATTTGTAAGGGTTCTTATTTTTCATCTTCATATTCCATTTAATGAATCATGGACGTTTTCACATATAAACTTTTGTGTTCATTGTCTTTATTTTTACATTTTATTTGTTTAAAGGTGGCTATACCCTTACACACACCCACACTCACAAATGCAGGTACTCTTCCATTTCGGATCCCATGGGTAACAATACTGCTATAACCTTCAGTGACTCTAAAGATCTGGTCTACCAAGCCGAATACGAAGGTGAGGAAGATTGTGAGGTGCCAGGGGAATTGGCTAGACTCCTACAACAAGAGGAAAGGGATATTCTACCTCATGAAGAGCAGTTGGATACAATCAACTTGGGAACTGAGGAAGACAAAAAGGAAATCAAGATAAGTGCCAACCTAGAGCCGAGTGTCAAGGAGCGCCTAATTCAGCTATTGCATGAGTATGTTGAGATCTTTGCCTGGTCATACGAAGACATGCCGGGACTTGATACAGACATTGTGGTACACCGTCTACCCACAAGAGAAGACTGTCCACCAGTGAAGCAAAAGGTCCTCCGTATGAGACCTGACATGTCTGAAAAGATCAAAGTCGAAGTTATGAAGCAGTTCAATGCTGGATTTTTGGCTGTTACTTCCTATTCCCAATGGGTTGCTAACATTGTACCCGTGCCTAAGAAGGACGACAAAGTGCGAATGTGCGTGGATTATAGAGACTTAAACAGGGCCATCCCTAAAGACGACTTTCCACTTCCGCACATTGACATCCTGGTTGACAACACAACTCAGCACAAAGTATTTTCTTTAATGGAAAGATTCTCAGGCTATAACCAGATCAAAATGGCACCTGAGGACATGGAGAAAACTACTTTTGTCACACAGTGGGGTACGTTCTGCTACAAAGTGATGCCATTCGGACTGAAGAATGCCGGGGCAACCTATCAACGTGCCATGGTAGCTTTGTTTCATGATATGATACATCATGAGATAGAGGTCTACGTAGATGACATGATAGCCCGATCACAAACTGAAGAAGAACACCTAGATCACTTGCAAAAGCTGTTTGTCAGGTTGAAGGAGTACAAGCTAAGATTGAATCCAAACAAGTGCACATTCGGAGTCCGATCCGGTAAACTCTTGGGTTTCATTGTCAGCAACAAAGGCATCGAGGTTGATCCTGCCAAAGTCAAAGCTATACAAGAAATGCCCACTCCTCGCACTGAGAAGGAGGTCAAAGGTTTCTTGGGACGCCTAAACTACATTTCTAGGTTCATTTCTCACCTAACATCTACTTGTGAACCGATCTTCAAGTTGTTGAAGAAAGATCAGGTAGTTAGATGGAATGATGACTATCAAATTGCTTTCGATAAAATCAAGGAGTATTTTCTAGAGCCTCTTATCTTGATGCCACCCATCGAAGGAAGACCGCTAATCATGTATCTGGCCGTCCTAGAGAATTCAATGGGGTGCGTACTGGGGCAGCATGACAAGTCTGGCCGAAAAGAGCATGCCATTTATTACCTTAGCAAAAAGTTTACTGATTGTGAAACAAAATATTCACTGCTCGAGAAAAACTGTTGCGCTTTGGTATGGGCTGCTCGCCGGCTAAGGCAGTATATGTTGACTCATACCACTTTGCTGATATCTAAGATGGATCCGATCAAATACATCTTTGAGAAGCCTGCTTTGTCTGGAAGAATATCTAGATGGCAAATGATCCTCACAGAGTATGACATATAGTACACGACCCAATTAGCAATAAAGGGTAGTGTGCTAGCTGATCATCTGACTCATCAAGCTATTGAAGATTACCAATCCATGAAGTTTGACTTCCCCGACAAAGACATCATGACATTGGATAATATTGAAGATATCAGACCATATGATAAACCTGAACAAGGATCTCGATGGACTCTGTACTTTGATAGTTCTTCCAATGCGCTTGGTAACGGTATCGGCGCGATACTCATATCCCTAGAAGGTTGTCATACTCCTTTCACTGCCAGACTTTGCTTCAACTGTACGAACAACATGATAGAGTATGAAGCGTGTATCTTTGGACTCAAGGCGGCCATAAACTTGGGAATCAAATCTTTAGTTGTGTTTGGGGACTCAACTTTGGTTATCAGTCAAATCAAAGGAGAGTGGGACACTAAGCATCCAAACCTCATCCCTTACAAAGAACATGTCTTGACGTTGTTATCACATTTCGAGCAGATTACCTTCGAGCACTTTCTGCGAGAAGAAAATCAGCTAGCAGATGCTCTAGCTACAATGTCATCCATGTTCAAACTTAGTTGTGACAACGAGGCTCCCTAGATCACCATTGAACGGATGGACGAACCTGCACACTGTCACGAGATTAATACCGAAGAAGTAGTGGACCAGCCATGGTTTCACGAAGTCAAAAGGTATCTCGAGACTCAAGAATATCCTGAAGGAGCTTCAGTCAATGACAAAAAGTTCTTAAGAAGATTCTCAGCTAAGTTCTTCCTAAGTAATGGCATCCTGTACAAGCACAATCATGATTCTATTCTGCTTCGTTGTGTGGATAAGATTGAAGCTGAAAAGATTATGGCCGAGTTGCATGAAGGTACATTTGGCACTCACTCTAGCGGGCATACGATGGCAAAAAAGATTCTACGGGGAGGCTATTACTGGTCTACCATGGAAGCAGACTACTATCAGCACTCCCAGACTTGTCATAAATGTCAAATCTATGCAGACAAGGTGCACGTACCCCCGATTCCTCTAAATGTCTTAACAACTCCTTGGCCCTTCGCTATGTGGGGAATCGACATGATTGGAGAAATCAAGCCTACAACATCCAATGGACACCGCTTCATTATGGTGGCCATTGATTACTTCACAAAGTGGGTCAAAGCAGCTTCCTTCACATCCGTTACTAAGAATGTTGTTGCCCGCTTCATCAAGCAGAACCTTATTTATCGGTACGGTATCCCCGAAAGGATCATCACTGATAACGGTACAAACCTTAACAATACTATGATCACCGCCTTGTGCGAACAATTCAAAATTTAACATCACAATTCGTCTCCCTATCAGCCAAAGATGAATGGTGCAGTTGAAGCTGCGAACAAAAATAACAAAAAGATCATACAAAAGATGACAGTCACCTACAAGGACTGGCATGAGATGCTACCGTTTGCTCTCCACGGGTATCGTACCACGGCTCGCACATCGACTGAGGCAACACCCTATTCTTTAGTTTATGGCATGGAGGCTGTTTTACCTATCGAGGTTCAGATTCCCTCCTTGAGAATCATGAAAGATGCTGGTTTAAGTGAAGACGATTGGATCCAAACCCGACTTGATCAGTTAAACTTAATTGACGAGAAGAGACTTACTACTGTTTGCCATGGTCAAACGTATCAAAAGCGGATGATTAAAGCTTTCAACAAGAAAGTCAGACGCCAAGTGTATCAAGTTGGAGATCTTGTGATCAAGCGCATCATCTTGCCACAAAGTGATCCCAGGGGCAAATGGACTCCTACCTACGAAAGACCATTTGTGATCAAGAACATCTTTTCTGGTGGGGCAATGATTTTAACCACCATGGACGATAACGATCTGCCGCACCCTGCGAACGCATACATAGTCAAAAGATACTACGCATAAATGACCCGCTAGGTTGACACACCTAGGCAAAAAAAAAGGGGGGCATCCCGGTGAATCGAAAACCCGAAAGGAGGTTCAGGCAAAAATTAGGGATAAAACAAAAATATGTACACCCGACAAGTTGAAAACCCGAAAGGGCGACTTGGGAAAAAAAGGGTTTCCTGGTGGACTGAAAACCCGAAAGGGCGGTCCAGGCAAAAGTTAGGAAATTAAAGCGTATGAATATGGCTCGTCGGATCACTTTAAGGACAATCTCTTCACAGACAAACTCTGAGGCTTCTGATCAATTCAATCATCTTTGGACGAAGCAACGAATGGACAAGATATTTGGAGATACGAAGGCTATAGCAGAATGGGAACCCCATGGGATTTTTACACACATAGCTATCTTTCTTTGTATAAAATTTTCTCATTTTTTATGACACCATCCTCTTACTAGGATGTCTGTCTCCTTTGTACAAAATACTTATTCAAAGTAAATACAAAGATATCTCTTTCAAAGTACAAAAAACTATTTGCCTTTTTCTTTACGCTTGTGTTTTATTTGCAAAAACGTCCAATGATTCATTAATGAACATATGCATTTGAACATAATTATTGTTTACAAATAAATAGGATGAAAAAGAGTAATTACTGACAGTTAGAAAGATTAGGAAAACGTCTTTAGGCTATTCCATGAGCAATCTCTACAACACGTCATTAAGATCCCCAGCGGAGCCAAAGCTTTGAATTACAGATCCCCAACGGAGCTGAGATTACCAACTACCAATCCCCAGCGGAGCCGAAACTTCGAACTTTCAACCCACAGCGGAAATCATCCAGTTTCTCCAGGTTTTCCCAACAAGCTGTCTTGAAGCTTGAAAATCAACCAGTAAACAGTTAACTTTTGTTTCTCCCCAACCTAGGGTAACTCCCCATTAGATTGGTATACAACCCAAACTCCTAAACTCCCCAGCAGAATTAAGCTTTTCCCCACAGAGTTTTCATTACAGGATAAACTTTTTCCCCACAGAGTTTTATTTATTTTTATTTTATTTTTTTATATTTTTTTAGTGCTTCTCGACAGAACAAAGACTCCCGTTGACAATCCCCAGTAGAAGTCATTAAAATTCTCTAGATTCCCCAAGCAGTTTCCTCAAGAAGTATATGGCATTACTCTCACAACAGAATCCTCAGCAGTAAATGATTTATTTTCCCTGGAAGTCAAGGATTTATTTTCCTCAACAATACAGCAAATCAGCTTACATGCGCATACATTACATTCATATATCATAAACATGGATAAAACACATCTATTGCATCATACATTCCATGCAGCATAACTTTGTGTTTCAGCTAACATTTTACCCTTTTCAGGATAAGATTAACAACTATCTTTAACAAATATTCAAAGATTTCAGATACAGTACAGATACACTCCAGACACGGAAGCCATTCTATTTCTCATTCAGATATAGTACGGATACGCTCCAGATACGGACGCCATTCTAATACTCATTTAGATTCAGCCTTCAGATACAGTACGAATATGCTCCATACACGAACACCATTTTGATACTCATTCAGCTTATAGATACAGTTTAGATACACTTCAAACACGAAAGCCATTCTATTTCTCATTCAGATACAATACGGATACGCTCCAGATACGGACGCCATTCTGATACTCATTCAGATTCAGCCTTTAGATATAGTATGGATACGCTCCAGACACGCCATTCTGATACTCATTCAGCTTATAGATACAGTCCAGATACGCTCTAAACACGGAAGCCATTCTATTTCTCATTCAGATATAGTACGGATACGCTCCAGATACGGACACCATTCTAATACTCATTCAGATTCAGCCTTCAGATACAGTACGGATACGCTCCAGACACGGAAGCCATTCTGTCGCTCATTCAGACTTAATTTCAAGATACAGTTCAAATACAGTTCAGATACGCTCCAGACACGGAAGCCATTCTGTCACTTATTCGGATTCAAGTACAAATACAGTTCAGATACCTTCCAAATACGGACATCATTCTGATGCTTATTCTATCGATTTACAACCAAACATTCTTGGATGGCATCTGCAATCCTATCTCCAACAAGATTCTAACATCTCTCCAAATGGCATCTTTAAGCCCATTCCCTCAATTACACTTTTGTCGAGCGCAAATTTATGGGCACTCTAGTGTCCAATCATCTTTTACCTTCGATTCACGAACGACAAAACTCGTCGATCTAACTCTTCAGGTTCAAGAAGATTGAACAGGGGCAGCTGTTGTACCCCAAAATCCCTCCCATTTTTCATAGAAAATACAACCCTAGAGATTCTCAGATATTCAAGATTGGCTCAGGAATTGATCAGACAGATTTTCTTCTGTGGCAGTAAACCAGCAATTAGGTGTTTTCTTGCAATTCACAAAAGAAATGAATTCTCAAAGATCTAATTGGCTTTCACATGTTTCCATGCTTTTTCAAGTTGACTGAAAGGTTAATGTTTGTTCTCAAGGCATGTTTGTTTGGGACAAGAGATGGAATCTAAGACTGTCATTTGGGACATTCATGTTTTGTTTGATCCAGGTTAACCAGATAATTTGCATCTTTTAAAACATTTGCTTGTTTAGGAAATGGAATAGATAGTGCGTGTTGGAATGCAGTTGCAAGATTACAGAATTATTGGATTACTTGGAGTTTAAGTTATCAGATGGGAGCATTTTTGTTTCAATTATCTTGATTGGGAATCTTTAAGAATTAACTAGGATGCGAAGATAAAATTACAGGTTATCGATAGTAAAGGGTTTTAATGGACACCGGAATATCTCATAAGACTTTCTCCATTTATTTCAAAAGTTGTTACAAAATAATTTATTATTTAAATACTTTAGGTTTTACAACTTATTGTATTTAAAAAAAAAATTAGTACAATTGTTGAATGTTGTTCTCTAAATTACAAAGAAAATGAATCTATGCCTAAGGTTGATTGAGCTTCCTTTGCTTCCATGCTTGCCACATAGTCTCTTGCTTCCACAGAGTCTCTTGTCTCTTAATTCATCACATTTTTATTTTTTCTCTATTTGCAAATCACAAGAGAATTATTCCTCTTGGTTCACAAAAAGAAGAAATAAGAAATGCAAGCAAGCTGTCCAAACAAAACAAATGCAGCAAACTTATCCAAACAAACAGAATAATACAAACTGAATGCAAGCAAGATGCATAAGCTAGGCAACAAACAACAAAGCTATCCAAACAAGAGCAAATGCAGCAAGGCTGTCCAAACAAACAAAAGGCGCAAAATAGGGCCAAAGAAGCAGCAAAATGGCAAGCAACAAACAGCAAGAACGAGGCAGCAAGCTAGCACCAAACAAACAGCATCAGCAAAAGGAAAGTATAGCAGTATAATAACCAAGTCAAACAAGCAAGAGGCTTGTTCAATAAGCCCAAATCATCATTTTCCAGTTATTTGCAAACTTTTCAGAAAAAGTAAAAGAGCAATTGACTCTTAGGGTCATTGAGAGAGAGAGAGAGAGAGAGAGAGAGAGAGAGAGAGAGAGAGAGAGAGAGAGAGAGAGAGAGAGAGAGAGAGAGAGAGAGAGGAAAGAAGTCACATAGGGATGCACAACCCTGCTGCCTTGATTATCACAATTGCATAAGAGTTGCTAGAAAACAAAAACTGCAAGAAAAAGAGCATGAGAACAATATGCCAAAGTATTCAAAATTTGGTGTTTTCCCACCATTTTGAATAAGCTGTCAAACCAAAGCAACTAATATAACAGTATACAATTCTCAAGCAGAAGGGGGAGAGAAAATTATCAAACTCAGAAATCTATCAAAGTCCAAAAGCATCAAAACTGTCAAAACATAACCAAAAGCCAAAAACTCCCAGCATCCATCCTCAAACAGCCAGAACCATAAACAAATCCTCAAACCATCATCCATCAAACCATTTTTCAAACTCAAAAAGTCTCCACTGTCAAAAAACACCAAACCATTTAAAAAACTCAGAATACTGTCAATAAAACCTGTTAAACACTTCAAAACCTGCATAACCAAAAACCTCCAAAACCAAAGGCAAACAAAAATTGTCAAGGCCTCAAACCATCAAGCCAAAAATGCCCAGACCTGTCAAACTTATAATAACAAAAACCTGTTGATAACCAACAAGTCCAAAACCAAAAAAACATACTCAACCACACCTGCAATCCATCAACAAGACTTGCCATAACCAAACTGTAACAACAACTTTCAGAAAAAACCCCAAACCATTTTCAAAACCTACAAAACTTTCAAACCTGTCAAAAGCCAAACTGTAACAAAGCAAAAAACCAGAAGAAAAACATACTCAACCAAAACCTACAAAACTTTCAAACCTGTCAAAAGCCAAACTGTAACAAAGCAAAAAACCAGCAGAAAAACATACTCAACCAAAACCTGTAAAGCAGTTTAAACCAAATCTCCAAACCTCAAACCATCTCAAGCTTCAAGCACAAAACCAAAAAAAGCCTAAAACCATAATCAAATAAAACAGTATTCAAGCCTCAAACATCATCAAATCATTATCATCAGCCAACATCATCAAATCATTATCATCAGCCAACATCATCAAATCATTATCATCAACCAACATCATCAAATCATTATCATCAACCAACATCATCAAATCATTATCATCAGCAAACATCATCATCATTCAAAGCAAAGAGGATAGGAAAAAGGTTACCAGAAACACCAGCACTTTCAATCTTCATCTCCTCCCTCGCAAGCTCTCGCCACCAAGGAGCATCATCATCGTATCACTATTCCCTTCCATTTCACATAAAAGCCCCAAACATGTATGGCTTCTTCACCCTCCTTACAAACTATTTCCTGCATCTCAATGAATAGCAAGTAGATTAACAGAAGAGCATGAACAAAACACGCAAAAAAGGATGAAACTGTTAAGCCTTAAACAAAACAGAACCATACCTTTCAAGAACAAAACCCTTAGAGCTTGGTTAGGAAGCATGAGAGACGACACTCCGGCAACAGAGGGTAGAGGGAAGATCAGATAAGCACAAATTTCAAACCCCTTAGACAAATTCATTTTAAAACTTAGGGTTTCCAGAAAAGGGGCAAACCAGGGCGAGACCAAGAGGCCAAGGGTCGTTTCACTCATGAAATTAGGAAGAGGCAATCGGTGAGATAATAACAGAGATAGAAAGATGAACAAAAATTGGAAGAGATGAATGAGAGAAGGCGAGAACGGCGCTGCTGTACCAAGGGTTTCCACAAACCCTAAATTTCGTTTAGCTCACCCTAATCAAATGTTAAACAGTTTAAGAACCTTGGGTCTTGTTGTGTTTACATTTGCTCCTAAAGCCCATGCACGTTTGCTATTTCACCCCCATCTGGCATTGTTTTGCTTCAGCATTCCTCTTTTGGTCCTCAACCTTAAATCTCTTAAGCCCATTTCTTCTTTTTAAATTTGTTTTTATTTGTTTGGAAAAATGCCAAAGAAAACCAAAATACTTTTTTTGTTTATTAAATTAATTTAAGTCTTGAAATTAATTTTTTACCTTTTTTTTATAAACTCCCTTTTATTATTATTTTTTACATTTAATAAAAACATCAAAAGAATTAACTTAGCTTATTTTATTTCTTTAAATTTATTTTTATAATTAATAAGAATACAAAATAATAATAATAAAGATTTAATCAATTTCTTTTTAGAATATGTTTTATTTTTCTCTTTTCAAGTAAATACATTTCATTTCATATTTTGTTGACTTTATTTCATAAATTGTCATAGCTTTATATTAAATCGCACAACAATTCGATTTGGTTGTATTGTTTGATATTTGGACATTGCTATTTTCATTTGATTCATCCCCATTTGTAACAATTGTACCCCCATTCCCGAATACTTTTGTAATAGCGTAGAATTTCAATTCCCGCAATTTATTGCTTTCTATATACTGTATAGTAACTAGACATGTATGGAAAGATTCAAAAATCAATCGCTAGATGACCTAATCAAAGAATAAAATAACTTGAAACCAACACACTTTCTCATACGTGCACCTCTAGGGCAACCTCGCTCGTTGCCTTAGAAATACAATCATGTCCCTCGAATATGAGACACTCTAGCAACGACCCTTCGATAAACAAAGATCGTAGTCCCTCGATGACCCTCGATGTTGCCTTCGATTAAAACGATCTCGTCCCTTACAAAAAATTGCTAAAGTTCCTCACAAGTTGCCTTCAATGATTGTAAAATTGACCTGCGCCTGTCCCTTCACATCCAATGGTGGGGCTTCTTACCAAATCAATGGTAAGATAACACTATTAAAAGGAAGAAGAAAAGAACAACTTAAGACCTTTCGAGTAGATAGATTCGCTCTTAGTTACTCGCTTGCTCACGACAAAAACTTTTACACCTACACCTCCATTTCAAAACAATTTCAAAAAGTTAAAACGTTTTGTATACGTTCTTATAGAGACGAGAACCATTGCAAAGCCTCTTTTCAAAACACTTTTCAAAACACGATTCACAAACACATCTTTGAACCATTTTTTCGAAACAAAACTTTGTATACCTTCTTATAGAGACGAGAACCATTACAAAGAAATTTTCCAAAATACTTTCAAAACCCACACCACAAGCACACAATCAAACAAAAGCAAGTGATCTAAATGAGTAACTAAGAGCCCATGGAAAACCATTGATGAAAAGGGTGCTAATACCTTCCCTTTTCATAATCTACCCCCCGAACCCGAGAAAATTCTCGAAAGGTCTTTCCTGTGCTTTTTTACCTTTCCTTTTGGATAAAAGAAAAGTCGGTGGCGACTCTTGCTAACCGCACAAGTGCGAACGAAACGTAAAACATCTAGTCAGTTCTCCCACCGTATCACAACTATGTTGAGGTTTTTTCCTGGTCATACGAAGACATGTCGGGACTTGACACTGATATTATGGTTCATCGCCTACCTACAAAAGAGGATTGCCCTCTAGTAAAACAGAAGGTTCGTTGTATGCGGTCGAATATGTCAGAAAAGATCAAGGCTGAAGTCATGAAACAGTTCAATGCCGATTTCTTAGCTGTCACGTCTTATACACAATGGGTCGCCAATGTTGTTCTAGTACCTAAGAAGGACGGTAAGGTATGTATGTGTGTGGACTACAGAGACCTGAATAGGGAAAGCCCCAAGGATGGCTTTCCGCTTCCCTATATTGATGTTCTAGTTGACAACACCGCACAACATTAGGTATTCTCCTTCATGGATAGTTTCTCCGGATACAATCAGATCAAAATGGCACCTGAGGACATGGAGAAGATGACCTTTGTCACACAATGGTGCACTTTCTGTTACAAGGTTATGCCATTTGGATTGAAGAACTCTGGGGCAACCTATCAACGCGCCATGGTAGCTTTGTTTCATGATCTGATCCATCACGAGATAGAGGTCTACGTTAATGACATGATAGCCAGGTCTCAGACTGAAGAGGAACACCTTGATCACCTACAGAAGCTATTTGACAGGCTAAAGAAATATAAACTGAGGCTAAACCCGAATAAGCGCACTTTCAGAGTAAGATCCGATAAGCTCTTAGGTTACGTTGTCAGCGGCAAAGGTATTGAGGTAGATCTGGAAAAGGTTAAAGCCATAGAAGAAATTCCAGCTCCTCGCACTGAGAAGGAAGTTAGGGGATTCTTGGGACGCCTAAACTACATCACCAGATTCATTTCACATCTAACTTCTACTTGTGAGCCAATCTTTAAATTACTGAAGAAAGATCAAGCCGTGAAGTGGAATGATGACTGCCAGAATGCCTTTGATAAAATCAAAGAATATCTTCAAAAGCCTCCAATTTTAATTCCTCCAGTCGAAGGAAGACCTCTGATCATGTACTTAACAGTGTTAGAGAATTCAATGGGGTATGTGTTTGGGCAACATGACGAGTCTGGTCGAAAAGAGCATGCAATATACTACATTAGCAAAATGTTTATCGACTGTGAAATAAGATACTCACTGCTCGAGAAAACTTGTTACGCGTTGGCATGAGCTACTCACCGACTAAGACAATATATGTTGACTCACATTACCTTGTTGATATCTAAAATGGATCATATCAAGTACATCTTTGTGAAGCCCGCTCTCTCCGAAAGAATAGCAAGATGGAAAATAATCCTGACCGAATACGACATTCAATATACAACCCAGTAAGCAATTAAGGGAAGTGTATTAGCTGATCATTTGGCTCATCAGTCTGTGGATGACTACCAATCCATGAATTTTTAGTTCCCGGATGAGAACATCATGCTAGTAACTGATTGTGAAGAACCTGGACTGGATGAAGGACCTGAAAAAGGATCCTGATGGACTATGGTTTTTGACGGAGCTTCCAACGCTCTTGGCAATGGCATCGACGTTGTGATCATATCTCCTGATGGATGTCATACTCCTTTCACTACCAGGTTATGTTTCAATTGTACCAACAATATGGCTGAGTATGAAGCATGTATCATGGGTCTCAAAGCTGCAATCGATTTAAGGATCAAGTTCTTAAGTGTGTTTGGAGACTCAGCTTTGGTAATCAGCCAGATCAAAGGAGAATGGGACACGGAGCATCCTAATCTCATCCCATACAAAGAGCATATATTGACACTAATCCCATACTTTAAAGAAATTACCTTTGAACATTTTCCACGAGAGGAAAATCAACTAGAGGACGCGCTAGCTACGATGTCATCCGTGTTCAAGGTCAGGTGGGATAATGAGGCTCCTCAAATCACCATTGAGATAGTGGACGAGCCAGCATGCTGTTACGAGATTGGTACTAAAGAAGTAGTGGACAAGCCTTGGTTCCATGAAGTCAAAAGATATCTCGAAGCCCAAGAATACCCTGAGGGAGCTTCAGTCAATGATAAGAAGTTCCTAAGAAGGTTCTTTGCCAAGTTCTTCTTCAGTAATGGGATCCTCTACAAGCGCAATCATGACTCTACCTTGCTTCGATGTGTAGACAAGAGTGAGGCAGAAAAGATGGCTGATTTGCATGAAGGTACCCGTGGCACCCACTATCGTGGGCACTCAATGGATAAAAAGATCCTACGGGCATGATATTACTGGTCCACCTTAGAGGCAGATTGTTATCAGCATTCGCAGACTTGCCATAAATTCCGGATCTATGCTGATAAGGTGCATGTATATCCAATTCCTCTGAACGTCTCGACTGCTCCTTGGTTGTTCACAATATAGGGCATCAATATGATTGGGGAGATCATACCTACAACTTCTAATGGGCACCATTTCATCCTGGTTTCCATTGATTACTTCATGAAGTGGGTCGAGGCAGCTTCATTTGCTTATGTTACCAAGAACGTAGTGGCCCGATTCATCAAACATAACCTTATATGTCAGTATGGTATTCTAGAAAGAATCATTACAGATAATTGTACCAATCTCAACAATACTATGACCACCGAACTCTGCACGCAATTCAAAATCCAGCATCATAACTCTTCTCCTTATCGGTCGAAGATGAATGGCATTGTAGAGTCTGCTAACAAAAACATCAAGAAAATCATACATAAGATGACGGTGACATACAAAGATTTGCACGAGATGTTACCATTTTCTCTTCATGGTTACCGCACCACAATGCGCACATCAATAGGGGCAACTCCTTTCTCTTTGGTATACAGTATGGAAGTTGTCCTTCCCATTGAGGTCCAGATCCCTTCCTTGAGGATCATGAAATATGCAGGGTTGAGCAAAGACGAATGGGTTCAAACTCGACTTGACCAGTTAAAACTGATTGACGAAAAAGGGCTCACGGCTGTCTTCCATGGTCAGATGTACCAAAAACGTATGATCAAAGCTTTTAACAAGAAGGTCAGACGGCAAGTATATCAGGCTGGTGACCTGGTAATCAAGCGTATCATACTTCCACAAGGTGATCCCAGGGGCAAATGGACCCCCACATACAAAGGGCCATTTGTGATCAAGAATATATTTTCTGGTGGAGCCATGATCTAACCACTATGGATGGTGACGATCTTCCGCACCCTGTAAACGCTGGTATAGTTAAAAGATACTACGCATAAACAAAGACATGCTAGGTCAACTGACCTAGGAAAAAATTAGGGCATCCCGAAGAACCAAAAAGGTTCGGGAAAAAATTAGGGATATACATAAAAAATCTATACACCCGGCAAGTCGAAAACCTGAAAAGGCGGCTTGGGCAAAAAAGGGTATCCCGGTGGACTGAAAACCCGAAAGGGAGGTCCAGGAAAAAGTTAGGGATTTAAATCATATAACTATGTCCCGTTGAATCACCTTACAACCAATATTCAATATCAACTATCAAGCTCAAGCGGTACTACAATCAGATTTGGACAAGTAGCAAAAGGGATGAGATGCTCAGAGACATAAAGGAAATAACAGAATGGGAATCCAATGGGATTATTTCACATAGCTATCTTTCTTTGTATACTATTTTTGTATAATTTCCATTATTACGACGACATTCTCTTACTAGGATGTCTGTTTCCTTGCACTGAAACGCTTCTTTCAAGTTAATACAAAACTATTCCTTTGAAAGTGCAAAACTTATGTTTTTATTATTATTTTTTATGTGCGAAAATGTCCAGTGATTATTCTTGAACATATGCATTTGAATATGATTACTTCTTATAAATATACACCTAAAAACAGAAAGACAATTGCTAATGACTTTAAGAAATGGGACAATATCTAAGGGCCATCCACAAAATCCCCGAAGATGTTTTCCCCGGCAGATACCTTCTCCAGCAGATACAGAGACACGGGCATTCTACTACAAGGTCTCTACCACATTCTCAGTTTGCAGCCTAATGGTGTCAGGTATTCTCATACCCCCAGCGGAGCAAGAATCTTTAAATGACCACTCCAACAAAAATTCCCCAGTGAAGTCGCCAAGCTTCTCGGGATTCCTCAACGGGATTTCGACAAAATACCCAAACAGTTCACGGAGTTTACCTTCCCCAACAAAGTTTATTTCTCTAACAATGGAAGTTCATCTCCAAGCAGTTCAACTTCAAACAAAATCTGAAGACCTACATTCTTCACCACCAGTAACCGGGATTTATTTTCCCTAATTCAACAACACATCAATGTAACAACTGACACGTTCATACATTGCATACATACATCATTTCTACAAACATCATAGCATATATAGAACAAATGCATATATCACAATCTCATTTATTTTGAGAGCATCATGCAATTCATACATCATGACATCACATGAAACTGACTTTACCTTTTCATGTTAAATCAGTGGACAGACAAACACCATCAACTTATACAGCAGGTCAAAGATTAATATCCGAAACCAGACGGGGAAACTATCTATACGACCAAGTGGTATGAACTCCCGAAGCAAGATGAGTTTACCAATAAATAAAACAAGTCCCATATTAATGCCTGTAACCAGCCAGGAGAACTATTTGCGGACGACCAACTGTGGATTAACACCTGTAACCGGCCAGGAGAACTATCAACATAAAGAGATTAAAGATTAATACTTGTAACAATCTAGGAAAATTGTCTTTCTTTATCAGGTCAGACATTAATACATGTAACAATCCAGGACAACTATCTCAGCGACTGACAATTTTCAAGTTCCAGATTAATACCTGAAACCAGACAGGAAAACTATCTACACGACCCGATGAAGCAATCTTACACGGGTTCCTTCTCATATATCTTCGAGTGCAGACTAACACGAACTCATCCTGGAAAAGCCCTACGCAGGATCTTTATAATGCATCTTCAGGTAACGTTTAATTCCATTATCCCCAGCAAGCTACTGTGAAGCCTGGATTTCGACCAGATAACAGTTTAAGTTGCTATGAAGCCTGGGATCCGACCAGATAGTAGTTCACTTCTTTAATTACTGTGAAGCCTGGAGTACAACCAGATAACAGTTCAATTTCATTTTACCGCGAAGCCTGGAGTTCGACCAGATAGCAGTTTACTTTTTCAATTACTATGAAGCCTGGACTCGACCAGATAATAGTGTACCTCAAATTCAAGTTGAAGCCTGGATCTGACCAGATAACAGCTTAGTCTCTTCAAATCACTAAAGCCTAGACACGACCATATAACAGTTCGATTCACTGAAGCCTGGTTCCGACCAGATAACAGTTCGATTCACCGAAGCCTGGTTCTGACCAGATAATAGTTTAAGTTACTGTGAAGCCTGGGGTACGACCAGATAACAATTTAATTTCATATTCCCCAGTAGATTGCTGTGAAGCCTGGAATACGACCAGATAAAAGTCAACTTTTGTTATCCTTAGCAAGTTATTGTAAAGCCTGGATTTCGACCAGAAAGCAGAAACTTTCATCTCTCCAGTCAAGAGGTAGCTTCCCTAGTAGAGTAATAGACAACTGAAGTTCCTAGACTCTATTCCCCAAAGAGTTTTCCTCAAACAGGAGAACAACAGAAACCCACATTCCACAGCAGACTCCTCCTCAGACAACAGGAACAGGAACCCCTAAAGGGACCATGTGTAAAATCATCATCTGCTTTAGATAGCATCCTTAAGCCCATCTCTGACGACTCTCAGTCATCTTCTCCAAATGGAATCTGTAAGCCCATTCTCGACATCATCAACCAACAATATTACTTCATGTGAGTGCAAATTTCTAGGCACTCTAGTGTTCAATCATGTTTCACCTTCAGATCATGAAAGGAAGACAAGTCAATCTAAATCCTCAAGTTTAAGAAGATTGAACACGGGCAGCTGTTGTACCCCAAAATTTACCCTCTGTAAACCTTTGAGTTAAATTTTCTTGACAAGACCGTATTATATACTAGTATTTTACTATTCTTTGTTCTATGATATCCATTTTTTATATGTTAACTGATTAATGTTTTTTATTTCCATTTTTCAATGACTCAGTTTTTCCTGCTTACCGAAGAAGATGGGTCAAAAATTTGACTGTGTCAAGGACATCAACAACACAAAGGAAACATGGAGATTGGCTGTTTGAATTACTGATGCATGGAGCATTATTAACAGTAAGGGTATTGAACATATGGGGATGGTTATAATGGATGCATCAGTAATGTTATCCACATACTTGAAATCGTTTTAAATCATATGATCTTAGGGTTTCTGTAGGTAGTTTTTTTTTGTTTTAACTTATAAGCAACATTTATGTTTTCATTTGTCATTAGGGTGATAGGATACATATTTTGATTCGTGTTGATCATACATTAAAATGGAAAGAACGAATTCAAGAGAACATCACATGCATAATTAACAACGACATAATTTATGATAATGATTTCCAGTTGAAGCTTTGGGATCATTCCAAAAAGTATGTGTTCTTTGGTGGTACTTCTTTAAAAGCTATTGATGTTCAGAACCTTCGACCTAAAATATATTATTTCAAAGACTTTGTGTATATTCTTGGAGGCAGATGTGAACTTAACCGTCTTGAAGGCATCATATTATGCAGTTCATTGTAATTTTCAAAATTTCATCATTTGATAATATATATACAAATTTTACACTGTATGTGATAATTTATTTTTGTATATGTGTTGTAGATCTTATTAGTGTTGTGCATGAGATCAATAATTTTCAGTATAACACACCAGGAAAAAAGACATTTGTTTCTTTTATTCTGAAAGACTTGAGGTAAATGTTAAATGACAATATTTTATATTTTTAGAATGATAAGTGTGTTTCAATCTTTCATTTGGTCTTTTCTTAATCTGAACGTATCTACTTTTAATATTGGAAATAGTGGTAATTTTATCAATTGTACATTATGGGAAAGCTACGGAACTAAGTTTTTGGAGTACTACAATGACCCAAGTCACAGTGGTGCTACTGTTATTGTTCTAACTCATGAAATGATCAAGAATTCACAAGGTTTGAACTTATTACTTTTCTCTAGTTTTACTGCATAATGGCACTGTTTCGTTGACTCAACTTTGTTGGTTATATTTTTAGTTTCAAATGAATGGAGTGGTTCTAACGAGAGCAATAAAGAGGAAGAATATCTAAAATCTTTGAACACAATAAAAGTTAAAGTTGGACGACGAATTGCTTCCACCCACATTAATCCCTAACCATAGTGGAGATAGTGTTGAAGGGAGTGAAGTGATTATGGAAGAAAATAAGAATATTGGGAAATATGAGAAGGATTCGATTACATGAGACATATTTTATAAATATATGGTGAAGGGAATAAAGAATTTTATTATAGGAGGGGATGATACAATAGAAGAAGATAAAAAGTTGACTCAGGAAGATATGGAAGATTTGAAAGGAATGAAGGTGGAAGAACGTATGGATGAAGATATGCATGCCTAAAATTTATTTTCTCAAAGTTTGAATAGAAGAGGATTCATAAAACCTAGAGAAGAGGACTTATCGTAAAGCTTCTTGGTAGAAGGACTGGGTACAAGGCGTTTGAGACCAGATTGAAACAGATGTGTGTAATAAGTAGGGTGATCAATATTATTGGCTTGAGTAATGACTATTATTTAGTCATATTTTCACATGACGATGATCATAATGTTGCAATCATGAATGGACCTTGGTTCATATATGATCATTACTTAACAGTGAAAGAGTGAAATCCAGACTTTCATCCTGCAAGTGACACGATTGAAAAAGTTGTAATGTGGGTTCGAATTTCGGGTTTGTTGATTGAATACTACGATTCCAAAGTTTTAACATTTATTAGCAACAAGATTAAAAATACTGTGTAGGTGGATAAAAATACTCATATGCAAGAGAGTGGAAAGTATGCTCGTCTATGTGTTGAATTATATATGACAAGTCCATTAATAGTTATGTTCACAATCAAAGGAAGAAAGTTATTGAAGAGAACAGTAAAAAGCTGTTGTGATTTTATTCCTCATCTCTAGGCTGATTTATGTAGTGGAAATACAATAGATATCTATCATGTCCAACTTGTCTATCAAACGCTCAAAGGTAGGTCTTGCCAAAATTTTGGTCAAGATATCCGCAGTTTACTGACTTGAAGTCACAAAAGGGAGACATATTATTCCAGCATCTAACTTCTCCTTTAAGCAGTATCAATCATGTTGAACTAGGTCATGAGCTACGCTAATGGCAATTTTACTGTCAGGGTATAATTTCAATGGGAGCTCTATTGTCATCTTAAGTTCTTTTAGGATTCTAAGGATCCATAATCCTTCATAAATACCTTGAGATGTAGCTTTAAACTCAACTTCTACATTATTTCTTGCTCCTCTATGTCACAAGATTACCCCAAACATAGGTACAATAGCCAGAGGTTGATCTTCTATCTATGACCGAACCAGCCTAATCACCATCGCTGAAGATAGACACATTTCTTTCACTAGTTTTCTTAAAATGTAAGCCTTTTCCAGGATTTCCCTTTAACTATCTCAGTATCCTGTAGACTTCCTCAAGATGTTCCTCATAAGGAGAATGCATAAATTGAGTTACTACACTAACTGAGAAAGCAAAATCAGGTCGGGTGTGTGACAAATAAATCAGTTTCCCAACCAATCTCTGATATCTTCTATTATCAACAGGAACATTACCTTCTCCCCAAATTTTAGCATTAGGATCCATAGAGGTACCTACAGGACGACATCCATTCATTCTTGTTTCTTTCAATAAGTCTAGAATGTATTTTTGCTGCGAAACCACAATACCATTTTTTGACCGAGCAACCTCCATACCATGGATCCTAAGTCCTTGATTTCAAAGTCTACTTCTAATTTTCCGTTTACTCTTTCCATTTCAACTGTATCGTCTCCAGTAAGGACAATATCTTCAACATAAACAATCACGACAGCTAATTTCCCATTATGGGAGAACTTTGTGAATGAAGTATGGTCAAGCTATCCTTAAATGTACCATTGTTTCTTCATATACTAAGTGAAATTTTCAACCCAAGCTCCAGGGGAATACTTTAATCCATATAAAGTCTTATTTAATTTGCATACATTTGATCGAAATTTGTTTTCAAATCTAGGAGGAATGTCCATGTATACTTCTTCTTCTAGATCTCCATTAAGAAAGACATTCTTATCATATAACTGATGTATGGGCGAATCCAGGTTAGCAGCAAGAGATAAAAGAATTCTGACAGTGTTAAGTTTAGAAACAAGAGCAAATGTTTCTGAGTAGTCTATACCATATGTCTGAGTAAAGCATTTAGCCACCAAGCGAGCCTTGTACCTTTCAATTGACCCATTTGAATTATACTTCACAGTAAATATCCATTTGCATCCAACTATATTCTTACCATCTGGTAGTGTCATAACACTATAAGTTTTGTTCTTTTCTATAGTTTTCATCTCCTCAAGTACAACTTCCCTCCACTTTAAAATTTCTAGAGCAACCTGTACATTTTTTGGAATTTCTACAATAGACAATTTTGAGGTGAAGGCAGACAAAGATTTTAAGATAAATTTGAATATGATATAAAATTGGATATGTAGTGTTTAGTACAAGATCTAAGATATTTTCTAATGGCAACAAGATCATCTATATCAGGATACAAAATACAACTTTTAGAAACATAGATGGACTTACCTTTCTGTTGTACCCCTAAATTTTCCCTCTCATTTTACTCAAGTCATGCCCATTGAGGTTCCCAAATTGCTTAAGGATGACTAAGAATTGACCAGACAAATTTTCCTGCTAAGTCAATGAACCTCTAATTAAGGTTTCAATTTTCATCAAGATGTTTGAGCTTCAAAGGTATCAAATGTTTTCCATGGTCCTAATATGCCTTCAAGTTTTTCCATGCCAAGTTTCATGCCTTGCACAACAAGTTTGCTTAGACAATTGCTCAAATACTTGAGAATCAACTATACTAGGTCAAAAGTAAAATGTGGCCTATATATAGTCAACCTTCAAGGTTTTTGGTCAACCTCAACATTTTGAGGTAATATCCATCATTTGACCAAGGGTTGATCATGATTTCTCAATAAATGCTCCTAATTCATTAAAAGTCAAGAATTGTTAATTAGGGTTTCTATAGGAAAGGTCAACCAAACTTTGACCAGGCATAACTTTCACATAATTCATCCATTTTCCCCAACCAAATCTAATTTTGAAGAGAATCCAATTCCCTACAACTTCTTTTTAGCCCACAAGTTCAGGAAATGCACCATTTTAAAGATATAAGCTCAAACCTTACATGTCATTTTTAGAAAGTCAACAAAAGCCACTTTTTGCTAAGACCTTTTACATCAAGATAAAATCTGCAAATGTAAAATTGATCAAAAGAGGGATTGATGTAGTCATCTTGGTATTTCCAAAAAGTCCAAGATCATCATCATGAGATGAAAATTGAGCAAGTTACGGCCTGCATAAGTTGGGTAATTTTCAAGAAAATGCATGGAGTCAACTTTGGGAAAATCATTTTTCAAGCTAATGGGCCTAATCTTTAGGGCCTAAACATGTTCATGACATGTCTAAGGACCCCTAAAACCATTTTTGCATAGTCTTGATCTTATTTGCATTTTATATTAATTTTATTTAATTAAAAATCAAATAAATCAAAATTGATGCAAATTATATGGGCCATTATTGACTGGACTTGGTTTGATGCATGAAGGGGCCCGATATTTCGTGTACAACAAGGCCAGCATGTCCAAATTCATTCAAATTAAAAAAAAGACAAGATTCCATGTCTTTGGCAAAGTTACAAAACATCATTCATGGTTTTAAAAACACATGTTTATGACTATCATTACCTTTGTTCTCTTGTCTCCTCCCTCCTCTCTATATAAAGGACAAACTAGCAAGCTTCAAGACACAAGAAGACATCCTAGAAAGAACTCTCCATAAATCTCAAAATTTTCTCAAAGTTGTAAAATTCACATATCTATTTCCCCATGGTTACAGTCCAAACAAGTGACCAAGTCACATTCCTGAGGTGCCCAAGAGTTGAACCACACCCATATTCAATCCCTTTCACGCCCAGAACACCTCAACTCGAAAGCACTAGTTTGGTATATTTCTTTAAATTCAATCTTGTTAAATATGCATTGTTAATCAATCTAATGCATGCAAACATGTTCATAGAAATGTATAGAGCTAGTTGGACGTAAAGCATGTGAGCTTTGGGGCTTAAATCACGAAATGCCATTTTCAACTCAGATCAGACACTTTGTTTCAAAGTGCATAATCCAGGAACCTTTAGCTTAAAATGACACCGGATTCAGACTCAGGGAAATTTTTTAAGGGGGGTAGGGTTGTCTTAGATCTTTGATTGATGTCATTTTGCAGGATTGGTCTTAGAGCCAACCGGAGAAGACAATTGGAAGGTTGACTCCGGTGGTTGACTCTAGTGGCAGGAATGCTGTCCCACTATTGGCCCATTCAAATTCCAGCGCGAGCGAGTTTTGAAATTCAACTATTTGAGTTTTTTTATAATATTTATATTTCTTTGCGTTCATAATAACAAATGAGTAGGTATCCTGGTGGTAGAGCATGCATGTTTGAGGCCTTTGAGTTTGAGTTTGATCCCCAGATTTACATTTTGTTTTTCTAACAATTCCATTTCAGATCTCACACGTATAAGGGTCAACAGGTGCATGGTGTGGCTCTTATCTGGACCATTAGATTCATCAAATCATCAATCCAACGTTCCAAAGCCATGATGACCATAGTTCACTCCAGGGCATGCTTCCCTACTAGATCAAACAGAACTCATGGGCTCAGTTTGTTTTGGGCCTTGCAAAAAACCTTATTTACACCCCCTAACTTTTTCTTTTGTAGCAGCTCATTTACTTTACTTTTATTTTATTATTTATTATTTCATTTTCCATTTTTCTTTAATAACCAATTTATTTCAATTAAAATCATAAAATCAAATAAAAATTAGATTTAGGATTTAATTAATTAAACTTTATTTTTACAATAAAATTAATTAATTTAATCATTTTGAGTTTATTTCCTGAATTAAAATTCAATTAGAATTAGGTTTATAATTCAATTATATTTACAAAAAAACATTTTTCTACTTAGATTATTTTTAGGTTTTACATCTTTCCCCTTTTTCATTCTCCACGAGTTACTTATTTCTTTCGCATTATTTATTTTCATGAATAATTGTAATTGTACAAAGGATGTAATAATTTAACTAGGACCCTTTACTTCCCCTCCCCCCCATTTTTGTACATTATAAACATCCCCTCCCCGAATCCTTGTAATAGTCTAGGTTTCCGCTTTCTGCACTTTACATTTCCTACAAAGTATTAACTGCTAATAACTAGGATTGCATGGTAAGACTGAAAACAAAAAAGCGTTAGAAAACCTAATGATGCATGATAAATAACTGAATTGAACACAATTTCACATACGCACCTCTAGGGTATCCCACTTCGGTTGCCTTTGAAAAACAGTTCTCGAAACGTGAAAAGTTTTAGTGGTTGTCCTCTAGTTTGAAAGATCATAGGTCCCTCTATGACACTCTCAATGTTTCCTCGGTTAAAAGTGATCTTAGAACTTTAGGACAGTTACAAAAATTTCTTTCCAAGTTGCCTTCGTGACCGTAACGTCCCTTAGAATGCCCCTTATACATCCAACGACTAGAGCTACCTACTCGCTAATAGTAGGATAACACTGTCTAAAGGATAGGAGCAAAAGAACGACTCTTTCGAGTGCAAAGTAGATAGCTGTTAGAAGTTTTCTCAAAACATTTTTCGCACTTACACAAATACTACTTTTCAAAAACATTTTCAAAACACTTTTTATACTTTCTCCACTATTCCGAGAAACATTACAAAGTTCTCCGTACTAAGGCATTCTCAAAACATTTTCGAACACGCAAAGCACAAAGGTATTTCAAAATGAGCAAACCTCTAAGAGCCCATAGAAAACTACGGTTGGAAAGGGTGCTAACACCTTCCCTTTCCATAATCTACCCCCCTTACTCAGAAAATTCTCGAAAAGGTCTTTTTATGTTATTTTCACCCTTTCCTTAATTTAGATAAAAGAAAAGTCTGTGGCGATTGTGATATGGTGGCAGAATCGACTGTTTAATATTGGTTTTGCGTTTGTGTTTTCAAATGTTGCGGTAAGCAAGAGTCGCCACCGACTTTTCTTTTATTTAACTTAAGGAAAGGGTGAAAAGAACAGAAAAAGACCTTTTCGAGATTTTCTGAGTAAGGGGGGTCGATTATGGAAAGGGAAGGTGTTAGCACCCTTTCAATCAGTAGTTTTCTACGAGCTCTTAGTTGCTTGCTAGATCACTTGCTTTTGTTTGAAAATATCCTTGTGGTGCGAGTTTGAAAATATTTTGAAAACGTCTTTGTAATGATTCTCGTCTCTATAAGAATGCGTACAAAGTGTTGGTTTTGAAAATAGTTCAAAGAAGTGTTTGTGGAAGATGTTTTTGAAAGTGGTTTTGAAAAGTGCCTTTGTAATGATTCTTGTCTCTATATGAATGCGTACAAAGGGCTTTGACTTTTGAAAATGTTTCAATTGAAAGTGTTGGTGTGTAAATGTTTTTTTGTTATAAGCAAGCAAACAACTACGAGCGTCCTACCTACTCAAAAGATCTAACATTCTTTTCCTCCTCCTTTAGATGTTGCTATCTTACCATTGATTGATAAGAAGCCCCAATGTCGGATGTATGAGGGACATTCGAAGGGACGTACAATCATAAAGGCAACAGATGGAGACGCTTTAACAATTTTGTTTAGGGACTAGATCATTTACCGAAAGGCAACTGTAGGGTCATCGAGGGACTATGATCTTTAGTTTTAAGGGTCTTTGCTAAAGCGTCCTCGTTTCGAGGGACATGACTGTTTTATTTCCGAAGGAAACTAAAGTGAGGTACCCTAGAGGTGTATATGTGCAATGTGTGTTATGTTCAGTTATTTTTGTCTTTTGTGTTAGGTTTGCTAACGTTTTGTTATTAGTCTTGTCATGTAATCCTAGTTACTAGCAGTTAATATATACATGAATTTAAAGTGCAGAAAAGTGCGGGAATATAAATCCTACGCTATTACATGGCTTTGTGAGAGGTACATTATAGAAATGCAAAAAGTAAAGTCCTAGTTACTATTACAAACTGGGAAGCAGTTACAATAAGATGAAAAATGCGAAAGTAAATAAATGCGCGCGAATTGAGAATAACGTCTAAAAAATCCTAAGGTAAGAGGAAATCTTTTTGTTTTATTTTTATTTATAAAAGAAAATAAAACTTAATTCTATTTAATTTTAATTTCAAGAAAAGGTTAAAATAATTAATTAATTTGCTTACAAAATTAGTGTAATTAAAAAAAATATTAACTTAATATTTTTGTGATTTTGGTTTTAATGTTAATAAAACATGAGGCAAGAAAATAAAAGAAATAAGTAAAAAAATCCAAAAAAAAGAAAGAAAGAAACTGATACAGAGACTTTTTTCTTTGATCCAGAGGAAGGATTCCTTCGATTCACCCTCCTTTGACCTTCTTCCAATTGGGCTTAAGAGTTGACGTAAGCAAGCTTTGTTATGCACCTTTTCCTACCTCTTTCGATTGAGCCAGGGAGTGGTATGGGAAACCTTCGATTTGCACCTTCTCCACTTCTTTTGATTAAGAATGTGAATTAACATGGACCTATGGAGCATCATGAGTGCATATCCTTCATTCACACTCTTTTTGTCTTTCATTTGAATATGTACATGTTAGTTCCAACAAGAAAAGCAAACAAACCAAAAAGGCATAAACGATGAACATAACTTAAAAGGCTATCTACATTATGCTGAAATGAAAAATAAGTAAAGGCTATTTACATGCCATGCTTAAACGAAAGATGCAAGGTCAAGAGGACTTACCTTGCTTGAAAATGGAACTTGTGTGGGGACTAGAGTTGCTGGATACTCTTGGATTCGAAAGGGGAGAGAACAAATGTGGTGTGATCTTGTTGGGTTTTGAGAGCTTTTGGTGTGCTTCTCTTAGGCTGTGTATGCGTGTAAAATAATATGTGTGTATGGTTCCCCTGGGATTATGTCTCTCCTCTCCTGTATGTATGAATGTGGCCTCCTTATATAGAGGGGATAGAGGGGACAAGAAGGCAAAAGAGTAAACATCCATTAAGTTGGTGTTTTAAGGTCATGAATACCATTTTGAAACGTTGCAAAAGATGTGGAATTCTTGTCTCTTTTTGAATTTGAATGAATGTGGACACCTTTGGATTTCGAATACCTTCAGTCCCTGCCCTTCGATTGGCCTCAAGTTGTCTCCTTCGATTGGCTTTAGTTTCACCCTTATAGTTCCTTCGATTGAGTATGTCCACCTCAATTTGAATTGCTCAAGTCTTGATTCGAATTGTATAAGGCCTCAACATCCTGGCTTCTTTGATCAGCCCCTAAGCTCGCTTTCTTCCATTTCCCTGACCTTACTCAACTAGCCCAATCGAAATACTTTACTCTGGCTAGTCGAAGCTACCTTTGGCAAGAATGTACCTGTACAGGGGCTTGGGCTTGGCAATATGTAGGATTTTGGCCAGCAAGCATCTTGGAGCAAAACTCACCACAAAGACAACTTGTCTTCAATAATCATGTGTCCTTAGAATGAACCAGTGAATGCTTCTTCGAAGGGACCACATGAATATTCCTTCAAAGGGACTATCATGCGTGTCAAAGATTGAAAAACTGTTTCAAAGGGGACCCTTGCCCAGTCGAAGCTGGCACAAAGGCAGTCAATGCCTTGTGGGCGCTAGCATGAGACAGGTCAAAGCAAGCATAAAAGAGGCCATTGCCTAGTGACTCAGAATATACATGCAGGAGGCCACTGTTTGTGGATTAAAGGGCATTTGTATGGGATTCTCGCCTAAATGAAACTTGGAGCAATGCTTGCTCGAAAGGGGAACCAACAAGCAATCGAAGCTGATGGGCCAATGATTGGTCGAAGGGTTTTAGGAGCCCAGTCAAAGATTTCCATTATGCTAATCTAAGGACACTGCTCTGATGTGTCAGTCGAAGGACACTGCTCTGATGTGCCAATTGAAGGACACTGCTCTGATGTGCCAATTGAAAGACACTGCTCTGATATGCCAATCGAAGGACATTATTCAGATGCCAATTGAAAGACATTGTTGGCATGCCAATCGAAAGACCCTTTGCTATCATTCAAAAATTTCATTTTTCTTTAAGTAAGCGTTTGTAACCAACCATGTAAAAGAAACCTTGGGAAACATGAGAGGGCAAATTTTGGAGTATAATAGCGATTCTTAGTTACCGCAACATTTGCAAATACAAACGCAAAACCAGTATTAAACAGTCGGTTCTGCCACCGTAGCACACTTTCCTATTCTTAGGGGGTTGATCATTCTCCCAGTTCATATTCCTGACAATGTTGATATGTGGACTCATCCCTTCCTCTGTGGTGCTTTTTTCACAAAAACCTTCCCTTTCCAAGTCATGTTTCCTAATTCAAAAAAATTTCTTGATGTGGCTCATTATTTTGTGGCATTTCAATTAGATCATCATTATCATTGTTTTTAGGATTTTCATTATTTTCTACATGAGAAAATGTAGGCTCGGATTCACAAAGTTCCTTACTCATAATAGGAGTAGGATCAGATAAAGAATCATGGCCATTTTCTGTTTGTGCAGAAGTATAAGTTTCAGAACTTTGTGATACAGGCAAATATAAATTATTTTAAAAAACTCCTGTCCTTGATTTGAAACAAGTCTTCCTTTATATTCCCCTTGAAGATGAGTTTCATAAAAAAAAGGTTTATTTTCAAAGAATGCAATGTCCATAGTGACAAACATTTTCTTGTTTTTGGATCAAAACATTTATATCCTTTTTGGGTTGGAGAGTATCCAACAAAAACACATTTTATAGCACGTGGTTCAAGTTTTCCAACATTTTTATGTTCATGAACAAAAGTTATACAACCAAATATTTTTAATTTCATATTAGTTAAAACACGAGTACTAGGAAAACATTCTTTGAAAGTATTAATTGGAATTTGAAAATTGATAATTTTGGAGGACATTTGGTTAATTAAATATGCAGTTGTTAAAACAGTTTTGCCCCACAAATAGTTTGGTACTTTATTCGAGAAAAGTAGAGCTCTAGCAACCTCCAATATATGTCTATTTTTTCTTTCGGCCACTCCATTTTATTGAGGAGTATTAGGACATGAACTTTGATGTACAATCCTATTTTTTAGAAAAAAAACCATCCATGATATTGTTAAAATATTCTTTGCCATTATCACTTCTATAGACTCAGATATTTGTTTGAAATTGGTTCTGGACCATTGTAAAAAAATTCTTTACTGCCTTACAAACATCTAATTTCTCCTTTAATAAGTACACCCAACATACTCTTGTATGGTCATCTATAAATGTGATAAACCATTTTTTTAGAGAGAGAGAGAGAGGGAGTGTGTGTATGTACTTGTACGATTAGGGCCCCAAACATCACTGTGAATAATAGAAAAAGGTTTTAATGGTTTATAAGATTGTATTGAAAATTGGGAACGATAATGTTTTGCAAACTCGCATGATTCATATTTAAATGAAGAAAAGTTTTTATCATGAAATAACTTAGGAACAAGTGTTTTAATTAACGAAAACTAAGATGACCTAATATTAAATGCCACACCATAATGTTGTTGTCTTTATTATTCAAAAAGGAAAAAGACTCCAAGCAGGACCTTATTGTTTTTTAAGATAGTTGTGATGTAGATTAAATGTCAATGTAGTAGAGTCCTCCACTTTGCTTAGCACCATCAATCATCTTCCCCGAGTTCGAATCCTAAAAGACGCTGTGAGGTCAGAAAAAATTAGTTTGACAATTTATATTTTGGGCTAATTTACTGACGTGCATTAAATTACATGATAAATTTTGAACATGAAGGATATTTTTAAGAGTTAACATTGGAGACAACACAACTGACCCTTTACCTGCAAGGGTTGAAAAAGAGCCATCTGCTATTTTTATTTTCTGATTACCTGCACATGCACTATATGAAGAGAACAAAGTTGATTCACCTATCATATGATCAGAGGCACCTGAATCTACTAACCAAGTATGACTGAGACTGAAACTAAGAAATGCATAATTACCTTTTGTTACCATAGAGCAACTTTGTACACCTCCAATTGATCTGTAGTGAGTGGAAGTTGAGGCGAAGAGATTTATTGCCCTTGATCATAATTACTAGATTGAAATGTACGACCACCTTTCTTATTCCAGTTAGGAGGTTTTCCTTTGATCTCCTAATAAGTTTCACGAGTATTCCATTTTCACTTGCAGTGATCACACCAAGAAACTTTGTCTAACCTTTTTCCTTGTCAAGGTTCCTAGTAGCCAAAGTTGAACCTTCAAATTCAGATATCAGTGGTGTCTTGCCCATCATAATACCTTGTCGTGCCTCCTCCCTTCTTATCTTTGAAAAAGATTTTCGAAGAGTTAGCAATGGTATTTTTCCTAAAACTCTACCTCTTACCTCATCAAGGTCTTTATTAAGCCCAACGATAAAAATGAAGACACGATCAATTTCTTGCCTTTTAAGAAACAAAAAATTATCTTTTGTACACCTCCAATTGTCATCATAACATAGATCCAACTCTTGTCACAGGGTCAACAACTCATTGTAATAAGTAATTATGTTCCTGTCCCCTTGTTTCGAATGCCATAACTTTGATTTTAAACTAAAAATTAGTGAGAAGTTTTGAATATCAGAAGAAGATGAAACTCAACGAAGGAGATGTTATTATTGTGGTAGGTTTGGTCATATAAAATCCTTTTGCTATAGGTTGTATGGCTATCCCAAACATGTTACACAACATAGAAGAAAATAGGATGATGGTAGAGCAAAGTCTAAGAGGCTCTCCAAAAATGTCACTTGTAGACTCATATCTCACACCTCTCTCAGATTCTACAAGAGAGGGTTGGTATTTTGATAGTGGTTATTCTAGGAACATGACTGGTGTCAATTTTTTTTTGGTGGATATTAAATCATATTCCACTAACTATGTCACTTTTGAATATGGATCAAAAGGAGAAATAAAGGGTGTTGGAAAGTTGGACTATATAGGAAAACCTAATCTTGATGAGGTTCTATTTGTTAAGGGGCTGATTGTTAATTGATAAGTGTTAGTCAACTGTGTGACCAAGGTCTAAAAGTTAACTTTACTACATCTGAATGTCTGGTAACAAATGAGAAGAATGAAGTTATCATGAAGGGAGCCAAATAAAAAGATAATTTTTACTTGTGTATCTCTCAAGAAACAAATTTCTCATCAAGCTTGATGTTAAAAGAAGTTGAATTGAAGTTACTGCATCAAAAACTTTACCATTTACTCCTGAAAGGTGTGAAGAAAGTCCTATCAAAGGAAGGAGTCATAGGTATTACCAAGTTGAAAATTGAGAAAAGCAAAGTCTATGGGAAGCAAACCAAGATGTCACATCCAAAGTTGCATCACCAAATTACTTCCAAGAGGTCAGAAACTCATCATATGGAGTTAATGGAACCTGAGCAGGTTGATAGTGTTGGTAGAAAGAGATTTATCAGTGTGAATGCTAATGATTTTTCAAAATATACCTTGATAAACTCTATCAAAGAAAAATAAAATATAATTTAAGTTTTTAAGTACTTATAGCAATTACATATGGGAAGGAATGCAATAGATTCTCCATCTTTCCTCCATGTTGTTATGGTTAAAACTGTCAAAGGATGGAACAAAAGATCTCTACAAAGGGCTGATTTGAAGAAGATCTTTTCTGAGGTGATGACAAGGGAGGTCAGTGGTACCACTCTAAATACTTGTGACAGAATCAAGTAGTGCATGAGGTTATTTGATAAGGGCAAGAGGTGGAAGACTACCTGATGATGATCAAGGTTGTTTTGTGACCAACACTATAGTGTGCTTTTGCTGCTACTATTGATAGTGGCATGTGTGTGTGAATGATGTCCTACCAAATGTCATGGCATCTTTCCTAATGTGTGAACTTGGGTAGCTTATGTTTGGTTAGTTGGTCTGGAGTTTCTCGTGTCTTGGTTTTTCTCCTTGAGGGGGAGAAATAATCATCTAAAACAAGGGAGAATGATTGATCACTATTGTGAAGAAGACAAATGCTTTAGGCGGTTCATCATGAAATGTTTTGGTCTTCAATGAGTTTAATAACCCAGATGGTTCTTCAAGAAGTAACATGGAAGGACAAGGCAAGATGGACTTCGTGTGTGTTGGATGGTGTTGTACCCCAAATTTGCCCTCTCATGTTTTCCTAGGTCTTCCCCTACATGGTTGGTCACAAACCTTTGCCTAAAGAAAAGGAAAATTTGTGAGTGATGTTTTTAAGTTTCCTTCAATTGGCATCTCCAAAATGCCTTTCGATTGGTGTCTCCAAAATTCCTTTCGATTGGAATCTACAAAATTCCTTTCGATTGGCATCTCCAAAATGCCTTTCGATTGGCATCTACACAACGTCCTTCGATTGGCATGGACCAAGGTCCTTCGATTGGCCTATTAACAAGGACTTTAGATTGGCATTAACAAGTACCTTTTGACTGACATTGTAACAATGTCCTTCAATTGGCATTTTAATAAGTACCCTTCAATTGGTATCTGGACAAAGGTACTTCGATTGGCGTCTGAGCAAGGCACGTCGATTGGTATCAGAACAAAGTACCATTCGATTGGCATCTGAGCAAGGTGTTTCGGTTGGCATTTCAACAAGTGTCCTTCGATTGGCAAATCAGAATATACTTAGATGACATGACAATAAAGTGTCCTTTGATGTGCATATCAACAAGGTGACATTTCGATTGTTTCAAATGGAATAAAATCGAAGAATACAAGAAATAAGTTCGATTAGATTTAATTGAATATGAGAGTTTCCCAGATCAAGCAATCAATATGGAGTTTGACTTAATCTAAGAAGTTCTGATGGGAAGGTTCTGAGCATTTTGAATTGGAATTCAGAATCATCAAGGAGAAGAATGCTCTAATAAGGAAAGCTCTGAACAATGCTAATCATTGAAGAGGATAATGCTTAGGGGCTGATCAAAGAAGCTCTAATAAGGGAAGTTCTGAGCATTTCAAATCAGGACTCATAATCATCGAAGAGAACGTGCTTGGGGGCTGGTCAAAGAATCCAAGATGCTGAGAGTGTGTGCAATTCAAATCAAAATCACCACAAGAACAAGAGTTGATCGAAGAAGCTCTGGTGAGGAAATTCTGAGCAATTTGAATTTGTGCAAGGCGCCAAACATGACATGTCCAGGTTCATCCAAGATTCCAAAAGAGACATGAATATTTCAAAAAAGGAATTTTTTAATATGTTTGATTCTTGTCTCATTGCTTTAAAAGCCTGGTTAAATGAATATCTCTTGCCGTTACTATGCACCATCACTCTCCTATAAATATAAGATGCCAACACAAGTCAAGGAGAGGACAGAAGGGGATACTACACACACACGCTGCCTCAGAAAGCACATCAAAAAATCAAAACTCACAGAGTGATCCCAATCGAAATACATTTTTTGCAGGCATCCCCATTCCAAAAGAATACCAGATTCGTTTTCCTGAGTCATCCAGGAGTCCACCCCAACTCCTAAGCAAACATCTCCACAGATAATACATCTTCGATTGGTAAGGGTTTGCAAAACAAAAATTGCACCTTCATGACATTTAAATACACATTGCACATATATTCTTGTTATTACTGATTATGTTGCATGTAAGCTAAAGCTCAGAGATGAGATCATGCTATTGCTGGGGAACGATCTAAGTTTTTCCTTCGAATCTCAGGATAAAACAAACCCAGACCCAGACCCAGACTCAGCAAATTCGAATTGAGGAAGGATTCAAATTGGGAGGAGATTCAAATCATGGGGGTAAAGTCCCCTCTGGATCTCTAACATTTGTTTCGTTTTGCAGGAAACATCTTCTCAGAATCTTGTTCAGAGCTTCGAAGCAGCTCAACTTCGAACTGGATCCAGGGTTCCCAGATCGAAGGATGACATATCCAGATCGAACACCCCTAAAGTACAGCCCCTCATGCACCTTCGATCAAGCCTATTCACTGGATCGAAAGACAGCCCAAGCCTCTTTCGATCCAGGCCTCCAAAATGACACCTTTCTTGATTTACTGCCTGTTTCTTCGATTTCATCTTTGTTTTGACTATTTTTTAATCAACATAAAATCAATCAAGAAAAAACCACAAAAACATTAGGCTAGTTTTTCAGTTAAATTAATTTTGTTAATTAACCATTTAATTATCTTAACATTTTCTCAAAAACTAAAATTAAGAAGATTTAGATCATTTTCCCAAAATAAAATAAAACAACAAAAAGATTTTATTCTTAGGATTTTTTTGACGTTATTTTCAATTTCGCACGCGTTTATTTTATTGTAACTGGCTACTGGTTTATAATAGCTTAATTAGGACTTTTACACTTTACTTCTTTATTCCCCCAATTTTGGACATGTAAATAATCCCCCTCCCCGAAGCCTTGTAATAACGCAGGATTTACAATTCCTGCACTTTAAATTCCTGTACATATATTAACTGCTTAGATGTATGCTAACTAGGTTTGCATGACAAGATCTGAAAATAAACGGTAGAACACCTAAATGTTTAAAGATAAAATAACTGAAACATAATACACTTGCACATGTACACCTTTAAGGTACGCCCACTCTGGTTGCCTTTAAAAATTAGTCATGATGCAGGAACACTTTAGCAAAGACCCGTAAAATCAAAAGATCATAGTCCCTCAATGACCCTACAGTTTCCTGCTCGATAAATGATCTAGTCCCTAAAACATAATTTCTAAAGCATCTCCACAAGTTGCCTTCGTGACTGTAACGTCCCTCCAATTATCCCTCAACATCCAACGATAAGGCTACCTACTCACTAATAGTAGGATAATGTTGTCTAAAGGAAAAGAGGGAAAGAACAATCTTTTCGAGTACAAAAGTAGATAGATGTTAGAAGTTTGCTCAAACTATTTTTGAACTTACACACAAATACTACTTTTCAAAAGATATTTCAAAACACTTTGTATATTTTCTCCACTATCCCGAGAAACATTACAAAGTTTACCGTACTAAGGCGTTTTCAAAATATTTTCAAACACAAAGCACAAAAGCATATTGAAAAATGAGCAAACCTCTAAGAGCCCATGGAAAACCACAGATGGAAAGGGTGCTAACACCCTCCCTTTCCATAATCTACCCCCTTACTCAGAAGACATCTTGAAAATGTATTTTTCTGTTCTTTTCACCCTTTCCTTTGTTGGATAAAAAAAAGACGGTGGCGACTCTTGCTTACCACACATTTGCAAACAAAAAACGCAAAACCAGTATTAGACAGTCGGTTTTGCCACCGTATCATAGAACTGACGACTCTGCTGGGGATAAATAAAAAGTGGGATTTACCTTAGAGTTAGTTCATTTTTAAATTTCTTTGTTGTGCTTTGTTTTATTTATCCTAGGAGGGATGTTTGGGTTGTTTCTATAGATCCTACACCCGGATCTGGGGCATACTTTTAGGTAAACAGTAATAGATCGTGGAGACTGTACAACATAGACCGTTATGGTTGAAGTGATGGTTGTGTTGGTGTGACACTTTGGTTGGTACTGGTATCCCTTGTGTTGAATCGAGGAGAATACGGGGCCGCCGCATGGTGTCGTGAAACACTAACAAACCTTAGAACCTTAGTTGAACAAACTTGGCCATTAGAAAGTAGTGAGATAGCCGGTCTTGGTGTAAAGCTGGGAATTGGTTGATACTCGATACTACACTCTTTGAGATTGGACTTTCAGGATGTTTCAACCGCAAGAAAAGATTTCTAAGCTGAGATAATACTGATAAAGGAAGATCAGTGATATTGAGACTCCTTAGAACCCGGTTACTATTTCTAAGACAAGTTGAGCCAACTAAACTTTAAGAGGGTACTTACCTATGGAATCCATGCAAGCCTAAACCTAAGGCTACTTGTTGATTTATTTGCTTTCTTTGCCTAACAATTTGAACTCATTGCAGGGATTTATTTGTATTCCTTGCAGGACCTTGTTTGTATAAATCCAATAAATTGGTTTCTTACCCTACATTTTTGTTTGATGCATAGCATACACATCATAACATCATGCCACATCATTTCCTTAACCATTTCAAGGATCTCAAGGTCCTGTGGTGCAGGTTATAATAAACCAGACGTCTAGCAAGGGGAAAGAGGGTTTATTTTCCTCTAGCTAATGCCGTCAAAAGATCAAAACACAACAACTTGAGTCAGGGGCTATGACCCACTTGATATGGTGAGCTTGATTCTCGTAGAAGGACACTCAACAATACAAAGTTCTTCAAAACTACAAATTTCAACTGCTGACATCTTCTTGTTTACCCCGAGAGTCCTTGAAAACATTGCATACACACATCATACATGTTATTGCATAAACAAGTTTCAAAGCAGGGTTCTCATCTTATTCGCTGTTTATTTCAGCAAGTAATGAAATGGCTCTTGAACAAACAATCAAAGACCTCCAGGCTAAAAAATGCTCAGTTTCAACAAATGTTCCTGACTTTGACCCAGGGGTAAGAAGACCTGAAAGCTCTGAACGTTAAAAAGAAGACTAAGAAGGAAAAGAAACCAGTTCGTGTTTTGAGGATGGGAAGAAGAAGACCAGCTAACCGAGCTCTAGATTTCACAACCCCATCAAAGAGAGGGGATAATCAAGAGGAAGATGACGAGGAATCAGAGGAAGAAGACAACAATCCAGCGTCTGAAGAAGATGAACCTGACTATTCTGAGGAGCAATATCCTCCTGCTGACGATAAATACAAACGACTGGAGGAACGACTCAATGCCATGGAGATCCAAAGGGTGTCCGGTCTGGATTTTGAAGAATTAGGTTTGGTTCCAGGGGTGGTCATCCCACCTAAGTTCAAGGTCCCTATATTTGAAAAATATGATGGTGTTTCCTATCCCAAGCTTCAACTGAGGTCATATTTCAAAAAGATCCAGCCTCACACTGCTGACCGGAAGCTATGGGTCCATTTTTTCCGAGAAAGTTTGGATGTCACTCAACTGGATTGGTTCTATCAGATAGAAGGAAATGACATCCATACCTGGGAAGACTTGGCTGCCGCTTTCTACAAGCAGTACCAATACAATGCTGACCTCGCTCCAACTCGTACACAACTTCAAAGCATGTCAATGGGTTCTAGCGAAGTCTTCAAAGAATATGTCCAGAAATGGAGGGATCTAGCTGGAAGGGTACAACCTCCTCTGAATGACCGAAAATGGTAGATATGTTCACGGGAACTCTGACATGCTCGTTCTTTAATCTGCTGATTTGGAGTTCCTCATCTGGGTTCACAGAGATGGTTCTGACTGGAGAAAGGATCGAAAGTGGTATCAGGAGTGGGAAGATCCCGATGGAAGCATCTTCTAATGCTGATGTGATGCAGTGGGAGAACTGACTTGAGGTTTTGCGTTTATGTTCGCAAATGTTTCGGTTTAGCAAGAGTCACCATCGACTTTTATTTTATCCAAAAGGAAAGTTCAAAAAGCACAGGAAAGACCTTTGAAATGTTTTCTTGAGTTCGGGGGGTAGATTATGAAAAGGGAAGGTGCTAGCACCCTTTTCATCCATGGTTTTCAATGGGCTCTTAGTTACTTGTTTAGATCACTTGTCATCATAACATAGATCCAACTCTTGTCACAGGGTCAACAACTCATTGTAATAAGTAATTATGTTCCTGTCCCCTTGTTTCGAATGCCATAACTTTGATTTTAAACTAAAAATTAGTGAGAAGTTTTGAATATCAGAAGAAGATGAAACTCAACGAAGGAGATGTTATTATTGTGGTAGGTTTGGTCATATAAAATCCTTTTGCTATAGGTTGTATGGCTATCCCAAACATGTTACACAACATAGAAGAAAATAGGATGATGGTAGAGCAAAGTCTAAGAGGCTCTCCAAAAATGTCACTTGTAGACTCATATCTCACACCTCTCTCAGATTCTACAAGAGAGGGTTGGTATTTTGATAGTGGTTATTCTAGGAACATGACTGGTGTCAATTTTTTTTTGGTGGATATTAAATCATATTCCACTAACTATGTCACTTTTGAATATGGATCAAAAGGAGAAATAAAGGGTGTTGGAAAGTTGGACTATATAGGAAAACCTAATCTTGATGAGGTTCTATTTGTTAAGGGGCTGATTGTTAATTGATAAGTGTTAGTCAACTGTGTGACCAAGGTCTAAAAGTTAACTTTACTACATCTGAATGTCTGGTAACAAATGAGAAGAATGAAGTTATCATGAAGGGAGCCAAATAAAAAGATAATTTTTACTTGTGTATCTCTCAAGAAACAAATTTCTCATCAAGCTTGATGTTAAAAGAAGTTGAATTGAAGTTACTGCATCAAAAACTTTACCATTTACTCCTGAAAGGTGTGAAGAAAGTCCTATCAAAGGAAGGAGTCATAGGTATTACCAAGTTGAAAATTGAGAAAAGCAAAGTCTATGGGAAGCAAACCAAGATGTCACATCCAAAGTTGCATCACCAAATTACTTCCAAGAGGTCAGAAACTCATCATATGGAGTTAATGGAACCTGAGCAGGTTGATAGTGTTGGTAGAAAGAGATTTATCAGTGTGAATGCTAATGATTTTTCAAAATATACCTTGATAAACTCTATCAAAGAAAAATAAAATATAATTTAAGTTTTTAAGTACTTATAGCAATTACATATGGGAAGGAATGCAATAGATTCTCCATCTTTCCTCCATGTTGTTATGGTTAAAACTGTCAAAGGATGGAACAAAAGATCTCTACAAAGGGCTGATTTGAAGAAGATCTTTTCTGAGGTGATGACAAGGGAGGTCAGTGGTACCACTCTAAATACTTGTGACAGAATCAAGTAGTGCATGAGGTTATTTGATAAGGGCAAGAGGTGGAAGACTACCTGATGATGATCAAGGTTGTTTTGTGACCAACACTATAGTGTGCTTTTGCTGCTACTATTGATAGTGGCATGTGTGTGTGAATGATGTCCTACCAAATGTCATGGCATCTTTCCTAATGTGTGAACTTGGGTAGCTTATGTTTGGTTAGTTGGTCTGGAGTTTCTCGTGTCTTGGTTTTTCTCCTTGAGGGGGAGAAATAATCATCTAAAACAAGGGAGAATGATTGATCACTATTGTGAAGAAGACAAATGCTTTAGGCGGTTCATCATGAAATGTTTTGGTCTTCAATGAGTTTAATAACCCAGATGGTTCTTCAAGAAGTAACATGGAAGGACAAGGCAAGATGGACTTCGTGTGTGTTGGATGGTGTTGTACCCCAAATTTGCCCTCTCATGTTTTCCTAGGTCTTCCCCTACATGGTTGGTCACAAACCTTTGCCTAAAGAAAAGGAAAATTTGTGAGTGATGTTTTTAAGTTTCCTTCAATTGGCATCTCCAAAATGCCTTTCGATTGGTGTCTCCAAAATTCCTTTCGATTGGAATCTACAAAATTCCTTTCGATTGGCATCTCCAAAATGCCTTTCGATTGGCATCTACACAACGTCCTTCGATTGGCATGGACCAAGGTCCTTCGATTGGCCTATTAACAAGGACTTTAGATTGGCATTAACAAGTACCTTTTGACTGACATTGTAACAATGTCCTTCAATTGGCATTTTAATAAGTACCCTTCAATTGGTATCTGGACAAAGGTACTTCGATTGGCGTCTGAGCAAGGCACGTCGATTGGTATCAGAACAAAGTACCATTCGATTGGCATCTGAGCAAGGTGTTTCGGTTGGCATTTCAACAAGTGTCCTTCGATTGGCAAATCAGAATATACTTAGATGACATGACAATAAAGTGTCCTTTGATGTGCATATCAACAAGGTGACATTTCGATTGTTTCAAATGGAATAAAATCGAAGAATACAAGAAATAAGTTCGATTAGATTTAATTGAATATGAGAGTTTCCCAGATCAAGCAATCAATATGGAGTTTGACTTAATCTAAGAAGTTCTGATGGGAAGGTTCTGAGCATTTTGAATTGGAATTCAGAATCATCAAGGAGAAGAATGCTCTAATAAGGAAAGCTCTGAACAATGCTAATCATTGAAGAGGATAATGCTTAGGGGCTGATCAAAGAAGCTCTAATAAGGGAAGTTCTGAGCATTTCAAATCAGGACTCATAATCATCGAAGAGAACGTGCTTGGGGGCTGGTCAAAGAATCCAAGATGCTGAGAGTGTGTGCAATTCAAATCAAAATCACCACAAGAACAAGAGTTGATCGAAGAAGCTCTGGTGAGGAAATTCTGAGCAATTTGAATTTGTGCAAGGCGCCAAACATGACATGTCCAGGTTCATCCAAGATTCCAAAAGAGACATGAATATTTCAAAAAAGGAATTTTTTAATATGTTTGATTCTTGTCTCATTGCTTTAAAAGCCTGGTTAAATGAATATCTCTTGCCGTTACTATGCACCATCACTCTCCTATAAATATAAGATGCCAACACAAGTCAAGGAGAGGACAGAAGGGGATACTACACACACACGCTGCCTCAGAAAGCACATCAAAAAATCAAAACTCACAGAGTGATCCCAATCGAAATACATTTTTTGCAGGCATCCCCATTCCAAAAGAATACCAGATTCGTTTTCCTGAGTCATCCAGGAGTCCACCCCAACTCCTAAGCAAACATCTCCACAGATAATACATCTTCGATTGGTAAGGGTTTGCAAAACAAAAATTGCACCTTCATGACATTTAAATACACATTGCACATATATTCTTGTTATTACTGATTATGTTGCATGTAAGCTAAAGCTCAGAGATGAGATCATGCTATTGCTGGGGAACGATCTAAGTTTTTCCTTCGAATCTCAGGATAAAACAAACCCAGACCCAGACCCAGACTCAGCAAATTCGAATTGAGGAAGGATTCAAATTGGGAGGAGATTCAAATCATGGGGGTAAAGTCCCCCCTGGATCTCTAACATTTGTTTCGTTTTGCAGGAAACATCTTCTCAGAATCTTGTTCAGAGCTTCGAAGCAGCTCAACTTCGAACTGGATCCAGGGTTCCCAGATCGAAGGATGACATATCCAGATCGAACACCCCTAAAGTACAGCCCCTCATGCACCTTCGATCAAGCCTATTCACTGGATCGAAAGACAGCCCAAGCCTCTTTCGATCCAGGCCTCCAAAATGACACCTTTCTTGATTTACTGCCTGTTTCTTTGATTTCATCTTTGTTTTGACTATTTTTTAATCAACATAAAATCAATCAAGAAAAAACCACAAAAACATTAGGCTAGTTTTTCAGTTAAATTAATTTTGTTAATTAACCATTTAATTATCTTAACATTTTCTCAAAAACTAAAATTAAGAAGATTTAGATCATTTTCCCAAAATAAAATAAAACAACAAAAAGATTTTATTCTTAGGATTTTTTTGACGTTATTTTCAATTTCGCACGCGTTTATTTTATTGTAACTGGCTACTGGTTTATAATAGCTTAATTAGGACTTTTACACTTTACTTCTTTATTCCCCCAATTTTGGACATGTAAATAATCCCCCTCCCCGAAGCCTTGTAATAACGCAGGATTTACAATTCCTGCACTTTAAATTCCTGTACATATATTAACTGCTTAGATGTATGCTAACTAGGTTTGCATGACAAGATCTGAAAATAAACGGTAGAACACCTAAATGTTTAAAGATAAAATAACTGAAACATAATACACTTGCACATGTACACCTTTAAGGTACGCCCACTCTGGTTGCCTTTAAAAATTAGTCATGATGCAGGAACACTTTAGCAAAGACCCGTAAAATCAAAAGATCATAGTCCCTCAATGACCCTACAGTTTCCTGCTCGATAAATGATCTAGTCCCTAAAACATAATTTCTAAAGCATCTCCACAAGTTGCCTTCGTGACTGTAACGTCCCTCCAATTATCCCTCAACATCCAACGATAAGGCTACCTACTCACTAATAGTAGGATAATGTTGTCTAAAGGAAAAGAGGGAAAGAACAATCTTTTCGAGTACAAAAGTAGATAGATGTTAGAAGTTTGCTCAAACTATTTTTGAACTTACACACAAATACTACTTTTCAAAAGATATTTCAAAACACTTTGTATATTTTCTCCACTATCCCGAGAAACATTACAAAGTTTACCGTACTAAGGCGTTTTCAAAATATTTTCAAACACAAAGCACAAAAGCATATTGAAAAATGAGCAAACCTCTAAGAGCCCATGGAAAACCACAGATGGAAAGGGTGCTAACACCCTCCCTTTCCATAATCTACCCCCTTACTCAGAAGACATCTTGAAAATGTATTTTTCTGTTCTTTTCACCCTTTCCTTTGTTGGATAAAAAAAAGACGGTGGCGACTCTTTCTTACCACACATTTGCAAACAAAAAACACAAAACCAGTATTAGACAGTCGGTTTTGCCACCGTATCATAGAACTGACGACTCTGCTGGGGATAAATAAAAAGTGGGATTTACCTTAGAGTTAGTTCATTTTTAAATTTCTTTGTTGTGCTTTGTTTTATTTATCCTAGGAGGGATGTTTGGGTTGTTTCTATAGATCCTACACCCGGATCTGGGGCATACTTTTAGGTAAACAGTAATAGATCGTGGAGACTGTACAACATAGACCGTTATGGTTGAAGTGATGGTTGTGTTGGTGTGACACTTTGGTTGGTACTGGTATCCCTTGTGTTGAATCGAGGAGAATACGGGGCCGCCGCATGGTGTCGTGAAACACTAACGAACCTTAGAACCTTAGTTGAACAAACTTGGCCATTAGAAAGTAGTGAGATAGCCGGTCTTGGTGTAAAGCTGGGAATTGGTTGATACTCGATACTACACTCTTTGAGATTGGACTTTCAGGATGTTTCAACCGCAAGAAAAGATTTCTAAGCTGAGATAATACTGATAAAGGAAGATCAGTGATATTGAGACTCCTTAGAACCCGGTTACTATTTCTAAGACAAGTTGAGCCAACTAAACTTTAAGAGGGTACTTACCTATGGAATCCATGCAAGCCTAAACCTAAGGCTACTTGTTGATTTATTTGCTTTCTTTGCCTAACAATTTGAACTCATTGCAGGGATTTATTTGTATTCCTTGCAGGACCTTGTTTGTATAAATCCAATAAATTGGTTTCTTACCCTACATTTTTGTTTGATGCATAGCATACACATCATAACATCATGCCACATCATTTCCTTAACCATTTCAAGGATCTCAAGGTCCTGTGGTGCAGGTTATAATAAACCAGACGTCTAGCAAGGGGAAAGAGGGTTTATTTTCCTCTAGCTAATGCCGTCAAAAGATCAAAACACAACAACTTGAGTCAGGGGCTATGACCCACTTGATATGGTGAGCTTGATTCTCGTAGAAGGACACTCAACAATACAAAGTTCTTCAAAACTACAAATTTCAACTGCTGACATCTTCTTGTTTACCCCGAGAGTCCTTGAAAACATTGCATACACACATCATACATGTTATTGCATAAACAAGTTTCAAAGCAGGGTTCTCATCTTATTCGCTGTTTATTTCAGCAAGTAATGAAATGGCTCTTGAACAAACAATCAAAGACCTCCAGGCTAAAAAATGCTCAGTTTCAACAAATGTTCCTGACTTTGACCCAGGGGTAAGAAGACCTGAAAGCTCTGAACGTTAAAAAGAAGACTAAGAAGGAAAAGAAACCAGTTCGTGTTTTGAGGATGGGAAGAAGAAGACCAGCTAACCGAGCTCTAGATTTCACAACCCCATCAAAGAGAGGGGATAATCAAGAGGAAGATGACGAGGAATCAGAGGAAGAAGACAACAATCCAGCGTCTGAAGAAGATGAACCTGACTATTCTGAGGAGCAATATCCTCCTGCTGACGATAAATACAAACGACTGGAGGAACGACTCAATGCCATGGAGATCCAAAGGGTGTCCGGTCTGGATTTTGAAGAATTAGGTTTGGTTCCAGGGGTGGTCATCCCACCTAAGTTCAAGGTCCCTATATTTGAAAAATATGATGGTGTTTCCTATCCCAAGCTTCAACTGAGGTCATATTTCAAAAAGATCCAGCCTCACACTGCTGACCGGAAGCTATGGGTCCATTTTTTCCGAGAAAGTTTGGATGTCACTCAACTGGATTGGTTCTATCAGATAGAAGGAAATGACATCCATACCTGGGAAGACTTGGCTGCCGCTTTCTACAAGCAGTACCAATACAATGCTGACCTCGCTCCAACTCGTACACAACTTCAAAGCATGTCAATGGGTTCTAGCGAAGTCTTCAAAGAATATGTCCAGAAATGGAGGGATCTAGCTGGAAGGGTACAACCTCCTCTGAATGACCGAAAATGGTAGATATGTTCACGGGAACTCTGACATGCTCGTTCTTTAATCTGCTGATTTGGAGTTCCTCATCTGGGTTCACAGAGATGGTTCTGACTGGAGAAAGGATCGAAAGTGGTATCAGGAGTGGGAAGATCCCGATGGAAGCATCTTCTAATGCTGATGTGATGCAGTGGGAGAACTGACTTGAGGTTTTGCGTTTATGTTCGCAAATGTTTCGGTTTAGCAAGAGTCACCATCGACTTTTATTTTATCCAAAAGGAAAGTTCAAAAAGCACAGGAAAGACCTTTGAGATGTTTTCTTGAGTTCGGGGGGTAGATTATGAAAAGGGAAGGTGCTAGCACCCTTTTCATCCATGGTTTTCAATGGGCTCTTAGTTACTTGTTTAGATCACTTGCTTTGCTTTTCCAATTGTTTGAAATGGTACTTTGTGTGGTTTTGAAAGTATTTTGAAAAGAGTCCATTGTTTTGGTAATCTTTGTAATGATTCTTGTTTGTAAGAATGTATACAAAGATGTTTGTCTTTTGAAAAATGTTTCAATGTTTGAAAGTTGTTTGGAAATTGTTTTGAAATTGTGTATGTGTTTTTGAAAATAGCAAGGATTGTTTGCAAATTGATAAAGTAACTAAAAGCTTATCTACCTACTCAAAAGTCTTTCCTACACATTTTTATTCCTTTGACATTGTTGTTTTACCATTACATTTGGTAAACAACCCTATCTTTGGATGTTAAACGGGACGGGCGTGGGTCATCGTATGATCATGATAGCAATGGTGCCAAGTATCTTAGCAAGTTTTAGGGACTAAGATCATTTGTTTTTAGGCAACATTTTGATAGCGTCATCGAGGGACTATGATCTTTTTGTTTTGATTGATTTTGTTTTGCCAAGATACCTAGCATGCATACCATGGCCATTTTAAGGCAACAAAGTGGATGAAACCCTAGGGGTGCTTGTGTGCAATGTGTTGTCATTTTTCATGCATTTTTTTCTTGTATTAAGTCATGCTATTTGTTTGATTTTTGGTCTTTTCATTCAAAACCCTAGTTTACTATCATGGTATATGAAAGCAATAAATTGCGTAAAGTAAATCTAAACTATTACAACAATATTATGGGGAGGGGGATACAAGTTTTGAATAGGGGGATATTGCTCAAAATAAAACCCTAAAATTATTACAACCAAATTGAATTTATTGTACAAATAAATAAATAAGCAAATATTTAAATATGCAATAAAATGTATGTATGCAAAAATGTTTTTTGTATTAATTTTATGTATGTAAAAATAAGTTTATTTAAGTCTTAAAAACAAGAAAAAATAAAACGATTATTTTTGAAAGGGTGAAAACCCTAATTTTTGTTTAAAAGAAATATTATTTTCTAATCATTTATTTTATTCATTTTGTTCAAGAAAAAATAATAATAATATATACAAAATGTTAAAAAATTGAAATATGTATGAAAATATTATTTTAAGTGTATAAATAATAAAAATAAAAAATAAATGATATTTTTATATTATTTACAAGTTTATTTAAGAAAGTAAATTATATTATTACTAATAAACTATCTTTTATGCCAAAAAATAATAAAAATACAAAAAATTAGGAAAATATTTTTTGGATTTTTAATGTTCAGAAAAAAAATAATAAAGTCAGAAAATATAAATTATGCAAGAAAATACAAAAAATATAAAAATATGCAAAGGGGGGGGGGGGCAAAAAGTCAGAAAAGCCAGGCCCAAGCGCGCCAAGCCCAGACACTTCGTCCCTGACCTCTGTCTCCTCCAAAACGCGCGTATCTGCCTTCAAATCCTGTTCTTGCTATTCTTTGCATAAAATCAAAAACTTATAACATGAAAAATGTAGCTCATGATCACACGATTCCAATGATATAAAGAACATGACCTAACTCTAAAAGACCAAGGAGAATTTTAATGGCCCTAATTTCTGACCTAGTTTTTTTAGCAACTTCAACAATCAAATACTCTTAGCTCAGTTAATATAAATACAAACTATGCATATGTACAACTCAAGCAACTTAAGGACTACATTTTTGCTTCACAAACCTAAGCTTAAAGATGCCTAAATAGAGAGATAGAAACTTGATAAATATCTTGTTCAGTTGAGTTTGGATATGGCAATGTGGGAACTTTGAGTGAGGCCTGAAGTTCTTGTAAGCTTCCTTGAGGTTCCCTCAAGCTTCTCCAATGCTCAGCTGGTCTTGTAGATGGCTAGAAATCCTTGCACGAGTCAACCTGCAAACCTTAAAATTGAAAATGGTGAAGTGTGAAAATGAGCTCACAGTTGCAAGACAGGGGCCTGGATAGCTTATATGGGATGCAAGTAATGTGTTTGAAGTGATTCAAGGCAAAACGCATGAGGCAAAATGGAAATGGCTTGAGATTTGCAGAAGATGCCCTGTTTGGGCAGAAAATGGTGTTTTTTTTTGTATTTTAGGGTGTTTGAGAAGTTATGAAATCGTCTCTTAGGCTTGCAACAATGTTCTGAGATCGGTTCAAATGATACAAAGTCTTGGTTTTATCAGATACACAAGCTTGCTTGACTTTTGCAAGTTTGCTTGCTTTTGAAGAAAAAGTGAAGTGACAAAGCCAAAGGCCTGTACAGGCTAGCTTATGGATTGCATAGGGTTGGTGAACTTTGCCTGATAACCGTGGATCTTGTTTTCAAATAAATATTAGGTCCATGGCTCAAGAATTACAAAATTGCAAAAAGCATGCTTTATCAAAATGGTATTATGCACTTTATGCCATTTTTGGATTAATTCAATGTGCAATGCTTCAAAGATCAGAACAAGACTATTATCCATTGTGTTTGAATTTAATTATGGAGTGTAGAAGGGATTAGGACCTGTAAAACCAAGTACAAGCATGCTTGAAACTGATTTGCAACTTGTAACATTGTGAAAATGCCTTGGACAAAAGTGATAATTTTCCATTTTCATTTCTTCGATTCTCCCTAACCATAAATGATCTTAGAGAGTTATTAAACATTTTGGAAAGCCTGTAACATGATATACAATCCATCTTTGAAATTCAACTTTATATTCCTCTTGGAACTAGGTGAAAAGTTTCCATGAAGTTAGGTCAAAAATCTCCCTAAACTAGGGCAAAATTTCACTAAGTTAAAAAGTTTATGGACCCTTATTCACAAAATCATAACTTGATATCCAAGCATATTTTGGGAAAACTTTGTAAATCAAAGTTGTAGACTTCATGTAGTACTACAACTTTCATGTTGGAAGTTTTGTTTGAATCCAAATGCATCATGGTGAAAAAGTTGGGAAAAAATAAGAAATTTTCATAACTTAGAAATATTCTAAGTTATGCAAATTTTCAAACTTAAACCCTAATTTCCAAATTTAAGTTTCTTAGTGAAAAAGTTTCATGTTTTGACACATATTGATAAAATATGACCCTTGGCACTTGATTTTGACCAAAAAGTCAAAGTTTGACTTCTCAATGTATAGTTGATTTTTGATCAGTTGACTGGGAAATTCATCTGTCAATCCAATGCATTTGAGATCTTTTGAACCTTGTGATTAGGTCAAGATGGTTCCATTGAGTCCTTGAAACCATGCTTGAATCCAATTTGCCATTGGCTAGGTAAAAAATCAGAAATTGCCTTTCCCCAGTCAAAACCCTAATTTTGACCATTTTGCCCTTTTGATGACCTGGTCAAATTTCTTGAGGAGTTGTGGTCCAAACTTGATAAAATGGTTCATAAGAGTCTATAATGTTGATGTGGATAAAAAATTATGAGGTTTGACTGTAAATTGGCCATGGTTGACTTTTCCCCCAATATAACTGATTTTTAGGTCAACTGTCCAATTGACTGGGCAAAAATGTGATTCAAGGCTTGAAACTTGGTATGAGCAATCTTATAGGTCCAACATGAAGTCTGAAAGTCACATTGAGCATCGATGGTCCAAAATTCCTTGTGCAAACTCAAACCCTAATTTCAGGTCATCAGTGCAAAATGAGGTCTTGAGCTGAGCAAACCCTAATCCTGACTGGAGTCCAAAGAGTCTTGTGAGGAAAATATTGATAAAATGAGAGGGCAAATTTTGGGGTACAACAGCTGCCCCTATTCAATCTTCTTGAACCTGAAGAGTTAGATAGACGAGCTTTTTCGTTCGTGACTCGAAGGTAAAAGATGATTGGACACTAGAGTGACCGTAAACTTGCACTCGTCAAAATGTAGTTGAGGAAATGGGCTTAAAGATGACATTTGGAGATGTGATAGAATCTTAATGGAGATGGGCTTGTAGATGCCATCCAAGACTATTTGTTGTAAATCAGGAGAATGAACATCAGAATGGTATCCGTATCTGGAACGTATCTGAGTTGTATCTGGAGGTTTGAATCTGAATAAGTGACAAAATGGCTTCTGTGTCTGGAGCGTATCTGGACTGCATCTTGAATAGGTGACAAAATGACTTTCATGTTTGGAGTGTATCCGAGCTGGGGAAAATCAGAATGAGTGACATAATGGTAACCGTGTCTGGGGCGTATCTGGACTGTATCTGAATAAGAGATCAGAATGAGTGACAAAATGGAAACCGTGTCTGGACTGTATCTGAAGTTGAGGTCTGAATGAGTAACATAATGACTTCCTTGTCTGGAGTGTATCCGTACTGTATCTTGACTTTGAATTCTGAATGAGTAACATAATGACTTCCGTGTCTGGAGTGTAACCGTACTGTATCTGAATAAGAGATCTGAATGAGTAACAGAATGACTTTCGTGTCTGGAGTGTATCCGTACTGTATCTGAAATCTTTGAATATTTGTTAGAGATAGCTGTTAATCTTATCCTGAAAAGGGTAAAATGTCAGCTAAAACATAAAGTTATGTTGCATGAAATGTATGATGCAATAAAATGTGTTTTATCAATGTTTATGATATATGAATGTAATGTATGCGCATGTAAGCTGATTTGCTGTATTGCTGAGGAAAATAAATCCTTGACGGTTGGAGATAATAAAACCCTTGATTGCTGCCGGGGAAAATAAATCCTTGACCGCTGCTGGAGATTCAAAATCTTTGATTTCCGAGGATGAGAAATCCTTGGTGACTGTTGGGGATGGAAAATTCCTGACAACCTCTGTGGGGATGTGAGAATCCTTCATGTCTCGAAGTTGGAGTATTGAAAAAAATCTGTTGTGAGAGTAATGTCAAACTGCTTGAGAAATCTGCTTGGGAAATCCAAAGAACTTTGAAGACTTCTACTGGGGGTTAAATAACGGGAATCCTTACACGGCTGGGGAATAGGGAAAATTCTGATGATTTCTGCGGGGAACTAAGAATGAGAATCTTCATTCTGTTGAGGAGTAATGAAGCTTTGGTGACTTCACTGGGGAAATGAGAATCCTCAATCCGCTGGGGAGTGAAAACTCTGTGGGGAAGAAGGCTTCCTGCTGGAGTTTAAGTTCAGGAGTTTGGGTTGTATGCCAATCTATTGGGCAATTATCCGAGGTTGTTGTCTGGTTAGCTGTCAGGCTTCAAAGCGACTTGTTGGGGAATTATCATGTTTTAAGATAACTCGCAGGGGAATTTGAGGAAACTGGAGGATTTCCACTAGGGTTTAAAGGTTAAAGTTTTAGCTCCGCTGGGGAAGAAAGTTTAATCTCCGCTGAGGATCTGTAGTTCAAAGTTTTGGCTCCGCTGAGGATCTGGGAGTTTAAAATTTTAACTCTGATGGGGATTTTGAAATTTAGCTCCGCTGGGGATCTAGATGATGTACTGTAGGGATTGCCCCTGGAATAGCCTAAAGACGTTTTCCTATACTTTCAACCTGTCAGTAATTAATCTTTTCCAAATCGTTTATTTGTAAACAGTGATTATATTCAAATGCATATGCTCATTAATAAATCATTGGACGTTTTCAAATAAAACACAAGTGAAAAAGGAAAAGACAAATAGTTTTCTGCACTTTGAAGTATCTTTGTATTAATTTTGTGTAAGTATTTTATACAAAGGAGACAGACATCCTAATAAGAGAATGTTGTCATAAAAAATGAGAAAAATTTATACAAAGAAAGATGGGTATGTGTAAAAATTCCATGGGGTTCCCATTCTTCCATAGCCTCCGTAACTCTGAATATCTTGTCCATTTGTTTCTTTGTCCGAAGATAATTGAGTTGATCAGAAGCCCAGAGCTTGTTTGTGAAGAGATTGTCCTTAAAGTGATCCGACGAGACATAGCCATACACTTTAATTCCCTAACTTTTGCCTGGACCGCCCTTTCGGGTTTTCGATCCACCGGGAAACCCTTTTTTTGCCCAAGTCTCCCTTTCGGGTTTTCAACTTGCTGGGTGTACAAATTTTTTATTTATCCCTAATTTTTGCCTGAACCGCCCTTTCGGGTTTTCGATTCACCGGGATGCCATTTTTTGCCTAGGTGTGTCAACCTAGCGGGTCATTTATGCGTAGTATCTTTTGACTATGTCTGCGTTTGCAGGGTGCGGCAAGTCATCGCCGTCCATGGTGGTTAAGATCATTGCCCCACTAGAAAAGATGTTCTTGATTACAAATGGTCCTTCGTAAGTTAGAGTCCATTTGCCCCTGGGATCACTTTGCGGAAAAATGATCCGCTTGATTACAAGATCCCCGACTTGATATACCTGGCGTCTGACTTTCTTGTTGAATGCCTTAATCATCCATTTTTGATACGCCTGACCATGGAAAACAACATTAAGTCGCTTTTCATCAATCAAGTTAAGTTGATCAAGCTGGGTATGAATCCAATCGTCTTCACTCAAACCAACATCCTTCATGATTCTCAAGGAGAGAATCTGAACCTCAATAGGCAAAACAGCTTCCATGCCGTATACCAAAGAATAGGGTGTTTCCCCGGTTGATGTGCGTGCCATGGTACGATACCCGTGGAGAGAAAACGGTAACATTTCATGCCAGTCCTTGTAGGTGACTGTCATCTTTTGTATGATCTTCTTGATATTTTTGTTCGCAGCTTCGACAACACCGTTCATCTTTGGCTGATAGGGAGATTAATTGTGACGTTGAATCTGGAACTGCTCGCACAAGGCGGTGATCATAGTGTTGTTAAGGTTTGTACCGTTGTCAGTGATGATCCTTTCGGGGATGTCGTACTGGAAAATGAGGTTCTGCTTGATGAAGCGGGCAACAACATTCTTTGTGACGGATGCGAAGGAAGCTGCTTCGACCCACTTCGTGAAGTAATCAATGGCCACTAGAATAAATCGGTGTCCATTGGATGCTATAGGCTTGATCACTCTAATCATGTCGATTCCCCACATAGCAAAGGGCCAAGGAGCTGTTAGGACATTGAGAGGAACTGGAGGTATATGTACCTTGTCCGCATAGATTTGACATTTGTGATAAGTCTTGGAATGTTGATAGCAGTCAGCTTCCATGGTAGACCAGTAATAGCCTGCCCGTAGGATCTTCTTAGCCATCGTATGCCCGCTAGAGTGAGTGCCAAAGGTACCATTGTGCAGTTCAGCCATGATCTGTTCAGCTTCAATCTTGTCCACACAATGGAGCAGAATGCAATCATGATTGCGCTTGTACAGGATACCATTGCTCAGGAAGAACTTGGCAGAGAATTTCCTCAAGAACTTTTTGTCATTGATTGAATCTCCTTTTGGGTATTCTTGAGCCTCGAGATACCTTTTGACTTCGTGAAACCAAGGTCGGTCCACTACTTCTTCGGTATTAATCTCGTGACAGTGTGCAGGTTCGTCCATCCATTCAATGGTGATTTGGGGAGCCTCATTATCCCAGTTAAGTTTAAACATGGATGACATTGTAGCTAGAGCATCTCCTAGCTGATATTCTTCTCGCGGGAAGTGCTCGAAGGTAATCTGCTCAAAATGTGGTAACAATGTCAAGACATGTTCTTTGTAAGGGATGAGGTTTGGATGCTTAGTGTCCCACTCTCCTTTGATTTGACTGATGACCAAAGAGGAGTCCCCAAACACAATCAAGGATTTGATTCCCAAGTCTATGGCAGCCTTGAGTCCAAAAATACAAGCTTCATACTCTGCCATGTTGTTCGTACATCTGAAGCAAAGTCTAGCAGTCAAAGTTGTATGGTAACCTTCCGGGGAGATAAGTACTGCGCCGATACCGTTGCCAAGTGCATTGGAGGCCTCATCAAAGTACAGGGTCCATCGGGATCCTTGTTCAGGTCCTTCATATGGTCTGATATCTTCAATGTTATCCAATGTCATGATGTCCCCGTCAGGGAAGTCAAACCTCATGGATTGGTAATCTTTGACAGCTTGATGAGCCAGATGGTCAACTAGCACACTCCCCTTTATAGCTTTTTGGGTCGTGTACTGTATGTCGTATTCCGTTAGGATCATATGCCATCTAGCTATTCTTCTAGATAGAGCAGGATTCTCGAAGATGTACTTTATAGGATCCATCTTAGATATCAGCAAAGTGGTATGAGTCAACATATACTTCCTTAGCCGACGAGCAGCCCAAACCAAAGCAAAGCAAATTTTCTCGAGCAGTGAGTATCGAGTCTCACAGTCGGTAAACTTTTTGCTAAGGTAATAAATGGCATGCTCTTTTCGGCCAGACTCGTCATGTTAACCCAGTACGCACCCCATTGAATTTTCTAGGATGGTCAGATACATGATTAGCGGTCTTCCTTCGACGGGTGGCATCAAGATAGGAGGTTCTAGCAAATACTCCTTGATTTTATCGAAAGCAATTTGACAGTCATCATTCCATTTAAATACCTGATCTTTCTTCAACAGCTTGAAGATTGGTTCACAGGTAGATGTTAGGTGAGAAATGAACCTAGCAATGTAGTTTAGGCGTCCCAAGAAACCTCTGACCTCCTTCTCAGTGCGAGGAGCAGGCATTTCTTGTATAGCTTTGACTTTGGCAGGATCAACCTCGATGCCTTTGTTGCTGACAATGAAACCCAAGAGTTTACCGGAACGGACTCCAAAAGTGAACTTGTTAGGGTTTAACCTTAGCTTGTACTCCCTTAGTCGGACAAACAGCTTCTGCAGGTGATTAAGGTGTTCTTCCCCCGTTTGTGAACAGGCTATCATGTCATCTACGTAGACCTCTATCTCATGATGTATCATATCATGAAACAAAGCTACCATGGCGCGTTGATAGGTTGCCCCGCCATTCTTCAGTCCGAATGGTATCACTTTGTAGCAGAACGTACCCCACTGTGATACGGTGGGAGAACTGACTTGAGGTTTTGTGTTTGTGTTCGCAAATGTTTCGGTTTAGCAAGAGTCGCCACCGACTTTTTATTTTATCAAAAGGAAAGGTCAAAAAGCACATGAAAGACCTTTGAGATGTTTTCTTGGGTTCGGGGGGTAGATTATGAAAAGGGAAGGTGCAAGCACCCTTTTCATCCATGGTTATCCATGGGCTCTTAGTTACTTGTTTAGATCACTTGCTTTTGCTTTTCAATTGTTTGAAATGGTTCTTTGTGTGTGGTTATGAAAATGTTTTGAAAAGAGGCCATCGTTGTGGAAACCTTTATAGTGATTCTTGTTTGAATGTATATAAAGGTGTTTTTGTCTTTTGAAAAGATATTTCAATGTTTGAAAGTTTGATATGGGCAAATGTTTTGAAATTATGTTGTGAGGTGTGTTTGAAAATAGCAAGGATGTTTTGCAAGTTTTGATCAAGTAACTAAGAGTTGTCTACCCTATTTTACTCAAAGGTTTTTTTCTACACATTTTCGACCCTTTTGACAATGTTGTTTTACCATTGCATTTGGTAAACAACCTTGTATTTGGATGTCAAACGGGACAAGCGCGGGTCATCGTATTGACCATGATAACAATTGTGTTAAGTATCTTTAGCAATTTTTTGAGGGACTAGATCATTTTTGTATAGGAAACCAAGATAGCGTCATTTAGGGACTATGATCTTTTATTTTTTTTTGTTTTGCCAAAGTACTCTACATGCTTAATGTGATACGGTGGGAGAACTGACTTGAGGTTTTGCGTTTGTTTTCGCAAATGTTTCGGTTGAGCAAGAGTCGCCACCGACTTTTTATTTTATCCTAAGGAAAGGTTAAAAAGCACAGCAAAAACCTTTGAGATGTTTTCTTGGGTTCGGGGAGTAGGTTATAGAAAGGGAAGGTATTAGCACCCTTTCTATCCATGGTTATTCATGTGCTCTTAGTTACTTGCTTAGATCAACTTGCCTTGATTTTCAATTGTTTGAAATGGTGCTTTGTGTGTGTGGGTTTGAAAATGTTTTGAAAAGAAGCCAATGTGGTGGCAACCTTTGTAATGATCCATGTTTGGATGTATACAAAGGTGTATGTCTTTTGAAAAGGTTTTCGATGTTTTTTGAAAGTCGTTTTGAAAGTATAGTGATGTGTGGTTTGAAAAAATAGGCAAGTGTTTTGTTTTGCAAGTTTTGATTCAAGTAACTAAGAGGTTGTCTACTCCTAAATTTCTCAAAGATTTATCCTATGTTTTTAACCCTTTTAACAATTTTGTTCCACCATTGCATTTGGTGGACAATCCTGTGTTAGGATGTGAAAGGGACGGGCGCGGGTCATCGTTTAGACCATAATTGCAATGGTGCTAAGTATCTTTGGGCAATTTTTCCTTGGAGGGACTTGATCATTTTTTAGGCAACTTTTGAAAGCGTCATCGAGGGACTATGATCATTTGAATTGTTTTTGTTTTGCCCAAAGAGACCTAACATGCAATATGGCCCATTATTGAAGGCAACAAGTGGAATACCCTAGGGGTGCAAGTGTGATTAGTGTTGTCCATTTTCATGCTTGATTATCTTTGAAATTAGGTCAAACTATTTTGGTTAATTGATTTGCATACAAACCCTAATTCTAACATGGCATAATTAGAAAGCATTAAAGTGCGAAAAATAAAGTTCCTAAGTTATTACAACACAATATATGGGAAGGGGGGTACAAATGTTCAAATGGGGGTATTTTGACAAGAATTAAAAAAACCTAGACTATTACAATCCAAATGGAATTATACAAATTATTTAATATGCAATAATAAAATAAGATAAATATGCAAGATGCAAAAATGATTTTTTTTATGTGTATGTAAAAAGTGTTTTTTATGTGTCAAATAAACAAAATAAAAAGTATTAATTTTTGGAGTTTTTATGTATTTAGGGCAAAACCCTAATTTATTAATTAAAAGGTATTAATTGTTTAATATATATAATATTTATTAGTTATGTACAAAAAATAAATAAAAGAGAAGTATATTTGTCAAAAAGGTATTTTTAATGTTAAATATTAATAAAAATAAAAATGTATATATTTTGTATTTTTTAACCTAAATATACTAATATATATGTATATATTTGTATTATTTACCAAATATATTGAATATGTACAAAATAATAATATTTAATATTTATAAAAAAAAATTATATTTTATATAAAATATTTTCAGAAGATAAAATAAAATAAAAATTAGAAAATAAATGTATTTGGTATTATTCCTAATATTCTAAACAAAAAAAACATTATGTATTTATTTATGTATATAACTAACTAAAACAAATAAATATCAAATAAAATGCAAAAAAATGTATTTTTAATATTTTTATGCTTTAATGAAAAATAATAAATCAGAATCAAAAGGAAAAAATTAAAAATAGCAAATGAAACTCAAAATGGGCCAGGGGGGTTCAAAAGTAAAAACAAGGTGCAAATAGGAAGTCAACTCAGGCCCAGCCCAAGAAGACTTTGTCTTCAACCTCAGAACATGTTTGAACAACCATCCACGCGCGTTTTCTATCTCCAGATTCCTTGATCTTTTGCCAAATCTTGCAACATGAAACCTGTAGAGCTTGAAGCCACGATTCTAGACATATAAAGAAATCAATCTAACTCTAAAAAATGAGAGGGAATTTCTTCTCCCCCAATTCCTGACCTAGTTTTTGTTCCATGTTCAGACATCAAATTCTCATAGCACACATAACATAAATGAAAACTAATTACATGGGCATGTTCAGGGCTATGAATGTGACATAATTTCTTCACAAATCTAAACCTAACAATGCTTGGATAGAGAGATACAAGTTCATGAACTTACCTGTTCAGTTGGAATCGTGTGCAACAATGGAGATGAGTACAAGGCAAGGTAATGATTTGTATAGCTTCCTTGATGTCTCAGGATGCTATTCCAACCTTTAGTTTGCTTGGAAACCAAAAGAATCGTGCTATGGTACTTCAACTGCAAAACAGAAAAATGAAAATGGTGATGTTAGCTAGGGATGTTACAGGTCGTGTTTAGGGCTTGGAACAGTTTCAAGGGATGATGTGGGATGTGTTTGAAATGGCTTCAGCAAGAATGCACGAATGGATTGAGTTATGGAACTCAATCTGCAGCAGGTCCCCTGTTTTGACAGTTTTAGGTTGATTCTGTGTTTGAGAAGGTGTAGAACTTAGTTGGCTTGTGTTTCAGCTTAGGTTTGATGATTAGAAAGTGTTTGATAACTTTGCTTAAGCTCTGGTTTACAGGAATGAGAGTTGTGTGTTGTTATGCCATGTTTCTTCAACTTTAAGCAACAAATGTCAACTTGTGTTCTAGACTGATGCATGCCCCCAATCTATGCTGCATACCTTAGCCTTGATCAGTGTGATTAGTTCATAAACTTGTGCCAAAAGGATTTGCATTGTACTTGCTTGGATTTGCATTTGACATAAAGTTCAACTTTTCTAAAATGGATAATTAGTTTTTTCTATTTAAGGGTTAAACTTCCATGTAATGCTTAAACACATGAAACAAGGCCTTGGCACAATGAGTTAGCATTAAATTATTTAGTGCAAATGGGATATAGGACCTGTAATCAAGAAATGCAAGCTGAGTTCAAAATGGCACAAGTGTATGAACATGTAAATTGGCCATAATCAAAGTGAGTTTTTCCCAACTTGCCAAATTCGATTCTCCCTAACCATGAGGTTGTTTGATGAGTTCTTGGACATTTTGGAAAGCTTGGAATGTGTACTACAATACATCTTTGAAATGCAAATTGAAATTACAAGTGGAAGTATGTGAAAAATGGTCTTGAAGTTAGGCAAAAATCCTGCCTAAAATAGGTCAAATTTCTCTAAGTTAAGAATGGTTTGGTACCCTTGTTCCAAAAATTGTAACTTGAGCTACAAGCTTCTTTTGAGGAAACTTTGTGAATCAAAGTTGTAGATGTTGCAATGGACTACAACTTTCATGTTTTGACTTTTCCTTGAATCCAAATGCATCTTGATGAGAAAGTGGGACAAAGTTAGGAAAAAATTAGGGTTTTTCATAACTTAGAAAAATTCTAAGTTATGAAAAATCTTCATTTCAAACCCTAATTTGCAATTCTTGATTTCTTGATGAACAAGTTTCATGATTTGGCATGTTTTGATGAAAAATGAATCTTGACACTTGATTTTGACCAAAAAGTCAAAGTTTGACTTTTCAGTATACAGTCAAAATTGATCAATTGACTGGGAAATTCAACTGTCAATCTTGTGCATTTGGGATCTTTTGAACTTGTTGAGTATGTCAAGACAATTCCATGGGGTCCTTGAGTCCATATGTGAGTTTGGTTTGCCATTGGCTAGGTGAAACAGTCAAAAATTGCCTTTGTGCAGTCAAAACCCTAAAAATGACCATTTTGCCCTTTTGGTGATCTGATCAAATTTCTTGTGGAATTGTGATCCAAACTTGATCAAATGGTCCATATGAGCTCATAATGTTGATGTGGGTAAATTTTCATGAGATTTGACTGTCAATTGGCCACAATTGACTTTTTCCCCAATACAGCTGATTTCTAGGTCAACTGTCCAATTGACTGGGCAAAGCTTGGAATCAAGGCTTGAAACTTGGTATGGATAAACTTGGGAGTCCAACATGAAGCATGAAAGTCATCTTAGGCATTTTAGGTCAAGATATCTTTGTGCAAACACCAACCCTAATTTGGGTCAACAGTGCAAGGAGAAGTCTTGAGCAGAGGAAACCCTAACTGGATCTTGAGCTACAAGGGTCTTGTGATGAGGAAATGTTGAGGAAATGGGAGGGCAAATTTTGGGGTACAACACTTAACATGGCCATTTTAAAGGCAACAAGTGGATGAAACCCTAGGGGTGCAAGTGTGCATTGTGTTATCATTTTCATGCATTTTGTCTTTGTATTAGTCAAGCTATTTGTTTGATTTTAGATTTTTGCATACAAACCCTAATCTCTAATCATGGCATAATTGAAAGCATAAATGCATAAAATAAATCTATACTATTACAACATTTGATATGGGGAGAGGGATACAATTTTTGAATGGGGGATATTTGCAAGAAAATAAAACCCTAATATTTACTATTACATCCAAATTGAATAATTGGTACAAATAACAAATAGACAAGTATTTAAATAAATAAATTAAACAAATATGCAAAATATTATGAATATGCCAAAAATGTTTATGTTTATTCTTTATGTATGTAAAAAATATTTAGTGTATATATAACAAGAAATAAAAGATTATATATATTTTTTTATTAAGGGTAAAACCCTAATTTTCTTTTAAGAATGTAAATATATTAAATATACTATTTATGTACAATAAAATAAAATAATGTATATACAAAAATAAAATATATTTATAAAAAATATTCTTTAAGTATAAATAATAAAAAAATAAAGTATAATATTTAATGTATTATTTTCAAGTTTTCATTAAAATAAAAATAGAGGTATATACTCACTAAATTATTTTTATGTTAGAAAAAATAAAATAAAATACAAAAATAAAAGTGAAAATTTATAAAAATATTTTTGGTATTTTTTTATGTTTAGAAAATAAGAAAATAAAATCAGAAATGAAAATAAATACAAAAAATATAAAAATATGAAGAAATGGGCCAGGGGGGTGCAGTCAGTAATGAGGGGGGGTGCCAAAAACAAAGTCAGAAACAAGCCCAGCCCACTGAATTCATCTTCAATCTCTTGTTCGAAAACGCGCGTGCCCTATACATAATGCCAGATCCTGCATACGTGCTCTAATGCAAAAACACATAACACCAAAGTTGTAGCATTTTTCAAGACGAATCCAACCATATAAAGAACTCATTCTAACTCTCAAAGACCAGAGAGAATTTCTCTGGCCCTAAATCCTAACCTAATTTTTTTCAAGAATTTCATGGATCAAATTCTCTTAACACGCTTAACTTAAATGAAAACTGAGCATATGTAAAACTTCATGGATATGAATACTACATTTTTTATTCACAAATCTAAGCCTAATAATTCCTAAATAGAGAGATAGGAAGTTGACAAAAACCTGTTTCAGTTGACTTCGTGTATGGCAATGTGGAACTTTTCAGTGAGGCCTGAGATGTTTGGGAGCTTGCTTGAACTTCCCCTGACCTTCCCCAATGCCTAGCTTGCCTTGAATGTGCTTGAACAAGCCTGTAGAACTCAACCTGCACAAGCTGAAACCAAAAATGGTAAACCTTGCAAATGGAGTTACAATCAGTGTTTAAGGGTTTGGATAGTTTGGATAGGTTATGTGGAATGTGTTTGAACCAGTTTGAGGCAAAACGCACGAGGGTTTTTTGCTATGGAAGTCAAACTGCAGGGAGTGCCTTGTTTTGCCAATGGAAGGTGATTTTATGCTATGGAAGGTTTCAGGACTCAAAGGCTCATGTTTTTGGCTCAAGGGGATGTGTGAAACTTGTCTCAAAAGCTTGCAAAAGTTGGTTCTCTCTGATGTTCAAGTTATGTGATATTTGACAAGTTTCTTGGTTATGAAGCAAAAGTGAACCATGATGCAAGACATGCCTGTACAGGCTATCTATCCTCTTGAACTCTATGCTCTTGGCCCCACAATTTTGTGGATATTGTGTGCAGTACAAGATCTTGTTCAAGGCTTAAGGATTCTATTTGACATAAACCAAGATTTGGACAAAAATGGCAAAGTTACCTTTTACTATTTATGGATTAATCTATTGTGTAATATTCTAATGACCAAAACAAATCCTTAGACCAATGGATTTGCATTTAATTATTGAGTATGTAAGGGTTTTGGGACCTTTAATCTAGTGCAAATAAGGCTGATTAGAGTTTGCAACTTGTATCACTAAGAAAATGCCATGGATCAAAAGTGAGTTTTTTCCAACTTCAAGCTTTCGATTCTCCCTAACCACAAATGATTTTAGAGAGTTCTTGGACTTTTTGGAAAGCTTGCAACATGATCTATAATCCATATTTGAAATTAAATTTGAGATTCCAAGTGTAACTATGTGAAAAATGGTCATGAAGATAGGTCAAAATCCTGCCTAAACTAGGGTAAACTTTCACTAAGTTAAAAGTTTCATGGACCCTTGTTCCAAAAATCATAACTTGAGATCCAAGCTTCTTTTAGGAAAACTTTGTGAATAAAAGTTGTAGACTTTGTGGAGGACTACAACTTTCATGTTATAAGTTTTGTTTTAATCCAATTGCATCATGGTGAAAATGTTGGGCAAAGTTGGAAAAAATTAAGAAAATTTCATAACTTAGAAAAATTCTAAGTTATGAAAATTTTTCAATCTTAAACCCTAATTTGAAAAATTGGGTTTCTTGATGAGCAAGTTTCAAGTTTTGACACATCTTGATGAAAAATGACCCTTGACACTTGATTTTGACCAAAAAGTCAAAGTTTGACTTTTCACTGTACAGTCAAATTTTGATCAGTTGACTGAAAAATTCATCTGTCAATCCAATGCAATTGAGATCTTTTGAACCTTGTGAATAGGTCAAGATGATGCCATTGAGTCCTTGAATCCATGCTTGAACCCAATTTTCCATTGGCTAGGTCAAAAGTCAGAAATTGCCCTTGTGCAGTCAAAACCCTAAAAATGACCATTTTGCCCTTTTGATGATCTGATCAAATTTCTTGAGGAGTTGTGGTCCAAAATTGATCAAATGGTTCATATGAGTCTATAATGTTGATGTGGATCAAAAATTATGATATTTGACTGTAAATTGGCCACAATTGACTTTTTCCCCAATACAGTTGATTTCTAGGTCAACTGTCCAATTAACTGGGCAAAAACTTGATTCAAGGCTTGAAACTTGGTAGAGGTAATCTTGTAAGTCCAACATGAAGTATGAAAGTCACTTTGAACATTGAAAGTCCAAAAATATCTGTGCAAACTCAAACCCTAATTTAGGTCATCAGTGCAAGGAGATGTCTTGAGCAGAGCAAAACCCTAATCATGTCTGGAGTTCAAGGAGTCTTGTGAGGGGAAATCTTGATAAAATGAGAGGGAAAATTTTGGGGTACAACAGCTGCCCCTATTTAATCTTCTTGAACCTGAAGAGTTAGACTGGCGAGTTTTCCTTTCGTGACTCAAAGGTAAAAGAGGATTGGACACTAGAGTTCCCGTAAATTTGCACTCGTCAAAATGTAGCTGAAGGAATGGGCTTAAAGATGCCATTTGGAGATGGTAGAATCTTGCTGGATGTGATCGGTGGATCTGGAACTGACTATTTAACGCTGGTTCGCGAAATGTCGCAGAAGCAAGAGTCGCCACCGTCTTTTATTTTCTCCAACATGGAAAGGACAAAAGCACAGAAAAATTCCTTATGAGATAAATTCTCGGTTCGGGAGGTAGATTTATAGAAAGGGAAGGTGTTAGCACCCTTTCTATCCATGGTTATCCATGGGCTCTTAGATACTTGCTCATTTGTGTTTTCAAAATGTTTGTTTGCTTTTCAAAGTGTGAGTGAGTTTGAAAAAGTTTCTTTGAAAGTTCCAGATCGACTCTTGTATCGGTCCTCAAGAGTGTTTGAAAAGTTGTTTTGAAAGCTTTTTGCAAAGTGTCGGTGTGAAAAGAAGTTTTTGATTTGTTTTGAATTAGAGCAAGTATCTACTAGTCATCTACCTACCATAAGGAATTAGGCTGTGTTAATGTCCTTAAGGTAGTGCCATCCCACCATTGAGAGGTAGGTAGCACCACCGTTGGAGGTGTTCAGGTCAATTCGTTAAGGGACAATGTGGTCACCGAGCAACAGTAAGACACCTTAGAAGCTACCCTTATGCCATTGATCTTTTTATTCTGAGGCAACTTGTTTCGAGGCAACTAGATCAATGGAACATAAGGACTCACTAAGACGTCCTATACTCGACGACCACATTTCGAGGGGCAAGGCAACAGTGAGGCGTACCCTAAGAGTGGTGTGTGAATTGTGTGTCATTTTCAGTTTATGTTTTATCTTGATCATGCATTGGGTGAGCTACGTTTTGATTTTATTTGGGCCATTCATTCTTTCATATGATTAGCAGTTAAAAGGTGCGGAAATTAAAATGCGGAAAATAAAAGTCCTACGCTATTACAAGGCGCGGGTCTATACATCGCCAAATTAACAAAGACCCAATTTTGAATAAAAGTGCGGAAAGTAAATGAATGTCCTAATTACTATTACAAGGCTTTGGGGCAAATACATTATATTTAAAAAGGAAATAAAAATAAACGTGCGAAAAGAAATTAGAATCGAGTGCGAGGGCGTTGGACCCTTTAAATGAATTAAATTGGAATTGGAAGTTAATTAATTATTTAATGAGAAAAGAAATTATTTTTTGATGTTTTTTTGGTTTTTAATGGAAATAAAAGAGAATTAATTGAAACTAGAAATTAAATAAAACCCTAATTCTAAGTTTGTTTTTAATTATTACCAAAAAATATTTAAGTTTTGACCTAATTTACTAATTATTTAGTTACATGAGTATTTACAAAATTAATTAATAATTAAGAATAATAATAAGGGAAAAAGTTATTTATTAAAAAAAAGGATAAAAATGTTGAAACCCTAGTTTCTATGTATTTTAGTTTATTTAAGAAAATATTAAAATTTAAAACCCTAAATTAAACTAAATTGATTAATAAAATTTATTTACAAAATAATATTAATGGCTTAAATATTAAATAAAGCATATTTTTATTTTTGATTTATGATTTTTTGTTTTATTATGAAAATTAATTTTGGTAGATTAAAGAAAGTCATTAAAAGAATTCAAGAGAGAAAAACAAAATAAAAATAAAAATGAGAAAAAAAATGTGCAAACCCATGGGGTATTCAGACCCAATTTTGGAGGTGTGTTTGAGAAATTTGGCCCAAGAAATCTGGCCTTTTTTGACTTTTCTGACTTGTGTATGGAGTTGTTGACCAATGTGTATGGTGGAATTTATATGCTGGCCATCAGATTGATCTCCTGGGCGCGTGGCAAGCAGGCAGGTGATGGTATATGATGAACCCTGGGAGAGCATGCTGCATAGAAGCACGTTAGAAGAAAAATTATGGAAAGAGTGGGGGACCTGGGAATCGAACCCAGGTCCCAATACTTGAAGGACAACACACCAACCAGCTGAGCCAACGCGTTATCTTGATATTATAGTGGGACGTGATTATTATGAGAGATAACAAACGCTAGTGGTAGAATACAAAAACACGCGCGAATGATTTGAATTTCCCAGTCACGTATGGACACGTCCACCTTCTTCTTCGTTTGCCTGAATTTATAAAACAGATAGCGGGGATTTTAAACCCCCACTAAACTCAAACCTGCAAAATAGCGATTAGAGCATGGTGAAAAAGAAAAAGGGCGCGAGGTATGAGATCGAATCGTCTGGATGTCACGATTTTAATGGTGCTAGTTTCATTGTCTAATTTTTCCAGATATGTAAACCCCTCTTTAGGAGCTTCAGAAACCTTAGAAAGCTTCAATGGCAACTTTGCATACAGGCGTCCTTAGTTCAATCAAATAACACCAATAGCTTCAGAATGCTTATGTTAGTATAAATCAATCATTAAAAGTCATTGATAATGCAGGAAAATGCAAACACGAATATGAAAATTTTAATGAAAAGTGAGTCTTCAATCTACCAATTCCTTGAGTATGGGGCTATGTTCTTGATTGCAATCTCTTCCTGGTGGTGTCAGCAAGCTTTTGGAATGCTTTTGAGGTCTTGAAACGAGCTCTAGCTATGAAAACAGTTTTGAGGTTTTTGTCAAAAAATGCAAGTTTGGTTCTATCCCTTCTGCGCAGCTTTCTTGTTCTTTGCATTAGGGTTGCAATGTGTATATATGATTAGGTCAAGCAAAACAAGCCCATGATCCATGTATTCAATGCTTTTGAATTTGTGATTTTCCATGATCTTTTTCAATCCTTTTTGCCATGAAAACTTGCCTATTTGGAAGATTTGGTTCCTTTGATGTGGTACACGAAATATTTAGGCCTTAATGAGAGAATATGCTGCACAAAAAGATTTGGAAAACATGATTTGCTATTTTTGTCATATTTAATTTTAATTAAGTGAATTAATAATAATAATAATTCAAATAATTAATCAAAAATGGTAAAATAACTCCCTTGGATGTCAATGGGTCGTGCATAGCCTTTGGGTGATGATTCATGGAAGAAATTGAGGCCCATTAGCAATTTTGAGGCATTTGAAGCAAAGTTGACTTTTCAAAATTCCCAAAAATTTCCCAACTTCCACAAGGCATATCTTGCTCAATTTTTAAGCTTTGATCATGTTCTTGGACATTTTGGAAAGGTCTTGAAGTCCTATAACCAATGCCTTTAGTCCCATGTCATTTTTATTTACCAATCTCAAGTTATGGTCTTTGACTTAAAGTGCCTTTTTGTTGACTTTTGAAAATGGCCTATAATGTTGAGATTGATATCTTTTTGTGAGAGCATTTATTGGACTTAAAGTGTGAAGAGGAGTTGTAGGAAATGTCATTATCTTCAAAATGAGCTTTGGATGGAATTTTTCTGATAAACCATGTGGAAGTTATGCCCTGGTCAATTTGCAGTTGACTTTTTCAACTGTCCAAAAATAGAAACTTTTGCATCTTGAGACTTTTTGAGCCATGCCTTGAGAATCATGATCAAGAATTGATCAAATGATGTTTGTGGCTTCAAAATAAGATGTTTGACCAAATTGTTTGACTTTTGACTGTCAAATGACCATTTTGCCCCTACAGTTGACTGTAGGGCAATTAGGGTTTTTGACTGTGCAATTTTGTGCTGTGAGTCTTGAAACTTGGCATGAGGATGCTTGACAATGTTTATAGGCATGTGGGACTTGTTTGGACCTTTGGAACCTTCAATTTCTTTGCCAGAATCAAAACCCTAATTTTTGACTGTTAGGAGGCAATTGGACTGTGCAACCCTTGAGAGATTTTGAACCTTGATCTTGGCACATCTTGAAGAATATGGGAGGGAAAATTTTGGGGTACAACAGTTGCCCCTGTTCAATCTTCTTAGACCTGAGGATGTAGATTGGCTGACGTGCCTTTCGTAATCCGAAGGTGGAAGATGATTGAACACTAGAGTGCCCAGAAATTTGCGCTCACATGTTAGCAGTGTGATGGTGGGAATGGGCTTACAGATGCCATTTGGAGATTGATGGATAGGAAGATGGGCTTACAGATGCCATGTTGAGAGGTGATGGATAGGTGGATGGGCTTATAGATGCCATCTGGATGTCGATCGCGTAAGAGTTTCCTTAGCGAGAACTTGCGTACCTGAAAAAGAAAATGAGTACCTGGCCTGTTACAGGAGTCGGTCTTCAAACTCTTTGTGTAGATGTGCCCTGACTGGTTACAGGAATTGAATCCTTAAACCTCTTCAGACGTGCCTTGGCGAGATACAGGAATCGAGTCTGGAGCTTCAAAAGGTTATGAATGAATCAGGTATGGTTACTACCTCAACAGTAACGATGAGAGAACCTTGGGCGATTACTACCTCAACAGTAACGATGAGAGAACCTTGGGAGATTACTACCTTAACAGTAACAATGAGAGAATCTTGGATATCTTCTACTGAGTCTTCATTAGGAAAATCTTTAGGAATCGATTTAACTGGACCAGAGAAGGCCTTTGATTGGATCGGTATCAAAAAAATCTTTAGGAGTCGATTTAACTGAACCAGGCAAGGTCTTGGAATATCAACTGGAATAAGAATCAGGGAGATCTTAGCGTCGATCTGACTGAACCAGAGAAGGCCTTAGACTGGATCGGCATCAGAAAAATCTTTAGGAGTCGATTTAACTGAACCAGGCAAGGTCTTGGAATATCTTCAACTGGAATAAGAATCAGGGAGATCTTAGGGTCGATTTAACTGGACCAGAGAAGGCCTTTGACTGGATCGGCATCAGAAAAATCTTTAGGAGTCGATTTAACTGAACCAGGCAAGGTCTTGGAATCTTCAACTGGAATAAGAATCAGGGAGATCTTAGCGTCGATCTGACTGAACCAGAGAAGGCCTTAGACTGGATCGGCATCAGAAAAATCTTTAGGAGTCGATTTAACTGAACCAGGAAAGGTCTTGGAATCTTCAACTAGAATAAGAATCAGGGAGATCTTAGCGTCGATCTGACTGAACCAGAGAAGGCCTTAGACTGGATCGGCATCAGAAAAATCTTTAGGAGTCGATTTAACTGAACCAGGCAAGGTCTTGGAATATCTTCAACTGGAATAAGAATCAGGGAGATCTTAGGGTCGATCTGACTGAACCAGAGAAGGCCTTTGACTGGATCGGCATCAGAAAAATCTTTAGGAGTCGATTTAACTGAACCAGGCAAGGTCTTGGAATCTTCAACTGGAATAAGAATCAGGGAGATCTTAGCATCGATCTGACTGAACCAGAGAAGGTCTTGGATTAACTTTGACTGGATAAGAATCATAAAAACCTTAGAATCGATTTAACTGAACCAGACTAAAGTCTTGGAATATCTTCAACTGGAATAAGAATCAGGGAGATCTTAGCATCGATCTGACTGAACCAGAGAAGGTCTTGGATTAACTTTGACTGGATAAGAATCAGAAAAATCTTAGAATCGATTTAACTGAACCAGACTAAAGTCTTGGAATATCTTCAACTGGAATAAGAATCAGGGAGATCTTAGCATCGATCTGACTGAACCAGAGAAGGTCTTGGATTAACTTTGACTGGATAAGAATCAGAAAAATCTTAGAATCGCTTTAACTGAACTAGACTAAAGTCTTGGATATAGCTGAGAACTTAACTGGATTTTTCCTGAAAGGTAAAGGTCAGTCATATGTAATGCATGATATGGATCTGGCAATGATGTTCTCAACATAAATGAGATTGTATGTTCATGATGCGTATATGCATGCTATAATGTATGGAAATGCGATGTTTATGAATGTATATTTTTGTCTAGGAAAGTAAATCCTTGACGGGTGCTGGGAAGTCATGTCCTGGGCTGATGTTGGAGAATAGTGCTTTGTTGTTTCCGCTGGGGATGATAGTTGCAAGAATACCGGTAGGAGAAGATAACTTTGTTGGGGAATAAACTTGGCAAATGGATTACTCTGCGGGGCAAAATTACTCTAGCTACCTTGCTGGGGAACAGTACTCTGTGGAAAGAGAGGTACGTTGTTGAGATGTTGATGGTAACTCCGCTGGGGACACCGTTGTTATGTGGGAAGTTTTACTAGACTCCGCTGGGGATAAGAAGACTTTGCCGAGGACGATCTTTCCGTGGCTTTTGGCCGAGGATAACCCAGTTATATCCTGGTAGGGAAATAACCTTTGAGAACAGCTGGGCGACGCGTTCGTGCTCTGCAGGGGGAAGCTTCCAGAATCTACTGGGGATAAGCTTACTGCTGGGGAGATGATTCAAACTGTCCTGGGGAAATCTTGAACCATGCTGGACTCTCCTGGGGAAATTTTGAGATGTACTGGAAGTGACTCCACTGAACGTCTAGTATACCGCCGGGGAACAGTTTTAGACCAAGACTGCCGGGGATGCTTGTTAAGAATATTCGTATATTGTGTTGGGGAATGTTGAGATCTGCGGGGGATACCCAACTTCCTTAAGGATGATAATATAGCTTTGCTTGGGGAGAGTGCATTGACTTACTGGCTCACTCTCTGGGGAATTAAGGTATATTAGTTATGTTCTTCGGCTGAACTTACCTTGGTACCTTGGTGGATAGAACAATTAGATCGCTTAGACCACTCATCATTGCCCCTGCTTCTAATGTTACCTGTAATTAATCTTTTGTTTCGTATGCAAACTTTTATGAGTTAGCAATTATTTGTCAAATGCATATATCACAAATTGAACCTTGGACGTTCTTCGCAAAACAAAACAAAAAAATTGGCAATTGATCTGAAAAGTGAACCTATATTGATTTTTGAATTTGCCTGTAAATAGGCGTTTTATGTACAAGAGGCTGACGTCCTAGTAAGAGGACGCCGCTGAATAAAAGAGTTTATACAATTTGTACAAAGGGAAAAAAAAACAGCTATGTGAAAAGAATGATCCCACTGGGTTCCAACTCTGCTATCACCTTTATATCCTCGAGCGTCTCATCACTTGATGACCTAGCTGAAGATGAAGCTGATTGATTGATGCCGTCTGAACTTGATGTTGATACCGGATTCTAGATGCAAAGTGATTCAATGAGACATAATATTATGCTTCAATCCCTAACTTTTGCCTGGACCGCCCTTTCGGGTTTTCAGTCCACCGGGATACCCATTTTTTCCCAAGCCGCCTTTTCGGGTTTTCGACTTGCCGGGTGTACAATTTTTTTTTCATTTCATCCCTCATTTTGCCCGAACCCTTTTGGTTCGCCGGGAAGCCCTAATTTTTGCCTAGGTATGTCAACCTAGCGGGTCTTTATCATGCGTAGTATCTTTTTACTATGTCTGCATTGGCGGGGTGAGGAAGGTCGTCACCATCCATGGTGGTCAAGATCATGGCTCCTCCTGAGAACACATGTTTAACCACAAATGGCCCTTCGTACGTAGGGGTCCATTTGCCCCTTGGATCACTCTGAGGAAGGATGATGCGTTTGATTACCAGATCCACAACTTGATACTCTTGTGGTCTGACCTTTTTGTTAAATGCCCTGATCATCCGCTTTTGATACGTCTGACCATGACAAATAGCAGCAAGTCTCTTTTCGTCAATTAGATTTAGCTGATCAAGTCGTGTCTGGATCCAATCATCTTCGCTCAGATCTGCATCCTTCATTATCCAGAGAGAGGGTATCTGCACTTCGATCGGTAAGACTGCCTCCATGCCGTAGACCAAGGAAAAAGGAGTTGCCCCGGTTGACGTCCTTGCTGAGGTACGGTACCCATGCATAGCAAACGGTAACATCTCTTGCCAATCTTTATAGGTCACTGTCATCTTCTACACAATTTTCTTGATATTCTTATTCGCTGCTTCTACAGCCCCATTCATCTTCGGCCGGTAAGGAGAAGAGTTGTGGTGCTGTATCTTGAATTGCTCGCAGAGCTCAGTGATCATCTTGTTATTGAGATTGGTACCATTGTCCGTAATGATCCTTTCTGGGATGCCGTATCGACAGATCAGGTTATGCCGAATGAACCGTGCCACAACATTCTTGGTTACAGTGGCGTAAGAAGCTGCTTCAACCCACTTTGTAAAGTAATCGATCGCTACCAGGATGAAGCGATGCCCATTGGATGCCGTAGGTTTAATCTCGCCGATCATATCTATGCCCCACATTGCAAAAGGCCAAGGTGCAGTCAGGACGTTCAGAGGGACTGGAGGAACATGCACCTTGCCTGCATATATCTGGCATTTATGGCATGTCCGAGAGTGTTGGTAACAGTCGGCTTCCATTGTGGACCAGAAATACCCTGACCGAAGGATTTTCTTTGCCATAGTATGTCCACTGGAATGTGTCCCGAATGTACCTTCATGCAGCTCTGCCATGATCCTTTCTGCTTCAGTCTTGTCCATACAACGCAGTAAGGTCGAATCATGGTTTCGCTTGTACAGAATGCCGTTGCTAAGGAAGAACTTCGCTGCAAACCTTCTCAGAAACTTCTCATCATTGACAGAGGCACCTTCAGGATACTCCTGAGCTTCCAAGTATCTCTTCACCTCATGGTACCAAGGTTTTTCAGTTACTACCTCAGCCTCGAGATCACAACAGTATGCCGGTTCGTCCAGTTTCCAGATGATGATCCGGGGAGCCTCATTGTCCCATTTGACTTTGAACATGGAAGACATCGTAGCTAACGTGTCCGCCAACTGATTCTCCTCTCTTGGGAAATGTTCAAAAGTTATCTCTGTGAAATGGGGGATCAATGTCAACACACATTCTTTGTAAGGAATAAGATTCGGATGTTTCGTATCCCACTCGCCTTTGATCTGATTGATCACGAGAGCGGAATATCCGAAGACACTCAGAAACTTGATCCTTAAGTCAATCGCAGCTTGAAGACCCATGATGCATGCCTCATACTCCGCCATGTTGTTGGTGCAGTTGAAACATAGCCGGGCAGTAAGTGGGGTATGAGTGCCTTGAGGGGATATGATCACAGCGCCAATACCGTTACCCAAAGCATTGGAGGCTCCGTCAAAGTGCATAGACCATCGGGATCCTTCCTCAGGTCCTTCATCCGGTCCAGGTACTTCACAATCAGTCACAATCATGATGCTTTCGTCAGGAAATTCAAAGTTCATTGACTGATAGTCATCTACTGCCTGATGTGCCAAGTGGTCTGCCAATACACTTCCTTTGATAGCTTTCTGGGTCGTGTACTGGATGTCGTATTCCGTCAAGATCATTTTCCATCTTGCTATTCTCCCAGACAGAGCAGGCTTTTCAAATATGTACTTTATCGGATCCATCTTTGAAATCAACAAGGTAGTGTGAGTCAGCATATACTGTCTCAGCCGGCGAGCAGCCCATACCAAAGCGCAGCAAGTTTTCTCGAGCAGTGAGTATCGGGTCTCACAGTCGGTAAACTTTTTGCTAAGGTAATAAATGGCATGCTCTTTTCGGCCAGACTCGTCATGCTACCCCATCACACACCCCATTGAGTTGTCAAGTACTGTCAGGTATAGTATTAGAGGTCTCCCTTCAACCGGTGGCATAAGGATGGGTGGTTCTTGGAGATACTCTTTGATTCTGTCAAAGGCGGCCTGACATTCATCATTCCAACGTACTACCTGATCTTTCTTCAGCAGCTTGAAGATTGGCTCACAGGTAGCAGTTAGATGTGAGATGAACCGGGCAATGTAATTCAGACGTCCTAGAAAGCCTCTGACCTCTTTCTCTGTCTTAGGAACTGGCATCTCTTGAATGGCTTTAACCTTGGCAGGGTCCACTTGAATACCCTTGTCACTTACAACGAAGCCTAGCAACTTTCCAGATCTTACCCCGAAGGTGCACTTGTTCGGGTTCAACCTCAGCTTATACAGTTTCAAACGGTCAAACAGTTTCTGCAGATGGTCAAGGTGTTCCTCCTCAGTTTGGGACCTTGCAATCATGTCTTCGACATACACTTCTATCTCATGATGGATCATGTCATGAAATAAGGCAACCATGGCACGTTGGTAGGCTGCCCCAACATTTTTCAGTCCAAAAGGCATGACCTTGTAACAGAAGGTGCTCCACTGAGTAACAAAGGTAGTCTTTTCCATGTCTTCAGGAGCCATCTTGATCTGATTATAACCTGAAAAGCCATCCATGAAAGAGAACACCTTGTGCTGAGCATTATTGTCAACCAGGACGTCAATGTGAGGTAAGGGAAAGTCATCCTTGGGGCTGGCCCTGTTCAGATCCCTGTAATCGACGCACATTCTGACCTTACCATCTTTCTTCGGTACCGGCACCACATTAGCAACCCACTGAGGGTAAGAAGTCACTGCAAGAAACTCGGCATCAAATTGTTTCATAACCTCAGCTTTGATCTTCTCAGACATCTCTGGACGCATACGGCGGACCTTTTGCTTAACCAGAAGGCAGTCTTCCTTGGTAGGCAAATGATGGACCACACTATCAGTATCCAACCCGGGCATGTCTTCGTAGGACCAGGCAAAAATCTCCACATAATCATGTAACATCTGAGTCAACCGTTGTTTTACGCTGAGCTCCAGATTAGCACCTATTTTAACCTCCTTTCTGTCTGCCTCAGTACCCAGATTTATCGTTTCCACTGGCTCTTCATGTGGTTGAATTACCCTCTCTTCCTGGAGTAACAGTCTTGCAAGCTCGCTAGGCACTTCGCAATCATCTTCACCTTCGTCTTCGGCTAAGTTGATCGGATTTTCGAAGTCATAACTGGCAGTAGCAGAGTCGTTACCAGTGAGATCCAAAGTGGATTGAAACCTGTATGGGTGAGTGTGTGTAAATACAGCTGTTTTGCAATATATAAAGAAAGAAAGAAAGAAACGGAGCACAAGATTTGAAATGCGAAAAACGTCCAAGATCTTTATTTATGATATATGTAAATGACAATTATAAGCCCTCACAAATGAAGCCAACGGTGCCCCGGGTAAGACACCGGGCCATAAAGTTTCAGTTTATTGTTTATTACAAATAACAAAAATAAAGGAATTCATTACTGCGTAACAAAAGTAACAGGTGTATGATCTTTGGCAGTCCAATTGGTCAATCCACCGTCAGTCGTCGGGTAGGTCCAGCTATCGAACTCTGATTCCTCCACTTCGTCTTCATCCCCAATAGCATTCACTCCTGGATTGGTGATGAGCACAGGAGGTCTTCCTATCCTAGCTTTGTGCACATCCCTCTGAGCCTCTGCAGTAAAACCCAGTCCAAACTTGTCAGTTTTAGGAGTGAAATCAGGGAGCCTGCCCCAGTTAGCACATTCACCTTTCTCGATTACGGCCCGAGCGTCCTTCAAGGAAGCCATCTTCAAGGGAAAGTCCTCTTCAACCACTGTTTCTGCTGCTGCCAATGTTGGAGGTACCTCTTCAAAATGCTGAAAGGGGGTTTCAATAAACTCCCCGTCCATCTCAATATACCGGAAGGAATTCAAATGGCTCACCATATATTCTTCCTCCCCCTACACAATGACGATCTTCCCTCTGACAGGATACTTGAGTTTCTGGTGTAGGGTAGAGGTCACTGCCCCAACTTTGTGAATCCAAGGTCGACCCAGTAAACAGGAATAAGATGGACGGATATCCATCACATAGAAAGTTGAGTCAAATACTTGAGAACCCACACGAATAGGAATGTCTACCTCTCCATGAACCATCCTCTTCGATCCGTCAAAGGCTCGAACAATGATGTTGCTAGGTTTCAATTCCAGGCCCTCACAATCCAACCGGTCTAAGGCCTTCTTGGGCAACACATTCAGGGAAGAACCAGTGTCCACCAACACGTGCGCAAGAGTAGTGCCCCTGCATTCTATAGAGACATGCAGGGCATCATTGTGGTTCTTTCCCTTGGCGGTAAGGTCAGCATCCGAGAAACCCAAACCATTGTCAGCTGTCAAATTGGCTACGCAATCAGTGAACTGGTCTGCAGATGTCTCCTGTGGCACATGGGCCGTCTTTAGAAATGAAATCAGGGCCTTAGCATGGGCCTCTGAGCACAGCAGCAAGGAGAGCATAGAGATCTTGGAGGGTGTATGCCCCAGCTGTTCAACAACATTAAAATCACTCTTCTTGATTATCTTGAGAATTTCCTCCATCTCTTGCTGGGAGGCTTCAACATTCACAGATTTTGGTGCCTCCATCCGGGCAGGCTCATCATCAATCCCTTTGCCTCGAGTATTATATGACTCGGCAGCAGAGGAAACAACTTGATCAGAAGTGGAAACAAGCGCACTTGCAGGCGTTATTATGAGAGGTCTTCGAATAGTTGGTGGCGCAATGTCAGGCGAGAAGAGCCTGCCACTGCGGGTTACTTTAGCTGGATTGGTAATATTGCTGATGCTGGTACCGGTGTTGAACTCTTGCTTTATTCCTAGTACATATACATCTGCCTCATAGTGCCATGGGACAGCCTTATCAGATTCATAGGGGAGGGGCCCCGGAACAGTAATAACAATGGGTGCAACAGTCATGATTTTAACTGGCTTCCTCGGGGGAGCCTTGATTGGATTGTTGAAAATTGTAACGACAGATACTTCTTCCACAAGAACAAAAGGAACAACGGTCTTCTTGAACAGAATCTCTTTGCTGTCCATCAGGCTTTGAATGCCTAACTTCAGCAACGGACAACCAGTAAGGGAAACTGCACACAAAAGGCAACCCTCGCTACAACCCGGAAATAAACCGGCCAGCAGCAGGTTCCTCTTAACAGTCAACAGAGGAGTAGCTACATCATTCACGGAAACGGCATACAAGTCTTCATCAACGACATTTACTCCATGCTGGGGCATAGGAGCAGTCACCATATTTGGCCTCTCAGGCGCCTCAAATTGTATCTCTTTCGCATCAATAAGGTCTTGAACCTTATTCCTTAAGGCCCAGCAATCATCAGTAGAATGCCCCGGGCTATCGGAGTGATAAGCACAGCGGGCATTTGGATTATATTTGGGGGATGCAGTATTCACAACCTTTGGGGCCTCCCTAACAGTCACCAAGTTGGTTGATAGCAATTGTGGCAAGATTTGTGACAAGGTCATACTCAGCCGGGTAAATTCTCTTCTGGGTCTCTCACCCCTTTGTTGATTAGTTTGCCGAGGAGCGGCAGCAGGCTTAGCAATCACCACCGCGTTGACAGATTGGCGGCGCTCTGGTTTGTCTTGCCTCCTAGGCCCATACACAGCACTGGCCTCCTTCTTAAAAGGTTTCTTCTCAGAACTTGAAGACGCACCTTTCTGAATCTTTCCTGACTTCATGCCAGCCTCTATCCTTTCCCCAGTCAGGATAAGGTCAGTAAACCCTGCAGACGAATTACCGATAAGATGATTAAAGAACGGCCCAGATAGGGTCCCCAAGAACATATCTACCAGCTCACGGTCTGTTAACGGAGGCTGCACCCTGCCAGCCAGGTCCCTCCACTTCTGCGCATACTCTTTAAAACCTTCGCCTGATCCTAGCGACATACCCTGGAGTTGGGTACGTGTAGGAGCAAGGTCGGCATTATATTGATACTGCTTGTAAAAAGCAGTAGCCAACTCCTCCCAGTTACGAACCTTGGTCCCATCCAGCTGATAGAACCATTCGAGATGAGTCCCTGAAAGACTCTCCTGGAAGAAGTGGATCCACAAGTTCTTGTCCACTGTATACGGCTGAATCTTCCGCACATAGGATCTGAGGTGTAGCTTAGGGCAAGACGCCCCGTCATACTTAGTGAAAGATGGTGCTTTAAACTTGTGAGGGATGATCACACCAGTAGATAAACCCAAGTCTCAGAAATCCAAACCAGGCACTTGTTGAATCTCCATGGTGTTCAGACGGTCTTCCAATTGCTTGTACCGGTCTTCAGCTGGAGGATACTGCTCCTCATTAAAGTCAGTCTCGTTGTCAGAGACTACCGGACTTGGAGCCCTTCCCCCCTGAGGACTGTCTTTGCCTACAGAAGAACCAGCTTCCTCATTCTGCAGAGTGTTACCAAACCTCCGACCCGAGTTGAATAGAACGGTTCTCTTCTTCTTCTTCTCCTTCTTCAGGAGCAAAGCCTTCATCTCTTCTTGACCTTGAGCCAAACCCATGATCAGCTCCTGAAATTGTGCGTTCTGCGCCTGAAGGGCCTTGATAGACTGCTCGGTTGATGATTCAGGGTTCATGATGCGGAAATAAACAGCGAAGAACAGTAAGCAACCTGAAAAGAAGAGTACCTGCTATGCACATGATGATTGATATGTGTTTATGCAATGCATTCAAGGGTTCGAAAATTCAAATTTGTTGTAGACAAAAAGGAACACACGTTATCATTAAGGAAATAATTGTTTGATACATCCAAGCCTCATGGGCAAACATTACAAAACAGATCAATCCCAAAAGACACTACGCATCCTCTTCGGAGCAATGTAGGTGTTGAGATTCCTCTCCTCGTGCAGTAGGCGGGTGAGCTCCAAGACCTTCTTTTCACTAGCATGTAGACTGGTCTCAAGAGAATTCCGTTCTTCCTTAAGCTGGATCCAACTCTTCTGCATCTCTTCCCAGGATGTGGGCATGTCAGGATGTTGAATGGTGTAGGACACTTCACCTTCCAAAACTGGCTCTTTGATCACAGGGAGAACATGAGGATAAGGCATCACTAACTTCTGGGAGCGGGCTCGTACCCACTTGAGATAAGGCTCCAACGGGATGGAATTCCTGTGCCCCAGGGTCTTGCTTTCTATCCTACTTGGCATCCTCCAAGCTCTGATAAATCTCTGGCAAAGTCCTTGTGCATCATTGTCGAAGTCAAAAACTATGTTAGGAATTAACATGTCATGAGGGCCGTCCCTCCGAGCATAACCAAACTGTCTCCAAGCCAAGCATGGGTTGTAAGTAATACCTCCTCTGATTCCAAGTAAAGGAACATTAGGGTACTTCCCGCAACGATCAATGATAGTGACATCCTCTCTGGACCGAGAGCACCAATGTATATCTGCATGTGTAAGAGTCATCAATCGTTGTGACCATCTCAAACCCCGCTCGTTCTTCAAAACTGATTGTGGAAGGTGCGAAATAAACCACCTTCTCAGGAGAGGAGTGCAGCACATAAGAACACCTCTTTTTCTCATGGTTCGAGTGTAACATGAGTGAAGGATGTCCCTAAGCAACGTAGGTATAGGATTCCTGGACATGAAGATCTGGACAGCACTGATATCTATAAGCTGATCTGGATTAGGGAACAACACCAAACCATAGACAAGGAGGGCCACAACTTCTTCAAAAGCTTGTAGGTCAAGGGATTTCCAACATCCTTGGGCCTTCTCAAACAGAAATCTGTCTAAGAACCCTTTGATACCACTTCTAACTTCCCAATGTCCCTTGAGGTCAGATGGTTGTAGGTGTAAGGCTTTAGCAATCTCTTCAAGCTTGGGTTCCTTTTCCGTACCGTTGTAGGGTAGTTGATCAAGGATAGGGATCTTCAGAAGCCGGGAGAACTCTTCCAATGTAGGCACCAGTTGATAATCCAAGAAAGTGAAACAGTGATGCAGAGGGTCAAAGAATTGGAACATGACCTTTATCATATCTTCCTCAATGTTGGTGTTGACCAAGCTGATGAGTCTTCCATGTCTTTCACTGAATGAAGAGCTCTCGGGAATCCTGGATATAAGCTCCTTAAGCTGAGGAGGGATTCTTACAAGGCTGATCTGAATTGTCTTTCTGCGAACAGTTTCCATGTCCTACAAAACAAGAACAAAGATGAAGATTCGAACCCCTGAAATGGTTCGCCAATGCATATGATGCTGTATGATGTCATGATGCTATGATTAAACACACCACAAATATTTACAAAAAGCAAACATGGTAAGGCACACAAGTCACACCACAACCCTTAGAGTTTAAGCCTGCATGGGGTATGGGTATTACCCTCTTGAAGTTGGTGGGCTCAACCTGTCCTATTAGAAGTAACCGGGTTCTAAGGGTCCCAATATCACTGGATTGCTTTCATTGTTCATCGTTTCGATTTAGCCACTGAACTGGCGACCAAAATATTCCAGGAAAGCAACCCTCAATTGAGTGTAGTATCGAGTATCAACCAACTTCGGACTGCACCAAATTCAGTTATCTCACTACCCTAAAGAGGCCAAGATGGTTCAATTAAGGTTCCTAAGGTCAGTTGATGCTTCACGACACCACGCGGAGGCCCCGTACTCTCCTTGACTGAACTCAAGGCTTACCGGTACACACCAAAGTGCCACATCAACGTAGCAAACTGTTTCAACCATGTCGGTATACCCCGCACAGTTCCCTCACATCCTTGTTGCTACTTTATAAGAAGGTATCCCCAGATCCGGGTTAGGATCTATAGAACTCCCAAGACAGTCCCACAATTTAAAGCAAACAAGTCAAAGCAATTGAAAACACAGTGATCTTAGTCCCAACAGAGTCGCCAGTTCTGTGATCGGTGGATCTGGAACTGACTGTTTAACGCTGGTTCACGAAATGTCGCGGAAGCAAGAGTCGCCACCGTCTTTTATTTTCTCCAACATGGAAAGGACAAAAGCACAAAAAAATTCCTTATGAGATACGTTCTCGGTTCGGGAGGTAGATTTATAGAAAGGGAAGGTGTTAACACCCTTTCTATCCATGGTTATCCATGGGCTCTTAGATACTTGCTCATTTGTGTTTTCAAAATGTTTGTTTGCTTTTCAAAGTGTGAGTGAGTTTGAAAAAGTTTCTTTGAAAGTTTCAGATTGACTCTTGTATCGGTCCTCAAGAGTGTTTGAAAAGTTGTTTTGAAAGCTTTTTGCAAAGTGTCGGTGTGAAAAGAAGTTTTTGATTTGTTTTGAATTAGAGCAAGTATCTACGAGTCATCTACCTACCCTAAGGAATTAGGCTGTGTTAATGTCCTTAAGGTAGTGCCATCCCACCATTGAGAGGTAGGTAGCACCACCGTTGGAGGTGTTCGGGTCAATTCGTTAAGGGACAGTGTGGTCACCGAGCAACAGTAAGACACCTTAGAAGCTACCCTTATGCCATTGATCTTTTTATTCCGAGGCAACTATTCCGAGGCAACTTGTTTCGAGGCAACTAGATCAATGGAACATAAGGACTCACTAAGACGTCCTATACTCGATGTCCACGTTTCGAGGGGCAAGGCAACAGTGAGGCGTACCCTAAGAGTGGTGTGTGAATTGTGTGTCATTTTCAGTTTATGTTTTATCTTGATCATGCATTGGGTGAGCTACGTTTTGATTTTATTTGGGCCATTCATTCTTTCATATGATTAGCAGTTAAAATGTGCGGAAATTAAAATGCGGAAAATAAAAGTCCTACGCTATTACAAGGCGCGGGTCTATACATCGCCAAATTAACAAAGACCCGATTTTGAATAAAAGTGCGGAAAGTAAATGAATGTCCTAATTACTATTACAAGGCTTTGGGGCAAATACATTATATTTAAAAAGGAAATAAAAATAAACGTGCGAAAAGAAATTAGAATCGAGTGCGAGGGCGTTGGACCCTTTAAATGAATTAAATTGGAATTGGAAGTTAATTAATTATTTAATGAGAAAAGAAATTATTTTTTGATGTTTTTTTGGTTTTTAATGGAAATAAAAGAGAATTAATTGAAACTAGAAATTAAATAAAACCCTAATTCTAAGTTTGTTTTTAATTATTACCAAAAAATATTTAAGTTTTGACCTAATTTACTAATTATTTAGTTACATGAGTATTTACAAAATTAATTAATAATTAAGAATAATAATAAGGAAAAAAAGTTATTTATTAAAAAAAAGGATAAAAATGTTGAAACCCTAATTTCTATGTATTTTAGTTTATTTAAGAAAATATTAAAATTTAAAACCCTAAATTAAACTAAATTGATTAATAAAATTTATTTACAAAATAATATTAATGGCTTAAATATTAAATAAAGCATATTTTTATTTTTGATTTCTGATTTTTTGTTTTATTATGAAAATTAATTTTGGTAGATTAAAGAAAGTCATTAAAAGAATTCAAGAGAGAAAAACAAAATAAAAATAAAAATGAGAAAAAAAATGTGCAAACCCATGGGGTATTCAGACCCAATTTTGGAGGTGTGTTTGAGAAATTTGGCCCAAGAAATCTGGCCTTTTTTGACTTTTCTGACTTGTGTATGGAGTTGTTGACCAATGTGTATGGTGGAATTCATATGCTGGCCATCAGATTGATCTCCTGGGCGCGTGGCAAGCAGGCAGGTGATGGTATATGATGAACCCTGGGAGAGCATGCTGCATAGAAGCACGTTAGAAGAAAAATTATGGAAAGAGTGGGGGACCTGGGAATCGAACCCAGGTCCCAATACCTGAAGGACAACACACCAACCAGCTGAGCCAACACGTTATCTTGATATTATAGTGGGACGTGATTATTATGAGAGAGAACAAACGCTAGTGGTAGAACACAAAAACACGCACGAATGATTTGAATTTCCTAGTCACGTATGGACACATCCACCTTCTTCTTCGTTTGCCTGAATTTATAAAACAGATAGCGGGGGTTTTAAACCCCCACTAAACTCAAACCTGCAAAATAGCGATTAGAGCATGGTGAAAGAGAAAAAGGGCGCGAGGTATGAGATCGAATCGTCTGGATGTCACGATTTTAATGGTGCTAGTTTCATTGTCTAATTTTTCCAGATATGTAAACCCCTCTTTAGGAGCTTCAGAAACCCTAGAAATCTTCAATGGCAACTTTGCATACAGGCGTCCTTAGTTCAATCAAATAACACCAATAGCTTCAGAATGCTTATGTTAGTATAAATCAATCATTAAAAGTCATTGATAATGCAGGAAAATGCAAACACGAATATGAAAATTTTAATGAAAAGTGAGACTTCAATCTACCAATTCCTTGAGTATGGGGCTATGTTCTTGATTGCAATCTCTTCCTGGTGGTGTCAGCAAGCTTTTGGAATGCTTTTGAGGTCTTGAAACGAGCTCTAGCTATGAAAACAGTTTTGAGGTTTTTGTCAAAAAATGCAAGTTTGGTTCTATCCCTTCTGCGCAGCTTTTTTGTTCTTTGCATTAGGGTTGCAATGTGTATATATGATTAGGTCAAGCAAAACAAGCCCATGATCCATGTATTCAATGCTTTTGAATTTGTGATTTTCCATGATCTTTTTCAATCCTTTTTGCCATGAAAACTTGCCTATTTGGAAGATTTGGTTCCTTTGATGTGGTACACGAAATATTTAGGCCTTAATGAGAGAATATGCTGCACAAAAAGATTTGGAAAACATGATTTGCTATTTTTGTCATATTTAATTTTAATTAAGTGAATTAATAATAATAATAATTCAAATAATTAATCAAAAATGGTAAAATAACTCCCTTGGATGTCAATGGGTCGTGCATAGCCTTTGGGTGATGATTCATGGAAGAAATTGAGGCCCATTAGCAATTTTGAGGCATTTGAAGCAAAGTTGACTTTTCAAAATTCCCAAAAATTTCCCAACTTCCACAAGGCATATCTTGCTCAATTTTTAAGCTTTGATCATGTTATTGGACATTTTGGAAAGGTCTTGAAGTCCTCTAACCAATGCCTTTAGTCCCATGTCATTTTGATTTACCAATCTCAAGTTATGGTCTTTGACTTAAAGTGCCTTTTTGTTGACTTTTGAAAATGGCCTATAATGTTGAGATTGATATCTTTTTGTGAGAGCATTTATTGGACTTGAAGTGTGAAGAGGAGTTGTAGGAAATGTCATTCTCTTCAAAATGAGATTTGGATGGAATTTTTCTGATAAACCATGTGGAAGTTATGCCCTAGTCAATTTGCAGTTGACTTTTTCAGCTGTCCAAAAATAGAAACTTTTGCATCTTGAGACTTTTTGAGCCATGCCTTGAGAATCATGATCAAGAATTGATCAAATGATGTTTGTGGCTTCAAAATAAGATGTTTGACCAAAAATTTTGACTTTTGACTGTCAAATGACCATTTTGCCCCTGCAGTTGACTGTAGGGCAATTAGGGTTTTTGACTGTGCAATTTTGTGCTGTGAGTCTTGAAACTTGGCATGAGGATGCTTGACAATGTTTATAGGCATGTGGGACTTGTTTGGACCTTTGGAACCTTCAATTTATTTGCCAGAATCAAAACCCTAATTTTTGACTGTTAGGAGGCAATTGGACTGTGCAACCCTTGAGAGATTTTGAACCTTGATCTTGGCACATCTTGAAGAATATGGGAGGGAAAATTTTGGGGTACAACACTGGAGATGGGCTTAAAGATGCCATCCAAGATTGTTTGTTGAAAATCAGGAAAATGAACACCAGATTGGTATCCGTATTTGGAACGTATCTGAGTTGTATCTGGAGATTGGATTTGTATGAGCAAAGGAATGGCGTCCGTTTCTGGAGCGTATCCGAGCTGTAACTGTATTTGATTCTTGAATGAATATCAGAATGACTTCCGTGTCTGGAGTGTATCTGTATTGTATCCGAAATCTGAAATTTAAATAAGCTACAGAAAGACATCCGTGTCTGGAGTATCTCTGGGCTGGGGAATAGGTTTAAATGAGTGACAGAATGGCTACCGTGTCTAGACCGTATCTGGACTATATCTGAAGTTGAGATCTGTATGAGTAGCAGAATGACTTCCGTATCTGGAGTGTATCCGTACTGTAACTGGGACCTGGACAAGTGACAGAACGACTTCCGTGTCTGGAGTGTATCTGAACCTGAAGTTGATAGTTGAATCTGAATGAGAAATAGAATGGCTTCTGTGTCTGGAGCGTATCTAGTCTGTATCTGATTGCTGAAGTCTGAATGAGTAGTAGAATGACCTCCGTGTCTGGGGTGTATCCATACTGTATTTTGACTTGAAATTCTGGATGCGTAATAGAATGACCGCCGTGTCTGGGGTGTATCCAAACTGTATCTGAAATAAGAGACCTGAATGAGTAGCAGAATGACTTCCATGTCTTGGAGTGTATTCGTACTGTATCTGAGATCTTTGAACATTTGTTAAAGGTAGCTTTTAATCTTATCCTGAAAAGGGTAAAATGTTAGCTAAAACACAAAGTTATGTTGCATGATATGTATGATGCAATAAAGTGTGCTTCATCAATGTTTATGATATATGAATGTAATGGATGCGCATGTAAGGCGATTAGCTGTCTTGTTGAGGAAAATAAATCCTTGATAGCTGGAGATAATGAAATCTTTGACTGTTGACGGGGAAAATAAATCCTTGACCGTTATTGGAGATTCAAGATCTTTGATTACTGAGAACGAGAAGTCCTTGGACCACTGTTAAAGATAAAAAATCCTGGGCTACTTGTGGAGATTAACTTTGACAACTTCTGTGGGGATGTGAGAGTCCTTCACGACTTTTTGGGGAATAAGGAAAACCCTGATGATCTCTACTGGAGAATCAAAACCTGGGAGACTTGAACTGGAGAAAAGAGATCGAGAATCTTCGATCTGCTGGGGAATAACTCTGCGGAGAGAATGCTTATTCTGCTGAAGAGTTCTCAAGGGCTTGGGTTGTATGCCAATCTACTGGGGAATATGGAGGAAGTTGGATGGTACTTCACCGGGGTTTAAGGGTTGAAGTTTTGGACTCCGTTGGGGAAGAAAGTTTTATCTTCGTTGAGGGTTTACAGTTCAAAGTTTTCTGGCTCCGCTGGGAGTTGGGAGTTTGGAAACTTAGTTCTGTAGGGAATTTGAAACTTAACTCCGCTGGGGACATGTATTTCAAAGCTTCAACCCTGTGGAGGATCTGGATGATGTACTGCAGGGGATTTTCTCTGGAATAGCCTAAAGACATTTTCCTATACTTTCAACCTATCACTAATTACCCTTTCTCATTCCGTTTTATTTGTAAGCAGTGATTATATTCAAATGCACATGCTCATTTAATACATCATTGGACGTTTTCAAATAAAACACAAGTGTAAAAAGAAAGAAAATGCAAACAAAATTTCTGCACTCTGAAGTAATCTTTATATTAATTTTGTATAAGTATTTTGTACAAAGGAGACAGACACCCTAGTAAGAGAATGTTGTCATAAAAATGAGAAAATTTTTATACAAAGAAAGATGGCTATGTGTAACAATTCCATGGGGTTCCCATTCTGCTATAGCCTTCGCAACTCCGAGTATCTTGTCCATTCGTTGCTTCGTCCGCAGGTGACTGGATTGATCAGAAGCTTGGAGCTTGTCCATTGAAGAAATGGTCCTTAAAGTGACCCGACGAGACATAGTCACACGCTTTAATTCCCTAACTTTTGCCTGGACCGCCCTTTCGGGTTTTTGATCCACCGGGAAACCCTTTTTTGCCCAAGTCGCCTTTTCTCGGGTTTTCAACTTGCCTGGTGTACAAATTTTTTTATTTATCCCTAATTTTTGCCTGAACCGCCCTTTCGTGTTTTCGATTCACCGGGATGCCCATTTTTGCCCAAGTCTCCCTTACGGGTTTTCAACTTGTCGGTCGTTTTATGCGTAGTATCTTTTGACTATGTCTGCGTTCGCAGGGTGCGGTAGGTCATCGTCGTCCATGGTGGTCAAGATCATTGCCCCACCAGAAAAGATGTTTTTGACCATAAATGGTCCTTCGTAAGTAGGAGTCCATTTGCCCCTGGGATCACTTTGCGGCAAGATGATCCGCTTGATTACAAGGTCCCCGACTTGATATACTTGTCTCTTGACTTTCTTGTTGAAGGCCTTGATCATACTTTTCTGATACACCTGACCATGGCAAACAACAGTAAGTCGCTTCTCGTCAATCAAGTTAAGTTGATCGAGCCGGTTCTGAATCCAATCGTCTTCAATCAAACCAGCATCCTTCATGATTCTCAAGGAAGGAATCTGAACTTCCATAGGTAAAATAGCTTCCATGCCATATACCAAAGAAAAGGGGGTTGCCCCAGTTGAAGTGGGTGCCGTGGTACGGTACCCGTGCAGAGAAAATGGTAACATCTCATGCCAGTCCTTGTAGGTGACTGTCATCTTTTGAATGATCTTTTTGATATTTTTGTTTGCAGCTTTGAGAGCACCGTTCATCTTAGGCCGATAGGGAGATGAATTGTGATGTTGAATCTTGAACTGCTCGCACAAAGCGGTGATCATAGTATTGTTCAAATTTGTACCATTGTCAGTGATGATCCTGTCGGGGATACCATACCGGCATATGAGGTTCTGCTTGATGAAGCGGGCAACCACATTCTTTGTAACGGAGGCGAAGGAAGCTGCTTCGACCCACTTGGTAAAGTAATCAATGGCCACCGGGATGAAACGGTGTCCATTGGATGCTGTAGGCTTGATCTCTCCAATCATGTCGATTCCCCACATCGCGAATGGCCAAGGAGCTGTTAAGACATTGAGAGGAACTGGAGGAATATGTACCTTGTCAACATAGATTTGGCATTTGTGACAAGTACGGGAATGTTGATGACAATCCGCTTCCATGGTAGACCAGTAGTAGCCTGCCCGTAGAATCTTCTTAGCCATCGTATGACCACTTGAGTGGGTGCCAAAGGTGCCATTATGTAGTTCAACCATGATCTGCTCAGCTTCAACTTTGTCCACACAACGGAGTAGAACACAATCAAGATTGCGCTTGTATAGGATACCATTGCTCAGAAAGAATTTGGCAGCGAACCTCCTTAAGAACTTTTTATCGTTGACTGAAGCTCCTTAAGGGTATTCTTGTTCTTCGAGATACCTTTTGACATCATGAAACCACGGTCGGTCCACCACTTCTTCGGTATTAATATCGTGACAATGTGCAGGTTCGTCCATTCATTCAATGGTGATTTGAGGTGCCTCATTATCCCAATTAAGTTGAAAACATGGATGACATTGTAGCTAGCGCATCTGCTAGCTGATTCTCTTCTCGTGGGATGTGCTCGAAGGTGATCTGCTCGAAATATGGTAACAATGTCAAGACATGTTGTTTGTAAGGGATGAGGTTTGGGTGCTTAGTATCCCACTCTCCTTTGATTTGACTGATAACTAACGATGAGTCCCAAAATACAATCAAAGATTTGATTCCCAAGTCAATAGCAGCCTTGAGACCAAAGATACAAGCTTCATACTCGGCCATGTTGTTGGTGCAGCTGAAGCATAGTCTAGCAGTGAAAGGTGTATGGCAACCTTCTAGAGAGATAAGTACCGCGTCGATACCGTTTCCAAGTGCGTTGGAGGCACCATCAAAGCACAGAGTCCATCGGGATCCTTGTTCAGGTCCGTCATACAGTTTGTTTTCTTCAATGTTGCTCAAAGTCATGATATCCTTATCGGGAAAGTCAAACCTCATGGATTGGTAATCTTCGACAGCTTGATGGGACAGATGATTGGCTAGCACACTCCCCTTTATGGCTTTTTGGGTTGTGTAATGTATATCATATTCTGTGAGGATAATTTGCCATCTAGCGATTCTTCCGGATAAAGCAGGCTTTTTGAAGATGTACTTGATCGGATCCATTTTAGAAATCAGCAAAGTGGTATGTGTCAACATATACTGCCTTAGCCGGCGAGCAGCACATACCAAAGCGCAACAAGTTTTCTCGAGCAGTGAGTAGCGAGTCTTACAGTCGGTAAACTTTTTGCTAAGGTAATAAATGGCATGCTCTTTTCGGCCAGACTCATCATGTTGGCCCAATACGCACCCCATTGAATTATCCAAAACAGTCAGATACATGATTAATGGCCTTCCTTCGACGGGTGGCATCAAGATATGAGGTTCCAGCAAATACTCCTTGATCTTATCGAAAGCAACTTGACAATCATCATTCCATTTAACCACCTGATCTTTCTTCAACAACTTGAAGATTGGTTCACAGGTAGATGTTAGGTGAGAGATGAACCTTGCGATGTAGTTTAGGCGTCCCAAGAAACCTCTGACCTCCTTCTCAGTGCGAGGGGCAAGCATTTCTTGTATAGCTTTGACTTTGGCAGGATCAACCTCGATGCCTTTGTTATTGACGATGAATCCCAAAAGTTTACCGGACCTGACTCTGAAAGTGCACTTGCTAGGGTTCAGTCTGAGCTTGTATTCCTTTAACCTGACAAACATCTTTTGCAGATGGTCGAAGTGTTCTTCTTCTGTCTGTGAACGGGCTATCATGTCGTCTACGTAGACTTCAATCTCATGATGTATCATGTCATGAAACAAAGCTACCATGGCTCGCTGATAGGTTGCCCTGGCATTCTTCAGTCTGAATGGCATCACTTTATAGAAGAAGGTACCCCACTGCGTAACAAAAGTAGTCTTCTCCATGTCTTCGGGGGCCATTTTGATCTGGTTGTACCCTGAAAATCCATCCATGAAAGAGAATACCTTGTGTTGAGCTGTATTGTCAACCAAGATGTCAATGTGTGGTAGTGGAAAATCATCTTTAGGGCTAGCCCTGTTTAAGTCTCTGTAATCCACACACATTTTGACTTTGCTATCCTTCTTAGGCACGGGCACAATGTTAGCAACCCATTGTGGATAGGAAGTAACAGTAAGAAAGCCAGCATTGAACTGCTTTATCACTTCAGCTTTGATCTTTTCAAACATGTCGGGCCTCATTCGGCGGACTTTCTGTTTGAGTGGTGGACAGTCTTCTCTTGTAGGGAGACAGTGAACCACAATATCTGTATCCAGTCCCGGCATGTCTTCATAGGACCAGGCGAAGATCTCAACATATTCGTTCAACATCCGAACTAAGCGCTCTTTGACACTTGGCTCCAGGTTGGCACCCACTTTAACCTCTTTTCTGTCTTCCTCTGTTCCCAAATTGATAGTCTATAACAACTCTTCATGGGGCAGAATAACCCTTTCTTCTTGTTGCAAAAGTCTAGCCAACTCTCCAGGCACTTCACAGTCTTCATCACCTTCGTACTCGGCATGATTGACCAGATCTTCAGAGTCACTGAAGGCCATAGTAGAATTGTTACCCATGGAATCCGGAGTGGATGGGTACCTGCATTTTGTGAGTGTGGGTGTGTGTAAGAGATAGCCACCTTTAAACAAATAAAATGTAAAAAGAAATAAAATGAACACAAAAGTTTATATATGAGAACGTCCACGATTCATTAAAAATGGCATATGAAAATGAAGAATCAAAACCCTTACAAATGGACCTATATGCCTCGGGTAAGGCATAAGGCGAAAAGAGTGTACAAATTGTTTAATAATTATTACAGACCAAACAGGAAATGTTCAAAAGATAAATTACTGATTGATGAAAGTAATGGGAACGAAGTCTTTCGCCTCCCAGTTGTTCAATCCTCCTTCAATAGTTGGAAAGATCCAGTCTTCAAAATTGCTTCCTTCTTCATCGTCCTCTAAAGCATGAACTCCATGATGAGTTATTTTCAGTGGCGGTCCTCCAGCCCAGGAGCGATGCACGACCTTCTGACTAGCAGCAGTGAAACCCAAACCGAACTTATCTGTCTTGTAAGGAAAATATGGCAGTTGACCCCATACTGTGCTTCCTCCTTCCTTGACTACAGCCTCTGCATCTTTAAGGGATGACATCCGGGACACAGGTTTAGTAATGATGGGAACATTAGTCATTGTCTTGGCTACCACAACTTCAGGAGAAACCTCTTCAAAGTTTTGGAAAGGTGTTTCTATGAATTCACCATCTAACTCCACGTAGCAGAAAGAGTTAAGGTGGCTTATCATATACTCCTCCTCATCATGAACTGTTATGATTTTACCCTGGACTGGGTACTTGAGCATCTGGTGTAGAGAAGAAGTGACTGCCCCAACGTTGTGGATCCATGGCCTTCCCAACAAGCATGAATATGAAGGACATATGTCCATCACATAAAATGTAGAGTTGAAAATTTTCGTTCCCACCTTAATTGGGATGTCCACCTCTCCGTGGACCATCCGCTTAGAACTGTCGAAGGCTCTAACAATGATATTACTGGGCTTTAAAGTCAAACCTTCACAGTCCAATCTGTCTAACGCTTTCTTTGGTAGAACATTTAAAGACGACCCGGTATCAACCAGAACATGAGCAAGAGTGGTCCCTCTGCACTCTACCGAGACATGCAGCGCATCATTATGATTTCTTCCCTTAGATGTTAGATCGGCATTAGAGAAACCAAGACCGTTGTCGGCTGTAAGGCTAGTTACACACTCTTGAAACTGATCCGCAGAAGTTTCTCGAGGCACGTGCGCCGTCTTCAGGAATTTGATCAAGGCTTTGGAATGAGCCTCAGAGCAGAGCAATAGAGCCAACATAGAGATTTTTGAAGGGTTTTTCCCCAGCTGCTCTACGACATCATATTCTCTCTTCTTAATTATCTTTAAAATCTCCTCCATTTCCTTTTGGGTGGTCTCGGGGATAACCAAAGTATGAGCCCTCGTCCTGACGGGCGCTTCTTGGATCCCTTTACCTTTATCAGCAGTAACAACAGAGGGTATAGCTTCAGGAGTAACAATTTCTTCAATAACTGGACTTTGCACAGATATCTTGACAGGCACAGGAGCACTTGAGGGTCCAAAGATTTCCCTTGGAGGAGCAATCTCCGAAGAGAAGATTCTTCCGCTACGAGTGATCTTACTTGTCCCTGCAATATTTCCTATGTCAGGAGTTTCTTCATCGAAACTTTCTTCAACTGATTCGATCTGCTTAACACTGTGGTAGAAGATCTCTCCTCCATAATTCCACGGTATTGTCTTGTTGGACTTATATGGGATAAGCCCCGACATAGTAATCTTCAGCGATACAAACTTTGGATCGGGTGTAATCTTAACAGGTCTTTTGTAGACCTTGGAAAGATTGTCGGAAATGGTGATTATAGCAACATCATTGATTTGAGTAACAGGAGTAACATGAGTAACAGGAGTAACAGAAGTAACAGGAGTTTTCTTGAAGAGAATTTCTTGAGTATCCATCAGGCGTTGGATGCCTGACTTCAACAGCGGACAGTCGGATTGCAAGGTCGAACAAAGGTAACAATCTTTTTCACAGCCTTGGAAAATCCCGGCTTTCAACAGAGTCATCTTGATCATTGGCAATGGAGTGATTAAGTCATCAACAACGGTAACATGAAGATCTTCTACAATAGCATGGACATTATGACCATGTTTTGGCATAGGAGCGGATATCACATTAGGTTTTTAGGGGGCATCAAACTCCACCTTCTTGGTATCTATTAAATCCTAGATCTTGTTTTTAAGGGCCCAACAATTGTTGGTGTCGTGCCCCACACTGTCCGAATGATAGGCACATTTTGCATTTGAATGATAATAGGGAGAAGAGGTATTTGGGTTCTTTGGCGCCTCTTTCAAGTTGGTAAGGTTTAACTTTAACAGATGAGGGAGGACCTGAGCCGGTGTCATATTGATCCGAGTGAATTGCCGTTGTGGCCTTTCTACCCTTTGCTGGTTAGCTCTGGGTTGACTGCTTCGAGGTTGATCGACTGAGGAGTTCTGAATCATCACAGCCCCCACCGCTGGTCGGCGCTCCATTCTTCCTTGATTTCTCTGGGTGTAAACAGCAGAAACTTCCTTCTTGGCTGGGAAGGTCTTCTTGATAGCGGCGGAAGCAGATGCATCCTTCTGAATTTTACCGCTCTTAATGCCAGCTTCGACCCTTTCACTTGTCAGAATTAATTCGGTGAACCTTGCAGATGAGCTCCCGATCAAGTGATTAAAGAATGGACCTGAAAGGGTCCCCCAAACATATCAACCAGCTCTCTTTCAGACAATGGTGGCTGCACCCTTCCATCCAAATCCTGCCACTTCTGGGCATACTCCTTAAAGCCTTCATTAGAAACCATACCCATACTCTGTAATTGAGTACGAGTAGGCGCTAAATCTGCATTATATTGATATTTTCGATAGAAAGCAGCAACCAAATCCTCCCAGTTATGTACATCAGATCTTTCAAGCTGATAGAACCAGTCCAATTGCGTACCCGACAAACTATCTTGAAAAAAGTGGACCCACAAATCCTTATCAGAAGAGTGAGGTTGAATCTTTCTGACGTAAGACCGCAGATGCATCTTCGGGCAAGATAAACCATCATATTTAGCAAATGTAGGCACTTTGAATTTAGGGGGAATGACGATCCCAATAACCAACCCTAGTTCTTCAAAATCCAGCCCAGGTACCCTTTGTACCTCCATGGCTTCCAGTCGATCTTCCAGATTCTTATACTTATTGTCCGCAAGAGGGTACTGCTGCTCAGAGTAATCTTCCTCCTCCTCTTCTTCTTCCTCTTCAACTTCAGACTCGGAGGGCATTGCAACTCCCTTTCCTTTACCAACCCCTTCATCAGACGTCGAGGGGAAATCTAGGACCCTTCTAGCCTGATTCTCAAACCTTCTCCCCAAAGTAGCTACACCCGCTCTTTTCTTTTTCTTCTTTTCTTTTTCCTTTTCTTTCTCTAACAGTGCTTTAAGGTCCTCTTGACCCTTTGCCAAGGACATGAGGAGTTGTTGGAATTGCGAATTATGTGCTTGCAGATCTTTGACTGTCTGCTCTATATCCATCTTGCTGAAATAAACAACAAAAAGATAAGGAAACCTGGTGTAAAGACCTGTTTATGCATATGATGAATGATATGTATTCATGTAATGCATTCAAGGATTCAGAAACTCAAAGTTGTTGCAAACAAAAAGAACACACGTCATATTAATAAGAAGAAATTTGTTAGTACATAAATGCCCCATGGGCAAAATATTACAAAATTCTTAATGTAAAAAGACGTTGCGCATCCTCTTTGGTGCAATGTAACTGTTGAGATTCTGCCCTTCATGGAGTCGACGGGTAAGTTCCAAAACCTTCTTCTCATTGACGTAGAAGCTGGCTTCAAAAGTATTCCGTTCTTCCTTGAGCTGTATCCAACTTTTTTGCAAATCTTCCAATGATGTTGGCATGTCAGGATGTAGGAGGGTGTATGGAACCTCTCCTTCCACAACAGGCTCTTTGATCATAGGCAGAATGTAGGGGTAAGGCATCATAAGATTCTGCGCGCGGGTTCGTACCCACTTGAGGTAAGGCTCAAGGGGGATGGAATTATTGTGTCCTAGTGTCTTACTGTCCACTTTGTTGGGCATCCTCCAAGCTCAGATAAACCTTTGTCGAAGTCCTTGAGCGTCGTTTTCAAAGTCAAAAACCACGTCTGGAATCAGCATGTCATGAGGGCCATCCCTTCGGGCATACCCAAATTGTCACAGAGCTAAACAGGGGTTGTAGGTAATGCCTCCCCTAATGCCTAGTAGTGGGACATTAGGGAATTCTCCACAACAATCAATGATGATGACATTTTCTCTGGACCGAGAACACCAATGAACATCAGAATGTGTAAGGGTCATCAATCGTTGTGACCACCTCAAGCCTTGTTCATTCTTCAAGACTGACTGGGGAAGGTGAGAAATAAACCACCTTGCTCGAAGAGGAGTACAGCACATGAGAACACCTCTTTTTCTCATTGTTCGTGTGTGAAATGAGTGGAGGATATCCCCAAGCAATGTAGGCATAGGATTCCGAGATATGAAAATCTTGATAGCATTCACATCTATAAGTTGATCAGGGTTTGGGAACAAGACCAACCCATAGATGAGAAGTGCTACAATCTCCTCAAAAGCCTGCAGATCTAGAGAATTCCAGCAGTCTTGTGCCTTCTCAAACAGAAACTTTGCCAAGAAACCCTTGACACCACTTCTGGTTTCCCAATGACCTTTGATATTAGATGGTTGCAAGTGTAAGGATTGAGCAGCATCTTCAGGCTTTGGTTCTCTTTCCGTACCGTTGTAGGGTAGTTGATGGAGAATAGGAATCCTCAGGAGTTGAGAAAATTCCTCCAAAGTAGGTACTAGTTGGTAATCAGGAAATGTAAAGCAATGGTGTAGGGGGTCAAAGAATTGGAAGAGAACTTTCACCATGTCTTCTTCAATGTTGGAGTTGACCAAGTTGAGAAGTCTACCATGTCTTTCACTGAAGAGAGAATTCTCTGGAATCTTGGAAGTAAGCTCCTTGAGTTGAGGAGGAATTCTCACAAGGTTGACCTAGATTGTTTTTCTGCGAAGTGATTCCATGACCTACAAAACAAGAACAAAGATGAAGATCCAAACCCTTGAAATGGTTAGTGGATGCATATGATGCTTTATGATTTTCATGATGTATGCACAAGTATATGTACAAGCAAGTCACACAAGTTCCTAGTTTCAGGCTTGCATGGGGTTTCATAGGTAAGCACCCTCTAGAAGTTAGTTGGCTAAACCTGTCCTATAAATAGTAACTGGGTTCTAAGGAGCTCAATATCACTAGATTATTTTCTGTGTTCATTGTTTCAGTTTAGCCACTTAACTGGCGACCAGAATATTGCAAGAAAATAACCCTCAATGAGTGTAGTATCGAGTATCTACCAACTTCGGACTGCACCAAAGCCGATCATCTCACTACCCCTAAAAAGGCCAAGATGGTCAAGTAAAGGTTCTAAGAGTTCATTAGTGCTTCATGACATCATTCAGCGGCCCCGTATTCTCTTTGATTGACTCAAAGGCTACCGGTACCCACAAATATGTCGCACTAATATAGCTATTGCTTCAACCATGTCGGTATACCCCGCACAATTTTCACAATGTATTGCTATTTACCTATGAATGTTTCCCAAAAATCCGGGTGGAGGATTCAAACCCAAACAAGAGACCCAAATTTAAAACAATCAAAGCAAACAAGATAAGCATGTAAAGGTGATCTAAACCCTAAGGTTACTCCCATTTTAAATATTTCCCCAGCAGAGTTGCTAGTTCTGTGATACGGTGGGAGAACTGACTTAAGGTTTTGCGTTTGTGTTTGCAAATGTTTCGGTTTAGCAAGAGTCGCCACTGACTTTTTATTTTATCCAAAGGAAAGGTGAAAAAGCACAGGAAAGACCTTTGAGATGTTTTCTTGGGTTTGGGGGGTAGGTTATGAAAAGGGAAGGTGCAAGCACCCTTTTCATCCATGGTTATCCATGGGCTCTTAGTTACTTATTTAGATCACTTGCTTTTTCTTTTCAATTGTTTGAAATGGTGCTTTGTGTGTGGTTTTGAAAATGTTTTGAAAAGAGGCCATCATTGTGGCAACCTTTGTAATGATTCTTGTTTGAATGTATACAAATGTGTTTTTGTCTTTTGAAAAGATATTTCAATGTTTGAAAGTTTGATATGGGCAAATGTTTTGAAATTGTGTTGTGATGTGTGTTTGAAAATAGCAAGGATGTTTTGCAAGTTTTGATCAAGTAACTAAGAGTTGTCTACCCTATTTTACTCAAAGGTTTTTTTCTACACATTTTCGACCCTTTTGACAGTGTTGTTTTACCATTGCATCTGGTAAACAACCTTGTATTTGGATGTTAAAAGGGACAGGCGTGGGTCATCGTATTGACCATGATAGCAATTGTGTTAAGTATCTTTAGCAATTTTTTAAGGGACTAGATCATTTTTGTATAGGCAACCAAGATAGCGTCATCGAGGGACTATGATATTTTGTTTTTTTTTGTTTTGCCAAAGTACTCAACATGCTTAACATGGCCATTTTAAAGGCAACAAGTGGATGAAACCCTAGGGGTGCAAGTGTGCATTGTGTTATCATTTTTATGCATTTTGTCTTTGTATTAGTCAAGCTATTTGTTTGATTTTAGATTTTTGCATACAAACCCTAATCTCTAATCATGGCATAATTGAAAGCATAAATGCGTAAAATAAATCTACACTATTACAACATTTGATATGGGGAGAGGGATACAATTTTTGAATGGGGGATATTTGCAAGAAAATAAAACCCTAATATTTACTATTACATCCAAATTGAATAATTGGTACAAATACCAAATAGACAAGTATTTAAATAAATAAATTAAACAAATATGCAAAATATTATGAATATGCCAAAAAAATTTATGTTTATTTTTTATGTATGTAAAAAATATTTAGTGTATATATAAACAAGAAATAAAAGATTATATATATTTTTTTATTAAGGGTAAAACCCTAATTTTCTTTTAAGAATGTAAATATATTAAATATACTATTTATGTACAATAAAATAAAATAATGTATATACAAAAATAAATTATATTTAGAAAAAATATTATTTAAGTATAAATAATAAAAAAATAAAAGTATAATATTTAATGTATTATTTTCAAGTTTTCATTAAAATAAAAATAGAGGTATATACTCACTAAATTATTTTTATGTTAGAAAAAATAAAATAAAATACAAAAATAAATGTGAAAATTTATAAAAATATTTTTTGTATTTTTTTATGTTTAGAAAATAAGAAAATAAAATCAGAAATGAAAATAAATACAAGAAATATAAAAATATGAAGAAATGGGCCAGGGGGTGCAGTCAGTAATGAGGGGGGTGCCAAAAACAAAGTCAGAAAGAAGCCCAACCCACTGACTTCATCTTCAACCTCTTGTTCAAAAACGCGCGTGCCCTGTACACAATGCCAGATCCTGCATACGTGCTCTAATGCAAAAACATATAACATCAAAGTTGTAGCATTTTTCAAGACGAATCCAACCATATAAAGAACTCATTATAACTCTCAAAGACCAAAGAGAATTTCTCTGGCCCTAAATCCTAACCTAATTTTTTCCAGGAAGTTCATGGATCAAATTCTCTTAACACGCTTAACTTAAATGAAAACCGAGCATATGTACAACTTCATGGCTATGAATGCTACATTTTTTATTCACAAACCTAAGCCTAATGATTCCTAAATAGAGAGATAGGAAGTTGACAAAAACCTGTTTCAGTTGACTTCGTGTATGGCAATGTGGAACTTTTCAGTGAGGCCTGAGATGTTTGGGAGCTTGCTTGAACTTCCCCTGACCTTCCCCAATGCCCAGCTTGCCTTGAATGTGCTTGAACAAGCCTGTAGAACTCAACCTGCACAAGCTGAAATCAAAAATAGTAAACCTTGCAAATGGAGTTACAGTCAGTGTTTAAGGGTTGGGATAGTTTGGATAGGTTATGTGGAATCAGTTTGAACCAGTTTGAGGCAAAATGCACGAGGGTTTTTTGCTATGGAAGTCAAACTGCAGGGAGTGCCCTGTTTTGCCAATGGAAGGTGATTTTGTGCTATGGAAGGTTTCAAGACTCAAAGGCTCGTGTTTTTGGCTCAAGGGGATGTGTGAAACTTGTCTCAAAAGCTTGCAAAAGTTGGTTCTCTCTGATGTTCAAGTTGTGTGATATTTGACAAGTTTCTTGGTTATGAAGCAAAAGTGAACCATGATGCAAGACAGGCCTGTACAGGCTATCTATCCTCTTACACTCTATGCTCTTGGCCCCTCAATTTGGTGGATATTGTGTGCAGTACAAGATCTTGTTCAAGGCTCAAGGATTCTATTTGACATAAAGCAAGATTTGGACAAAAATGGCAAAGTTACCTTTTACTATTTATGGATTAATCTATTGTATAATCTTCTAATGACCAAAATAAAGCCTTAGACCAATGGATTTGCATTTAATTATTGATTATAGAAGGGTTTTTGGACCTTTAATCTATTGCAAACAAGGCTGATTAGAGTTTGCAACTTGTATCACTAAGAAACTGCCATGGATCAAAAGTGAGTTTTTGCCAACTTCAAGCTTTCGATTCTCCCTAACCACCAATGATTTTGGAGAGTTCTTGGACTTTTTGGAAATCTTGCAACATTATATACAATCCATCATTGAAATGCAATTTGATATTCCAAGTGGAACTATGTGAAAAATGGTCATGAAGATAGGTCAAAATCCTGCCTAAACTAGGGCAAAATTTCACTAAGTTAAAAGTTTCATGGACCCTTGTTCCAAAAATCATAACTTGAGATCCAAGCTTCTTTTTGGAAAACTTTGTGAATTAAAGTTGTATACTTTGTGGAGGACTACAACTTTCATGTTGGAAGTCTTGTTTGAATCCAATTGCATCATGGTGAAATGTTGGGCAATGTTGGAAAAAATTAAGAAAATTTCATAACTTAGAAAAATTCTAAGTTATGAAAATTTTCAATCTTAAACCCTAATTTGCAAAATTGGGTTTCTTGATGAACAAGTTTCATGTTTTGACACATCTTGATGAAAAATGACCCTTGACACTTGATTTTGACCAAAAAGTCAAAGTTTGACTTTTCAGTGTACAGTCAAATTTTGATCAGTTGACTGAAAAATTCATCTGTCAATCCAATACAATTGAGATCTTTTGAACCTTTTGAATAGGTCAAGATGATGCCATTGAGTCCTTGAATCCATGCTTGAACCCAATTTGCCATTGGCTAGGTCAAAAGTCAGAAATTGCCCTTGTGCAGTCAAAACCCTAAAAATGACCATTTTGCCCTTTTGATGATCTAATCAAATTTCTTGAGGAGTTGTGGTCCAAACTTGATCAAATGGTTCATATGAGTATATAATGTTTATGTGGATAAAAAATTGTGAGGTTTGACTATAAATTGGCCACAGTTGACTTTTCCCCCAATACAACTGATTTCTAGGTCAACTGTCCAATTGACTGGGCAAAAACATGATTCAAGGCTTGAAACTTGGTAGAGGTAATCTTGTAAGTCCAACATGAAGTATGAAAGTAACTTTGAACATTAAAAGTCCAAAAATCTCTGTGCAAACTCAAACCCTAATTTAGGTCATCAGTGCAAGGAGATGTCTTGAGCAGAGCAAAACCCTAATCATGTCTGGAGTTCAAGGAGTCTTGTGAGGGGAAATCTTGATAAAATGAGAGGGAAAATTTTGGGGTACAACAACCACTGTGTAACAAAAGTAGTTTTCTCCATGTCTTCAGGTGCCATTTTGATCTGGTTGTAACCTGAAAATCCATCCATGAAAGAAAATACCTTGTGCTGAGCTGTGTTGTCAACCAAGATGTCAATGTGCGGAAGTGGAAAGTCATCTTTAGGTCTGGCCCTGTTTAAGTCTCTATAATCCACACACATTCTCACTTTTCCGTCCTTCTTAGGCACATGCACAATGTTAGAAACCCATTGTGGATAGGAAGTAACAACAAGAAATCCAGCATTGAACTGCTTCATAACTTCTGCTTTGATCTTTTCTGACATGTTGGGCCTCATGTGGCGGACTTTTTGTTTAACTGGTGGACAATCTTCTCTTGTGGGAAGACGGTGAACCACAATATCTGTATCGAGTCCCGACATGTCTTCATAGGACCAAGCGAAGATCTCAACATATTCATGTAACAATTGAATTAGGCGCTCTTTGACACTTGGCTCTAGGTTGGCACCCACTCTGACTTCTTTTTTGTCTTCCTCAGTACCCAAGTTGATTGTCTCTAACAGCTCCTCATGAGGTAGAATAGCCCTTTCTTCCTGCTGTAGCAGCCTAGCCAATTCTCCCGACACCTCACAATCTTCCTCACCTTCGTATTCGGCATGGTAAACCAGATCTTCAGAGTCACTGAAGACCATAGCAGAATTGTTACCCATGGAATCCGGAATGGAAGGGTACCTGCATTTGTGAGTGTGTGTGTGTGTTTGAGGATAGCCACCTTTGAACAAATAAAATGTAAAAGGAAAGATAATGAACACAAAAAACGTCCATGATTCATTAAAATGGCATATGAAGATGAAAAATCAAACCCTTACAAATGGACCTATATGCCTCGGGTAAGGCACACGGTTAAAAGAGTACGAATTGTTTGAGAATTATTACAAACCAACAGAAATGTTTGAAAGATAAATTACTGCGATATGAAAGTAATCAGAACAAAGTCTTTTGCTTCCCAATTGAACAGTCCTCCGTCAACAGTTGGAAAAATCCAGTCTTCCAGGCTGCTCTCCTCTTCACTATCCTCCAAAGCATTGACTCCATGATGGGTGATCCTCACTGATGGCCCTCCAGCGCGGGCGCGGCGTACAACCTTTTGAGCATAAGAAGTGAAACCCAATCCGAATTTATCTGATTTGTAAGGAAAGTCCGGGAGCTGCCCCCAGATTGTGCTTCCTTCTTCTTCAATCACAGCCTTTGCATCTTTGAGAGATGACATCCGAGGCAGAGGTCTGGTAATCATGGGTACAGAAGACACTGTCTTGGTTGCCACAATCTCCTAAGCTACCTCTTCAAAATGCTGAAAAGGGGTTTCGATGAATTCGCCATCCAATTCTACATAGCGGAAAGAATTTAGATGGCTTATCATGTATTCCTCTTTGCCATCAACAATTATGATTTTCCCCTGGACAGGGTACTTGAGCATTTGGTGCAGAGTAGACGTGACGGCTCCAGCATTGTGAATCCAGGGTCTTCCCAACAAGCAAGAATAGGAAGGAAGGATGTCCATCACATAGAATATGGAGTTGAAGGTTTCAGTTCCCACTTTAATCGGGATGTCCACCTCCCCGTGGACCATCCTTTTAGAACCATCAAAGGCTGTGACAATTATATTGCTGGGCTTCAAGGTTAAACCTTCACAATCCAGTCTATCTAAGGCTTTATTCGGCAAGACATTCAATGATGAACCTGTGTCTACCAGTACGTGTGCTAGGGTAGTCCCTCTGTATTCCACCGAGACATGCAAAGCGTCATTATGTTTTCTCCCTTTGGATGTTAAATCAGCATCGGAGAATCCTAGACCATTGTTAACTGTCAAGCTAGCTACACATTCCTGGAACTGATCCGTGAAGGTTTCTTGTGGCACGTGGGCCGTCTTCAAAAATATGCTCAGAGCTTTAGCATGAGCCTCTGAACAAAGCAGCAGGGCCAACATAGAGATTTTTGAGGGGGGTTGCCCCAGTTGTTCCACAACATCATAATCGCTTTTCTTGATTATTTTCAAAATCTCTTCCATTTCTTTTTGAGAGGTTTCAGGGATGACCAATGGCTGAGCCCTCGTCCTGACGAGCTCTTCTTGGATCCCATTCCCTCTATTATCAGCAGCAGCAGAGGGGACAACCACATGAGTTACAACTTCTTCAATAATTGTAGTTCTCGCAGATATGTTTACCGGTGCAGGGGTAACCTTAGGAGCAACTGAGGTTCCAAAGATTGCCTTTGGAGGGGCAATCTATGGAGAGAAAATTCTCCCACTGCGGGTGATTTTGCTTGTTCCAGCATGTTTCCAATGTCAGAAGTCTCTTCACCATGACTTTCTTCAGTTGATTCAATTTGTTTAATACTGTGGTAGTAGATTTCTCCACCATAGTTCCACGGTACTGATCTGTCGGACTTGTACGGGACGGGCCCGGGCATGGTGATCTTCAAAGATGCAGTCTTTGGAGCGACTGTAATCTTAACAGGTCTTTTGGAGACCTTGGAAAGATTGGAGGATATGGTTATTATTGAAACATCATTAACAGGAGTCAATGACACTGGAGTCTTTTCAAAAAGGATTTCTTGGTTATCCATTAGGCGCTAGATGCCTAACTTCAAAAATGGACAGTCGGTTGGTAAGGATGAACAAAGGAAACAATCTTCTTCAGAACCTGGGAAAATCCTAGCCTTCAGCAAATTCCGCTTGATTATCGGTAGCGGAGTTATCAAATCATCAACAGTAGAAACAAACAGATCTTCTTCAACAGCATGGGCATTGTAGCCATGCTTTGGCATTGGAGCAGAGATTACATTCGGCTTTTCAGGGGCGTCGAATTCAAATTCTTTAGCGTCTATCAAATCCTGAATCTTATTCTTGAGGGCCCAACAATTGTTGGTGTCGTGCCCCGGGCTCTCTGAATGATAAGCACACTTGGCATTCGAATGGTAGTACGGAGAAGCAGTATTTGGATTCTTCGGGGCCTCTTTTAGACTGGCAAGGTTTAACTTCAAGAGATGGGGTAGAACATGAGCATGAGTCATGTTTATCCGGGTGAATTGCCGTACAGGCCTTTCCACCCTTGTTTGGTTGGTTTTGGGTTGATTGTTTCTAGGCTGATCAGCTGTAGACTTCTGAATCATTACGGCCCCCACCGCTGGCCGGTGCTCAACTCTTCCTTGACCTCTTTGAGAGTAGACAACTGATACTTCCTTCTTTGTTGGAAAACTCTTTTTGATGGCAGCGGAAGCAGATGCATCTTTTTGAATTTTCCCACTTTTTATGCCGACTTCAACTCTCTCACCAGTTAGAATCAACTCGGTGAACCCCGCAGAGGAGCTTCCAATCAGATGATTAAAGAAAGGCCCTGACAGAGTTCCCAAGAACATGTCTACTAGCTCCCTCTCAGATATAGGTGGTTGTACTCGTTCCGCTAAGTCTCTCCATTTCTGGGCATACTCTTTGAAACCTTCATTTGAGACCATGCCCATACTCTGTAATTGAGTACGGGTTGGTGCTAAGTCCGCATTATATTGATACTGTTTATAGAAGGCGGCTGCCAAATCTTCCCAATTATGCACATTAGACCTCTCCAACTGGTAGAACCAATCTAACTGCGTCCCCGACAAACTGTCTTGGAAAAAGTGGACCCACAGGTCTTTGTCAGAAGAATGTGGTTGAATTTTCCTGACATAATATCGTAGGTGCATCTTGGGACAAGACAACCCATCATACTTGTCAAATAGAGGTACTTGAAACTTAGGAGGGATTACTATTCCAGATACCAACCCTAATTCTTCAAAGTCCAGCCCAGACACTCTCTGTATCTCCATAGCTGCCAGGCGTTCTTCCAAGTTTTTGTATTTGTCATCGGCCGGAGGGTGCAGTCTCCTTACCCTTTATCTCCCCTTCCTCAGAGTTTGATGGAAAATCTAGGACCCTTCTGGCTTGACCTTCAAATATTTTTCCCAAGGTAGCCACACCAACTCTCTTCTTCTTCTTTTTATCTTTTTCCATTTCTAGTAGAGTCTTGAGCTCCTCCTTCCCCTTAGACAAGGTCAAGAGTAGCTGTTGAAATTGTGAATTCTGAGCTTGCAAGTCTTTGACCGTTTGTTCAATATCCATCTTGCTGAAATAAACAACAGAGAGATGAGGAAACTTGGTGTGAAGACATGTTTATGCATATGATGAATGATATGTATTCATGTAATGCTTTCAAGGATTCAGAAATTCAAATTTGTTTTAAACAAAAAAGAAACACACGTCATATTAATAAGATAGAATTGTTAGTACATCAATGCCCCATGGGCAAAATAATACAAAATTCTAAGGTAAAAAGATGTTGCGTATCCTCTTTGGTGCAATGTAGGTGTTGAGAGTCTACTCTTCGTGAAGTTGACGAGTGAGTTCCAAAACCTTCTTCTCGCTGGCGTAGAATTGGGCTTAAAAAGTATCGTGTTCTCCATTGAGCTGTATCCAACTACTTTTCAGATATTTGAGTGATGTTGGCATGTCAGGATGTAGGAGGGTGTATTGAACCTCTCCTTCCTTCACAGGCTCTATAATCACAGGGAGAATAGAGGGGTAAGGCATCATAAGACTTTGGGCGCGGGTTCGTACCCACTTGAGGTAAGGCTCAAGGGGGATGGAATTCTTGTGTCCCAAGGCCTTACTGTCCACCTTGTTGGGCATCCTCCAATCTCAGATGAACCTTTGTCGAAGTCCTTGATCGTTGTTGTTGAAGTCAAAAACCAAGTATGGAATCAGCATGTCATGTAGGCCATCCCTTCGGGCATAACCAAACTATCTCAGAGCCAAGCAGGGGTTGTAGGTGATGCCTCCCCTAATGCCAAGTAGAGGGACATTAGGGAATTCCCCACAACTGTCAATGATAATGACATTATCTTTTGATCAAGAACACCAATGAATATCTGAATGTGTAAGGGTCATCAACCGTTGTGACTATCTCAAACCTTGCTCATTCTTCAAAACTGATTGGGGAAGATGAGAAATAAACCAGCTTGCTAGTAGAGGAGTGCAACACATGAGAACACCTCTTTTCCTCATTGTTCGAGTGTGAAAAGAGTGTAAGATATCTCCAAGCAATGTAGGCACCGGGTTGCGAGCCATGAAAATTTTGACAGCATTCACATCTATAAGCTGGTCAGGGTTTGGGAACAAGACCAACCCATAGATGAGAAGAGCTACAATCTCCTCAAAAGCTTGCAGGTCTAGAGAAATCCAGCATTCTTGAGCTTTCTCAAATAGGAACTTTGCCAAGAAACCCTTGACACCACTTCTGGTTTGCCAATGACCTGTAACATCTGATGGTTGCAAGTGCAGGTCTTGAACAAAATCTTCAGGCTTTGGATCTCTTTCTGTACCGTTGAAAGGTAGTTGATAGAGAATAGGAATCCTCAAGAGTTGAGAAAATTCCTCCAAAGTAGGCACAAGTTGGTAGTCAGGAAATGTAAAGCAATGATGCAAAGGGTCAAAGAACTGGAAGATAACTTTCAGCATATCCTCCTCAGTGTTGGTGGTGACTAAGTTGAGAAGACGACCATGCCTCTCAGTGAATGGAGAATTCTCAGGAATCCTTGAAGCTAGCTCCTTTAGTTGAGGAGGAATTCTTACAAGGTTGACTTGGATAGTTTTCCTTCGAAGTGAATCCATTACCTACAAAACAGGAACAAAGATGAAAATCCAAATCCTTGAAATGGTTAGTGGATGCATATGATGCTTCATGATGTCCATGATGTTATGCACAAGTATATATGTAAAAATAAATCACTCAAGTTCCTAGTTTAGGCTTGCATGGGGTTTCATAGGTAAGTACCCTCTTGAAGTTTAGTTGGCTCAACCTGTCCTAGAAATAGTAACCGGGTTCTAAGGAGCTCAATATCACTGGATTGTTTCCTGTGTAAATTTTTTCAGTTTAGCCACTTTACTGGCGACCGAAATATTCCAAGAAAATAACCCTCAATGAGTGTAGTATCGAGTATCTACCAACTTCGGACTGCACCAAAGCTGGTCATCTCACTACATCCTAAAAGGCCAAGATGGTCAAGTAAAGGTTCTAAAAGTCCATTAGTGCTTCGTGACATCACTCAGCGGCCCCGTATTCTCTTTGATTGACTCAAAGGCTACCGGTACCCACAAATATGCCACACTAATATAGCTATTGCTTAGACCATATCGGTATACCCCGCACAGTTTCCACAATGTATTGCTATTTACCTATGAATGTTTTCCCCAAATCCGGGTGGAGGATTCAAACCCAAACAATAGAACCAAAGTGTAAAGCATACAAGTCAAACAAGATAAGCATGTAAAGGTGATCTAAAACCCTAAGGTAACCCCACTTTTAGATAAGTCCCCAGCAGAGTCGCCAGTTCTGTGATGCGGTGGGAGAACTGACTTGAGGTTTTACGTTTGTGTTCTCAAATGTTTCGGTTTAGCAAGAGTCACCACCGACTTTTATTTTATCCAAAAGGAAAGGTAAAAAAGCACATGAAAGACCTTTGAGATGTTTTCTTGAGTTCGGGGGATAAATTATGAAAAGGGAAGGTGCTAGCACCCTTTTCATCCATGGTTTTCCATGGGCTCTTAGTTACTTGTTTAGATCACTTGCTTTGCTTTTCCAGTTGTTTGTAATGGTGCTTTGTGTGGTTTTGAAAGTATTTTGAAAAGAGTCCATTGTTTTGGCAATCTTTGTAATGATTCTTGTTTGTAAGAATGTATATAAAGATGTTTGTCTTTTGAAAAATGTTTCAATGTTTGAAAGTTGTTTGGAAATTGTTTTGAAATTGTGCATGTGTTTTTGAAAATAGCAAGGATTGTTTGCAAATTGATAAAGTAACTAAAAGCTTATCTACCTACTCAAAAGTATTTCCTACACATTTTTATTCCTTTGACATTGTTGTTTTACCATTGTATTTGGTAAACAACCCTATCTTTGGATGTTAAACGGGACGAACGTGGGTCATCGTATGATCATGATAGCAATGGTGCCAAGTATCTTAGCAAGTTTTAGGGACTAAGATCATTTGGTTTTAGGCAACCTTTTGATAGCGTCATCGAGGGACTATGATCTTTTTGTTTTGATTGATTTTGTTTTGCCAAGATACCTAGCATGCATACCATGGCCATTTTAAGGCAACAAAGTGGATGAAACCCTAGGGGTGCTTGTGTGCAATGTGTTGTCATTTTTCATGCATTTTTGTCTTGTATTAAGTCATGCTATTTGTTTGATTTTTGGTCTTTTCATTCAAAACCCTAGTTTACTATCATGGTATATGAAAGCAATAAATTGCGTAAAGTAAATCTAAACTATTACATCAATATTATGGGGAGGGGGATACAAGTTTTGAATAGGGGGATATTGCTCAAAATAAAACCCTAAAACTATTACAACCAAATTGAATTTATTGTACAAATAAATAAATAAGCAAATATTTAAATATGCAATAAAATATATGTATGCAAAAATATTTTTTGTATTAATTTTTTGTATGTAAAAATAAGTTTATTTAAGTCTTAAAAACAAGAAAAAATAAAATGATTATTTTTGAAAGGGTGAAAACCCTAATTTTTGTTTAAAAGAAATATTGTTTTCTAATCATTTATTTTATTCATTTTGTTTAAGAAAAAATAATAATAATATATACAAAATGTTAAAAAATTGAAATATGTATGAAAATATTATTTTAAGTGTATAAATAATAAAAAAATGATATTTTTATATTATTTACAAGTTTATTTAAGAAAGTAAATTATATTATTACTACTAAACTATCTTTTATGCCAAAAAATAATAAAAATAATAAAATAAAAATACAAAAAATTAGGAAAATATTTTTGGGATTTTTAATGTTCAGAAAAAAATAATAAAGTCAGAAAATATAAATTATGCAAGAAAATACAAAAAATATAAAAATATACAAAAGGGGGGGGGTGCAAAAAGTCAGAAAAGCCAGGCCCAAGCGCGCCAAGCCCAGACACTTTGTCCCTGACCTCTGTCTCCTCCAAAAAGCGCATATCTGCCTTCAAATCCTGTTCTTGCTATTCTTTGCATAAAATCAAAAACTTATAACATGAAAAATATAGCTCATGATCACACGATTCCAATGATATAAAGAACATGACATAACTCTAAAAGACCAAGGAGAATTTTAATGGCCCTAATTTCTGGCCTAGTTTTTTTAGCAACTCAACAATCAAATACTCTTAGCCCAGTTAATATAAATACAAACTATGCATATGTACAACTCAAGCAACTTATGGACTACATTTTTGCTTCACAAACCTAAGCTTAAAGATGCCTAAATAGAGAGATGGAAACTTGACGAATACCTTGTTCAGTTGAGTTTGGATATGGCAATGTGGGAACTTTGAGTGAGGCCTGAAGTTCTTGTGAGCTTCCTTGAGGTTCCCTCAAGCTTCTCTGGTCTTGTAGATGGCTAGAACTCCTTGCACGAGTCAACCTGCAAACCTTCAAAATGAAAATGGTGAAGTGTTAAAATGAGCTCGCAGTTGCAAGACAGGGGCCTGGATAGCTTGGATGGGATGTATGTAATGTGTTTGAAGTGATTCAAGGTAAAACGCACGAGGAAAAATGGAAATGGCTTGAGATTTGCAGAAGATGCACTTTTTGGGCAGAAAATGGTGTTTTTTTTTGTGTTTTAGGGTGTTTGAGAAGTTATGAAATCGTGTCTTAGGCTTGCAACAATGTTCTGAGATCGGTTAAAATGATACAAAGTCTTGGTTTTATCAGATACACAAGCTTTCTTGACTTTTGCAAGTTTGCTTGCTTTTGAAGAAAAGGTGAAGTGACAAAGCCAAAGGCCTGTACAGGATATATTATGGACTGCATAGGGTTGGTGAACTTTGCCTGATAACTGTGGATCTTGTTTGCAAAGAAAGATTAGGTCCATGGCTTAAGAATTACAAAATTGCAAAAAGCATGTTTATCAAAATGGTATTATGCACTTTATGCCATTTTTGGATTAATTCAATGTGCAATGCTTCAAAGATCAGAACAAGACCATTATCCATTGTGTTTGCATTTAATTATGGAGTTTAGAAGGGATTAGGACCTGTAAAACCAAGTACAAGCATGCTTGAAACTGATTTGCAACTTGTAACATTGTGAAAATGCCTTGGACAAAAGTGATAATTTGCCATTTTCATTTCTTCGATTCTCCCTAACCATAAATGATCTTTGAATGTTCTTGGACATTTTGGAAAGCTTGTAACATGATCTACAATCCGTCTTTGAAATGCAACTTGATATTCCTCTTGGAACTAGGTGAAAAATTACCATGAAGTTAGGTAAAAAATCTGCCTAAACTAGGGCAAACTTTCACTAAGTTAAAAAGTTTATGGACCCTTATTCACAAAATCATAAATTGAGATTCAAGCATCTTTTGGGAAAACTTTGTGAATCAAAGTTGTGGAATTAATGGAAGAATACAACTTTCATGTTGGAAGTTTTGTTTGAATCTAAATGCATCATGGTGAAAAAGTTAGGAAAATTTGGGAAAAAATAAGAAATTTTCATAACTTAGAAAAATTCTAAGTTATGAAAATTTTCAAAGTTAAACCCTAATTTCCAAATTTAAGTTTCTTGGTGAAAAAGTTTCATTTTTTGACACATCTTGATGAAATATGACCCTTGGCACTTGATTTTGACCCAAAAGTCAAAGTTTGACTTCTCAGTGTACAGTTGATTTTTGATCAGTTAACTGGGAAATTCATCTGTCAATCCAATGCATTTGAGATCTTTTGAACCTTGTGATTAGGTAAAGATGGTGCCATTGATTCCTTGAAACCATGCCTGAACCCAATTTTCCATTGACTAGGTAAAAAATCAGAAATTGCCTTTCCCCAGTCAAAACCCTAATTTTGACCATTTCGCCCTTTTGATGATCTGATCAAATTTCTTGAGGAGTTGTGGTCCAAACTTGATCAAATGGTTCATAAGAGTCTATAATGTTTATGTGGATAAAAAATTATGAGGTTTGAATGTAAATTGGCCATGGTTGACTTTTCCCCCAATATAGCTGATTTTTAGGTCAACTGTCCAATTGATTGGGCAAAAATGTGATTCAAGGCTTGAAAATTGGTATGAGCAATCTTATAGGTCCAACATGAAGTATGAAAGTCACATTGAGCATTGATGGTCCAAAATTACTTGTGCAAACTCAAACCCTAATTTCAGGTCATCAGTGCAAGAGGAGGTCTTGAGCTGAGCAAACCCTAATCCTGTCTGGAGTCCAAAGAGTCTTGTGAGGAAAATCTTGATAAAATGAGAGGTAAAATTTTAGGGTACAACAGTTGAGAAGAAGCCATTTGCTGGTAAGAGGGAAGCCAATGTTGTGTATGGCCAGAAGGGTCGTAATAAGGCAGACTACCACCAATCTGTAGGGGCAGTGCTGGTCTCTAATTCGGCACGCGTGCAATGACCACAACAACAGGGTAATCAACGAAGGCAAGACGAGCCTAAGAGATAATTTACCAAGCTCAACCACTATCTCAAGCATTGCAACACTTGATGAGGAATAATATGATTACAATGATAGGACCTCATCCAAACCCCAAGACTTCCTCTCCTAACTACAATTCTGATGCAAGGTGTTCCTATCATTTTGGGAGTCCGGGGCACGATACTAATGATTGTTGGGTGCTGAAATACAAGATTCAGAATATGATTGACGCCAAGAAGATTGAGTTCGACCCTCTTGGGACTCCTAACGTGATCACTGCTCCCATGCCAAATTATGACTAGGATTGAGAGAATTTTTGTTCCTTCGAATTCTCAAGTTGTATTTTCTTTGTTTGTTCAAAAAATTATTGTCACGTCAAACTTTGTTATTTCATTAATGCATTGCACATGTTTGTCTTGAATTAATTTGTTTTCATTATGCTTAAAGTGCTTTCTTACTTCCTTTTTGTGATATTTAACTCTTGATTAAAAGCTCTAAGCCTTTAGAGGGAGGATGACGAGAATGATACCACAATCTCTATAATATGCTTTTGAACAGACCCCACTGACGATGTACATGCATTGTTTCAAATCCTAAACAGTGGAGTTATAAGGAAGATAATCCCTAGTCAACCCCTTTGAGCCTAAGAAGTAGGAGTTTTCTTTTCACAAAAATTAAAACCCTTAATCATAACCTGGGGTAGGGTAGTTTTCTAAGTTGATTTAGATCTGCATTTCAGTCGCAAGCTTTCCCTTTTTACACGACAAATAGTGTAGAAGATTCTCTCCAAAAGATGGTGATGGTTCCGCATAATCATCAAAGCATACAATCATTATTTTTCAAAAGAAAAGCCCATTAAGTCAAAACCTATGAAGGAGACTTAAGAAAAAAACTGGGGCATCCCGCTGGCTGTAATCACAAAAGAAACAGTTCAGGAAAAAGACAGGGATTACAAAATCAAAAAAGAAAGAGTTCCTACAAATCCTCAACAAAAAGAAAAAGGTCACAAAAATGAATGCCTTCTCAAACAAACATTCAGTCTTTGAACCATCACCGGAATATCAAGGACATTCCAAAACATAACTGGGATTCAAAATGCACAATTAACTGAGCATAGGACTGAAGAACATCACGAAGAACGGGTGGGTACAAATAAAATTTGAGCCTTTATCCTTTGTTTCTTAAACCGTGAACCAGGCCACGTTACAACCTGTGATACGGTGGGAGAACTGACTAGAGGTTTGCGTTTGTATTCGCACTTGTTCGGTTGAGCAAGAGTCGCCACCGAATTTTTATTTTATCCTAAAGGAAAGGTTAAAAAAGCACAGCAAAAACCTTTTGAGATATTTCGTGGGTTCGGGGGGTAGATTATGAAAAGGGAAGGTATTAGCACCCTTTTCATCCATGGTTATCCATGGGCTCTTAGTTACTTGGTTTTTTAGATCACTTGCCTTGATTTTCAATTGCTTTGAAATTGTGGTGTGTGTGTATGTTTTGAAAATGTTTTTGAAGAGATGCCTTGTTTTAGGCAACCAATGTATTCGACTCGTGTTTGAGTGTTTTACAAAAGTGTGGATCTTTTCGAAAAGATGTTTCAAACGTTTTTGAGAGTTTGTTTTGAAAGTGTTTGTGGAGTGTGGTTTTTGAAAAGAAGGCAAGCGTTTTTGCAAGTTGATCTCAAGTAACTAAGAGTTTTGTCTACCCCTATTGTACTCAAAGGTTTTCTCTATGTTTTCAACCCTTTTTAACAATTTTGTTCCACCATTGAATTTGGTGGACAATCTTGCGTTTAGGAAGTTTAACGGGACGGGCGCGGGTCATCGTATGGACCATGAATGCAATGGTGCCAAGTGTCTTTGGCAATTTGCTTTGAAGGGACTATGATCATTCCATTTAGGCAACTTTCGAAAGCGTCATCGAGGGACTTATGATCATTTGAATTTGTTTTGCCAAAGAAACTCGACGTGCAAGCATGGCCCATTTTGGACGGCAACATGTGGGATTACCCTAGGGGGTGCAAATGTGATTGTGTATTGATTTCATGTATTTGTCTTGTATTAGGTTATCTAGCGTTTGATTTTATGTACATGCAAACCCTAGGTCTAACCATAGTATAATTGAAAAGCGGTAAATTGCAAGAATTTAAAGTCTACGCTATTACAAATAGTATCCGGGAGTGGGGGTGCAAATTCACAAATGGGGATGAGACTTATAGCATCCAATAAGTTACAACCAAATCGAATTGCGACAAAAATGTAAACAATGTATAGTAACGTATAAGAATAGTAATTGTATGGGTATCAAGTGTATAATGTGAAATGTATTGTGTAAGTGTACGTGTACGTATATTTGTATGTAATTTATTTACAGGTGCGGAAATGTGAATTTAAACGTATTATTAAGGTATGGTTAACTTAAAGAAAGAAATTAAATATTTATTTATTTAGTCTTTTGTAATCTTGTATATTCTTTAATATGAGCAAAAAGAATGTTTTAATTAAATGTTTTAGATTCTAGTTAAATTATGTATATTAAAAAAAATGTATTTTATTGATTATGTACAAATATTTCTAAGAAAAGAAAATGTATTAACTTAGTGAAAATTTATGTATAAATTAAAATAAGTTTAATAATAAAAGAAAAGTGTTTTAAATAATGTACTTTTATGTATTAAGGTATTAATGTATTATTGTCATGTTTTGTTTAATTATGTTAGTATTTTTCATACACAAAGGAAAATTAAAATAAGAATCTATTAATCTAATTAACCCTAAAGTTTATGTAAAGAAGATTTGTATAAAAAGGAATTAAAGTAATTTTTATTTACAAAATTTAAGTTAGTTTAAAATTGTAGAAAAAGAGATAAGTAAAAAAAAATAGTTTAAGAGTTAAATGGGTCTAAAGATATTTAAGGCCCATATGCAATTTAGAGGAACTGAATAGAACAGGGGGTATGAACTGGAAACTCGTTGGGCTTAGGCGTTTGAGAGGGAAAGGCCCATTAGCATTTTAACAAAGTTTTTCTTTAGGGTTCTCATATTTTGTTTTCATAAGAGGACTTAGGGTTCATGCGTTTGGGAGCGGTGCCGTTTGTTCATTGCTCACTTCGTCTTCTTCGCCTTTGCCTTCTTCGCTGCTCTCATGCCCGTTTCTGAATTCTCCCTTGTCCATGGCCACCGACATCTCCAAGCTTCTTCTTCCCTCCAACAAAACGTTAGGGCGACAGACTCAAGGTACCAATTTTCATTTTTTCGTTAGGGTTTCATTACTGCATGTTATGATATTTGATTCTGACTTCAAACTATTAATGGTTATTTGAGGTATTTGAAATAAAGAGAGGGAGAAATCGTTACCTTTGGAGACGGAGGAGGAAGGTTGGGGATGTGCGTAGGAGGCCAAGGCGAGGGGGAAGACGGCGGAGGCGCACTAGCTTGCTTTGACTGGAACCTGGTACTCTGTCTTTTTTCTCTTCTTGCTAGCTTGCTGTATGCTTATTGTCTGATGATCTTGACGCCTTGAAACGCTTCTTTATCTTCTTCTCTGATTCTTTGGCTTACTTTCTGTATACTTGATGCTTGAATACTTTTCCTCTCTTCTTCTTTGCCGCGCTTCAGTTGCTTTATTATTTGCCTATGATGGGATAACTCTGAGGCTTGCCGGTTTGGACATTGTTTTTCAAAGTTTGTGTTGTTGTGGTATTCTGATTTTTGGATTTTTGGGCGTGTATGGTTGGTACCAATTTTGGCCTTGGACGTTGGTTGGTATGAGGGTTTTAGGCCTGGAAACAGGTTGAACAGGTTATGGTTTTGGTTTCATGGTTTATGTTGTTGGTCATGGCTTGTGTTTACTGGTTTTTTGTGAGGCTTCAGGCAGGTTGGGTGTGTATGGCTGGTTTATGCAGGTTATGGCATTAGAAGATTCACAGGTTTTATGGTTTAGGCCATATTGGTTGTGATTGCTAGATGAGGCCTTTCTGGTTTTCTGGTTGTTGTTTGAAAACAAGTTGAACAGGTTTTATGGTTTTAGGCCATATTGGTTTTACTGGTTTATGCAGGTTATGGCCTTGACATGGTTTTGGTTTGGTCTTGAGACAACAGGTTTTGCTTTGAGACCTTGGTTATTGGTTTGGTCTTGAGACAGCAGGTTTTGCTTTGAGACCTTGAGAATTCGTTTTGTATTTTTGACAGTTTTTGAGTTTTTTGAAGGTTTGAAATCAGGTTCTTCCACTCTCTCTTTTTTGAAGGGTTTGTTGTTATAATAGTTGGTTGGCCTTTTATCTCTACTGTGTTCAGTTTGTTTTATATTTCTCTTCATGCCTAAAGCCTTAAGCCTGCAAACCTGCTTTTTCTCTCTTCTTTCTCTCTCCAGTACACTTCAAAATATAAAAATATGTTTGCATTGTACTTTTCTGAAAGGGCAGCATTGGGAAATGATGAAATGAATTATGTTGCTTGCACATGTGGTCTAATTCTGCACTTTATGTCTTCTCTGCATATTTGCATATCTCTTTTGACAGCTTCTTGTACTTTTGTATCTTTGATATCTTTGATATCTTTGGCAGCTTTTTGGATAGTTTGGGATTTGTGATTCAGTTTGGACTTGTGGTTAGGCCATCCTGTTTGTTTTGAAATATGCAGCATGTTGACAAACTTTGCATTTTTTTCCACTTTGTGCATTCCAAGTTAGCAAACAAATATTCATCCCTCTTTGTGAACCGGGAGAAATCCCGTGATTTGCAGAGAGGGTTAACTGATCCCAATCAGTTGCCCTTAATGATGAACTGTAATTTTATCTGTCTCTTTTATTTATTTATCTGCTATTGACTTTTCTTCTTTTCTTTTGCAGATAAAAAAAATTGAATGGAGAGGGGTATCACTAAATGAAGAATGAAGAATTGGAGACTTAGGAATACTTAGAAAAAATAGGATAGTTTTATTTTCAATTTAATCATTGTAACTATTATTATTATAAATACCTCGTAAATGAATACTTGTATCTAAATAATAATTGTAACAAATGTTTAAAGATGAAATAAAAATTCTTTTAATCCAGTTAATTCTTTTTATCCCTTTTCAATTATTTATTTATTATTTATAGTTCTTTAAATTAAAATAACTGAAAATTAAATTCCAGCCATTTAATCTTTAGAATAATAAATAATTAACTAAACATTGATTCAGCGTTGATCAAATAATAAACTTGGCGCTTCCAACATCCAAAGCAAAGCACAGTCAAACACAACAACTGATCAGACACATTCTCCTTTTTACTGATTTTTTTACCAAACACTGCAAATTCAAACTGAATGTATCCTTTTACTGGTTCAATCAAACAAACGTGAATTCAATCCAAATGCATTCTTTTACTGATTAAGTCAAACAATGCGAATTTAAACCAAATCTCGGAATAACTTGCAAAGCATCGTAGAATTAAATCTTTCTGAAGAACCGCGCATGAACAACCCTAATTCCTGATTAAATACCAAAGAACGTTCGCCTGATCAAAGTTGAGCCAAAATCAACCAAAACCCTAAACCAACTGTTTGAAACATTCTAGAACCCTGAAAATCAGTAAAATCCTAATTGTGTCTGATTGACGAGAAAAGTCTGTTTGACCGATTCTTGAGCCAGTTTGAAAAATCAGGAAACGCCTGAAGCTGTGATCTCTTGTGGAAAAATGCGAGGGCAAATTTTGGGGTACAACAGTTGCCCCTGTTCAATCTTCTTGAACCTGAAGAGTTAGATTGGCAAGTTTGCCTTTCGCGACTTGAAGGTAAAAGAAGATTGGACACTAAAGTGCCCGGAAAATTTGCACTCGGCGATGTGATGGTAGAGGTGAATGGGCTTACAGATGCCATTTGGTGATGGGCTTAAAGATGCCATCTGATGCGATAGAATCTTGTCGGGGGATGGGCTTAGAGATGCCATCTGAGAATGGGCTTAAAGATGCCATTTGGTGACTGCTGGTAGAAGGATGGGCTTATAGATGCCATCTGGAAATGGGCTTAAAGATGCCATCTGGAAGAACCTGGCACAAGTATCAGAATGTCGCCGTGTCTGGATCACATCTGAACTACTTCTGAGTGAATCTGGAATAAGTATCAGAATGTCGCCGTGTCTGGGTCACATCTGAACTATCTCTGGATGAATCTCGGAAGATGATCTTTGTCTGTCGACTGATCTTACCTGAAAAGGTAAAGGGTTAGTTGTATGCAATGTTATGATGCATGATGCAATGTATGTTACACCAATGTTTACGACATGAATGTGATGAATGCGCATGTAAGCTGATAAGCTATCTTGCTGAGGATAAATGAATCCTGGATGGCTGAAGATAAAAGAATCTTGACTGCCGCCGGGGAGAACAATTCCTCGGCTGCTGTTGTGGAGGGCAAGAATCTTTGTTTGTTAAAAATGAGAAGTCTTGGGACCACTGTTGGTGAAATCAGAAGCTTGGGTTGTATGCCAAACTACTGGGGAATTCCTGTCTTGAGGAGATCTTCACCGGAGAATATTCGAATATTCTGTGGGGAACTGAGAATGAGAGTCTTCAATCTGCTTGGGGATTGATAGTTGGAACTTTTAGCTTCGCTGGGGATAATTAAACTTGACTCTGAGGGGAGTTAGCTTCTGGAAAGTTCTCTGGCTGGGGATTGCGAGAGTCCTCTGATTGCTGCAGGTGTTGGTTTGGAATAAGTTACTGAACGTCGCCATCTCTGGGTCACATCTGAACTATTTCTGGAAGCAGGCTTGGATAAGTTATAGAATGTCGCCAAATCTTGGGTCACATCTTGAACTATATCATGAATGAAAATCTGAATAAGTTGCGGAATGTCGCCGAATCAGGGTCACATCTGAACTATATCGAGAAGGAAATCTTGAATAAGTTACGGAATGTCGCCAAATCTGGGTCACATCTGAACTATATCTTGAAGGAAAGTCTGAATGAGTTATAGAATGTCGCCATCTCTGGGTCACATCTGAACTATATCTGGAAAAAAATCTGAATAAGTTGCGGAATGTCGCCAAATCTGGGTCACATCTTGAACTATATCATGAATGAAAATCTGAATAAGTTGCGGAATGTCGCCGAATCTGGGTCACATCTGAACTATTTCTGGAATGAAAATCTGAATGAGTTATAGAATGTCGCCAAATCTTGGGTCACATCTGAACTATATCATGAATGAAAATCTGAATAAGTTGCGGAATGTCGCCAAATCTGGGTCACATCTGAACTATATCTTGAAGGAAAGTCTGAATGAGTTATAGAATGTCGCCATCTCTGGGTCACATCTGAACTATATCTGGAAACAAATATGAATAAGTTGCGGAATGTCGCCAAATCTGGGTCACATCTAGAACTATATCTGGAAGGAATCTGGAATGAGTTATAGAATGTCGCCGAATCAGGGTCACATCTTGAACTATATCTAGAAGGAAGTCTGAATGAGTTATAGAATGTCGCCAAATCAGGGTCACATCTTGAACTATATCTAGAAGGAAGTCTGAATGAGTTATAGAATGTCGCCGAATCAGGGTCACATCTTGAACTATATCTAGAAGGAAGTCTGAATGAGTTATAGAATGTCGCCGAATCAGGGTCACATCTTGAACTATATCTAGAAGGAAGTCTGAATGAGTTATAGAATGTCGCCATCTCTGGGTCACATCTTGAACTATATCAGTTTTCTGAGGTAATGAGGGAATTGTTGAACACTCTTGACATTCGAATGCCCCAAGTGGTGACGAAGGAGTCTTGAATCAGATTACTCTGCAGGTTAAGAGATTTCTTGAAATCTTGACTGGACTTCCCCAGGTTAACTGAACTTTGAAAGATCTGTTGGACCTTGACTGGACTGCCCCAGGTTAACTGGATGGTGGCATGTCATGCCCCTTGTTGATAGGAGATTCGCAATGGAAGTGTCATCCTTTTGAAGTGATTTTGTTCACTGAGAGAGTTTTTGTTCCTCCAAACATTCGCTGTATGAAATTCTTCGCTGTCAAACAAAAAGCCAAATGCAGACAATGATATTCAAACAATGCAAAGTTTATGTTTGTCTCGAAGTTTTGCAAAAATGCGTTTTTTAGCAGAAAACTTTTTATAAGACAGATCAACACAAGATTTAGAGCAAAGCCTTACAGGAGTCAGGATACCTTTTGTAACAGTATGCTTTCGAACTAACCCATGCTTCAATTAGGACTTTTGAAGGGTTGTAACGTGGCTTGGTTCACGGTTTAAGAAACAAAGGATAAAGGCTCAAAGTATATTTGTACCCACCCGCTCTTCGTGATGTTCTTCATACCTAAGCTCAGTTAATTTTGCGTCATACTCTGTTTTGAGTTTGGGACGACTTTTGGGCGATGGTTCACCAGTTGAATTTGGGGAGACAGCCATCATCTCCTTTTTTTTCTTTTTCAACATTTTTCATGTTGATGAGGATTTGTAATGACCTCACTATTTTGATTTTGATTTGTAATCCCTAACTTTTGCCTGACTGTTCCCATTTTCGAGATTACAGTCAGCGGGATGCCCCAGCTTTCTTAAGCCTCCTTTATAGGTTTTGGCTCGGTGGGCTTTTCTCTTTTGAGAGATTGACTGTCTATGTGATAGGGAACCACCCTTGTCTTTTGATTCCAAAGGAATGCTTTCTTTTTTGACGTCGTTTATTGTGTTACAAACTGAGAGTTTGCGACCTTGATGCGCACCTTTTTGAATTAACTGAGATACTACCCTGCCCCAGGTTTATATCAAAGGTTTTGATTGTTTAGAACAGAAAACTCCTACTTCTTTGGCTCGAAGGGGTTGACTAGGGATTATCTTCCTTATAACTCCAGTGTTTGGGAATTAAAAGAAATGCCTGTACATCATCAGCAAGGTCTGTTCAAAAGCATACTGTATGAGATTATGGTATTGTTTCGTCATCCTCCCTCTAAAGGCTTGCAGCTTTTTATCAAGAGTTAAATGTCAAAAAGAAAGCATAAGAGTAATGAAAGCGAATGAATGAATTCAAGACAAACATATGCAATGCATTAATGAAAACAGAGTTTAACATCAACAGATAATTGTTTGACAACAAAAGAAATTACAACTTGAAAATTCGAATGAAACAAAAAGCAATCTCAATGATTTGGCATAGGAGGAGTGATCATGCTGGGGTCTCTGGGGAACCAAACTCAATCTCCTTGGCGTCGATCATGTCTTGGATCTTGTTCTTCAGAGGCCAACAGTTGTTGGTATCATGCCCCGGGCTATCAGAGTGGTATTCACATCTTTCATCGGGGTGATAAGTAGGAGCAGAAGTGTTTGGGTTCCGGAGAGGAGCCCTCAATGTAATCAGATCCCTCTTCAACAAGTGTTGCAGTGCTTGAGACAGTGACATGTTGATCTTGGTGAATTGCCTCTTAGGTGCGACCTCCTTATGCTGATGCCCCTGTCTTTGCTGAGCAAGTGTAGGGTTAGAGATCACGACTGCCCCTACATGTTGATCATGACGACTCCTTTGACTGTTCGCAGCATTGGACTCTTTCTTTCCGTTGTAGGGAGTTATCTGAGTATTGGAGGTTGTAGCTCCCTGGATCTTTCCACTTTTGATGCCAGCTTCGACCCTTTCGCCGGTCAATATCAGTTTAGTGAATCCGGTTGACGAACTTCCGATTAAGTGATTGAAGAAAGGCCCTGTCAAAGTTCCCATGAAGATGTCAATCAGCTCTCTGTCCGTTAAAGGGGGTTTCACCCTACCAGCCAGATCTCTCCATTTTTGAGCATACCCTTTGAAGCTCTCGTCAGATCCCATGGTCATGCTCTGCAATTGCACTCGAGTTGGTGCGAGATCAGCATTGTACCGATACTGTTCGTAAAAAGCCCCGGCTAGATCTTCCCAGGTGTGGATGCGAGAACTCTCCAATTGATAGAACCACTCGAGTTGAGCCCCTACTAGACTTTCTTGGAAGAAATGGATCCAAAGCCTCTTATCAGCTGTGTACGGTTGAATCTTGCGGACATAAGACCTTAGATGCATCTTAGGGCAAGAAACTCTGTCATATAGAGCAACGGTAGGAACTTTGAACTTTGAAAGGATGACCAATCCAGGAACTAGGCCCATGTCTCCTAGATCCAAGCCAGGTATTTGTTGGATCTCCATAGCATTGAGGCGATCCTCCAACTCATTGTACTTGTCATGAGTGAGAGGATATTGTTCCTCAGAGTAGTCAGCTTCAGCTTCATCAATCTCCACATTGTGGTCTTCTTCAAGACTAACTACTGTGTTGGATGGAGTTGCAAGGTCTTGGGTCTTAGGTCTTCTCCTCAAGTTCAGGATGCGTACTGCCTTCTTGGACTTCTTCAACCTGTCTTCGAGAAGAAGAGCTGTCAGATCCGCTTGCCCTTTACCCATAGCCAGCAGATTTGTTGGAATTGAGCATTTTGAGCTTGAAGATCTCTCACTGTTTGTTCTATATCCATCTTACTGAAATAAACAGTGGGAAGAATAAGGAGACCTGTATGGGAGAAACCTGTTATGCAATGATATGTGTGATATATATGCAATGTTTTCAAGGATCTCTTGGGGTAAACACAGGAGAATGTTAGAGGTTGAACTTCGATCTTTGATTGGAGAACTTTGTATCGGTGGATGTCTTTCCACTAGAATCAAGCTCACCATGTCAAGTGGGTCATCGCCACTGATTCAAGTTGTTGTACTTGATCTTGATTTGGAGAACTTTGTATCGGTGGATGTCTTTCCACGAGAATCAAGCTCACCATGTCGAGTGGGTCATAGCCACTGATTCAAGTTGTTGTACTTGATCTTTGATTGGCATTGGTTAGAGGAGAAACCTCTTGCCCCTTGGTAGACGTCTGGTTCAATGTAACCCTACATCAAAAGAACCCTCGAGATCCTTGAAATGGTTATTGAAAATGCTATGGTATGATGTCATGATGTTATGTACATGTATGCAAGAAAGCAAGTGAGTGTATATACAAACAAACATATTCACACAAAGCAGACAAGTCCTTAGGTTTAGGCTTGCATGGGGTTTAGGTAAGTACCCTCTTGAAGTTAGTTGGCTCATCCTGTCCTAAAATAGAAACTGGGTTCTAAGGAGCTCAATATCATTGGATTGTTTTCCGTGTTCATTGTTTCGATTTAGCCACTTACTGGCGACCAAAATATTCCAAGAAAACAACCCTCAAATGAGTGTAGTATCGAGTATCTACCAACTTTGGACTGCACCAAAGTCGGTCATCTCACTACCCCTAAAAAGGCTAAGATGGTCAATTAAGGTTCTAAGAGTTTGTTAGTGCTTCACGACATCACTCAGCGGCCCCGTACTCTCCTTGACTGAACTCAAGGGTTACCGGTACTCACAAATATGTCACACTAACATAGCTTACTGCTTCAACCATGTCGGTATACCCCGCACAGTTCTCTCGCAGTTTTTTTGCTATTTACCTAAAAAGGTGCCCCAAATCCGGGTGTAGGATTTACAACAAACCCAAACAAGAACCCAAAAGATAAAGCAATCAAGTCAATCAAAGCAAGAAAGTAAAGGTGATCTAAACCCTAAGGTAACCCCACTTTTAAGTAATGTCCCCAGCAGAGTCACCAGTTCTGTGATACGGTGGGAGAACTGACTAGAGGTTTGCGTTTGTATTCGCACTTGTTCTGTTGAGCAAGAGTCGCCACCGACTTTTTATTTTATCCTAAAGGAAAGGTTAAAAAAGCACAGCAAAAACCTTTTGAGATATTTCGTGGGTTCGGGGGGTAGATTATGAAAAGGGAATGTATTAGAACCCTTTTCATCCATGGTTATCCATTGGCTCTTAGTTACTTGGTTTTTTAGATCACTTGCCTTGATTTTCGATTGCTTTGAAATTTTGGTGTGTGTGTATGTTTTGAAAATGTTTTTGAAGAGATGCCTTGTTTTAGGCAACCAATGTATTCGACTCGTGTTTGAGTGTTTTACAAAAGTGTGGATCTTTTCGAAAAGATGTTTCAAACGTTTTTGAGAGTTTGTTTTGAAAGTGTTTGTGGAGTGTAGTTTTTGAAAAGAAGGCAAGCGTTTTTGCAAGTTGATCTCAAGTAACTAAGAGTTTTGTCTACCCCTATTGTACTCAAAGGTTTTCTCTATGTTTTCAACCCTTTTTAACAATTTTGTTCCACCATTGAATTTGGTGGACAATCTTGCGTTTAGGAAGTTTAACGGGACGGGCGCGGGTCATCGTATGGACCATGAATGCAATGGTGCCAAGTGTCTTTGGCAATTTGCTTTGAAGGGACTATGATCATTCCATTTAGGCAACTTTCGAAAGCGTCATCGAGGGACTTATGATCATTTGAATTTGTTTTTCCAAAGAAACTCGACGTGCAAGCATGGCCCATTTTGGAAGGCAACATGTGGGATTACCCTAGGGGGTGCAAATGTGATTGTGTATTGATTTCATGTATTTGTCTTGTATTAGGTTATCTAGCGTTTGATTTTATGTACATGCAAACCCTAGGTCTAACCATAGTATAATTGAAAAGCGGTAAATTGCAAGAATTTAAAGTCTACGCTATTACAAATAGTATCCGGGAGTGGGGGTGCAAATTCACAAATGGGGATGAGACTTATAGCATCCAATAAGTTACAACCAAATCGAATTGCGACAAAAATGTAAACAATGTATAGTAACGTATAAGAATAGTAATTGTATGGGTATCAAGTGTATAATGTGAAATGTATTGTGTAAGTGTACGTGTACGTATATTTGTATGTAATTTATTTACAGGTGCGGAAATGTGAATTTAAACGTATTATTAAGGTATGGTTAACTTAAAGAAAGAAATTAAATATTTATTTATTTAGTCTTTTGTAATCTTGTATATTCTTTAATATGAGCAAAAAGAATGTTTTAATTAAATGTTTTAGATTCTAGTTAAATTATGTATATTAAAAAAAATGTATTTTATTGATTATGTACAAATATTTCTAAGAAAAGAAAATGTATTAACTTAGTGAAAATTTATGTATAAATTAAAATAAGTTTAATAATAAAAGAAAAGTGTTTTAAATAATGTACTTTTATGTATTAAGGTATTAATGTATTATTGTCATGTTTTGTTTAATTATGTTATTATTTTTCATACACAAAGGAAAATTAAAATAAGAATCTATTAATCTAATTAACCCTAAAGTTTATGTAAAGAAAATTTGTATAAAAAGGAATTAAAGTAATTTTTATTTACAAAATTTAAGTTAGTTTAAAATTGTAGAAAAAGAGATAAGTAAAAAAAAAATAGTTTAAGAGTTAAATGGGTCTAAAGATATTTAAGGCCCATATGCAATTTAGAGGAACTGAATAGAACAAGGGGTATGAACTGGAAACTCGTTGGGCTTAGGCGTTTGAGAGGGCAAGGCCCATTAGCATTTTAACAAAGTTTTTCTTTAGGGTTCTCATATTTTGTTTTCAGAAGAGGACTTAGGGTTCATGCGTTTGGGAGCGGTGCCGCTTGTTCATTGCTCACTTCGTCTTCTTCGCCTTTGCCTTCTTCGCTGCTCTCATGCCCGTTTCTGAATTCTCCCTTGTCCATGGCCACCGGCATCTCCAAGCTTCTTCTTCCCTCCAACAAAACGTTAGGGCGACAGACTCAAGGTACCAATTTTCATTTTTTCGTTAGGGTTTCATTACTGCATGTTATGATCTTTGATTCTGACTTCAAACTATTAATGGTTATTTGAGGTATTTGAAATAAAGAGAGGGAGAAATCGTTACCTTTGGAGACGGAGGAGGAAGGTTGGGGATGTGCGTAGGAGGCCAAGGCGAGGGGGAAGACGGCAGAGGCGCGCTAGCTTGCTTTGACTGGAACCTGGTACTCTGTCTTTTTCCTCTTCTTGCTAGCTTGCTGTATGCTTATTGTCTGATGATCTTGACGCCTTGAAACACTTATTTATCTTCTTCTCTGATTCTTTGGCTTACTTTCTGTATACTTGATGCTTGAATACTTTTCCTCTCTTCTTCTTTGCCGCGCTTCAGTTGCTTTATTATTTGCCTATGATGGGATAACTCTGAGGCTTGCCGGTTTGGACATTGTTTTTCAAAGTTTGTGTTGTTGTGGTATTCTGATTTTTGGCTTTTTGGGCGTGTATGGTTGGTACCAATTTTGGCCTTGGACGTTGGTTGGTATGAGGGTTTTAGGCCTGGAAACAGGTTGAACAGGTTATGGTTTTGGTTTCATGGTTTATGTTGTTGGTCATGGCTTGTGTTTACTGGTTTTTTGTGAGGCTTCGGGCAGGTTGGGCGTGTATGGCTGGTTTATGCAGGTTATGGCATTAGAAGATTCACAGGTTTTATGGTTTAGGCCATATTGGTTGTGATTGCTAGATGAGGCCTTACTGGTTTTCTGGTTGTTGTTTGAAAACAAGTTGAACAGGTTTTATGGTTTTAGGCCATATTGGTTTTACTGGTTTATGCAGGTTATGGCCTTGACATGGTTTTGGTTTGGTCTTGAGACAACAGGTTTTGCTTTGAGACCTTGGTTATTGGTTTGGTCTTGAGACAGCAGGTTTTGCTTTGAGACCTTGAGAATTCGTTTTGTATTTTTGACAGTTTTTGAGTTTTTTGAAGGTTTGAAAACAGGTTCTTCCACTCTCTCTTTTTTGAAGGGTTTGTTGTTATAATAGTTGGTTGGCCTTTTATCTCTACTGTGTTCAGTTTGTTTTATATTTCTCTTCATGCCTAAAGCCTTAAGCCTGCAAACCTGCTTTTTCTCTCTTCTTTCTCTCTCCAGTACACTTCAAAATATAAAAATATGTTTGCATTGTACTTTTCTGAAAGGGCAGCATTGGGAAATGATGAAATGAATTATGTTGCTTGCACATGTGGTCTAATTCTGCACTTTATGTCTTCTCTGCATATTTGCATATCTCTTTTGACAGCTTCTTGTACTTTTGTATCTTTGATATCTTTGATATCTTTGGCAGCTTTTTGGATAGTTTGGGATTTGTGATTCAGTTTGGACTTGTGGTTAGGCCATCCTGTTTGTTTTGAAATATGTAGCATGTTCACAAACTTTGCATTTTTTTCCACTTTGTGCATTCCAAGTTAGCAAACAAATATTCATCCCTCTTTGTGAATCGGGAGAAATCCCGTGATTTGCAGAGAGGGTTAACTGATCCCAATCAGTTGCCCTTAATGATGAACTGTAATTTTATCTGTCTCTTTTATTTATTTATCTGCTATTGACTTTTCTTCTTTTCTTTTGCAGATAAAAAAAATTGAATGGAGAGGGGTATCACTAAATGAAGAATGAAGAATTGGAGACTTAGGAATACTTAGAAAAAATAGGATAGTTTTATTTTCAATTTAATCATTGTAACTATTATTATTATAAATACCTCGTAAATGAATACTTGTATCTAAATAATAATTGTAACAAATGTTTAAAGATGAAATAAAAATTCTTTTAATCCAGTTAATTCTTTTTATCCCTTTTCAATTATTTATTTATTATTTATAGTTCTTTAAATTAAAATAACTGAAAATTAAATTCCAGCCATTTAATCTTTAGAATAATAAATAATTAACTAAACATTGATTCAGCGTTGATCAAATAATAAACTTGGCGCTTCCAACATCCAAAGCAAAGCACAGTCAAACACAACAACTGATCAGACACATTCCCCTTTTTACTGATTTTTTTACCAAACACTGCAAATTCAAACTGAATGTATCCTTTTAGTGGTTCAATCAAACAAACGTGAATTCAATCCAAATGCATTCTTTTATTGATTAAGTCAAACAATGCGAATTCAAACCAAATCTCGGAATAACTTGCAAAGCATCGTAGAATTAAATCTTTCTGAAGAACCGCGCATGAACAACCCTAATTCCTGATTAAATACCAAAGAACGTTCGCCTGATCAAAGTTGAGCCAAAATCAACCAAAACCCTAAACCAACTGTTTGAAACATTCTAGAACCCTGAAAATCAGTAAAACCCTAATTGTGTCTGATTGACGAGAAAAGTCTGTTTGACCGATTCTTGAGCCAGTTTGAAAAATCAGGAAACGCCTGAAGCTGTGATCTCTTGTGGAAAAATGCGAGGGCAAATTTTGGGGTATAACACAACCCTTAAAAGTCTTAGCTGAAGCATGGGTTAGTTCGGGAGCATACTGTTACAAAGGTATCCTGACTCCTGTAAGGTTTGCTACAAATCATGAGTTGATATCACCCTCTTGCAAAATTTGTTTCACTGAAAAAATGAATTTTCAAAAACATCAAGACAAGCATAAACTCTGCATTCTTAAAATACCATTGTTTGCATATGACTATTTATTCAGCAGCAGAGAAATTCACAGACGAATATTCAATGAACAAAAATCCTCTCAATGAGAAGAATCACCTCAAGTGGAAAAACACTTCCAACCAAGGGGCACGACATGATCATTATCCATCATCTGTGACAGTCAAGTCAAGATTCAAGGAATCTATCAAAGATGCCAAATAGCCAGGGGCAGATCTCCATCTGAATCACTTGGGGAATTGGGCATGAATTCCAACAACGAATCCTGTACGATCAAACAAACACCTTATGGCAAGTGTGATAACACTTACTACTATGGACAATGACAATTCTCCGTACTCGGTGAACATGGACATGGTCAGAAAATACTATGCATGAACAAAGACCCGCTAGGTTGACTGACCTTGGATAAGAAGGGAATCTCGGCGAACCAAAAAAGGTTCGGGCAAAAATTAGGGATATATACAAAAAAAATTTACACCCGGCAAGTCGAAAACCTGAAAAGGCGGCTTGGGTAAAAAAGGGTATCCCGTTGAACTGAAAACCCGAAAGGGAGGTTCAGGAAAAAGTTAGGGATTAAAGGTGTACGACTATGTCCCATCATCTTGGCATCTGTCTATCAGTAGAATTCTCCTTGATCATCATCTACTCAAAACCCTAGGAGTTGGGATGACACTCAACCATCCACAAGGTCTTCGCAGGTACCTTCTCCAGCAGGTACAGAGGCAGGGGCATCTTACTACAAGGTCGCCGCCATATCCTCAGCTTACAACCTAGTGATGTCATGTGCTCTTATATCCCCGACAAAACAAGAATTTATAACTACTGCTTCGACATCAGGTTTTCCCCAGTAAAGTCGTCAAAACTTCTCAGGATTCCCCAATAGGATTTCACAAAATCCCCAGGTAGGGAAAAAAGCTTTCCTTCCCCGACAAAGTTTATTTCTCTAACAACGGAAGATCATCTCCCAATAGTTCAACTTCAACAAAATATGAAGACCTACATTCTTCATCGCCAGCTGCAATCAGGGATTTATTTTTCCTAATTCAACGACACTACAATAGAACAACTGATACATTCATATATTGCATTCATATATCATTCTACAAACGTCATAGCATCTGCAATACAAATGCATACATCCCAATCTCATTTATTTTGAGAACACCATTACACAATGCATTTCATACATCATGACATTGCATACAACTAATGCTTTACCTTTTCAGGAAAGATCAATCAACAGATATTTATCATCAACAATTTTCAACAGGTCCAGGATTATCTCCTGAAACAAAATAGAGTAATTATCTGTGCGACCAAATACAGCTTTACACGGGCTCATCATGAAGCAATCTTACATGGGTTTCTTCTGACTTCCAAATACAGCTTTACACGGGCTCTTCACGAAGCAATCTTACGCGGGTTCCTTCTCCTTATGAAATACAACTTTACACGGGCTCTTCACGAAGCCATCTTACACGGGTTCCTTCTCCTTTTGAAATACAACTTTACATGGGCTCTTCATGAAGCAATCTTACACGGGTTCCTTCTCCCTCCTTCTGAAGTTTTACACAGACTTATCCCGAAGCAACCATACCCAGGCTCCTTTTGAAGTTTTACACGGACTTATCCCAAAGCAGCCCTACCCAGGCTCCTTCTGAAGTTTTACACGGACTTATCCTGAAGCAGCCCTACCCAGGCTCCTTCTGAAGTTTTACACAGACTTATCCCGAAGCAGCCCTACCCAGGCTCCTTCTGAAGTTTTACACAAACTTATCCCAAAGCAGCCCTACCCAGGCTCTTTATGAAGTTTTACAGTGACTTATCCGGAAGTAGCCCTACCCAGGCTCCTTCTGAAGTTTTACACGGACTTATCCTGAAGCAGCCCTACCCAGGCTCCTTTTGAAGTTTTACACGGACTTATCCCAAAGCAGCCCTACCCAGACTCCTTCTGAAGTTTTACACAGACTTGTTCCAAAGCAGCCCTACCCAGGCTCCTTCTGAAGTTTTACACGGACTTATCCTGAAGCAGCCATACCCAGGCTCCTTCTGAAGTTTTACACGGACTTATCCCGAAGCAATCCTACCCAGGTTCCTTTTCTTGAATTTCCAGATGCAATTTTACACAAACTCATCCTGAGGCAACCCTACCCAGGTTCCTTCTTCTGAATTTCCAGATGCAGTTTACACTGACTCACCCTAAGGTAACACTACCCATGTTCCTTCTTACAATTTCCAGATGTAGTTTTACACGGACTCATCCTGAGGCAACCCTACCTAGGTTCCTTCTTACAATTTCCAGATGCAGTTTTATCCGGACTCATCCTGAGGCAATCCTACCCAGGTTCCTTCTCACAATTTCCAGATGTATTTTTACACAAACTCATCCCGAAACAACCCTACCTAGCTTCCTTCTCACAATTTCCAGATCCAATTTTAGACAAATTCATCCTGAAGCAACCCTACCCAGGTTCCTTCTTGCAATCTCCAGATGCAGTTTTACACAGACTCATCCTGAGGAAACCATACCCAGGTTGCTTCTTATAATTTCCAGATGCAGTTTTACCCGGACTCATCTTGAAGCTTCCCTACCCAGGCTCCCTCTCATATATCTCATAAAACATCCATACCCAAGTTACTTCTCATACGCTTCCAGATGAAGTCTTACCCGAACTCATCCTGAAACAACCCTACACAGGTTTCTTCGGATACATTTCCAGATAGCAGTTAATTTCATTCTCCCTGGAAATTACTACGAAGCCTGGATTTCAACCAGAAAACAACAAACTTTCATCTTCCCAATCCAGAGATAACCCCTCAGTAGAGCCATGGATAATTGAAGTTCCTAGACTCTATTCCCCATAGAGTTTTCCTCAAACAGGAAAACAACAGAAATCAACATCCCCCAGTGGACTCCTCCTCAGACAACAGGAATAGGAATCCCCATAAAGAGACCTCTTATGAAGTCAGCATCTACTCTGGATGGCATCTTTAAGCCCATCTCTGACGACTCTCCGTCATATTCTTTGGATGGAGTCTTTAAGCCCATCTCCGATGACTTTCAGTCATCTTCTACAAATGGCATATGTAAGCCCATTCCCTATACAATCAACCAACACATCATCGAGGGCATATTTCTGGGCACTCTAGTGTTCAATCATCTTCCACCTTCAGATCACGAAAGGCAAACAAGCCAATCTACATCTTCAGGTCTAAGAAGATTGAACATGGGCAACTGTTGTACCCCAAATTTGCCCTTTCATGTTTTCCAAGGTCTTCCCCTACATGGTTGGTCACAAATATTTGCCTAAAGAAAAGGAAAATTTGTGAGTGATGTTTTTAAGTTTCCTTCGATTGGCATCTCCAAAATGCTTTTCGATTGGCGTCTCCAAAATGCCTTTCGATTGGCATCTACAAAATGCCTTTCGGTTGGCATCTCCAAAATGCCTTTCGATTGGCATCTACATAGCGTCCTTCTATTGGAATGGACCAAGTTCCTTCGATTGGCCTATTAACAAGGCCTTTCAATTGGCATTTTAACAAGTACCTTTTGATTGACATTGTAACAGTGTCCTTTGATTGGCATTTTAACAAGTACCCTTCGATTGGTATCTGGACAAAGGTACTTCGATTAGCGTCTGAGCAAGGCACTTCGATTGGTATTAGAATAAAGTACCATTCGATTAGTATCTGAGCAAGGTGTTTCGGTTGGCATCTCAACAAGTGTCCTTCGATTAGCACATCAGAATATACTTTGATGACATGGCAACAAAGTGTCCTTTGATGGGCATATCAACAAGGTGACATTTTGATTATTTCAAATTGAAGGAAATCGAAGAATACAAGAACTGAGTTCGATTAGGTTTAATTGGATATGAGAGTTTCCCAGATCAAACAATCAATGTAGAGTTTGACTTAATCTAAGAAGTTCTGATGGGAAGGTTCTGAGCATTTTGAATTGGAATTCAGAATCATCAAGGAGAACAATTCTCTAATAAGGAAAGCTCTGAACAATTCTAATCATCAAAGAGGATAATGCTTAGGGGCTAATCAAAGAAGCTCTGATAAGGGAAGTTCTGAGCATTTCGAATCAGGACTCAGAGTCATCGAAGAGAACATGCTTGGGGGCTGGTCGAAGAATCCATGATTCTAAGAGTTTGTGAAATTCGAATCAAAATCACCACAAGAACAAGAGTTGATCAAATAAGCTATGATGAGGAAATTCTGAGCAATTCGAATTCGTGCAAGGCGCCAAACATGACATGTCCAGGTTCATCCAAGATTCCAAAAGAGACATGAATATTTCAAAAAAGGAATTTTTTTAATATGTCTGATTCTTGTCTCATAGCTTTAAAAGCCTGGTTAAATGGTCGTATCTTGCCGTTAATATGCACCACCACTCTCCCATAAACATAAGACGCCAACATAAGTCAAGGAGAGGACAAAAGGGGATACTACACACACTGCCTCAGAAAGCACATCAAAAAACTCAAGACTCACAGAGTGATCCCAATTGAAATAAATTTTTTGCAGGCATCCTCATTCCAAAAGAATACCATATTCGTGTTCCTGAGTCATCCAGGAGTCCACCCCAACTCCTAAGCAAACATCTCCACACCTAGAGCCACAAATCATACATCTTCGATTGGTAAGGGTTTGCAAAACCAAAATTGAACCTTCATGACATTTAAATACACATTGCACATATATTATTGTTATTACTGATTATGTTGCATGTAAGCTAAAGCTCAGAGATGAGATCATGCCATTGCTGGGGCATGATCTAAGTTTTTCCTTCGAATCTTAGGATAAAACAAACCCAGACCCAAACCCAGACTCAGCAGATTCGAATTGAGGAAGGATTCAAATTGGGAGGAGATTCGAATCAGGGGGGTAAAGTCCCCCCTGGATCTCTAACATTTGTTTCGTTTTGCAGGAAACATCTTCTCAGAATCTTTCTCATAGCTTCGAAGCATCTCAGCTTCGAACTGGATCCAGGGTTCCCAGATCGAAGGATGACATATCCAGATCGAACACCCCCAAAGTGCAGCCCCTCATGCACCTTCAATCAATCCTCTTCACTGGATCGAAAGACAGCCCAAGCCTCTTTCGATCCAGGCCTCCAGAATTACACCTTTCTTGATTTACTGCCTGTTTCTTCGATTTCATCTTTGTTTTGACTATTTTATTTCTTTTTATAATCAACATAACATCAATCAAGAAAAAAACCACAAAAACAAGAAAAAACCACAAAAACATTAGGCTAGTTTTTCTATTAAACTAATTTTGTTAATTAATCATTTAATCATCTTAACATTTTCTCAAAATCTAAAATTAAGAAGATTTAGATCATTTTCCCAAAATAAAATAAAACAACAAAAAGATTTTATTCTTAGGATTTTTTTGAAGTTATTTTCAAATTCGCGCGCGTTTATTTTATTATAACTGCCTACTGGTTTATAATAGCTTAATTAGGACTTTTACACTTTACTGCTTTATTCCCCCAATTTTGGACATGTAAATAATCCCCCTCCCCGAAGCCTTGTTATAGCGTAGGATTTACAATTCCCGCACTTTGAATTCCTTTACATATATTAATTGCTTAGATGCATGCTAACTAGGATTGCATGACAAAATCTGAAAGCAAATGGTAGAACACCTAAATGTTTAAAGATAAAATAACTAAAACATAATACACTTGCACATGCACATCTCTAAGGTACACCCACTTTGGTTGCCTTTAAAAAACAGTCATGAGGCAGGAAATCTTTAGCAAAGACCCGTAAATTCAAAAGATCATAGTCCCTCGATGACCCTACAGTTTCCTTCTCGGAAAATGATCTAGTCCCTAAAATAGAATTGCTAAAGCGTCTCCACAAGTTTCCTTCGTGACTGTAACGTCCCTCCACTTATCCCTTAACATCCAACGATAAGGCTACCTACTCAATAATAGTAGGATAGCATTGTCTAAAGGAAAAGAGGAAAAGAACAATCTTTTCGAGTACAAAAGTAGATAGTTGTTAGAAGTTTGCTCAAACTATTTTTGCACTTACACACAAATACTACTTTTCAAAAGACATTTCAAAACACTTTGTACATTTTCTCCACTATCCCGAGAAACATTACGAAGTTCGTCGTACTAAGGCAATTTCAAAACATTTTCAAACACAAAGCACAAAAAATACTTGTTGTTCTACCTTGGAACAAATGTAAAAATTGATTTGCCTTATTTGTTGTTTGAACATCTCTGGAACCATGTAAAAGAGACTAGGGAAGCTGAAAGGATGAAAAACCCCAAATCCAAAAGGAGTTGGATTCCTATGGGTAGATTAATATCAGACATTCTGACTGAGAATGGTCTGATTGCTCACCTAGATGAAGCCAATCTTCTGGGGGAGCTAGAACCCACTTGTGGAAAGACTATGACTGGGAAGAATTTAGTGAAAAGGAAAATAATTGACAAGCTGCTGGTGGAACCAACTCCGTATGTGTCAACTGCTGTAAAGAGAAGAAGGATACCTATTACTGATTTTCCTCTGTTCAACTCAGGAGATCACCCACGTATCATCCTGCACTACATTGAAATCTACAAAGAGACTGAAACACCTATTGATCCAGCTTGGCTCCAAGGAAGAAATCAAGCAATAGGTGCCAGTGAAATCAAGAAATAAATAAAACCTCTAAGAGCCCGTGGAAAACCACGGATGGAAAGGGTGATAACCCCTTCCATTTCCATAATCTCCCCCCTTACTCAGAAAACATCTCGAAAAGGTGTTTTTCTATTCTTTTCACCCTTTCCTTTGTTGGATAAAATAAAAGACGGTGGCGAGTCTTGCTTACTACACATTTGTGAACAAAAAATGCAAAACCAGTATTAAACAGTCGATTTTGTCACCATATAACAAATGGTTTTAACAGGAGTTCTCAAAAGTAAATCCAGTGATGTGATCATTGAAAAAGAAACTAATGTCTAAACCAATGTTGGGACATCATCTCAGGATTTAAAGTCTCCAGGAATTAGGAGGAGATTTATCTGAAAGCTCTCTAGTCATTACTACTATCTTCAACGTGTTTTCTTGGTGACTATATCCCCACCTGATTGAGAGTTAGTTTCTAGTGAAGTGTTAGAGTGGCTCGTTTAGACAAGTTTAATGGAGTCAGTTCAACTGTGGTTGTCTCTGTAGTCTAGTCTTATTCAAGGACTATGGTTAAGGTTGAGGGAAGTCTAAACTCTCAATGATTTTGGATGTTTAAAGATTGCAATGTTCAACCAGGTGTAATAACATGTTTTGGAGAGCTTAGTTCAAATGTTTAAAAAATGAGGTGTGTTGATCATGACGTAAGAAGCAAGTTATTCTGAAGGGCAGGTTTGGAATTTCAGTACTCAAGAATGAGTATAGGCTCTAATGGACGGTGTGCCTATATCTAGTTTCACGTGAAAAACGTTTTTTCAATGGTTTGAAGAAGTCATGTCTATTGTTGGAACATTTCTGCGGTCAAGACTTGGAAAAAGAGAAACTGAATAGATCAATTTCTCTCTCCTGACATGAATGGTGCACTGTTAACAAGGAAACCTTTATCTTCTTGGAAAACATATGCATTGACTGGTTGTGTTGTTACGAACAAGACGTTGTTACAAACCATAGTAATCATCCTTGATTATAAGTAACCCTCACTTGTTCTTCCCTATCATGATTTATTTTTCATCTGTTTATTTCAGTATTGTTGGTGGTGTCCCTCATTGGATTTCTATTTGTAGTGTCTTTTCTTTCATTCTCACACTCAGTTTTTGTCTTCTTTTGGCTAAAAAATGAGAGATTAGTGTTGTTGTTGTGTAGTGTTGCTTCTTGTTGAGTCTTGATTAGGGGTGATGAGTGTTGTTCCTTGTTAAGTCTTGTTTAGGGGTGTTGAGTATTATTGCTCCTTGCATGCAACAATTAAGGGGGAGTATGACCATCTGTCATAAGGGTTTTCTGTTTCTTCGTCTGATGATACTCATGTTGTGGGTGTATACATGATGTCCTACCATATGTTTTAACATCCTGTCCAGTGTGTTCTTTTGCTTCTGTCACACGATCTTCTAATTTATGTTGCTTCTGTCACATGGTCTTCTAACTTGGATTAGTCAAGTTAGAGTCCCTTCTGGTTTCTTGAGGCTACATGAAAATTCTCCTGGGGCTTGGTGACAAGAATTGGTTCTAAGGTTAAGGGAGAGAAAATTTATTGTTCTTGAAGATGTAGGTCATCCTCTTCCTCATGTACACCTTCTGGTGTTGTGTCTGTGTTTTGTCTCCCTGGTGTTTTATCTTCCTCTTCAGTATTTTTGTGGGGAAAAGGTGTTTTAGCCAAGTGCTTATGTGGAAAAAGTGTTTTAGATAAAAGTGTGCCAAAGATGTTATGAATCTTGATTTTGTGTTGCTGCTATTGAGGAGGAGAATTTACTAATTCTATGCTGTGTTCTGACCAGTTTGGAAGGGAAGTTTGGCTTTGGTTTGGATTGGCTGTGAAGAGTTGTAAGACAAGATGTCCTGACATGTTGAGAAGACTTTATTTTTTTCTCTTGTTTCTGTAATGAGTAGATTCCGTTGTACTCTAATAAAATTATTTCTCTACTGCTAACTTTCTGATGTTTGTGTTGGTTGTTGTGCCTATGATATTTGTGTTTGATTTATTTTCAAACCTGAGATGTTTTGAGGTTGTGGTGTGGAAGGAATTTTAAGTTGTTTTAGCCAAAATAAGTCAAAGGAGGAGATTGTTAATTTTCTATATTTGTGATTGGCATTATGCTTGGTAAAACTAACTTAGAAGAAACATGTTTAAATAAGATTTTCTATCAACTGGAGCAACATGTTAAACAAGATGTCTTGTGCAAGGTTATTCGAAATCGCGTTTGTGTGCATTCTGGACTGTTGGATTCTTTTAGATTTTACAAATGCAGAATATTCTGGGAATATTATGTTATCCTATGTGGAGCTATGTTTAAGGATTAAGAGATTCAAGCTTAATTGAAGGAATATTCTTAGTTTCTAATTATGGAGATAATTTAGGAATCTAATGATTAAAGTACTATTTTTGTACAGAAGTTTCTGCTGATTTGTAGCAGTTGATTTGCTGCGATTTTGAAGACCAATCCAGTACAAAAGATTGATTTAAATAGACAATCACAAACCTAGTTTTAGTGTGGAACTTACATTATATTTTGTTACGGTTTGTGTGTTATTTGTAAGCCTTTCTAATATCATCTTGATAAAAGATTAGGTGTGTTACTTTGAGTTGTAAGTTCTGCCTGTCATTCTAAAGCTTTTAAGAAGTGAATGATTGTGTGTCTTTTAAGTGTGTCTTCTAAGTAATTCTTTTGAATTGTGTTCTTGTCACTGCCTGTGACTGGTAGGGATTTGAGAAGGGTCTCATACCTAGGCGAGTCTTAGGTAGTAGTTAAGCACGGGTAGTGATTAAGTGAGTAGATTGTAAATTAGGTGAAAGTTTGTTGTGGGTATACAAATTGATACTATCTAGTTGACTTCATCCCTGGCTTGGTATCCCCCAGAGTAGGTGTTGTTGTACACTGATCTGGGTTAACAATTATGCGTGTTGTTTACTTTCTGCACTATTTTATTGTGTTATATCCTGTTCATTATGTTGAAGTCAGATTATAGTGTCTCGACGTCTCTTAGGACATTTGTAATCTGAATACAAAAATTTCAATGGTAACTCTTTTTCCTACTTTACGAAGCTTTTATCTTTTCTCAAATTAGCTTAACTTTTTTCGTAGTCTACTGGACAATCTCAGGCCCAAGCACTGCATTCTCACCAAATTCATACCAACAGAGAGGTGTCCTACACCTCCGACCATACAACGCCTCAAAGGGTGTCATTCCATTACTAAAATGAAAACTATTATTGTAAGTGAAATCTATCAGCGGAAGATGATTGTCCCAAGTAACTCCTTGCTCAAGAACACAAGCTCTTAACAAATCCTCCAATGACTGAATAGTTCTCTATGTCTTACCATCTGTCTGTGGATGATAAGCATAACTTAGTCACATCCTAGAACCCAAAGCCAAACTCTCCTAAAATATTGATGTAAACCTTGGGTCTCTATTAGAAACAATACATAAAGGAACCTCATGTAATTTCACAATCACACGAATGTAAATCTCTTCCAACTTCTGCAAAGGAAAAATGATATTAATCGGAATAAAGTGGCCCGATTTTGTCAGTCTGTCCATAATTACCCAAATTAAATCATGCCCTATCGGAGTATTCGGAAACCCAGTCACGAAATCCATTGAAATGATATCCCATTTCCACTATGGAATATCCAAAGGTTGCATTAACCTGCAGGTTTCTGATGCTCAACTTTCAACTTCTAACAAGTCAAATAAGCACACACAAACTTTTCCACATCCCACTTCTATCCCGACCACCAGAATATTTTCTTCAAATCCTGATACATCTTAGTAACTCCTGGATGGATACTCAAGCTACTCCGACGACTTTCTTCTAAGATCATCCTCTTCATTTTTGAATCATCAAGAATACAAATCTTGTCCCGGAATCTCAACACGCATTGCTCATCTACTCTAAAAGCACTTTCTTCCGTCTGATTATTCCCCACCACCGAGTCCACCATTTTCACATCCAACTTTTGACTTTTTTTAATGTTAGTAAGAAAATCATTATTTATCTTCAATATGTAAAATCAAGCTTCTCAAATGAACTTTTGTTTTGATGAAGACAAACCATGATTGACAAAGAAAGCAAATATTATTGATCAAGCATCTATGGATAAAGTCTTCAGTTCAAGCACTTAGCAAATTTCAAGGTATAATGATAATACTTACTTTGAACTTAAGACATAGATGCTCAATGGTCAAAATAAATATTTCATATTGTCCAAATCCTTACTCAAGTTTTCTAAGCTAAAAATCATTTTTCACTTGTGTGCAATCGATTGCATGGTTCAATTTTTCAAATCTTTTGCTACTGTTTCTAAGTGTAATCGATTTTCATGTTTATGAAATCGATTGCACTCAATCAATTTTTGCTACTGACTTCACATGTGTGATACGGTGGGAGAACTGACTTGGGTTTTGCGTTTGTTTTCGCAAATGTTTCGGTTGAGCAAGAGTCGCCACCGACTTTTTATTTTATCCTAAGGAAAGGTTAAAAAGCACAGCAAAAACCTTTGAGATGTTTTCTTGGGTTCGGGGAGTAGATTATAGAAAGGGAAGGTATTAGCACCCTTTCTATCCATGGTTATCCATGGGCTCTTAGTTACTTGCTTAGATCAACTTACCTTAATTTTCAATTGTTTGTAATGGTGCTTTCAATTGTTTGAAATGGTGCTTTGTGTGTGGGTTTTGAAAATGTCTTGAAAAGAGGCCAATGCGGTGGCAACCTTTGTAATGATCCATGTTTGAATGTATACAAAGGTGTTTTTGTCTTTTGAAAAGTTTTCAATGTTTGAAAGTTTGATTTGGGAAAATGTTTTGAAATTGTGTTGTGATGTGTGTTTTGAAAAATAGGCAAGGGTTTTTGTTTTGCAAATTGGCAAGTAACCAAGAGCTATCTACCCTAAATTTCTCAAAGATCTTTGCTATGTTTTAACCCTTTTAACAATTTTGTTCCACCATTGTATTTGGTGGATAATCTTGTGTTAGGATGTTAACGGGACGGGTGCGGGTCATCGTTTTAGACCATGATTGCAATGGTGCCAAGTATCTTTGGGCAATTTTTCCTTTAAGGGACTTGATCATTTTTAGGCAACTTTCGAAAGCGTTATCGAGGGACTATGATCATTTTGAATGGTTCTTGTTTTGCCAAAGACACTTAACATGCAATATGGCCCATTTTTGAAGGCAACAAGTGGAGTACCCTAGGAGTGCAAGTGTGATTAGTGTTGTCCATTTTCATGCTTGTTTATCTTGAATTTAGGTCGAACTATTTTTTGGTTAATTTTGCATACAAAACCCTAATTCTAACATTGCATAATTAGAAAACTTTTAAATGCGAAAACAAAAGGTCCTAAGTTATTACAACATAATATATGGGATGGGGGGTACAAATGTTCAAATGGGGATATTTTAGCAAGAAATTAAACCTAAACTATTACATCCAAATTGAATTATACCAATTATTTAATATACAACAATTAAATAAAAAATGTAATAAATGTGCAAGGTGCAAAATGGTTTTTTATATGTATGAAAAAAAGTATTTTTTATGTGTCAAATAAACAAAAATAAAATTAATTAATTTTTGGTATTTTTTATGTATTTTAGGGTAAACCCCTAATTTTATCAATAAAAGGTATTAATTACTTAATATATGTAATATTTATTAATTATGTACAAAAAAAATAAAAAAAATAAAAGAAGGTATATTGTAAAAAAAGTATTTTTGAGGTCAAAATATTAATAAAAATAAAATGTATTAATTCTTTGTATTTTCCCTAAATATACTAATAAATATATAAGTATTTTACATTATTTATTAAATATATATTATATGTACAAAAAATAAAATATTTAATATATATAAAATATATATTTTTATTATAAAATGTTTTCAAGAGATAACATAAAATAAAAATAAAAAATAAAGTATGTTTATATTATTTTTTAGTTATTTTAAATGATAATATATTTATGTTTATTTATATACAAACTAAATGAAACAAAATAAATGTCAAAAAAATGCAAAAAAAATGTGAAAAAATATTTTTAAGGTTTATTTATATTTAGGCAAAAATATCAAAACAAAATCAGAAGGAAAAAATCAAAAATATCAAAGATAACTCAAAATGGGCCAGGGGGGTACATGTGGAATGCAAAGGTGTGAAAAGTAACACAACTCAGGCCCAGCCCATGAAAAGGTTGTCTTCAACCTCTGAAAAACAAAACAGAGTAACACGTGATCCTTGCTATCTCCTGATTCCTGGACTTTTAGCACAAACTTACAACATGAAAGATGTTAAGCATCAAGCCACGATTCCATACATATAAAAAACTCAACTTAACTCTCAGAAATGAGAGAGAATTTCTCCATCCCCAATTCTTAACCTAAGTTTTTGTCAATATTCAGATCCAAAATACTCTCAGCATATGCAATATAAATGAAAAATGAAGATATGTATAGCTTCAGGGGCATGAGTAGAACATTTTTCATTCACAAACTTAGAGCTAACTCTTCCTATATTGAGAGATAGAAGTCCATGAACTTACCTGTTCAGCTTGGATCGTGTCTGACAATGGAGGTCCTTTCAAGGCAAGGTGAGGATTGGTATAGCTTGCTTGAAGTTCAGGGATGCTATTCCAACCTTTAACTTGCTTTGAAACCAACTGAATCAAACTATAGCAATCCACCTGCAAAACAGAAAATGTGAAAATGGTGAAGTTGGTTAGAGGTGTTACAGGTCGTGTCCAAGGCTTGGGATAGCTTGCATATGAGATATGGAATGTGTATGAACTGGATTTAGCAAGAATGCACGAATGGATTGGCTTATGGAAGTCCAACTGCAAAGGTCACTCTGTTTTCTGCAGTGGTAGGGTGTTTTGAGGTTTGATGATGTTTGGAAGGTCTTTTGTTCGTGCCTTAGCTCTGTTATCTTATTTGGAAGGTGTACAATAACTTTGCGTAAGCTTCTCTATGCTGAAATGAGAGTTGGTGTTAGTTATGCAACTTTCTTCACACTTAAGCAAGAAAGTATCAACTTGGTCTCTAGGCCAGTACAAAGCCTCTATCTATGCTACACATTTGAGTCTTGATTAGTGGGATATGCTTATGCCTTTGTACCTCAAAGATCTGCATTGTACCTCATAGATTGCAAAGTTGACATAAAGTAACACTTTACAAAAATGGATAATATGCTTTTTCTTATTAAGGCTTAATCTTGTATGCAATGCTTAAACACATAATGCAAGGCTTGAACACAAGGGGTTTGCATTAAATTTATGAGTGTGAATGGGATAAATGACCTGTAATCCATCTTAGAACATGTTGAGTTCAAAATGCAAGGTTATGGACATGTAAATTGGTCATGAACAAAGTGAGTTTTTCCCAACTTGCCAAATTCGATTCTCCCTAACCATGAGGTTGTTTGATGAGTTCTTGGACATTTTGGAAAGCTTGTAATGTGTACTACAATCCATATTTGTAATGCAAATTGAAATTCCAAGTGGAAGCATGTGAAAAGTGGCCATGAAGTTAGGCAAAAATCCTGCCTAGAATAGGTCAAAAGTTTTCTAAGTTAAGAATGTTTTGCACCCTTGTTCCAAAAATCATAACTTGAGCTACAAGCTTCTTTTGAGGAAACTTTGTGAATCAAAGTTGTAGAATTTTCAATGTACTACAACTTTCATGTTTTGACTTTTGTTTGAATCCAAATGCATCTTGATGAAAAAATGGGACAAAGTTATGAAAAAATTAGGGATTTTCATAACTTAGAAAATTTCTAAGTTATGAAAATTCTTTATTTCAAACCCTAATTTGTGATTTTTGATTTCTTGATGAACCAGTTTCATAATTTGGCATGTTTTGATGAAAAATGAATCTTGACACTTGATTTTGACCAAAAAGTCAAAGTTTGACTTTTCAGTATACAGTCAAAAATTGATCAATTGACTGGAAAATTCATCTGTCAATCTTGTGCATTTGGGATATTTTGAATTTGTTGAACATGTAAAGACAATTCCATGGGGTCCTTGAGTCCATATATGAGCTTGGTTTGCCATTGGTTAGGTCAAACAGTCAAAAATTGCCTTTGTGCAGTCAAAACCCTAAAAATGACCATTTTGCCCTTTTGGTGATCTGATCAAATTTCTTGTGGAATTGTGATCCAAACTTGACCAAATGGTTCAAATGAGTTTATAATGTTGATGTGGGTCAAATTTCATGGGGTTTGGCTGTCAATTGACCACAATTGACTTTTTCCCCAATACAGCTGATTTCTAGGTCAACTATCCAATTGACTGGGCAAAGTTTGGAATCAAGACTTGGAACTTGGTATGGATAAACTTGTGAGTCCAAAATGAAGCATGAAAGTCATCTTAGGCATTTTTGGTCAAAACATCTTTGTGCAAACACAAACCCTAATTTGGGTCAACAGTGCAAGGAGGAGTCTTGAGCAGAGGAAACCCTAACTGGATCTTGAGCTCTAAGGGTGTTGTGGTGAGAAAATATTGAAGAAAAGGGAGGGCAAATTTTGGGGTACAACAGTTGCCCCTGTTCAATCTTCTTGCACCTGAAGAGTTAGATTGGCAGGTTTGCCTTTCGCGTCTCGAAGGTAAAAGGAGATTGGACACTAGAGTGCCCTTAAATTTGCACTTATCAGAACAATGGATATGGGAATGGGCTTAGAGATTCCATTCGGAGATGGGCTTAAAGATGCCATCCGAAGGGTGACAGAATCTTGTCGGAGATGGGCTTAAAGATGTCATCTGGAAGGTTTGTTGAACCGTAGTGTGACGGGTCCGAAAAATGAGGATCAAAAGGGTATCCGTGTCTGGAATGTATTTGAACTGTATCTAAGGGCTGAGTTTGTATGAGCAGAAGAATGGCCTCCGTGTCTGGGGCGTATCTGAGCTGTAACTGTGTTTGAAGTGTAGAACGGATATCAGAATGACTGCTGTGTCTGAAGTGTATCTGTATTGTATCTGGGTAACAGAGAAACATCTGTATGGAGCAAATGCGTGCTGGGGGACAAATTCTGAATGAGTGACAGAATGACAACCATGTTTGGAGCGTATCCGGACTGTATCTGAAGTTGAAAGTTGTATGAGTAACAGAATGACTTCCGTGTCTGGAGTGTATCTGAAACTGTAAATGGGATCTAGATAAATGACAGAATGACTTCCATGGCGAACGCACTGGAGAGAATCAAGATGCTATTGTAAGGGTCAGAATGGTATCCGTGTTTGGAATGCATTGAACCTTGAGGTGGATAGATGAATCTGAATGAGAGATAGAATGGCTGCCGTGTTTGGAGCGTATCTAGTCCGTATCTGATTGCTGTAGTCCGAATGAGTAGTAGAATAACCATCGTGTCTGAGGTGTATCCATACTGTATCTGACTTGAGATTCTGAATGAGTAATAGAATGACCGCCGTGTCTGGGGTGTATCCATACTGTATCTGAATAATTGTTAATGATAGCCTTTTAATTTTATCCTGAAAAGGGTGAAATGTTAGCTAAAACACAAAGTTATGTTGCATGATATGTATGATGCAAAATATGTTATATCATTGTTCATGATATGAATGTAAATGAATGCATGTGTAAGCTGAAGAGCTGTCTTGCTGAAGATAGATGAATCCTGGAGATAAAAAAATCTTGACTGTTGCCAGGGAAAGTGGATCCTTGACTGCTGCAGGGGAAGACAAAAATGAGACATCCTTGTTGACTACTGCTGGAGAAACAAGGGCTTGGTTTGTATACTAATCTTCTGGGGATTCTTGTCTTGAGGAGATCTTCACTGGAGAACATCAGATTATCCTGTGAGGCACTGAGCATGAACCTTCACTCTGCTTGGGGAGATGCAAAATCTTCAATTGTTGAGGGATCTTAGGACTACTGCGGGGAATTGGAATTCCTTGGTGATTTACAGGGAATGAGAACTCCTGAAGATCTCTACTGGGGAAGTTCAGAATCTGATAGACTCATGTTGGAGAAATACGATTGAGAATTTTCAGTTTGGTGGCAGGTATCTCTGTGGGTAGAAGTTTCACTAGCCTGGTTCGGCTGGGGATTGATGGCAGGAAATCTTAGCTCCGCTGGGGGATTGGATTTTCAGATTTTTAAGGCTCCACTGGGGATTCTGAAACTTAACTCTGAGGGGAATCGAGTTCTGGAAGGCCCTCTGGCTGGGGAATTTGGAGTATACTTCTGCTGAGGATTTCTTCTGAAAGGGCATCAAGATATCTACTTGTACCTTTAACCTATCAGTAATCATCTTTCTTGATTCATAAGGAAATGATTATGTTCAAATGCATATGCCTATTTAACAAAACATTGGACGTTTCTCAAATAAAACATAAGTGCAAAAGAAAAGAGAAAAGGAGGACAACGCAAATTTCTGTATTTGGAAAAGTATTTGTATTAACTTTCTATGTATATATTTGTACAAAGGAGACAGTCATCCTAGTAAGAGGATGCCGTCGTAAAATTGAAAAATTTATACAAAAGAAAGATGGCTATGTGAAACAATTCCATGAGATTCCATTCTGTTATAGCCTTCATAACTCTGAACATCTGTCCACTCAATGCTTCGTCTGCCGATGACTGGATTGATTAGAAGCTTGGAGCTGGTTGATGAAGAGATTGTCCTTAAAGTGATCCGACGAGACATAGTTATATGCTTTAATTCCCTAACTTTTGCCTGAATCGACCTTTCGGGTTTTCGATCCACCGGGAAACCCCTTTTTGCCCAAGCCGCCCTTTCGGGTTTTCAACTTGCCGGGTGTATATATATTTTTTGTTTTATCCCTAATTTTTGCCTGAACCGCCCTTTCGGGTTTTCGGTCCACCGGGATGCCCCTTTTTGCCCAAGCCGCCCTTTCGGGTTTTCAACTTGTCGGGTTATTTTATGCGTAGTATCTTTTAACTATGTCCGCGTTCGCAGGGTGCGGCAAATCGTCGCCGTCCATGGTGGTCAGAATCATTGCACCACCAGAGAATATGCTTTTGATCACAAATGGTCCTTCGTATGTAGGAGTCCATTTGCCCCTGGGATCACTTTGCGGCAGGATAATCCGCTTGATTACGAGATCTCCGACTTGATATGTTTGACGTCTGACTTTCTTGTTGAAAGCCTTGATCATCCGTTTTTGATACGTCTGACCATGGCACACAGCAGTGAGTCGCTTCTTGTCGATCAAATTGAGTTGATCAAGTCGGGTCTGAATCCAATCATCTTCACTCAAACCAGAGTCCTTCATAATCCTTAAAGAAGGAATTTGAACTTCCATGGGCAGGACAACTTCCATGCCATATACCAAAGAAAATGGGGTTGCCCCGGTTGAAGTACGTGCCATCGTACGGTATCCATGCAGAGCAAACGGTAACATCTCATGCCAGTCCTTGTAAGTGACTGTCATTTTCTGAATGATCTTCTTAATGTTTTTGTTCGCAGCTTCAACAACACCGTTCATCTTCGGCCGATAGGGAGATGAATTGTGATGATAAATCTTGAACTGTTCGCACAATGCAGTGATCATAGTATTATTCAGATTTGTACCGTTGTCCGTGATGATTTTGTCTGGAACACCATACCGGCATATAAGGTTTTGTTTGATGAAGCGGGCAACCACATTTTTAGTGACAGAGGCGAAAGAAGCTGCTTCGACCCATTTGGTGAAGTAGTCGATGGCAACCAGGATGAAGCGATCTCCGTTGGAAGCCGTGGGCTTGATCTCTCCAATCATGTCAATGCCCCACATTGCGAATGGCCAAGGAGCTGTCAGCGCGTTGAGAGGAACCGGAGGAATATGAATCTTGTCAGCATAGACTTGACACTTGTGGCAAGTACGGGAGTGATGATGGCAATCTGCTTCCATGGTAGACCAGTAATAGCCTGCCCTTAGGATCTTTTTAGCCATAGTATGCCCGCTCAAATGGGTGCCAAATGTACCGCTGTGCATCTCTGTCATGATTAATTCCGCTTCAGCTTTGTCAACACATCGGAGTAAAACACAATCATGGTTGCGTTTATAGAGGATGCCATTGCTCAGGAAGAACTTGGCAGCAAATTTCCTTAGAAACTTCTTGTCATTCACGGAAGCTCCTTCGGGATATTCTCTGGTCTGGAGATATCTTTTGATTTCGTGGAACCAGGGTTGTTCCACTACTTCTTCAGTATTAATCTCATGACAATGCGCAGGTTCATTCATTCGCTCGATGGTGATTTGGGGAGCCTCGTTATCCCAGTTGGGTTTAAACATAGAAGACATTGTAGCCATAGCATCTGCTAGCTGATTCTCTTCTTGCGGGAAATGCTCGAAGGTAATTTGCTCGAAATGAGGCAACAATGTCAGGACATGTTCTCTGTATGGGATAAGATTGGGATGTTTGGTATCCCACTCTCCTTTGATATGACTGATAACCAAAGCCGAGTCCCCAAATACGATCAAAGATTTGATCCCCAAGTCTATAGCATCCTTGAGACCGAAGATGCAAGCTTCATATTCCGCCATGTTGTTTGTGCAGCTGAAGCAGAGTCGAGCCGTGAAAGGAGTGTGACAACCTTCCGGGGAAATGAGTATCGCACCAATACCGTTTCCAAGTGCATTTGAAGCACCATCAAAGTACAGGGTCCATCGGGATCCCTTTTCGGGTCCGTCATACGGTCCGTTACCTTCAATGTTGTCCAAATTCATGATGTCCTCGTCTGGGAAGTCAAATCTCATGGTTTAATAATCTTCGATAGCTTGATGAGCTAGATGATCAGCTAGTACACTCCCTTTTATAGCTTTTTGAGTGGTGTACTGGATGTCATACTCTGTTAGGATCATTTGCCATCTAGCTATTCTTCCAGATAAAGCAGGCTTCTCGAAGATATACTTGATAGGATCCATTTTGGAAATCAACAAGGTGGTATGAGTCAGCATATACTGCCTTAGTCGGCGAGCAGCCCATACCAAAGCGCAGCAAGTTTTCTCGAGCAGTGAGTAGCGAGTCTCACAGTCGGTAAACTTTTTGCTAAGGTAATAAATAGCATGCTCTTTTCGACCAGACTCGTCATGCTGGCCCAAAACACACCCCATTGAGTTATCCAAGACGGTTAGATACATGGTCAATGGTCTTCCTTCGACGGGAGGCATCAGAATAGGAGGTTCTAGCAAATACTCCTTGATCTTATCAAAAGCAGCTTGGCAATCGTCGTTCCATTCGACTACCTGATCCTTCTTTAATAATTTGAAGATTGGCTCACAGGTAAAAGTTAGATGAGAGATGAATCTGGCAATATAGTTCAAGCGCCCCAAGAACCCTCTAACCTCCTTTTCAGTACGGGGAGCAGGCATCTCTTGTATTGCTTTCACTTTTGCTGGATCGACCTCAATGCCTTTGTTGCTGACAATAAACCCTAGAAGTTTACCAGACCTAACTCCAAAAGTACACTTACTTGGATTCAGCCTGAGTTTGTACTCTTTCAACCGGGCAAACAGCTTCTCTAGATGTTCAAGGTGTTCCTCCTCTGTTTGTGACCGAGCTATCATATCGTCTACGTAAACTTTGATCTCATGATGTATCATATCATGAAATAAAGCTACCATGGCGCGTTGATAAGTTGTCCCTGCGTTCTTCAGTCCAAACGGAATCACCTTGTAACAGAAAGTACCCCATTGTGTAACAAAGGTTGTTTTCTCCATGTCCTCGAGGGCCATTTTAATTTGATTGTAGCCCGAGAATCCATCCATGAAGGAAAACACTTTGTGCTGAGCTGTGTTGTCAATCAGAATGTCAATGTGCGGTAGCAGAAAATCATCCTTGGGGCTGGCCCTATTCAAATCCCGGTAGTCTACACACATCCTGACCTTGCCATCTTTTTTAGGAACTGGCACGATGTTAGCAACCCATTGTGGATAGGATGTAACAGCCAGAAAGCCGGCGTTGAATTATTTCATCACTTCTGCTTTAATCTTCTCAGACATGTCAGGCCTCATTCAGCGGACTTTTTGCTTAATCGGTGGACAATCCTCACTTGTAGGGAGACGGTGAACCACAATGTCTGTGTCTAAACCCGGCATGTCTTCGTAAGACCAGGCGAAGATTTCAACGTACTCATTTAACAGCTGTATCAGTTCTCCTTGACACTTTGTTCCAGATTGGCACCCACTTGCACTTCCTTCCGGTCTTCCTCCGTTCCTAAATTGACAGTTTCCACCAACTCTTCGTGAGGCAAGATGGCCCTTTCCTCTTGCTGTAAAAGTCTGGCTAGCTCTCCTGGTACTTCACAACCTTCGTCATCTTCATACTCAGCCTGATTGACCAGATCTTCAGAGTTATTGAAGGACATAGCAGAATAGTCACCCATAGAATCCAGAGTGGATGGGTACCTGCATTTGTGAGCGTGGGTGTGTGCAAGGGATAGCCATCTTTAAACAAAAATGCAAAAAGGAAAGAAAACGAACACAACAATTTATCGATGAAAAACGTCCAATGAAACATTAAACATGGCATATGGATATGAAGATAATCAAAACCCTTACAAATGGACCTACATGCCCCGGGAAAGGCATGAGGTGAAAAAGTAGTGTACGGATTGTTTGAAAGAAATTATTACAGACCAAAGGAAATGTTTGACAGATAATTACTGATTAATAAAAGTAATGGGGACAAAGTCCTTTGCCTCCCAGTTGCGTAGTCCCCCTTCGATGGTTGGGTAGATCCAGTCTTCAATGTTGGCCTCTTCGTCTTCACCTTCCAAAGCATTGATCCCATAAGGAGAGATCTTGATGGGTGCTCTTTCAACCTTTGAGCGGCGCATAGCTTTCTGCCCCGCAGCAGTGAATCCTAAACCAAACTTGTCTGTTTTGTGAGGAATATCCGGCAACTACCCCCATGTTGAGTTCTTCCCTTCCTTCATTGTGGCCTTCGCGTCTTTTAGAGATGCCATCCTGGCCATCTGCTTTGGTACCTCAGCTACCACTTTTGCTACTTCCACTTCAGGAGAGACTTCCTCGAAGTGCTGGAATGGCGTCTCAATGAATTCACCCTCTACCTCTAAATACCGGAAAGAGTTCAGGTGGCTGATCATATATTCCTCTTCACCGTGGACGGTTACTATCTTTCCCTTGACATGGTACTTCAGCATTTGATGTAGGGAAGAGGTGACTGCCCCAGCATTGTGTATCCATGGTCTCCCTAATAAGCAAGAGTATGACGGACGGATGTCCAGCACATAGAAAGTTGAGGGGAAAACCTCTGTACCAACCTTAATGGGAATGTATACCTCCCCATGTACCATTCTCTTTGACCCGTCAAATGCCCTTACAACGATATTACTTGGCCTCAACTCCAAGCCTTCACAGTCCAAACGGTCGAGGGCCTTCTTAGGCAGCACATTCAGAGAAGAACCATTGTCAACTAGAACATGGGCCAGAGTAGTCCCTTGGCACTCTACTGACACATGTAATGCGTCGTTGTGTTTTCTTCCTTTTGAGGTTAGGTCATCATCAGAGAAACCTAAACCGTTGTCTGCTGTAAGACTGGCTACAAAGTTTTGGAATTGGCCGGCAGAGGTTTCCTGGGGCACATGGGCTGTCTTCAGGAACTTTATCAATGCTTTGGTGTGCGCCTCTGAACAAAGTAGCAATGCTAACATGGAGATTTTCAAGGGGGTTTGCCCCAGTTGCTCTACCACGTCATAATCACTCTTTTTAATTATCTTCAAGATCTCCTCCATCTCTTTCTTAGAGGTTTCCGGGATGACCAAAGGTTGAGACCTCGTCCTGACGAGCTCATCTTGGATCCCTTTACCCTTATCAGCAGAAGTAGGAGGGACAACAACAGGAACAGCAGCATCTTCAATCAATGGGGTTCTAGCGGAAAGTTTTATTGGTGCAGGAATAACTTCGGCGGCAGATGAGGGTCCAAAGATTGCCTTTGGGGGGGAAATCTCTGGAGAAAATATTCTCCCACTTAGGGTGATCTTGCTTGTGCCGGAAATGTTTCCAATGCTGGCATCTTCTTCATCAGAGCTTCCTTCGGTTATTTCAACTTGTTTAATACCATGGTAGTAGATTTCTCCACCGTAATTCCATGGTATTGACTTTTCAGAACTGTAGGGGACAGGCCCTGGCATAGTTATCTTCAGAGGAACAGACCTTGTAGAAGATGTAATCTTAACAGGCTTTCTGACGGCCTTGGAAAGATTGGCGTGAATGGTGATAATTGAAACATCTTCAGTAGGGGTTGGAATAGCAGAAACTTTTTCAAACAAGATTTGTTGACTGTCCATCAGGCCTTGGATGCCTTTCTTCAGTAACGGGCAGTCAATTGGTAGAGAGTAACAACAGTAACAATCTTCTTTGCATCCCGGGAAGATCCCGGCCTTTAACAGATTTAACTTGATGGTTAACAGCGGAGTTATCAGGTCATTGACATCAGAAACATACAAATCTTCCTCAATAGCATGGACATTTTGACCGTGCTTCGGCATCGGAGCAGATATCACGTTTGGTTTCTCTGGAGCATCGAACTCCACCTCTTTTGCATCTATCAAGTCTTGAATTTTATTTTTCAGCGCCCAACAATTATTTGTGTCATGTCCGACGCTATCGGAATGGTAGGCGCATTTGGCATTGGCATTGTAGGCTGGTGAGGTCGTATTCACATTTTTCGGCACTTCTTTGATATTTGTGAGATTCAGCTTTAACAAGTGTGGAAGAACTTGCGCGGGCGTCATATTAATGCGGGTGAACTGCCGTGGTGGCCGTTCTCCCCATTGTTGTTTAGGTCTGGACGGGTTATTGTGAGGCTGATCATTTGGTGGATTTTGGATCATTACGGCCCCCACAGTCGGCCTGCGCTCACTTCTTCCTGCTCCCCTTTGAGAATACACAACAGCTGTTTCTTTCTTCGCTGGAAATGATTTCTTAGCAATTGTAGATGCAGAGGCATCCTTCTGAATCTTCCCATTCTTGATACCGGCTTCTACCTGCTCGCCAGTCAGAATTAATTCAGTAAACCCCGAGGAAGAGCTACCGATCAGATGATTAAAGAATGGACCGGACAGGGTCCCGAGGAACATATCAACAAGTTCTCTATCAGAAAGAGGCGGCTGCACCCTTCCATCCAGATCGTGCCACTTCTGGGCGTATTCCTTAAATCCCTTACCTGAGGCCATTCCCATACTCTGCAGCTGAGTGCGGGTTGGTGCCAGGTCAGAGTTATACTGATATTGGCGATAAAAAGCAGCTGCCAGATCCTCCCAACTACGTATCTCCGACCTTTCCAACTTGTAAAACCAATCTAGCTGAGTGCCAGACAGGCTATCTTGAAAGAAATGTACCCAAAGGTTTTTGTCAGATGTGTAAGGTTGGATTCTTCGAACATATGACCTTAGGTGCATTTTAGGGCAGGACAGCCCGTCATATCTTGCAAAAATAGGCACTTTGAACTTCGGGGGGATCACAACTCCAGCAATTAATCCCAAATCTTCGAAATCCAAGCCTGGAACTCTCTGCAGCTCCATAGCTGCTAACCTGTCTTCCAAACTCTTGTACTTGTCATCATCCGGCGGGTATTGTTGTTCTGAGTAGTCTTCGTCTTCTTCAGCCTCTTCTTCTTCAACTTCGGATTCGGAAGGTACCGCAACCCCTTTTCCTTTATTGTTTTCTTCTTCGGATGCGGAAGGAAATTCAAGAACCCTTCTGGCTTCACCTTCAAACCTTCTCCCCAAGGTAGCCACCTCGACTCTCTTCTTCTTCTTTTTCACTTGGTCTTTGTTCCCAAGCAGGGTTTTCAGATCCTCCTGACCCTTAGCCAAGGTCATCAAGAGTTGTTGAAACTGTGCGTTCTGAGACTACAAGTCCTTGACCGTCTGTTCGAGATCCATCTTACTGAAATAAACAGCAGAAAGATAAGGAAACCTGGTGCGGAGACCTGCTTATGCACATGATGAATGGTATGCTTATGTATGCAATGCATTCAAGGATTTAGAAAGTTCAAAATTGTTGCAAACAAAAAGAACGCACATCATATTAATAAGAAGAAATTTGTCAGTACATAAATGCCCCATGGGCCAAATATTACAAAAACTTCTCAAGGTAAAAAGACGTTGTGCATCCTCTTTGGTGCGATGTAGGTGTTGAGGGTTTCTTCCTCATGGAGTCGGCAGGTAAGCTCCAAAACCTTCTTCTCACTGGCGTAGAAGCTGGCCTCAAAAGTGTTCCATTCCTCCTTGAGTTGGATCCAACTCTTCTGCATCTCCTCCCACGATGTAGGCATGTCAGGATATAGGATGGTGTAGGGGACCTCTCCTTCCGTAACGGGCTCTTTAATCACAGGGAGAACATGAGGATAAGGCATCATTAGACTCTGGGCTCGGGTTCGTACCCACTTGAGATAGGGCTCAAGAGGGATGGAGTTCCTATGCCCTAGTGTCTTGCTGTCAACCTTGTTAGGCATCCTCCAAGCTCTGATGAATCTTTGGCGAAGTCCTTGTGCATCGTTGTCGAAGTCAAAAACTAGGTCAGGAATCAACATGTCATGAGGGCCATCCCTCTGTGCATATCCAAATTGTCTCAAATCTAGACAAGGGTTGTAGGTAATACCTCCTCTAATGCCAAGCAATGGAACATTAGGAAACTCTCCACAACGATCGACGATGATGACATTTTCTCTGGACCGAGAACACCAATGTACATCAGAGTGAGTAAGGGTCATCAACCGTTGTGACCACCTTAGGCCTTGGTCATTCTTTAAGACAGATTGTGGAAGGTGCGAAATAAACCACCTTGCAAGGAGAGGAGTACAACACATGAGAACACCCCTCTTTCTCATTGTTCGAGTGTAAAATGAGTGAAGAATGTCCCCAAGCAATGTTGGTATTGGATTTCTGGATAAGAAGATTTTGACGGCGTTGACATCTACAAGCTGGTCAGGATTTGGGAACAAGACCAACCCATAGATAAGGAGGGCCACAATTTCTTCAAAGGCTTGTAGGTCCAATGAATTCCAACATTCTTGTGCCTTCTCAAACAAGAATTTTGCTAAGAAGCCTTTGACACCGCTTCTAGTTTCCCAATGCCCCTTGATGTCAGATGGTTGTAGATGTAGTGCTCGAGCAACATCTTCAGGCTTTGGTTCCTTTTTTGTACCGTTGAAAGGTAATTGATTAAGGATAGGAATTCTCAGGAGTTGAGAAAATTCTTCCAAAGTGGGTACCAACTGGTAGTCGGGGAATGTGAAACAGTGGTGAAGGGGGTCAAAGAACTGAAACAACACCTTTACCATGTCCTCTTCAATGTTGGTGTTGACTAAGCTGAGCAGTCTACCATGTCTTTCACTGAAGGGAGAGCTTTCCAGAATCCTTGATGTGAGCTCCTTGAGTTGAGGAGGGATTCTCACAAGGTTGACTTGGATGGTTTTCCTGCGAGGAATTTCCATGACCTACAAAACAAGAACAAAGATGAAGATCTAAACCCTTGAAATGGTTAGTGTATGCATATGATGCTTTATGATGTATGCACAAACATATGTACAAGCAATTCACACTAAACCCTAGTTTCAGGCTTGCATGAGGTTTCATAGGTGAGTACCCTCTTGAGTGTAGTTGGCTTAAAAACCTGTCCTATAAATAGTAACAGGGTTCTAAGGAGCTCAATATCACTATATTGTTTTCCATGTTCATTGTTTTGGTTTAGCCACTTAACTAGCGACCAAAATATTCCAAGAAAACAACCCTCAATGAGTGTAGTATCGAGTATCTACCAACTTCGGACTGCACCAAAGCCGGTAATCTCACTACCCCTAATGAAAGGCCAAGATGGTCAAGTAAGGTTCTAGGTCATTAGTGCTTAGTGACATCACTCAGCGGCCCCGTACTCTCCTTGATTGAACTCAAGGGTTACCGGTACTCACAAATATGTCACACTAATATAGCTATTGCTTCAACCGTGTCGGTATACCCCGCACAGTTTCCACAACGTATTGCTATCTATGAATGTTTCCCCAAAATCCGGGTGTAGGATTGCAAACCCAAACAAAAGAGCCAAGATGTAAAGCAATCAAAACAAACAATTAGTCATGCAAGAGGGTGATCTAAGCCCTAAGGTAACTCCATTTTTAAAAGTATCCCCAACAGAGTCGCCAGTTCTGTGATACGGTGGGAGAACTGACTTGGGTTTTGCGTTTGTTTTCGCAAATGTTTCGGTTGAGCAAGAGTCGCCACCGACTTTTTATTTTATCCTAAGGAAAGATTAAAAAGCACAGCAAAAACCTTTGAGATGTTTTCTTGGGTTCGGGGAGTAGATTATAGAAAGGGAAGGTATTAGCACCCTTTCTATCCATGGTTATCCATGGGCTCTTAGTTACTTTCTTAGATCAACTTGCCTTAATTTTCAATTGTTTGAAATGGTGCTTTCAATTGTTTGAAATGGTGCTTTGTGTGTGGGTTTTGAAAATGTCTTGAAAAGAGGCCAATGCGGTGGCAACCTTTGTAATGATCCATGTTTGAATGTATACAAAGGTGTTTTTGTCTTTTGAAAAGTTTTCAATGTTTGAAAGTTTGATTTGGGAAAATGTTTTGAAATTGTGTTGTGATGTGTGTTTTGAAAAATAGGCAAGGGTTTTTGTTTTGAAAATTGGCAAGTAACCAAGAGCTATCTACCCTAAATTTCTCAAAGATCTTTGCTATGTTTTAACCCTTTTAACAATTTTGTTCCACCATTGTATTTGGTGGACAATCTTGTGTTAGGATGTTAACGGGACGGGTGTGGGTCATCGTTTTAGACCATGATTGCAATGGTGCCAAGTATCTTTGTGCAATTTTTCCTTTAAGGGACTTGATCATTTTTAGGAAACTTTCGAAAGCGTCATCGAGGGACTATGATCATTTTGAATGGTTCTTGTTTTGCCAAAGACACTTAACATGCAATATGGCCCATTTTTGAAGGCAACAAGTGGAGTACCCTAGGAGTGCAAGTGTGATTAGTGTTGTCCATTTTCATGCTTGTTTATCTTGAATTTAGGTCGAACTATTTTTTGGTTAATTTTACATACAAAACCCTAATTCTAACATGGCATAATTAGAAAACTTTTAAATGCGAAAACAAAAGGTCCTAAGTTATTACAACACAATATATGGGATGGGGGGTACAAATGTTCAAATGGGGATATTTTAGCAAGAAATTAAACCTAAACTATTACATCCAAATTGAATTATACCAATTATTTAATATACAACAATTAAATAAAAAATGTAATAAATGTGTAAGGTGCAAAATGGTTTTTTATATGTATGAAAAAAAGTATTTTTTATGTGTCAAATAAACAAAAATGAAATTAATTAATTTTTGGTATTTTTTATGTATTTTAGGGTAAAACCCTAATTTTATCAATAAAAGGTATTAATTACTTAATATATGTAATATTTATTAATTATGTACAAAAAAATAAATAAATAAAAGAAGGTATATTGTAAAAAAAGTATTTTTGAGGTCAAAATATTAATAAAAATAAAATGTATTAATTCTTTGTATTTTCCCTAAATATACTAATAAATATATAAGTATTTTACATTATTTATTAAATATATATTATATGTACAAAAAATAAAATATTTAATATATAAAAAAAATATATTTTTATTATAAAATGTTTTCAAGAGATAACATAAAATAAAAATAAAAAATAAGGTATGTTTATATTATTTTTTAGTTATTTTAAATGATAATATATTTATGTTTATTTATATACAAACTAAATGAAACAAAATAAATGTCAAAAAAATGCAAAAAAAATGTGAAAAAATATTTTTAAGGTTTATTTATATTTAGACAAAAATATCAAAACAAAATCAGAAGGAAAAAATCAAAAATATCAAAGATAACTCAAAATGGGCCAGGGGGGTACATGTGGAAGGCAAAGGTGTGAAAAGTAACACAACTCAGGCCCAGCCCATGAAAAGGTTGTCTTCAACCTCTGAACAACAAAACAGAGTAACACGTGATCCTTGCTATCTCCTGATTCCTGGACTTTTAGCACAAACTTACAACATGAAAGATGTTAAGCATCAAGCCACGATTCCATACATATAAAAAACTCAACTTAACTCTCAGAAATGAGAGAGAATTTCTCCATCCCTAATTCTTAACCTAAGTTTTTGTCAATATTCAGATCCAAAATACTCTCAGCATATGCAATATAAATGAAAAATGAAGATATGTATAGCTTCAGGGGCATGAGTAGAACATTTTTCATTCACAAACTTAGAGCTAACTCTTCCTATATTGAGAGATAGAAGTCCATGAACTTACCTGTTCAGCTTGGATCGTGTATGACAATGGAGGTCCTTTCAAGGCAAGGTGAGGACTGGTATAGCTTGCTTGAAGTTCAGGGATGCTATTCCAACCTTTAACTTGTTTTGAAACCAACTGAATCAAACTATAGCAATCCACCTGCAAAACAGAAAATGTGAAAATGGTGAAGTTGGTTAGAGGTGTTACAGGTCGTATCCAAGGCTTGGGATAGCTTGCATATGAGATATGGAATGTGTATGAACTGGATTTAGCAAGAATGCACGAATGGATTGGCTTATGGAAGTCCAACTGCAAAGGTCACTCTGTTTTCTGCAGTGGGAGGGTGTTTTGAGGTTTGATGATGTTTGGAAGGTCTTTTTTTCATGCCTTAGCTCTGTTATCTTATTTGGAAGGTGTACAACAACTTTGCTTAAGCTTCTCTATGCTGAAATGAGAGTTGGTGTTAGTTATGCAAGTTTCTTTACACTTAAGCAAGAAAGTATCAACTTGGTCTCTAGGCCAGTACAAAGCCTCTATCTATGCTGCACATTTGAGTCTTGATTAGTGGGATATGCCTATGCCTTTGTGCCTCAAAGATCTGCATTGTACCTCATAGATTGCAAAGTTGACACAAAGTAACACTTTACAAAAATGGATAATATACTTTTTCTTATTAAGGCTTAATCTTGTATGCAATGCTTAAACACATAATGCAAGGCTTGAACACAAGGGGTTTGCATTAAATTTATGAGTGTGAATGGGATAAAGGACCTGTAATCCATCTTAGAACATGCTGAGTTCAAAATGCAAGGTTATGGACATGTAAATTGGTCATGAACAAAGTGAGTTTTTCCCAACTTGCCAAATTCGATTCTCCCTAACCATAAGGTTGTTTGATGAGTTCTTGGACATTTTGGAAAGCTTGGAATGTGTACTACAATCCATCTTTGTAATGCAAATTGAAATTCCAAGTGGAAGCATGTGAAAAGTGGCCATGAAGTTAGGCAAAAATCCTGCCTAGAATAGGTCAAAAACTTTCTAAGTTAAGAATGTTTTGCACCCTTGTTCCAAAAATCATAACTTGAGCTACAAGCTTCTTTTGAGGAAACTTTGTGAATTAAAGTTGTAGATTTTGCAATGGACTACAACTTTCATGTTTTGACTTTTGTTTGAATCCAAATGCATCTTGATGAAAAAATGGGACAAAGTTATGAAAAAATTAGGGATTTTCATAACTTAGAAAATTTCTAAGTTATGAAAATTCTTCATTTCAAACCCTAATATGTGATTTTTGATTTCTTGATGAACAATTTTCATAATTTGGCATGTTTTGATGAAAAATGAATCTTGACACTTGATTTTGACCAAAAAGTCAAAGTTTGACTTTTCAGTATACAGTAAAAATTTGATCAATTGACTGGAAAATTCATCTGTCAATCTTGTGCATTTGGGATCTTTTGAATTTGTTGAACATGTCAAGACAATTCCATGGGGTCCTTGAGTCCATATATGAGCTTGGTTTGCCATTGGTTAGGTCAAACAGTCAAAAATTGCCTTTGTGCAGTCAAAACCCTAAAAATGACCATTTTGCCCTTTTGGTGATCTGATCAAATTTCTTGTGGAATTGTGATCCAAACTTGACCAAATGGTTCAAATGAGTTTATAATGTTGATGTGGGTCAAATTTCATGGGGTTTGGCTGTCAATTGACCACAATTGACTTTTTCCCCAATACAACTGATTTCTAGGTCAACTGTCCAATTGACTGGGCAAAGTTTGGAATCAAGACCTGAAACTTGGTATGGATAAACTTGTGAGTCCAAAATGAAGCATGAAAGTCATCTTAGGAATTTTAGGTCAAAATATCTTTGTGCAAACACAAACCCTAATTTGGGTCAATAGTGCAAGGAGGAGTCTTGAGCAGAGGAAACCCTAACTGGATCTTGAGCTCTAAGGGTGTTGTGGTGAGAAAATATTGAAGAAAAGGGAGGGCAAATTTTGGGGTACAACAACATGCAATCGATTTACACTCTTGTGAAATCGATTGCACACTCAAAATATTTGAAATTCTAGCTGTTGAAACCCCGTGCAATCGATTTACACAAAGGGTGCAATCGATTGCATGCTGCACGATTTTGAAAAACAGCAGCTTTGCACATGCCTGTTCATAACACCATTTCATGGAAACCTTTCACTCAATATTGGCAATTGTTCATGATTCATCTCCAGAACTTTATGCTGTTTCAAAAAAGGTGCTATGAACATATAAATACTCATTTTCAAAATCATTTCAACACCTCTTCCAATTATATTTTATGAATTTTCAAAAAATAAACTCAAGCTGTTACACATTTTCATACACAAGTTTTCTGCACACTTTCACATATTAACCAGAAAACTTTGAGCATTATATATCTTGAGTCATTGTATACTATTATAATTGGAAGAGAAGATCAATTCATTGATTAAATCACTCAAAGTGATTATTGCTACTCAAACTCACTCAAATCAAATATTGCTATATACTTGCTTATTTTTCAGGATTGTTGGAAATAAGTTTAAGTGGTTTCATAAATCTTGTTTTTCCAGGATTGTTGGATACAAGTGAAGTCACTTTGAGAGGATTGTTCTCATTGTTGACATAGTGAAAATCCAAGAGGATTGTTCTTGGTTTTGGGTAGTTCTTGTTTAAGTTTGCCACAGTAAGGAAATCTCTTTCGTGTTGAAAGGGGACTGGAGTACTATTGGACTGTGAGGGGAACCCGAATATATCGCTTGTGTCTCTTTATTTTTCTGCACTTTACTCTTTCATAAAATCACAATAAACCAAAAAAATAATATCCATCATCACTAAAACCAGAATTTTTTAAAGTACCTAATTCACCCCCCCCCCCCCCTCTTAGGCGCACTTCGTACTTACAATTTGCATCAGAGCAGGTTATAGGTAACCTGTTCCTAAAAGATCCAGAATGGCTTCCGCAAATCAAAATCCCGTTTTCAAAGATGGTGGTAGTAACAACAAGCCTCCTCTATTTTGTGGTGAATATTGACTTCTGGAAAATACGCATGAAGGCACATCTAGAAGCACAAGGAGAAGAAATATGGGATACCGTCGAGAATGGTCCATTTATCCCTATAACGGTAATCAATAGTGTTGGCTCATCAAAGCCTAAAACTGCATGGGACGAAGATGGTAAGAAGAAGGTCCTCTATGATAAAAAGGCAATAAATCTTCTTCAAGGTGCACTTAGAATGGATGAATTCTTCCATGTCTCGGCATGCAAAACAACAAAAGAAATATGGGATACCTTGGTACAAACTCATGAAGGAACCATTGAAGTTAAAATATCAAGACTAAATACCTTGAGTCAAGAGTAAGAATTATTTCGAATGCAGCCCGGAGAAACCATCCTTGACCTACAAAAGAGATTTGTGCACTTGACAAATCATATATGTGCTCTTGGTAAGCCTTTGACAAATGATGAACTAAATCTGAAAGCACTTAGGTCCTTGACTAGGGAATGGCAACCAAAGGTAACGACAATTTTAGAAAAGAAAAGTCTCTTTTCAATGACTTTCACAATGTTGTTTGGGAAACTTCAAGAATATGAAACGAAACTCGGAAGACTTGAAAAACATGAAAATCAAGAGAAGAAATCCAAGAATATTGCTTTAAAGATAAATTCCAAGGAAGTTGAGAGGGAAGACTATCTGGAAGAAGATGAAAATTTCATGCTTCTAGTTAGAAGGCTTGATAAGTTCTTTGGTAGAAACGACAAATCCTTTTCTCATTCAAAAGGAAAGAAACAATTCAAGAAAAAGGAAGCTTCCACATTAACACAAGAAGTCACATGTTATGAATGTGGTAAGCAAGGTCATATCAAGCCGGATTGTCTGAAACTCTCCAAGAAAGGTGGCTAAAAAAGCAAAAAGGGATTCAAGAACAAAAAGGCCTATGTTGCATGGGAGGATAATGAAAAAAGTTCCTCACCCGATTCCGATAGTGATGAAAGTGAAAATCTAGAACTGATGGCCTCACACTATTCTGATGATGAAGATAATGAGGTTAGTAATGAATTTTCTCTTTTTGACAGTGATGCACAAGGTGTTATAGATGAGCTATTAAATGAATGCAAAATTCTGTATAAAACTATTTCATCTTAAAAGAAACAAATTTCATCTTTAGAAGAAAAATGTGAATCTATGGAAAAATATTTCAAAGAAGAAAAACAAAAATTAAGTAATGAACAAAAACAGAATTTTGCATGCAAAAATTGTGAATCACTCTCTTTCCAAATTGTCCAAATTAAAAAGAGTCATTAAAAGATATTAAAAAGGACAAATTGGATTAGAAGGTGTTCTTAGCCAACAAATACTTTCCAAATTGTCCAATTAAAAAGACTCATTAAAAGATATGAAAAAGGCCAAATTAGATTGGAAGGTGTTCTTAGCCAACAAAGATACTCCAATGATAAAAGTGGACTTGGATATTCAATGTTTTCAAAACTAAGTTCTAATAAAACTATTTTTGTTAAGGCTAGTGATCAATCATCCAAAGAGAAAGTGAACAAACCTAAAATTGTTCATCACTATCCTAAAAAGAAAACATTTCCTAAGAAGAAATCTTATCCTTCTAGATATAGAAGTAACTTTGAATCTACTTGTTTTTATTATGGTATTAAAGGCCATACACCTAATGTTTGCTATGTTAGAAACTTTAGTGTGGCAAGTGGGTATTATGTGTGGGTAAAGAAAGGCACTAATTATGAAGGATACAAAGCAACTTGGGTACCTAGCAAAGCCTAATTTGTTTTGCAGGTATGCTTGAAGACCACATGAAATCTTTGGTATCTTGATAGTGGTTGTTCAAAGCATATGATGGGAGACATAAACCAATTTTCAAATCTAGTTCTAAAGGACAAGGGTTTTGTCACTTATGGAGACAATAATAAGAGAAGAATTCTTGGCAAAGGAAAAGTTGGTGCTCCACCTTTCACATCCATTGAAGATGTTCTTTATGTTAAAGGACTAAAGCACAATCTTCTTAGTATTACCCAACTTTGTGACAAAGGCTTCAAGATCAAGTTCACCAAGGATGAATGCTTGATAGAAGACGAAGTCACACATGAGGTTATACTTAAAGGTAAATTAATCAATAATATATTCATGATTTCCCTTGATGATCCATCTTTGAAGGTAAAATGTCTCATGGCGAACAACGATGATCCATGGCTGTGGCACAAAAGAATTGCTCATATTCACATGGAACACTTGAATAAACTAATCAAGCATGATCTTGTCATTGGGTTGCCTAAGAGAAATTTCGTTAAAGACAGACTTTGTGATGCTTGTCAAAAAGGGAAACAAACAAAATCAACTTTCAAATCTAAGAACATGGTGTCTAATACAAGGCCACTACAATTGTTACATATGGACTTATTTGGTCCATCAAGAACAAAAAGTTTCAGAGGTAATGTATATGCTTTGGTTATTTTTGACGACTCTAGATATACTTGGACATTATTTTTAGTGCAGAAAAGTGATGCATTCAAAGCGTTCAAGAAGTATGTTAAACAAATTCAAAATGAGAATGAAGATGTGAAAAACACAAGAAGGGGGGGGGGGGGGTTGAATTGAAAACTTGAAATCTAAAAGCTCAATGACACAATATTTTTATCCTGGTTCGTTTGATCTCAAACTACTCCAGTCCACCCGTCAAGGTGATTTCTCCTCTCTCCAACGAGGTCTTAATTCACTAATCTCAACAAGATCACAAAGGTTACTTTAACAACTGTTAAAGTCTTCTTGAGTACAACCACAGTCCGGCTAATCTCAAGGAACACTATTTCAGTACAATTATACAAGATGTGTGTGTTGTTGTTTTCTTAACAAAAAACTGTTTATCACAACGGTGATAAATTACACAGGATTATAGCTTGGAAATGTAAATGAAATTGCTTGCAGCTTGAATATGCGTGAGTGATAATATGGAAAAATTGTTGTTGATTTTGAAAGCTGACTTTGTTTATATAGGCAGTGGAATGACATTGATCATAAAGCATGTTTAATGTCATTAACACACTTTCCTTTTGGAGAAGATCCTGTCTGAAAGAAGCCAGTGGAATTGATGTTTTCTTGAATGATCAGTAACACTTCAGAATCTTATCTCCTTACTTGCTGATGACGCTTCAGAATACTGATGACTTGGATTGGTATGTTCTTGTTCAGAATTAGAGTTTACTTTGATTAAGCGCAGGTTCTGGTCATCAATCTTCAGCGCATGTTCTGATTGCTTCAGCATGAAGCTCTTATGGTTCATCTTCTGATGGATATGGTCAGAGCTTTTGCATTCATAAAACATAATTTTTAGGTGCATATCTTTTCTTTGAATTTATTATTTACTCTTTGTATTTGTTATCATCAAAACTCTAACCAAGGGTTGTAGAATTAAACTATGTTCTAACAATCTCCCCCTTTTTTATGATGAAAAAAACTAGATTTTTCAATTAAAAATAAAGAATAAAGGGTTTAAGAGAAACTCCCCCTGAGTTAATTACTTCCCTTAAGTTCCTTGAGCATCAGAGTTTAACTGCATCTTTCATCAGAGTTTGTACCTGTTCAAGCTTTTCAGAAGATAGAGGTTAAGTAGTTCAGAATGTTTGAGACTTCTGTCTCAGTAAACCGTTATTGGAAATATCTTACTTTCTCCCCCTTTTTGTCAGTTATCAAAAAGGCAATATAATCCAAGCCAAAATAGTTGAATTATATTAAAAACAAGAAGCAATGATAAGTACCAGAACAGAAGTGGTAAAGAATTAAGCGTTACAAAAAATAGATTTAAAACAGAAAAAGAATCTAAGAGGGAGGAGGAAGACGTGTGAACAAAGCTTCCAGCAAGCTCTTGATCTGGATATTAGATTCTTCTAGTGTGCCCAAGATGCTTTTAATCTTTTTGTTTGTGTCTTCCTGTTTATCCAACCTTGCATGTATAAGAGAATTTTCTTTCTTCAATTCTTCCAGAGTTTGCATGACTGGGGAAGGTGCTGGAGATTCTTCAGTAGTTGGATGCTTCTTAGAGAATTCTGCAGCTTGTTCATAGTGAACCATTTCCTCTGCTGTGATCATCTCTTCTGGAGCAGCAGTCAGGGAGAGACCTTCTGATTCTGGTTGAACTTCATCTGAGGGATGATGCTCTGACCAGGGAACATTATCCAGAGGGAGAATATCTTTCTTGAGCAGATGGCTCAGAACTTGGTCTTCAAAAACCTTTAGCTTAGCACTGAAGTTCTGTTGAACCTGTTCATAACTCTGTTCCTTTAGCTTTAATGTTTCAGAACTCAGCCAGTTTCTTTCTTTTTGGCAGATTTTGGAGTCCTCTGAGATGGTCCTTCTGCTGCAGCTTTCCTCTTCTTGGTCTTCTTCAAAACAACTTCTGGAGCAGCCTGATGCAAGTCCTGGATATTGATTTCTGGTGCAGTACCATCTTTCTTGCAAGCATCCAGATATCTGACTATTATTTCTGGCTTTGAGTCAATATCAGAAAATAGAGGAAAATCATCCAGAGGTATCCTCCTTGAAGTGATGGTTGCATGATAAGTAATTGAAGGTTCCTTCTTGATATGCTCAATGATTTTCATCTTCTTCAGATTTTTTGCGTTCAGGGGCTTCCCAGCGATTGCTTCCAAAGAGCTGATTTCCTGAGCTTCAGTCAAATGCTCTATCAGCCTATTCTCTGTCAGAATATTTGATATGAGTCTTCCCAAGGGTATCCAGTCCCTTTTGGTACGTTCATCTTCTCTTGTTTCCTTCACACTAGTTCTAAGATAATTAAATAGCAAGTGTGGGAGGTTTACCTTAGTCTTCTTGGCAATGAAATAGATCAGAAACTGCTGATCAATGTTTATATAATCAGGAGAGCTAGTTGGCTTCCTGTGGTTGATACACCCCAGAATAATTTTAGCCCAGATTCTGTTGTGATCCTTCAGATCTCTGATTTTGCCGGAGGGAAGTCCAAGAGTAAATATTTCCCTTGCAATAGAGGAAACATCAGAGCATCTTTCATCCATGTCAATACATCTAACACCTCCACCATGTCAATACATCTGTTGTGATCATCTCTTCTGTAGCAGCAGTCGGGGAGAGACCTTCTAATTCTGGTTGAACTTCATCTGAGGGATGATGCTCTGACCAGGGAACATTATCCAGAGGGAGAATATCTTTCTTGAGCAGATGGCTTAGAACTTGGTCTTCAAAAACCTTTAGCTTAGCACTGAAGTTCTGTTGAACCTGTTCATAACTCTGTTCCTTTAGCTTTAGTGTTTCAAAACTCAGCCAGTTTCTTTCTTTTTGGCAGCTTTTGGAGTCCTCTGAGATGGTCCTTCTGCTGTAGCTTTCCTCTTCTTGGTCTTCTTCAAAACAACTTTTGGAGCAGCCTGATGCAAGTCCTGGATATTGATTTCTGGTGCAGTACCATCTTTCTTGCAAGCATCCAGATATCTGACTATTATTTCTGGCTTTGAGTCAATATCAGAAAATAGAGGAAAATCATCCAGAGGTATCCTCCTTGAAGTGATGGTTTCATGATAAGTAATTGAAGGTTCCTTCTTGATATGCTCAATGATTTTCATCTTCTTCAGATTTTTTGCGTTCAGGGGCTTCCCAGCGATTGCTTCCAAAGAGATGATTTCCTGAGCTTCAGTCAAATGCTCTATCAGCCTATTCTCTGTCAGAATATTTGATATGAGTCTTCCCAAGGGTATCTAGTCCCTTTTGGTACGTTCATCTTCTCTTGTTTCCTTCACACTAGTTCTAAGATGATTAAACAGCAAGTGTGGGAGGTTTACCTTAGTCTTCTTGGCAATGAAATAGATCAGAAACTGCTGATCAATGTTTATATAATCAGGAGAGCTAGTTGGCTTCCTGTGGTTGATACACCCCAGAATAATTTTAGCCCAGATTCTGTTGTGATCCTTCAGATCTCTGATTTTGCCGGAGGGAAGTCCAAGAGTAAATATTTCCCTTGCAATAGAGGCAACATCAGAGCATCTTTCAGCCATGTTAATACATCTGACACCTCCACCATTGTAACCAATAAGCTTTGAAATTAGGTCTTATGTAATGACAATTTTCTTCCCCATAACATAAGAGGTAACTTGATGATTTGAAGAAGAAGCATGTATCCAGAATTCTTTGACAAGAATTGGAAATGTTGGCCCTAGAAGACGGTCAAAGTATCTGTTCCAACCTTGAGCATTGACGTCTTCATACAGATTGAAGCCGTTTTCTTGCAAGCTTTCAAAGTCAATAATCAGTTCTGAAAGAACTTCCAGATTATCAATGGGAGTGAGTAGCGTTCTGTAAGGTTCTTCGTACCATTCCATTGAAGCAGATTCCTGAGTTCTGATGTTTTGTACGCTTGAAGAAGCCATTGTTCACACAATATTTGAGAAAGATGAAAGGGTTTTTTTTGAAAATACAAACTTGAAACGATTGAAAGTATTTAGAGAGTAAAAATATGTGATTGTAAAAAGTGAGATTTGAGTTTAAATAGTTTTTCTTGAAAGCGTAAACAGTAAGAGAGAGAAATAATTAGTCATGATTATAAGCATTAATGACAACTGAAATTAGGGGATTCAGAAAGATACTGGAACGGTTACCCATGACGTGTGTCTCAATGTACCCAATCAGCGCTTTTGACCTTTCAGAAAAGTGAACGTGTGTTCAGCCTCAGAAAGTAACTGATGAATGGATGACAACTGTTTGATTATGTGAACAACACACTTCTATCCTTGAAATGAAATGTTCAGATCTTCACGGATAGATTTTGATGCAATCTGTACTTCTAAAACTCTGAAGGCAAGTTGATTAGTAGTTCACATGAAATAACAAAGTTCTGATGGTTAAGATATGTAAATAAAACAATTTATTCTGGGCATAGCTTCATGCTGAGATGCTCCAGAATGAAGTCAAACCTATCTTCAGATAGAGGTTTTGTAAAGACATCAGCCCATTGATGGTCCGTGTCAATGAATTTGAAGTTAAGAATCCCTTTCTGAATATGGTCCCTAATAAAGTGATATTTTATTTCTATATGCTTAGCTCTAGAATGAAAAAATGGATTTTTACTGAGGATAGGAATGTTACTCTCAAATATATTGAAGTCTTCAAGTTGACTTTTCATCCAGAGCATTTGCGTACTACATGCAGCAGCTGCTATGTATTCAGTTTCTGCTGTTGATAGTGCTATTGTGGATTGTCTCTTGCTGGACCATCAGATCAGATTTTCTCCCAGAAATTGGAAGCTTCCAGAAGTGCTTTTACATTCTACTTTGTCTCCAGCGAAGTCAGCATCACAATGTCCTACTAAGCTGTAATCATTTGATTTTCTATAAAACAAACCCAGATTAGCAGTATCTTTCAGATACTTGAAAATTCGCTTAACTGCTGTTAAGTGAGATTCTATAGGATCTGATTGGAATCTAGCACATATGCAAACACTAAATAAAATGTCAGGCCTTGAAGTCGTCAGATAGAGAAGAGAACCAATCATACCTCTGTAGACCTTCTGTTCTACCTTTTTACTTACCTCTTCCTTTTCTAGAATGCATGTGGGATGCATTGGAATCTTTGAGGGCTAACATTCTGAGAGATCAAATTTCTTCATAAGTTATCTGACATATTTGCTCTGATGAATGTAAGTTCCTTCTGGAGTTTGGTTTATCTGAATGCCCAGAAAGAATTTGAGTTCCCCAATTAAGCTCATCTCAAACTCTGCCTGCATACATTTAGAAAACTCTCTTCCCAGAGAGGGTTTAGTAGATCCAAATATAATGTCATCAACATAAATCTAACATACTAACATGTCATTCTTAACTGTCTTACAGAATAAGGTTGTGTCCACTTTCCCTCTGGTGAATTCCTTTTCTAACATGAAGTTACTTAGTCTTTCATACCAAGCTCTGGGAGCTTGTTTCATACCATAGAGTGACTTCTTTAGTTTGAAAACATATTCTAGATTTTTGGAATTCTCAAAACCATGAGGTTTGTGCATATATACCTCTTCATCTATATAGCCATTTAAGAATGCACTTTTGACATCCATCTGATACAGAGTGATGCCTTTATTAACAACAAATGATATTAAAAGTCTGATAGATTCTAACCTGGTGACTGGAGTAAAGGTTTCTGTATAGTCTATCCCCTCTTGCTGACTATAACCTTGTGCTACCAGTCGTGCTTTGTTTCTGATGACTTCACCTTTCTCGTTCAGTTTGTTTCTGAACACCCACTTTGTACCAATGACGTTGAATCCTTTTGGTTTGGGAACCAAATCCCATACATCATTTCTGGTGAATTGATTTAGTTCCTCTTGCATAGCCAGAATCCAGTCATTGTCCAGAAGTGCTTCATCAATAATTGTTGGTTCAATCAGAGATACCAGTCCCATGAGGGATTCTTCAGAGTTTCTGAATGTTGATCTCGTTCTGATTGGATCATCCTTCTTTCCTAGTATTGTATTTTCTGGGTGATCAATGCTACTTCTGGATTGTCTTTTCTGGAGTTGATCAACAGAAAGTGATGGATTGCTTGCAGTATCTCTTTCTGATGTTGAGGGAGTCTCTCTGTTGAGAACTTCTGATGAGTTGTCTTCAGTACCCGTGAGTTCAACTTCCATACCTGCAAGGAATTCATTCTTCTTTGACTTTTGAGAGTCAAGCTTATCATCAAACCTAACACTGATTGACTCTTCAATAATCTGTGTTTCTGTATTATATACTCTGTACCCTCTTGAGCGTTCAAAGTATCCTAACATAATACACTTTTGTGCTTTAGAGTCAAACTTGTTCAAATTTTTTTTTGTATTCAGGATAAAGCATGTGCATCCAAATGGATGAAAATAAGAAATGTTGGGCTTTCTGTTCTTCCACAATTCATATGGAGTCTTTTCCAGAATAAGTCTTATGGAGATACTATTTTGAATGTAACATGTTGTGTTAATTGCCTCTGCCCAGAAGATCTTAGCAACGTTAGTCTCATTGATCATGGTTCTGGCTATTTCTTGCAATGTTCTGTTCTTTCGTTCTACAACTCTATTTTGTTGGGGAGTTCTAGGACAAGAGAAGTCATGCAAGATGCCTTTTTCATTAAAATATAATTCAAAATTTTTATTTTCAAATTCCCCACCATGATCACTTCTGACTTTAATAATTCTAAGATCCTTTTTCATTCTGAACTTGGTTGCAGAAGGTAACAAACACAGAGTGTGATTCGTTCTTGTGTCTTAAGAACTTTACCCATGTCCATCTGTTATAGTCATCTACGATTACTAACCCATACTTCTTGCCACTGACTGAAGCAGTTTTTACTGGTCCAAATAAGTCAATATGCAGAAGTTCTAATGTCTTATAGGTGGAAACAAATTTTGGGATTTGAAAGCAGGTTTTGCAAATTTGCCTTTCTGACATGCTTCACACATAGCATCTGAGTTGAACTTCAAATTTGGAAGTCCTCTGACCAGATTGAGTTTGTTAATCTGAGATATTCTTCTCATACTAACATGCCCCAATCTTCTGTGCCAGACCCATTGCTCGTTGTTAATAGAAAGTAGGCATTTTACATTCTGACTCTTTAGTTCAGAAAGTTTTATTTTATAAATGTTGTTTTTCCTCTTTCCATTAAATAGGATAGTCCCATCTTTCTGACTAACAACTTTACATAAATTTTGATTGAAGATTATATCATAACCATTGTCACTTAATTGACTTATAGATAACAGGTTATGCATTAATCCATCAACTAATAATACATTACTTATAGAGGGAAGATTTCCATTACCTACTGTTCCAGATCCAATGATCTTTCCCTTCTGATTACTTCTAAAGCCCATGTAGCCTCCAGGCTTAAGTTCCAGGCTTTGGAACATATGCCTTCTTCCCGTCATGTGTCGCGAGCAGCCAGAGTCCAGGTACCATGATTGGTGTCTTAGCCTTGCTGCTAGAGATATCTGCTACATGTATAATTTTATCCTTAGGTACCCACATTTTCTTGGGTCCTGATTTGTTAGTTTTACCAAAATTCTGATTGAATTTTGGTTTGACAGAATAATCACTACTTGTATATTTTATGTCATGTGTGTGCCCATATATAAAATGTGAATTGAGTGGTGTGCGTTTTATAACTAAGTCCGTGGAATTTTTTGGTGTAGATACCTTACCTTGATATCCTATCCCTTTTCTGCCATTTCTGCTAACTCCATAGATCATTAAAGCCATCTTGCTTCTGTCTTTGTTTTTAGCTAGAAACTTCTGAAAGCTGTGATCATACTCTTTGATGATCTCATCAGCATTGCCGGGAGTTTCAGAGATTGTTTCCTTCTGAGAGTTTTGCAAATCATTTTCTAATTTTGAAATTTTTTCTTTTAACTCAGAATTCTCCAATCTGAGACTCTCATACTTTTCAGAGTCAGAGGCAAGATTCCTTTTCAGGTTCCTGAATTTGACTCTGATTTGCTGATGCCTTTCTAGAATTTCATTTAGACTTTCTGCAAGTTCAACCTTAGTAAAGTTTATGGTAAAGTCAGGGAATACCTCTTCAGTGTCTGATTCTGAGTCTGAACTAGAAGCTTCATTGTCTTCTGATACATTTTCCATGAGAGCTATGTTTTCTCTTTCATCATCTGATTCTGAGTCAACTTCAGATGTGTCAGAATCATCCCATGTAGCCATGAGGCTTTTCTTCTTTTCCTTGAAGAACTTCTTTTTGGGCTTTTCCTTCTGAAGCTTTGGGCAGTCACTTTTGTAGTTCCCTTACTCGTTACATTCATAGCAGATGATTTCCTTGTTGTTTGGCTTTCTATATCCTGAGGTACCATCAGATCTTCTTTGTCCAGAGGAAGACTCAGACTTTCTGTATCTGGAGGAGGATTCATTCTAATTCTCTGATCTCCTGGGATTTCTGAACTTCCTTTGTCTTTGCTTCCACAGTTGGTTCACCCTTCTGGAGAGGAGAGACAGTTCATTTTCTTTTGATGAGGATCCATCAGAAGTTTCTTCCACAGCCTGCAAAACCTTAGATTCAGATTTTCTGTTAGATTTTAAAGCTAATGTCTTACCTTGCTTTTGAGGCTCATATTCTTCTAGCTCTATCTCATGACTTCTGAGGGAGCTAACAAGTTCCTCCAGAGAAATTTTGTTGAGATCTTTGGCTAGCTTAAGTGCTGTGACCATTGGCCTCCATTGTTTGGGCAAGCTTCTGATGTTCTTCTTAACGTGATCAGCAGTAGAATACCCTTTGTCAAGAACCTTTAGTCCAACAACAAGAATTTGGAATCTTGAAAACATAGTTTCTATTTATTCACTATCTTCCATCTTGAATGCCTCATACTTATGAATAAGCACAAGGACCTTGGTTTCTTTGACTTGAATGTTGCCTTCATGCGTCATTCTCAGAGAGTCAAACAAGTTATTGGCAGTTTCTCTGTTTGATATTTTCTCATATTCTGAATATGATATGGAACTGAGGAGAATTGTTCTGGCCTTGTGGTGGTTTCTGAATTCACGCTTTTGCTGATCAGACATCATTTTTCTATCTATCTTTTGACCACGTCCATCTACTGGGTACGTGTATCCACCAGTCACCATGTCCCATAGATCAGCATCATGGGCCAGAAAGAAACTCTCAATTCTGTCTTTCCAGTAGTCAAAGTTTTCTCCATCAAAGACTGGAGGTTTGCCACTGAATTTGTCCTTGTCTTCATGGTTGTCATTGCTGTTGTTTTGGATTGGTCCCACCATAGTGTTTTTCTGAATCTTGGATCTTGTACTGACACGGTTAAGTGTTTAAGCTTAGAACCAGGCGCTCTGATGCCAATTGAAGATGTGAAAAACACAAGAAGGGGGGGGGGGGGGGGGGGTGAATTGAAAACCTGAAATCTAAAAGCTCAATGACACAGTATTTTTATCCTGGTTCGTTTGATCTCAAACTACTCCAGTCCACCCGTCAAGGTGATTTTGCCTCTCTCCAACGAGGTCTTAATTCACTAATCTCAACAAGATCACAAAGGCTACTTTAACAACTGTTAAAGTCTTCTTGAGTACAACCACAATCCGGCTAATCTCAAGGAACACTATTTCAGTACAATTATGCAAGATATGTGTGTTGTTGTTTTCTTAACAAAAACTGTTTATCACAACGGTGATAAATTACACAGGATTATAGCTTGGAAATGTAAATGAAATTGCTTGCAGCTTGAATATGCGTGAGTGATAATATGGCAAAATCGTTGTTGATTTTGAAAGCTGACTTTGTTTATATAGGTAGTGGAATGACGTTGATCATAAAGCATGTTTAATGTCATTAACACACTTTCCTTTTGGAGAAGATCCTGTCTGAAAGAAGCCGTTGGAATTGATGCTATCTTGAATGATCAGTAACGCTTCAGAATCTTATCTCCTTACTTGCTGATGACGCTTCAGAATACTGATGACTTGAATTGGTATGTTCTTGTTCCGAATCAGAGTTTACTTTGATTAAGCGCAGGTTCTGGTCATCAATCATTAGCGCATGTTCTGATTGCTTCATCGTGAAGCTCTTATGGCTCATCTTCTGATGGATATGGTCAGAACTTCTGCATTCATAAAACATAATTTTTAGGTGCATATTTGTTCTTTGAATTTATTATTTATTCTTTGTATTTGTTATCATCAAAACACTAACCATGGGTTATAGAATCAAACTATATTCTAACAGAGAAGTCTCTAACAATTGCATCCATAAGAAGTGATCATGGCGGAGAATTTCAAAATGCCCTGTTTGAAGAATTTTGTGGAGAACATGGAATATCTCATAACTTCTCGTCCCCAAGGACTCCTCAACAAAATGGAGTGGTGGAAATAAAGAATATGTCTCTTGTAGAACTTGCAAGAATGATGCTTAGCGATTCAAATCTTCCAAAATATTTTTGGGCAGATGCGGTGAGCAAGACATGTTTTGTTAGCAATAGAGTTAACATAAGACCGATCTTGAAGAAAACTCCATATGAACTCTTCAAAGGGAGGAAACCAAACATTGCTTTCTTTCACATTTTCAGATGCAAATGCTTTGTCTTAAACAACGACAAAGATAACCTTGGTAAGTTTGATGAAAAATCCGATGAAGGTATTTTTCTTGGCTACTCTCTTTCTAGTAAGGCATATAGAATCTATAACAAAAGAACTTTAACAATTGAAGAATCAATGCATGTATCTTTTGATGAAACTAACCCCTCCAAGGAGGATAATAGTTTTTGTAATGATGATGATGATGAAATAGTTCCAAGGATCAACCAATTCAACACAAAGAATCATCCCAACAAGAATCAAATCTTAATGATCTACCAAAAGAATGGAGAACTCATAGATATCATCCTATCGATAAAGTAATTGGTGATATAAGTCAAGGTGTGACAACATGGCTAAATCTCAAAGATGCTTGCCTAAACATGGCTTTTGTCTCTCAAATTGAACCTTCCAAAGTTGATGAAGCCTTAGGCGATGACCAATGGATTATCGCTATGCAAAAAGAATTAAATCAATTTGAAAGGAATCAAGTTTGGGAACTTGTCCCTAGGCCAAGCAACAAACACATTATTGGAACAAGATGGGTGTTTAAAAACAAACTTGACGAAAATGGAATAATTGTTCGGAACAAAGCAAGGTTGGTAGCACAAGGCTACAATCAAGAAGAAGGAATATATTTTGAAGAAACTTTCGCTCCGGTTGCAAGGTTAGAAGCTATTCGTCTCTTACTTGCCTATGCTTGCTCATTAAATTTTATGCTTTTCCAAATGGATGTCAAAAGCCCATTCTTGAATGGATATATCAATGAAGAAGTCTATGTTAAGCAACCCCCGAGGTTCGAAGATTTTAAGAATCCATCTCATGTATTTAAATTGAGAAAAGCTCTCTATGGATTGAACCAAGCACCAAGGCATGGTATGATCGGTTAAGAAACTTCTTATGCGAAAAAGGTTTTGAAAAGGGTAAAGTTGACAAGACTTTGTTTATCAAGAAAATCAAAGATGACACTTTGCTAGCTCAAGTCTATGTTGACGATATCATTTTCGGATCTTCAAATCAAGAAATGTGTGAAGAATTTTCAGCAATGATGCAAGGAGAATTTGAGATGTCTATGATGGGTAAAATGAATTATTTTCTTAGACTTCAAATAAAACAATTAAAAGATGGCATCTTCATCAACCAATCCAAGTATTGCAAGGAACTCTTGAAAAGATTTGACATGGATAACTGTAAGGCAATGTCTACACCAATGGGTTCTGGTACATATGTTGATCAAGATGAATCAGGTGTTTCCATCGACATTACAAAGTATCGAGGTATGATTGGATCCTTATTATATTTGACGACAAGCCATCCTGACATAATGTTTAGTGTTTGTCTATGTGCTCGCTTTCAAGAAAATCCAAAGGAATCTCATCTCATGGCGGTAAAACGGATCATGAAGTATCTCAAAGGAACACAAAATGTCGGACTATGGTATCCTAAAGGTAGTGTTTGCAACTTAGTTGGTTATTCTGATGCAGATTATGCAGGTTGTAAAACTGATAGAAAAAGAAAAAGTGGTACTTATTACATCCTTGGAAATGCATTAGTATCACGGGCCTGCAAGAAACAAGCACGCATTGCTCTTAGCATGGCCGAAGCAGAATATATTGCATCGGGTAGTAGTTGCGCTTAAATTTTGTGGCTCAAACAATAAATTCTTGACTATGGGCTCGATCTATGACGCATTCCTCTACTGTGCAACAACACAAGTGCAATAAACATTACGAATAATACGATTATGCATTCAAGAACCAAACACATAGATATACGACATTATTTCCTTCGTGATCATGTACTTCAAGGAGATGTCGAGGTGACATTTGTAGATACTCATAATCAACTTGCCGATATCTCCATTAAACCTTTGGCAAGAGAACCGTTTTACAAGATTCAACGAGAGCTTGAATTCTTGATGAACACGACATATAAGGTTCTTTCTATCCTTGTTATGATTTTATATATTTGTTTTAACCTTTCTATATGTGAATATATATGTTAAGTGGTGTTTAAGTTTAAGAAAAATATGTTTCTGGTCATTTTTGGTTGATGCAAATTGATTGCACAAATAGTGTAAATCTATTGCTCACTGAGTGTTTTTAATTTTAACCTTTCTGTTTCAATGCAAATTAATGGCACCATAAGTGCAAATCGATTGCACTCTGTGCGTTTCAGTTTCATTCTACTTCTGTTTTATGTGCAAATCAATTGCATCTGTATGCAAATCGATTGCACCCACTGTAACATGCTTTTATGACAGAAATATTTATTGGTCAGAATTCCTCTCTCTCTCTCTCTCTCATATTCCCAAGCTCATCTCTATTATTAAAAAGCCAATTAAACTTCTTTACATATAATACAACCCACTCATTTCTATCTACTCACAAATCATATCCAAGCTTTGGCTCATGAAACATCCTTCTCTCAAAAACCTAAAACCTTCAAAACCCTAAAAACACCTTACCCATGGCTTCAAGGCAAAAACGAAAGTTATCAGCTTCAGAGAAAGGGAAGAAAAAGGTTGGTTCATTCTCTGAGAATCCATTAATTTCATCTCTCACCGAAGAATAAGAAGCAAGATTCACAAAGGACTTTCAAAGAAAGATAGTGTCCAATCCTAAATATGGTATGCTATCATCCTTTCCCCATGAATGTTTCTCTTTCCAAAATGATTTAACTGCTTATGGACTAGAACCATTAATTTCATCATTTGGTCCATATTATCCGGATCTGTTAAGAGTATTTTTCAGCAATTTAACTCCTCACAAAGGCAAGATGGTGACATATGTGTTGGGTACTCGAATCTCTCTAACCCCTGAGATTGCTGGTGAGATTATATATATTCCCTACACTGGAAGCTCTTTGTACGACCCTGAAAACGAGGCATGGGATGACTACAGGAAAAAGGAATTTTATTACAGCATTGGGAGATTAAGAGAAGCTGAATTCTGTGCCAAAAGGATTTGTGGTCTAGGCAGAGTGATTCCCTCTAGAGACTCATGGAGTGCAGGTAACTTTTATATAGACGATCGACTATTTCATTATTTTATGGTCTATATTATGTTTCCACGGGCTGGAAACCACTGCACCGTGACTGTCCTAGAAATGCAGCTGATCTATGCAAGAAATAAAGGAATAAGTGTTAATTGGGCAAGGCTCATAATGGTTCATATGCTGAGAGTTGATGCAAAATCGAAATTTCTACCATATGCTTACTTTGTTACATTAATTAAGGAAGAATTTGAAGTTGATTTTGCTGGGTTTGAGAAAGTTAATATGGATCCAAATATTCATAAGATTTCAATCAAGAATGTTGACTCAAGAATGGGTGTTCATTATAATCCGGAAACAAAAACTATAACTTACATTGGTGAAGATATGGTCGGTGATGAAGGGAACGATCAAGAAGTTGAAGGTGGTGAAGTTGTACCTCTTCCACCTACTTCTCCTTCTGGTCCAAGCAATCAAGATCTTATGGATTTCATGTCTCAACAATTTGTGTCCATGAATACCAACATGAACAACCAATGGAATGCTATCAACGATTCTACAACAACCTGGATTAATGACTTTCGCACAAATGTGAATCAACAATTTTCTTACCTTTACTCTCATCTTCACATTCCACCATATGACCCAAATAATCTAGCTGCACCTCCACAACATTACACCGAACCTCCTCTACAACAACAATTTCCAAATCAAGGATCTTGGTTTTATAACAACTAGGACATAAGTCAACCATAAAGTTCTGTCCAACTTTATTATGTCTACTGTCTTCTGTTATGTCCTTGTTTAGTTATGCTATGTTTTATTTGTTGTTAAATTTCCTTTGTAATCTTTATGTTACTATGTCTATGACTACTTGTGATGCATGATTAATTAAGTTTTCTCTTGAATATTTCTTTATTACTGTCCATTTTTTTTTGCATCTTTCCCTTCTTTTCGATAATGTCAAAGGGGGAGAAGGATGTGGTACTTTATGCTTGTATATTTCTTTGTCTTAAATTTTTAAGGTACTCTTCAACCAAGATGAAAAAATTCAAATGATTTCATCCTTCTCATACAAAGGGGGAGTTATACATCTTAGGGGGAGAAGCTCTTTCCGGAAATTACAACACATCAAGCAAGATCGTTTGTCATCATCAAAAAGGGGGAGAGTGTAAAATCAAGCTCCTTAAATGCACTTTTGTTTTGATGAAGAAAAACCATGATTGACAAAGAAGGCAAAGATTATTGATCAAGCATCTATGGATAAAGTCTTCAGTTTAAGCACTTAGCAAATTTCAAGGTATAATGATAATACTTACTTTGAACTTAAGACATAGATGCTCAATGGTCAAAAGAAATATTTTACGTTGTCCAAATCCTGACTCAAGTTTTTCTAAGCTAAAAATCATTTTTCGCTTGAGTGCAATCGATTTGCATATTAGTGCAATCGATTGCATGGTTCAATTTTTCAAATCTTTTGCTATTGTTTCTAAGTGTAATCGATTTGCATGTTTATGCAATCAATTGCACTCAATCAATTTTTGCTACTGACTTCACATGCAATCGATTTACACTCTTGTGCAATTGATTGCACACTCAAAATATTTGAAATTCTAGATGTTGAAACCCCGTGCAATAGATTTACACAAAGGGTGCAATCGATTGCATGTTTCACGATTTTGAAAAACATCAGCTTTGCACATGCCTGTTCATAACACCATTTCATGGAAACCTTTCAATCAATCTTGGCAATTGTTCATGATTCATCTCTAGAACTTTATGCTATTTCAAAAAAGGTGCTATGAACATATAAATACTCATTTTCAAAATCATTTAAACACCTCTTCCAATTATATTTTCTGAATTTTCAAAAAACAAACTCAAGCTGTTATACATTTTCATACACAAGTTTTCTGCACACTTTCACATATTGTTAACCAGAAAAATTTGAGCATTATTTATCTTGATTCATTGTATACTATTATCATTGGAAGAGAAGATCAATTCATTGATTAAATCACTGAAAGTGATCATTGCTACTCAAACTCACTCAAATCAAATATTGCTATATACTTGCTTATTTTTCAGGATTGTTGGAAATAAGTTTAAGTGGTTTTATAAATCTTGTTTTTCTAGGATTGTTGGATACAAGTGAAGTCTCTTTGAGAGGATTGTTCTCATTGTTGACATAGTGAAAATACAAGAGGATTTTTCTTGGTCCAAGAGGATTGTTCTTGGTTTTAGCTAGTTCTTGTTTAAGTTTGCCACAATAAGGAAATCTCTTTCATGTTGAAAGGGGAATGGAGTACTCTCAGACTGTGAGAGGAATCAGGATATATCGCTTGTGTCTCTTTATTTTTGTGCACTTTACTCTTTCATAAAATAACAATAAACCAGAAAAATAATATCCATCATCACTAAAACCAGAATTTTTTAAAGTACCTAATTCACCCCCCCTCTTAGACGCACTTCGTACTTACACAGTATACCTAACATTACACTTTGCAGCATCAGCTCACAGACCAAACTCAAGTCTCTAACCATCAACGCGGACATAAGCTAAGACTTCTGACTTAAATCATCAACCACGACATTAGCATTACCAGGATGATAATTAAAGACAGAATCATAATCTTTCAAAAATTACAACACCCTATGATGCCTCATATTTAATTCCTTCTGATAAAACAAATACTTCAAACTCTTATGAACGTTGAACACTTCAAATCTGGAACATAAAGATAATGCCTCCAAATCTTCAACATAAACACTACTGCAGCCAACTCCAGATCATGAGTATGATAAGTCTTCTCATGAACCCTCAGTTGTCGCAAATCATGGGCCACAACTTTACCATCTTGCATCAACACACTGTTTACCAATGATTTCTGACAAACAACCGCTAGTCTTCTAAATATTATGCTTTGGTAACTTACAAGATCGACTAGATTGTTCCTAAGACATAGTCTTAGTGTTCTTAGAGTCTGATTCGAAAGAAAACATTGTATTGATAATAACAAGGTTTTTCTATGATTACAATGATCTCAAGATGTTTAAAGTTTCACTATGAATCTTAAATATGAATTTAAAGGGAATAATCTGGGAATTTGTGAAAATATAAAGACAATGCTTAATAAGAAAAGTTTAATGAATTTTTTAAAAGACTAGACTGGAAACGAAAAAGGAATAAAAGTGATTAAAGACTTTGTACCGAGAAATTAATTCTGAATAAAACTGGTGGTGTTCTTACACTTACATTATCAACAAACTCGTTTCTCTCGCTCCGGTACTTTGAGTATAATATGATTTTGTATACAATTCGAACACACCTTTTTCTAACATCTAAGACTTCTATTTATACTGATTTGAACCTAACAGTCCTTCTACGAAAACACGCCACGTTCGAAGATTGCATGTCTTTTGAACAATTAGACTTCCATGTGTCTCTTTGGATAAGATCAAAGCTTTTGAATTCAAAATCTTCTTCTTTTTGAAGCGCCAATTCAAACAACATGACGGTCGAAATATCTTTCTTTGTAATGCTTCGAATAACTTATATTTCCACAGCTCGAAGACGAACCCTTCGATAATGGTTTAATATAGTAAAACTCTTTAGTATCTCTTCATCAATCTAAGATTCCAAAAAAACCTTCTTATACTTTCCCTCGAACAACTCTTTCTTCGATCAAAAAGCCTTAAAATTTGTATAATCGAAATTCCCAGCTAACAAATTGCCCCCTCAAAAATGTGTATTTTGTTACATAGAGAAATAGTCATTTTTGAATAACAACTTTGAATTTCGATATATTCATAATAACCACTTCTGACTAATAACAACTTCTGATGACAACATTAGAAACTTTCTGATTTTGGAATGTTTGAATATGAGTCAGAATCAGAAGATGAATATGAAGTTTCTGAAGATGAGTCAAAATTAGAAGTTGACTCTGAAGGTAGATATTTCAGGCAAAGCCATTTTGGAAATTAATTGGATCACCATTTTGCCTATACATACTTTTTTTGCTTATTCCCTTGCCATGATTTTTACTTCCTGTAAAAATGGTTTATACTTCTTTAAGTATTTCCCGTTTACTTTCAGGATTCTTTGATCCTCAGCTAACTCCTCTACTTCATAAGCATTTTTTTAGAATGCCTTTAAGATTCAAAAAGGTCCTTCCAAATGTGGGGACCATTTTCCTAACGCTTTAATCTTTTGATCCATAGGTAAAATTACTTTCCATACTAAGTCATTTAGAATAAACATCTTGCCTTTGACCCTCTTATTGTATGCTCTTGCCACTCTTTCCTTTTGTCTTCTTAATCTTTTTAAAGCATGTAACTTTTTTTCATCTAAATCTACTAATTCATTCATCATCATTTCCCAATAAAGGTTAGAAGGAATTTCCTCTTGTCTTTGAATTCTAACTGATTGTAAGTAGATTTCGATTGACAATACTGCATCAAACCCAAATGTGAGTTGGAAATGTGTGGTATTAGTTTCTTCTTTAGGGGAAGCTCAACAAGCCCATAATGCTTGGTCCAAAGTTTTGTGCCAATTTTTGGATTTTTTCTTACATGCTTCTTTACCAACCCAATTATCACTTTGTTGGCTGCTTTGACTTGTCCATTCGCTTGAGCATAATAAGGTATGGATGTCAATAGTTTGAAACCTGTTTCCTTGGCGAACTCCTTCATCTTTCGACTAGTGAAAAATGATCCTTGGTCTGTTGTGATACTCTTTGGGATGCCAAATCTATAGACTAAGGTACTCATCTTTAGGAGTTTCTTGTAGTCCTGATGAAATTGCAACGAATAAGTCTTTCGAGATCTTTTTTAATCTTTGAAAGAACATCTGGGGAGAACCTTCTGGGTGTCTGCTTGATAGGCTTCTTGCCTTCTTTGATTGGCAACCTTAATTCCGCCAGATCTTTTTTCAAACCAGGAATTTCTCCATAATCCCAAGCGAAGCAATCTTTGTTTTCTTTCAGCAATTTAATCAATTTCGTTTTCAATTTGGGATCCAATTTGGCACTGATGTACGTGATTCTTCTCACGCTTCCATCCCCAATATCTATTTCTTCAAGGGGGTCTTGAGCCAACATCTTTGCGCTTGACTCTAATGGATTTTTATCGAAAACCAAGGGCTCCTCATCATATATAGCGTCCAATCATTTTTCTAACTGTTCGCCTGGTACCTGTTCGTCAGGAGGTTTTAAAATAAAATGCTCCCCAGGTCCTGCTGTGTGGAGCGTATTATCTGTGGATTTGATAGCCATGTTTGTTATTTCAGCTTTGAGAGCCATTTTTCTTTTGTTTTCGACCAAGTAAGCCGAAATCTTTTCGAAGAACAATGATTTAGACATAATCACTGTCTTTATCCCATCCAGTTGGCTGTACATCAGACATTCCTTCAACGCCTTCTCTTTCTCCCATGATTTCTCTATCCCATTGGAAACCATTTGGGTGGAAAGTTAATAAATAGAGGGCACTCTTGCTTGGTGAGTACTCTTCTCCTGCTGGGTAACATGGCCCTATGTTGGCTAGATTTCTATCGAAGTTCCTCCTGTCTACCTGATTCATTTTATTCATATAGTAACTTTGGTCTGCTTCTATATTTTCCACTATACCATCTTCTCTCCAGATGGATAGTCTTTGGTTCATTGTCGAAGAAACCACCCATATTCCATGTATCCATTCTCTGCCAAGCAGCAAGTTATAATTTGCCTTCGCTAGAATTACCATGAACATAGTTGACCTTGTAATTGGGCCAATGGATGGAGGGCACTCCCAATGTATGTCCAATCTTCCCTTCATAATTCGAAAGGACCATGTTATGCGGCTTTACGTCCGTATCGAACATTCCAATCTTTTTCAACATGAATTGTGGCATTAAATTGACAGCTGCTCCTCCATCCACCAAAACCTTGTTTATGCCTACTTGTTCAGCCCTAGCCCTAATTTATAAAGGCTTCAAATGCCCCTTCATGCCCTGGGGTTCGAAGAAAGCATTTTGTTCTTCGATAACTCCATTGTTGAGCACATAGTAGAAAACTGGTTTATGTTTCTCCATTTCCTCTTCATCAACTTCTTCGTGGTCCTCTATTTCAATTTCCTGGTTATATTCCTGAGGTAAAACTGGTACTACATTACAATTAACATTAAAGGACAGAACCCCGTCAGATTCAAAATTATTTGTTGACATTTCGTCTTCTTTTGTTAGGTTCTTCTGAACTTTCTCACTTGTGACCTTCTCTTCTGACAAAAACAACTTTCGACTCACAGGTGGCTTGTTTGAGTTCGTAGTGCTCGAAAGGAACTTGTTACTACTGGACTCCCCTATGTCCTTTGATTCTAACTCTCTCTCAGCCTTTTTGATCCTCTGGTTCCTCCTTCACTGGGATCTGGACAATGGGTTTTTTCCTTTGTAATTATCTAACCTGTACGCCTCTCTCTTTGATGTTTGAAACTGCTTTCTGTAGGCCATCAAAGTTCTGCCCCCTTGGTCGAAACTTCTCCACTTTCCTCTTCTTTCCCCTGCTTGCGTCCATCTATCCATTGGTACTTCTGTTGGAAGTTTGAACGTGACTCTCCTGGCTTTAGGGTGAGGATTATCTTGCCTTCTGGGGACTCCCCTCTTGTCGAAGACGTATATGTTAGGGTTTCTACCTTGTTTGTCCCATCCATGGGTAAATGGAACTCTTTCAAACATTTCAACCATCTCTTTATCATACACTGCCCCACACATGGGACATAACAAACATTGTGTTTCAGATTTATAACAACATACCAAAAAACCAAGTAGATTTTCCCCTGGCTTTGGGTACACTTTCATCAACTGGCTTTCGTGCCTCCAATTACCCTGGGTTCTAGCATGCTGTGCTCTTTCATAAGCCTATGAAACCCTTTGATTTAAAGTAATACTGCACCTTGGGCACATCAGCATCTCCGAATTCCTTCGATGACACCTCCTGAGGTATTCTCGCAGAGTCTCATTGGCCTTAGGGTAGCTAAAACTCATTTGTTCCCTTTCCAGATTGAGGCATCTTTCGACTTCTTCCATTTCTGGTGGAGGTTGGTTCAAATCCAACATGTTAACTCTTATACTAGGACCTTCAGCAATCCTTATCTTCTCAAATTTGACTCTAAGGCCTTCATTAGCCTCAGTTATTCCTCCCTCAGGGCCCTTAGTGGCCTCTGATTCAGCATCACTTGCAGAAATATTTTCGCCAGGAGTGTCAAAAGAGATTATGTTAGTTAGGCCTTCAGTAGCCTGTTTGCCATTCATGTTTGAGCCTTCGACTCTCTTGGCCTCTTCTCCTTCATATTCCACCATATTCACCATGTTGATTTCCACAGGTTCAGCATAATTGGTGTGTGCAACATGGAGGGGGTCATCATCAACCTTCATGTGGTTCTTGACTTTGTCAACAAACTTCAAGCGTCCTTCTTTGATAGCATTTTGAATAAGATCCCTGAAAAGAAAGCACTATGAAGTTTTATGGCCCAGAAAGTTATGATGTTTGTAAAAACCTCTTTTCTTCTATTGTTCTAACAGAGGAATTTTGGCATTAGGAGGAACTATCATTTGACCATCTTTTACAAGCAAATAAAAAATCTCATCACATTTAGTAACATCAAACGTATAAGCTTTCTTGGGGAATTTGTCATTCTTTTCTACTTCGATAGGATTTATGTCGTTTGATGGTGTAAGAATTTTACAAGAGTATGGGGGCGCTTCTTTTAATTCAGCCAAATCTACTTCGAATTCCTCAAGATCATATATGTCATCGAAGGCTTCAGTTTCCTCTTCTTCGATTTCTACATAAGCTACCCTCTCTTTCTTATAATTCTTACATTCCCTGGCCTTTTCTGCTTTCAAACGTTCAATTTGTCGAACTATGTATGCTAATTGGGCCATGTCTCTTAGATACTGAGTATATAGTTTCTTTCGAATGGAGTAATCTAATCCACCAGCGACCATTTCGACCAATTCATGTTCAGGCTCTACTGTGAAACATCTAGATTTTAACAAATGGAACCTATTTAAATAGTCATCTATAGGTTCAGTAAACTTTCTTTTAATGCTGGCTAATTCCTTCAGACTTATTTTAGTTTTCCCCATGTATAATTGTTCATGGAACAATCTTTCTAAATAAGGCCATGTATCTATAGAGTTTGGTGGCAATGTAGTGAACCATGTAAAAGCATTTTTTGTTAATGAACTAGGAAAATATTTTATCCTTAAGTTTTCATTATTTTCCAAGTCCCCTGCATCTATCAGATACCTTGCCACATGTTCGACAATTGATTTGTTAGTATCTCCTGAGAATTTTGTGAATTTGGGGACTTTACAACCCCTTGGTAATTCTGCCTGCAAAATAAATTCTGTTAATGGAGATGTGTAATTTGGCCGTCAAAACCCTGTATTCAGGCCATTTTGGGCCATGATTCTTTCGATCATGGTGGTTAAATTATTTTCAGCCAGTATGTTATCCTGCCTAACTCTATGGATCACTTCTTCTGCATTTTGATCCCTATTAACCATTACTATTCTTCTAGGTTGCTCCTCAGGGATCTCATTTCGAATTTCTTGTTGTTCTACCCTTGCCCCCATATCCCTTTCGCCAGCCTCTTGTCTGGGTGGTCGAACCTGATTGATAGCGGGTTTTTCCTCTTGAATTGCCACCTGATTCGGCCTATGTCAAACAGATGCTTGTGGGGCTCCAAAAGAGTTTGCTATGCGCTCCATTTGTGCTGACATCTGCTGATAGGATTGGGTATTTTCTTGGTTTGTCCTATTAATATTCTGGATCAAAGGAGAGAAAATGGTATTCATTCCATGTGCAAGCACTCCTACCATGTCATGGTTACTAGCATCCATTTGTTGCCTAAACGTTTCCTGAGTGCCAGTTGTGAGTATAGGCAATTGGTTTGACAATCCTTGGTTTTGCGTATTTCGACCCACATGGTTCAAGCCAAAACCAGAGTTTTGCATTGGCGAAAAGTTGTCATGGTAGGTTGTGTATGTGTGGTTATATTATTGTGTAATCCTGAAATAAGGGAAGTTGGCATCCCGTGTTGGGGTTGTTCCCTCCAAGTCCTAAAATTTTCAAATCCTGGTGATATAGGGGTTACAAGTTGAGTCTGGTTTCCCACGTATGTCAACACATGGCCAATTTGAGTGTTTGAAGGGATCTCTGACGTATTTGCAGAGATATGCATGGTTGTCAAATTGTTCGTGGGTATGGCCCTAGTGGACCTATGTATCGAACTATTTGTAGTCATGGATCTTGTGGATATGGACATGGCTTGTGAACCAGGAATCACCGTTGACGCATTCGTTGAACTTGCAATGCTTGTGCCTGATCCATGTGGAGGATTTCTCTCTCCATCATAGGCAGTATTAACCATCTTTCTGGTTTGTTTTCTTTTGAGTATTGGTTGTTTATTGTTGGTTATCTTACCACTCCTAAGGTTCATATACTTGGAAAGAATAAGTTTGTAACAGAAACTGCTATAAAGACCCAAATTGAAAGAATATAAACAATGTGACTAAAACACTTTGACACTGTCCCACGGGGCATGCCAATTTATTTACCAGTGATTTCTGAAAAACAACCACTAGTCTTCCAAATCTTATGCTTTGGTAACTTACAAGATCGACTAGATTGATCCTAGGATATAGTCTTAGTGTTCTTATAGTCAGATTCGAAAGAAAACATTGTACTGATAATAACAAGGTTTTTCTATGATTACAATGATCTCAAGATGTTTAAAATTTGACTATGAATCTTAAATATGACTTTAAAGGGAATAATATGGGAATTTGTGAAAATATAAAAACAGTTCTTAACAAGAAAAGTTTAATAAAATTGTTAAAAGACTAGACTGGAAACGAGAAAGGAATAAAAGTGATTAAAGACTTTGTACTGAGAAATTAATTCTGAATAAAACCGGTGGTGTTCTTACACATACATTATCAACAAACTCGTTTCTCTCGCTCCGGTACTTTGAGTATAATATGATTTTGTATATAATTCAAACACATATTTTTCTAACATCTAAGACTTCTATTTATACTGATTTGACCCTAACGATCCTTCTACAAAAACACGCCACGTTCGAAGATTGCATGTCTTTCGAACTATTAGACTTCCATGTGTCTCTTTGGATAAGATCAAAGCTTTTGAATTCGAAATCTTATTCTTTTTGAAGCGCCAATTCAAACAACATGATGGTCAAAATATCTTTCTTTGTAATGCTTCGAATAACTTATATTTCCACAGTTCAAAGACGAATCCTTCGATAATGGTTCAATATAGTAAAACTCTTTACTATCTCTTTATCAATCGAAGATTCCAAAAAAACCTTCTTATACTTTCCCTCGAACAACTGTTTCTTCGATCAAAAAGCCTTAAAACTTGTATAATTGAAATTCCCAGCTAACACACACTAGCCAAACCAATCAAAGACGCATCACAATATACCACAAACAATTTATTAGGTTTAAGCAAAATTAAAACCTGAGCTGTAGTCAATCTCTTCTTTAATTCCACGAAACTCTTCTCACAATGAATATCCCACACAAAAGCTTTACCCTTACAAGTTAATTGAGTTAGTGGAAGTTCTAACTTAGAAAAGTTCTCAATAAACCTGCGATAGTAACCCCCCAAGCCCAAAAAGCTTCTAATTTATGTAACCGACTTAGGATCCTCCCATTGTAGCACCGCATCTACTTTGGATGGATCCACAGTAATACCGTCACCTGAAATTACATGGCCAAGAAAACTAACCTTTTTTTTAAAGAAAACTCACATTTTGACAACTTTCCATACAACTTCTTCTCTTTAAACACTTGCAACACAATTTGCAAATGCTCGACATGCTCTTCATTCAACTTGGAATAGATTAGAATATCATCGATATTGTAATACGATTGGAGAATGACTTGGGTGTTTTGTGTTTTATTCCAATTATTGCGGATAGCAAGAGTCGCCACCGACTTTTCTTTTATCCAATAAGGAAAGGGTGAAAAGAATAGGAAAGACCTTTAGAGATGTTTTCTTGAGTTTGGGGGGTAGGTTATGGAAAGGGAAGGTGTTAGCACCATTTTCATCCGTAGTTATCTATGGGATCTTAGTTGCTTGCTAGATCACTTGCTTGTGTTTGAAAATGTGCTTGTGGTGTGGGTTTGAAAATATTTTGAAAAGTTCTGTTGTAATGATTCTCGTCTCTATAAGAATGCGTACAAAGTGTTTTGACTTTTAAAAATGTTTTAATTGAAAGTGTTGGTGTGGAAATGTTTTTTTAGTTATGATCAAGCAAGCAACTACGAGTGTTCTACATAATCGAAAGGTCTTTGTTCTTTTCCTCCTCCTTTAGATGTTGCTATCTTACCATTGATTAATAAGAAGTCCCATCGCTGGATGTGATGGAACGGGCGTGGGTCGTTGTATAGTCATAGAAGGCAACCTATGAGATGTTTTAGCAATTTTCATTAGGGACTAGATCGTTTACCGAAGGCAACATCGAGGACATCGAGGGACTACGATATTTTTATCGAGGGTCTTTGCTAAAATGCCCATATTCGAGGGACATGACTATTTTTCGAGACAAAAAGTGATATTACCCTAGAGGTGCATGTGTGTGAATGGTGTGTTTGATTGCATGCATTTTGTCTTGAATTAGGGTTTTCTAAGCATTGGTTTTAATCTTGCCATACACAACCTAATTACTAACATTTATATGAAAGCGGTAAAGTGCAGAAAGTAAATTTACTACGCTATTACATCATATGGGGATGGGGATAAAAATGTATAAATGGGGATTGCAAAAAATTAAATCCTAATTAATTATTACAACCATATTGAATGTGAATAAATGTACAAGAATTGGAATGAAAAGAAAATGAAATTTGTTTTGATTTTTGTTAAAGAAAGGTTTTGATTAATTAAAATAATTATGAAAATAAAATATTTTTTGTAATATTTTTATGCATTCATAAAATAAAAACTGTAAATGAATAGTGTGTAAAAAATTAACTCAAAAGGAGTTGTCTTGATTGGTTGGAAAAATGTTTGAAATTTGTTAAAAAGAGAAAGGAAACAAACAAAGGGTGAAAGCTGTTATGGTCCTGCCAAGGTTGAACTCAGGACCCTACACAGAAATGCCTTTCGCACGTGTTGTTTGTACCACTAGGGTGGTCTGTTTCATCCATTCATAAAGCAACTTCGATTGGGTACAAGATGAACTTGTTTAGGAAGGTTTGGAATGCCCAACTTCTTCCTTCGATGGCAGGAGTGCAAGAATCCCATGTTGAGATTTGAAAGGATTTCATCCTCAGTCAATCGAAGAATATAGAAAACCTGTCTAAAGTTTGAAAATGAATCTAACAAATATAACTTTTAAAAGCTACAGGCCAGGGGTTAGCACAAGTTTATTTGGCACCAAAATCAAAGGCTAACTAGTCAGAATTGAGATTCTCAATGTATAGGCAGTGAGAATCGAAGCTAAAAGTAGGGTCAACTTTCTAGATATAATATCTACATTTTTCTTTTATTTATATGTACAAATGATATTTAAATGGAAATTTCCAAGTTTAGAGGAAACTTACCTCTTGAATTGCTAATCGAAGGAGCTGTATGTGACTTCTAGGAAGGATTCGATGATGGACCAAGCTTGCAGTGACCTTCCTTGAAATGGTTTAGTTGATTCTTTGTTTGAAGAGTCACTGAATTGAAGGTTGTTATATAGCAGTCTAGGGAGTGAATTGAAGGACTATTATGCTGCTGTTAGGGAATGAATCGAAGTATTCACTAATGCATGAAAGGATCTGAGATTTCTTGTGAGAGTTTTAGAGTTTGAAAGTTTGAGAATGTTTGAGAGTGTTTGAGAGTGTTTGATATTTTGATAGTTTGGGAGTTTGATAGTTTAATAGTTTGAGAAATTGATGATTTTTCCCACGCCACAAAAATCTCTTTCAGCTTGCAACTGGTTTATCTATTTATAGAGAAAAGTTTAGAGATGTTGGAGTAATCAGGTTTGTAGGATAACAAACCATGGTTTGGTTTAAAATGAAAACAAGTTTGATCCCTTTTCGTTATTCCCAAGTTTCAAGTACAAGTAGGGGCCTGATGTCTGTTGAGGGCAGGAGATTGGACTTAGGCTTTTGGCACTGCTTGTGTTCAAACAAAAATCAGGCTGGGAGCTAACTTTGTGATTAAAGTACTATTTATAAAAAAAGGGTATGTAGATTGTTTCCATTTCATCCAAGAATGGTATTATCCAGTGGATAAAGCTTCGAATCGTTGTGTAATGTATAAAAAACTTGTGTAAGCCTTTGATCATGTAAAGATTTGGAAGCAACATAGCCTGGCAAGTGAAATTTGGAGGATAAGGCTATAAGAATTGATCAATGTTCTTCAGCTAATCTTGCTCGAAAGATTCAGAGTTGGATTCAAAGTATGTTGCTTCGAAGGAAACCTAAACTCCAATCGAAGCTTTGTGAGAAGGTAATCCTTGTCCAATCGAAACTTGCTTGCAGGAGGTCATTGCTTTATGACTCCAATCAAGCATACAAGAGGCCATTGCTCAAGCGAAGGTTTTCATGAATAGCCAATGTCCAATCAAAAGCTGCATGCAGGAGGCCACTGCTCTGTGACTCCAAGCAAGCACACAAGAGGCCATTGATCAAATGAAGGTTTGTATGAAGAGCCAATGTCCAATCGAAATCTGCTCGCAGGAGGTCACTACTTTGTGACTCCAAGCAAGCATACAAGAGGCCATTGCTCAAACGAAGGTTTGTATGAAGAGCCAATGTCCAATCGAAAGCTGCATGCAGGAGGCTCCTGCTTTGTGAATCAAGGAAAACATGTATGGGGCCAATGGTGCAATCGAAGCCTGCATGCAGGAGGTCCCTACTTTGAGTCAAAGGAAAGCCTTCAGAAGGACATTGCCTTCTGAATTGAAGGAAGATTTCAGAGGGTCATTGCCTTCTTAATCGAAAGAAGCCAGTAGGGTGCCACTAACTTCTGAATCAAAGGACACCAACAGGAATCCCTTGCCTTCTGAATCGAAGGAAGTTGTTTCAAAGGAAAACAATGCCCAGTCGAAGCTAGCATGAAGATGACCATTTGTTAAATCGAAGCTTGTATGAAGCAAGCACGCAAGAGGCCATTGCCTCAATCGAAGCCTCGGAAATTGAGGTAAGTTTGAAAGAGGCCAGATGCTCAATCAAAAGCTGGTGAATAAAGCTTGCAATTAAGGAGGCCATTTTCCAGATTCTAAATTCGAACTATTGTCTGCAATCACTCCTTTCTATCTACTTTGTACTTATGCAAACTTGAGCTTTTGAAAATCTTCGTGAGGAATATCTTGAGAAATTGAGAGGGTAAATTTTGGGGTACAATAGCTGCCCCTGTTCAATCTTCTTAAACCTAAGAGTTAGATTGGCGAGTCCGCCATTCGTGACTTGAAGATGGAAGATGATTGAACACTTAAGTGCCTAGAAATTTGCACTCGGTGATATGGTGGTTGATTGTGTAGGGAACATGCTTAAAGATGCCATTTGGAGAGATGATGGGGAGTTGTCGGAGATGGGCTTATAGATGCCTGTTGTACCCCAAAATTTTCCCTCCCATTTTACTCAACAAATGTCAAGTAAGGTCCCCAAGTTGCTCAAGGAAGCCCAAGAGTTGACCAGATAAACTCTCTCCTAAGGCAGTGCACCTCAAAATTAGGGTTTCTAGTTTCATAAAGATGGGTGAGCCACAAAATCCCCAAATACTTTCCAAGGTCCTAATATGCTCCCAATATCATCCATGTCAAGTTTCATACCTTGCACAAGAAGGTTGCTCAGTCAACTGCTCAGATGCTTGAGAATCGACTATATTAGGTCAAAAGTCAATTGTGGCCCACATACAGTCAAACTTCAAGATTTTTGGTCAACATCATCATTTTGGAGTGTTATCCATCATTTGATCAAGGGTTGATCATGATTCCTCAAGGAATGCTCCAAATTCATCAAAACCCAAAAGTTGCTAAATTAGGGTTTCTTAGTAAAAGTCAATCCAACATTGACCTAGCATAACTTCTTCATACTTTATCAGAAATTTTCCATCCAAGGCTCATTTTGAATAGGATACAATTCCCTACAATTCATCTTCAGCGCTCAAGTTCAAAATATGCACTCATAAAAAGATATAAATTTTGACAGTATAGGTCCTTTTGAAAAGTCAACAAAAACACCTTTTGGGTCAAAGCTTCATACATGAACATGGAAGATCCAATTGAGATGAAACCAAAAGGTTTGTTTATAGGACATACTAAGATTTCTAAAAAGTCCAAGAACACCCTCCTAGGATCAAAATTGAGAGAGTTGTACATTGTCAAAGTTGGCAATTTTTGGAAAATTATCAAAAGTCAACATTGATCAAATTTGCATTTTTTTCAAAGGGGCCCATGTTTTCTTGTTTGAAACATGTTTCTAATAGGACCCACGACCCCTTAGCTTTTCCACCTATTATTTTTATCATTTATTTTGATTTTTTATTCATTTAAACCAAAATAAATCAAATTAAATGGTAAAATAATAAGAGCAAATCAAATCTTGGGATTTTTGTGCACATTATGAGTCCATATACAGCTAGCATGATATGTAATTCGTGCAAGGATGATTTAGATTGAAAAAGTCATGATTGGAGCTATTTTGAAAAGAAATCATGCAAGGCCAAAATCAAATTAAATCTTCATAATTCCTCAAGATACCATGAGATTTATTCCATTATTTTTGACCTAAATTCCTCCTCTATATAAACAGAACACCCTCATACACTAGGGAGCACGGAATTGGCTGCCCAAGAACACTCTCTAAAAATCTCAAACTCTGTCAAAACTAGTGCAAAGTCAAAACCAAAGATCCAGCCACTTTTAGTCCAAGCCATCAATTACAAATCATTCCTGAGGTATCTAAGGGTAAGAATAGGTCGAAAGTCATGGCCATTGATGCTTGAAACAAGCATACTCATCTTCTCCGATTTTCTTTTCTTTGAAACATTCATATAATTAATTTCATGCATTGCTAATGTTTATTAACTGTCCAAATGAGTTCTTGTTGTTACGTAGAACAGGTTTGAATCAAAAACAATAGCTTGGCTTGGTGGATGAGGCGCCTAACTGTGACCCAAGGGATATGGGTTCATCACCCACCCCATGCATTTTTCACTTTTTTGACTATTTTCTTTTCTAACCCTTTTCATTTATTTATTTTTCATTTGATTTGTTTTCTATCATTAATTTAATTAACATATAAAATCACAAAAAAATCATTAAATATTAGTTTTAGGCTTTTAATTAATTAAAATAATTTTTGACATAAAAGTTGTTTTGATTTAATCAATATTGATTTTATTTTATAATTAACCTGTAAATTAATCAGAGTTAGGTTTTTAATTATTAATTCACACTTTTATTATTTTCCTAAACATTTACTGCAGATTCAGTACATCACCATTCCATGCGTCCATCATGCGCTCACAAATCCTACCCTTTGGATCATCCCTTGGTCCAGATCTAGCGTCCAACCACAGCAACCCATGGTGCACTCTCTGAAGCTAATCCACATGGGATCACACACAAGGAACATGGGCCAACCAATTTGGGCCTAACAATTTGGCAATGCACCCCCCAGTCTACATTCTACCACACATGCCCAATCTTTTCTTTTTTATTTTATTTCAATTCTTTTTATAGTTTTATTTTATTTATTTTATTTATTTTCCAAAAATCATTTTTAATCAAAACATAAAAATTAGAAAATCACAAACAATATTAGGTTTAGTCTTTTTTTTCATAAAATATTTAATTGCATTAATTAGTTTAATTAGGTTAACTTAAATCTTTTTTTCATAATTAAAATCAAATAGAAATTAGGTTTAATTCTTAATTTTAATTCTTTCTCAAAATAAAAACACAAAAATAGGTTAATTATTTTTTCATTAATTTAATGATTTTTCATAATTAAAACTTAATTAGTGATTAGGATATTTTGCAATTTATTCTTTATTTCCTTAAATAAAAATGACAAAAAATGATTTTTTCCTTTAATTAAATTCAATTTGGTTTTCAAGGGTCAAAACCCTAATTTCTCGCATTTACATTTGTCGTACGTACTTTTCATTATATTTTTGTAATTGCTTTGAGGTTGTAATAGTCTTTTAAACTAGGGTTTTATTTACTGTTTAATTTCCCCCCAAGTTTTGGTTATGTAATCCCCATTCCCCGAAGCCTTGTAATAATTAGATTTACTTTTCCGCTTTTAATTTCTGCAATCTTTAACTGTCTAGATGTATGGCTAATAGGATTGTATGGCAAGAATGTCTGGAAAATTAAAACGGTAGATCACCTAATGTGCAAAGATTAAATAACTGAAACAAATCATATGCACATATTCACTCCTAGGATTTACCTCACTTCGGTTGCCTTCGGTAAACAATCATTAAGCATAGGAGATTTTAGTGGTTGCCCTCCAGTCTAAAGAGATCAAACTGTCCCATTCGAATGTTACCTTAGAAATGTTGCCTCAGAAATGTTGCCTCGGAAAGATCTTAAGACTCTAGGGTTGCTACTAAAGTTTTCTAACTATTGCTTTAGTGATTGTACTTGTCCCTTTCAAATGTCCTTTACAACTCCAACGACGGTGCTACCTACTCCTTAATAGTAGGATAGCCCTGTCTAAAGGAAATAGAACGAATAATCCTTTTTTCGAGTAGGTAGAATCTTAAGTACTTGCTCAATGAAATTTTTCCACACAAACACTTGTCAAAATGGATTTTCAAAACAAACTTCGTCACATCCTTGAGGACTGATACAAGGGTTATCACGAAGTAAACATTTTCAAGACAAACACACACAAGCGATTTGAAAAAAATCAGCAAGTACCTAAGAGCCCATAGATAACTACGGATAGAAAGGGTGCTAACACCTTCCCTTTTTATAATCTACCCCCCGTACTCAGAATATCTCGAAAAAAGGTTTTTTCTATTCTTTTCCCTTTTCCATGATTGGATGAAATAAAAGTCGGTGGCGACTCTTGCTTATCGCGACATTTTGCGAATAAAAAATGCAAAACGTAAACTAGTATTAAACAATCGGTTCTGCCACCGTATCACAGAACTGGTGACTCTGTTGGGGATCATTTTATAAAGTCGGGGTATACCTTAGGATTTAGATCATTTTAAAATTGTTTCTCTTGATTGTCTTGATTGCTTTAATTTTGAGGGTTTGTTCGGGGTTACTATAGATCCTACACCAGGATCCAGGGAACACCTTTTAGGTAAGTAGAAATAAATTGTGAGGGAACTATGCCGGGGTATACCGGCACGGTTGAAGCAGTAGCTACGTTGATGTGGCACTTTGGTTGATACCGGTAACCCTTGAGTCAATCAGGGAGAGTACGGGGCCGTCGCGTGGTGTCGTGAAGCATCAGCTGACCTTAGAACCTTTAATTGCACAACTTGGCCAGTAGGACGTAGCAAGATGGCCGGCTTTGGTGTATGTCTAAGGTCGATAAATACTCGATGCTACACTCATTGAGTTTTGACTCTTGAGTTTTGTTTGGTTGCGAGTCCATCGCCTATTGAACGAATCTGGGGGAAAGATCAGTGATATTGATATCCCTTTTAGAACCCGATTACTATTTATAGGGCAGGTTGAACCAATCTAACTTCAAGAGGGTATGACCTTAAAACTCATGCAAGCCTTAAACCTAAGGACTTGGTGTGACTTGTTTGTTGTTTGCTATACCTGTGACTTTCTAACCTAATCATGACATCATAAGCATGGCATATCATGACTAACCATTTCAAGGATTCCCTAGGGCTCATTTTTGCTCTGTTTTTTAAGACATGGCATCTTCCCGTAGGAACAGTATACAGATCAACCTTGTGAAAGTGTCTCTCCAACTAAAGGATATGACATTAAGGGTTCTTGAAGGTTCTTATTTCACTAGAAAGCATGGTCAGTTGCTCAATCTGGTCACTGTAAAACCTGATGAAGAGTTGTTAAAGGTGCTATTTCAGTTCTTCGATCCGGTGCACCATTGTTTCACCTTCCTGGATTACCAGCTAGTACCTACTATGAAGGAGTTTTCTCAGTTGTTGGGGATACCTATTCTTGACCAGTTGCCTTCCAATGGTACGGAAGAACATCCAAAGCCTGAAGAAATTGCTAGAGCTCTGTCTTTACAACGGTCTGACATAGTGGCAAATTGGGAGACTAGAGGGAGTGTCCAAGGAATTCCGTTTAAGTTTCTATTTGAGAAAGCCTATCATTTTTGGGATACCTTAGATTTACAAGCTTTCGAAGAGGTGCTGACACTTCTCGTTTATGGGACGGTACTTTTCCCAAATGCTGAGCAACTCGTAGATGTGAGCACTATCAAGGTTTTCCTGTATCATAATCCAGTACCTACATTACTCGGGGATATTCTACACTCTTTTCATGCTCGCACTCTAAAGAGAAGGGGAACCCTCCTGTGTTGCACTCCTCTATTGGCTAGGTGGTTTATTTCGCACCTACCCAGGTATGTTTTGAAGAATGAGCTGGGTTTGAAATGGTCTCGCAGGATAATATCCCTTAAGCATTCAGACATTCATTGGTGTTCACGGTTCTCGGAAGATGTTACCATCATTGATCGCTGTGGTGAATTCCCTAATGTCCCCATCTTAGGCATTAGGGGAGGAATCACTTACAACCCTTGTTTGGCACTGCGTCAGTTTGGTTATGCGAGAAGAAATGGTCCTCATGATACGCTTATCCAAGGAATCACCTTCAATTATGAGAACGACGTTCAAGGCTATCGTAGAAGGTTCATAAAAGATTGGGGCATGGCACATAAAATTGATAGCAAGACGCTAGGGAACAAGAATTCCATTCCTCTTGAGCCTTATCTCCTATGGGTACTAGCTCGCTCCCAAAGACTGATGATGCCCTACCCTGCTGTCCTACCAATAATTATGGAACCAATTGCTGAAGGAGACACTGCTTCTTTTGTTCATCTCCCTGACATGCCAACTGATCATGAAGAATTACAGAAGTCTTGGTTTCAACTCAAAGAATAGCGGGACACGTTTGAAGCTCCGTTCTATGCCAGCGAGAAGAAGGTCCTGGAGCTCACTAGGCTACTTCGTGAAGAAAGGAACATAAATGCCTACATTGCACCAAAGAGGATGCGCTCCTGGGAGACCTAGTTTCTTTTTGCTTTCAGTTTTATTTTGTTTATTTGTAAGCCTAAAGGGCATTCTTTGTAACAATTCGAACTTATCAATGCAATTAATGTGTGTTTCTTTTGGTTAAATGAATCTGAGCCTTTAAGAATCCTTGAAATCATTGCATACGCATATCATCCATGACATTGCATAAACAGGTACCATTATAGGTTTCTCATTTTCTTCGTTGTTTATTTCAGCAGAACTGTCTTCTGAACTAAGCATCAAGGATTTTCAGGCACAAAACGCCTAGTTCCAACAAATGTTCATAAGTCTGGAAAAAGGGCAGGAGGATCTGAAAGCCCTCATTCTGAAAGAGAAGAAGAAAAAGAAGAAGGTTGTCGGTATTCTGAATATGGGCAGAAGATTTGGAGAGCAGTTGAAGCGACAAACTGATCTGACCTCTTCATCCAAGGAAGGGGAGAATCAGGAAGAAGAGAAGGACCCTGGTCCTCCAGTCTCTGACAATGATACTGATTGTAACGATGAACAATATCCTCCTGCTAAGGATATATACAAACAACTAGAAGACAGTTTGAGTGCCATGGAAGTTCAGAGGATACCTGGACTAGATTTCAAAGAACTGGGATTGGTGTCAGGAGTGGTCATCCTGCAGAAGTTCAAAGCTCTAGTTTTTGATAAGTATGATGGGGTGTCCTTCCCAAAAATCCATCTCCGTTTTTATGTCAAGAAGATCTAGCCCCACACAGCTGATAGAAATCTATGGGTTCATTTCTTTCAAGATAGTCTGTCAGGGGCTCAGCTTGAATGGTTCTACCAGCTGGAGGGAACCAATGTCCGTAACTGGGAAGATCTGGCTGCTGCTTTTTATAAGCAGTATCAATATAACACTTACCTTGCCCCTACCCGTACTCAAATCCAGAGTATGTCCATGGGCGCAAGTGAAGGTTTCAAGGACTATGCGCAAAAATGGAGAGATCTGTCAGGGAGAGTCCAACCCCCTTTGTCTGACAGGGAGTTGGTGGATATGTTCCTTGGTACGTTGTATGGTCCTTTCTTCAATCACTTGATTGGTAGCTCCTCAGCTGGTTTCACCGAGCTGATATTGACTAGAGAAAGAGTAGAAGCTGGGATCCGGAGTGGCAAGATCCATAAAAATACCTCTTCAAGTACAAAGAAGAAGTCATTTGGTGGAAAGAGGGAAGCCAATGCTGTGCACATCCATAAGGGGCGTAGCAAGGTAGACTACCACCAATTTGTGAGGGCAGTGCTGATCTCTAATTCAGCACACGCACAATGACCACAACAACGAAATAAACAGCCAAGGGTGGAAAGACCTCAAAAGCAGTTCACCCAAATCAACATGCCATTGTCACAAGCATTGCAATACATGTTGAAGATGAAGCTAATTATGGTGATAAACCCTCATCCGAACTCGAAGACTTCCTCTCCTAACTATAATCCAGAGTCAAGGTGTGCTTATCATTTTGACAGCCTGGGGCACGATACTAATGATTGTTGGGCACTGAAATACAAGATTCAGAATATGATTAATGCCAAGGAGATCGAATTCGACCCTCCTGAGACTCCCAATGTGATCACTGCTCCCTTGTCAAAACATGGCTAGGATTGAAAGCATTTTTGTTCATTTAAATTCTGAAGTTGTATTTTCTTTGCTTATTCGAACAATTATTTTCATGTCAAACTCTATTATTTCATTAATGCATTACACATGTCTGTCTTGAATTAATTTGTTTTCATTATGCTTAAATTGCTTTATATTTCCTTTTCGTGATATTCAACTCTCGACTAAAAAATTGTAAGCCTTTAGAGGGAGGATGAAGAAAACGATACCATAATCTCTACAATATACTTTTGAATAGACCTTGTTGACGATGTACAAGCGTTGTTTCAAATCCTAAACAATGGAGTTATAAGGAAGATAATCCCTAGTCAACCCCTTCGAGCCAAAGAAGTGGGAGTTTTTCTTTTCACACATATTAAAACCCTTAATCATAACCTGGGGCAGGGTAGTTTTCTCAGTTAATTCAGAGGCGCATTCAGTCACAATCTGTTGCTTCATACACAATGAATGGCATTAAATACGTCCTTCTGAAACAAAAGACGGTGATGGTTCCCTATAATCATCAAGACAGGCAGTCATTGTCTCTCGAAATAAAAGCCCATTAAGTTAAAACCTATGAAGGAGACTTAAGAAAAAAACCAGGGCATCCCGCTGACTGTAATCACAAAAAGAAACAGTTCAGGCAAAAGACAGGGATAATAAAAAAAATAAAGAGGTCCTACAAACCCTCAACAAAAAAGAAATGACTGCCTATTCAAAATAAACTGTCAGTATCCGAACCATCACTGGAATATCAGAGCAAAGACTCAAACGGGATCTAAATGCATAATTAGTTGAGTTTAGGATCGAAGTGCATCACGAAGAACGGGTGGATACAAATAAAATTTGAGCCTTTATCCTTTGTTTCTTAAACTATGAACCAGGCCACGTTATAACCCTTAAAAGTCCTAGCTGAAGCAGGGGTTAGTTCGAAAGCATACTGTTACAAAAGGTATCCTGACCCCTGAAGGTCCGTTACAAATCCTGAGTTGATATCACTTCTTTGCAAAATTCTATTTTTTCTATAAAAAAACTGCATTTTCAAAACATCAAGACAGACGTAAGCTTTGCATTCTTAAAATAACATTATTTGCATATGACTATTTGTTCAACAACAGAGAAATTTGCATGACGAATATCTAGTGAACAAAAACCTTCTCAATAAAAAGGATCACCTCAAGTGGAAAAACACTTCCAACCAAGGGGCACAACATGATCATTGTCCATCATATGGGGCAGTCAAGTCAAGATTTAAGGAATCTCTCAAAGATGCCAAATAACCAGGAGAAGATCTCCATCTGAATCACTTGGGGGCATTGGGCATGAATTCCAGCAACGAATCATGTACGATCAAACAAACATCTTCTGGTAGTGTGGCAACACAACACTACCGACAGTAACAACTCCCTACACCCTGAGAGCGTGGACATAGTCAGAAAATATTGCGCATGAACAAAGACCCGCTAGGTTGACTGGCCTAGGAAAAAATAAGGGCATCCCGGCGAACCAAAAGGGTTCAGGCAAAAATTAGGGATAAAAACAAAAAAGATATGTACACCCGACAAGCCGAAAACCTAAAAAGGAAGCTTGGGAAAAAAAAGGGTATCCCGGTGGACTGAAAATCTGAAAAGACAGTCCAGGCAAAAGTTAGGGATTAAAGCGTACGACTATGTCCGATCATCTCGTCACTTGCCTATCAGTAGAAGACTTATCATTTCGATCGGAAGTTATCAAGCACCTCGTAAGTTGGGATAACACTCAATCCACAAGGCCTCTGCATGCACTTTCTCCAGCAGGTACAGGGGCAGAAAAGTCTTAATACAAAGTCATTGTTGTATCCTCGGCATGCGTCCCAGTAACATCTACACTCCCCACAGAGTAGAAGCAACCAGAGTTTTAATCTCTGCCTGCCCAAACAGGAGTTACTTTCCCCAGCCAAGCTCTTTCGGAGAGCCGACGTCTATATTCCCCAGCCGAATTTTGTAATCGCAAGCGGTTCATAAAGTTTTCTCCCGAACAGAGTTTATTTCTCTGAATACAGAAGCTCAATCCCGGACAGAGTTTATCCCTTCAGCTATGGAAGCTTCTCTCTCCAACAGAATTATTCCCCCACAGAGTTGTTCTCAAGCAGAGTCTCTCCTCGGAAGAATATCCATAAACAAGGGGCAAATCCCCAACATAGTCATCTCTGGTTCACCATCTCTAGCGGAAGTAGAAGAACCACTTTCTCTACGACAGTCAGGAACTCAATTTCCATTACTCTCCAACACCAGTCAGGGATTTATTTCCCAAACTCGGACGTGACACAATAGTATTTCATGTTCATATATCATGACATGCGCATACATATTGCATACGGCATAATCTCATTTATTTTGAGAACATCATCATACAATGCATGTCATGCATCATATACGATAAATCATGTACCTTTTCATGAAAGATGGTTATCATCAACAACTTCCAGCAAGTTCAATATTTGCTCCTGAAACTAAACAAAGTAATTATCTGCACGATCAAATGCAGCTTTACACGAGTTCTTCACGAAGCAATCTTACACGGGTTTCTCCTAAATGCTGCTTCACACGGATTTATCCTCAAAAATCTTACACGGGTCTTTTATCATACAGTTCCAAATAAAGTTTTACACGAACTTATCACAAAGTAACCTTACCCAGGTTCCTTCTGAAGTTTTACATGAGCTTATCACAAAGTAACCTTACCCAGGTTCCTTCTGAAGTTTTTACACGAACTTATCCCGTAATAACCTTACCCAGGTTCCTCCTGAAGTTTTACACAAACTTATCATGAAATAACCTTACCCAGGTGTTGGCTCATAAATTCGACACCCTTGTTTCATTAATGTCAGCCATTAAAGCTGAAGGATGTTTTCGACCAGCTAGGTCCGTCGAAATGCCCATCGAAAGATGGCAATGTACTTAGAAGATTTCTTCCAAAGGAGAAGTTGGTTGCCTTCGACGTCGAAGGTGTTTCTCGTCGAAGATGCTTCTCGACGAAGATGTTCGATGGTTCAGAGTGGAACGGTTTGAAATTCAAGTGTTTGGAGGGAAAACGGTTTCCAGCGGTTACCAAGTGCAACGTGCAAAGATCTGGAGCGTCGAACGTTGAGAACGTGCCAAGTGGAATCATCTCGAAGCAGTGTAACTGCCCGACGGTTACTTGGGATGCTTTAGTATAAATAGTAGTAGTTCACGCAGTTTCTCGCGTGTGTTCACAATTATATACAAAGTCACTCATATAGATTCGAGTACCCAGCGTGTGAGAAAGAATTGTTGAGAAATGTATGTGTGAAACACCACTTTTATTAATCAAAGTCATTTACTTTTCCAGAAAATTTACTTGCTTTCTTCTTTACTTTCCCTGTCGAAGTCCTTTACTTTAAGCCTTCATTTATTTTACCAAGCCTATTTCTTCATGCAATTTACTTAAAGCCTCTTTATTTTATTGTCATTTAACCATTATCCAATTTAATCAAAACCTCAAAATCAACCTATGTCCTAGGATCAATCTGATCGATCCTGCGAGTAACCAAATAAGTAACCATTTGGAGGATCAGCGGTTGTTTACCAATAACCACGGTAAACACCAGGTTCCTCCTGAAGTTTTACATAAACTTACCACAAAGTAACCTTACCCAGGTCCCTCCTGAAGTTTTACACGAACTTATCCCAAAGTAACCTTACTCAGGTTCCTCTTGAAGTTTTACACGAACTTATCCTAAAGTAGCCTTACCCAGGTCCCTTCTGAAGTTTTACACAAACTTATCACAAAGTAACCTTACCCAGGTTCCTCTTGAAGTTTTACACAGACTTAGCCCAAAGTAACCTTACCCAGGTTCCTGCCAAAGTTTTACACAGACTTATCCCGAAGTAGCCCTACCCAGGTTCCTCATAAAGCCCTACACAAACTCATTACGAGCAACCTTACCCAGGTTCCTTCTGAAGTTTCACTCAGACTTATCCTAAAGCAACCTTACCTAGGTTCCTTCTCGGTTCAGATGTAGTTTTACCCAAACTCCTCACAAAGCAACCTTACCAAGGTTCCTTCTCAGTTCAGATGCAGTTTTACCTAAACTCCTCACAAAGAAACCTTACCCAGGTTCCTTCTCGGTTCAGATGCAGTTTTACCAAAACTCCCCACGAAGCCACCTTACCTAGGTTCCTTCTCAGTTCAGATGCAGTTTTACCCAAACTACTCATGAAGCAACCTTACCCCAGGTTCCTTCCCATAAGCCCTACTATCCAAGGCATTCATTTCAAAGAAACCCTACGACCCAGGTTTCTTTTCTATTACCTCCAGACGACAGTTTACAACACTGTAAGACTTGGACCTGATCAAACACGATTGGTTTCGCATTTCCCCAGTAAGTCGCGATGCAGCCTGTACACTGACCAGATATGCAGTTCACCTCCAGAGTTAATTCCCCAGTAGAGTAACGGACAACTGAAGCTCCTAAAATTCTATTTCTCCCAAGACAAATACCAACATTCCTCAGCAGATTCCTCATCAACAACAGGAACATGACTCTCATCTAAGGAACATCTCAGGAAATCAACATCCTCTAGATGGCATCTTTAAGCCCATCTCCGACGATTCTCTGTCATATCTTCCGGATGGCATCTTTAAGCCCATCTCCGACGATTCTCCGTCATATCTTCCGGATGGCATCTTTAAGCCCATCTCCGAAGATTCTCTATCATATCCTCCAAATGTCATCTGTAAGCCCATTCCCGATACTACCTACACAGTCCAACACCATCTCAGACGAGTGCAAATTTCTGGGCACTCTAGTGTTCAATCATCTTCCACCTTCAGATCACGAAAGGCAGGCTAGCCAATCTACATCCTCAGGTTTAAGAGGATTAAACAGTGGAAATTGTTGTACCCCAAAATTTCCCCTCCCATTTTACTCAACAAATGTCAAGTAAGGTCCCCAAGTTGCTCAAGGAAGCCCAAGAGTTGACCAGACAACTCTCTCCTAAGGCAGTGCACCTCAAAATTAGGGTTTCTAGTTTCATCAAGATGGGTGAGCCACACAAGCCCCAAATGCTTTACAAGGTCCTAATATGCTCCCAAGATCATCCCTGTAAAGTTTCATACCTTGCACAAGAAGGTTGCTCAGTCAACTGCTCAGATGCTTGAGAATCGATTATATTAGGTCAAAAATCAATTGTGGCCCACATACAGTCAAACTTCAAGATTTTTGGTCAACATCATCATTTTGAAGTTTTATCCATCATTTGATCAATGGTTGATCATTATTCCTCAAGGAATGCTCCAAATTCATCAAAACCCAAAAGTTGCTAAATTAGGGTTTCTTAGTAAAAGTCAACCCAACTTTGACCAAGCATAACTTATTTATAATTTATCAGAAATTTTCCATCCAAAGCTCATTTTGAAGAGGATGCAATTACCTACAATTCATCTTCATCTCTCAAGTTCAAAATATGCACTCATAAAAAGATATGAATTTTGACATTATAGGTCCTTTTGAAAAGTCAACAAAATCACCTTTTGGGTCAAAGCTTCATACATGAACATGGAAGATCCAATTGAGATGAAACCAAAAGTTTTGTTTAGAGGACATCCTAAGATTTCTAAAAAGTCCAAGAACACTCTCCTAGGGTCAAAATTGAGAGAGATGTGCATTGTCAAAGTTGGCAATTTTTGGAAAATTGTCAAAAGTCAACATTGATCAAATTTGCATGTTTTTTCCAAAGGGGCCCATGTTTTCTTGTTTGAAACATGTTTCTAATGGGACCCACGACCTCTGAGCTTTTCCACCTATTATTTTATTATTTTTATCTTTTATTTTTATTTTTTATTCATTTAAACCAAAATAAATCAAATTAAATGGTAAAATAATAAAATCAAATCAAATCTTGGGATTTTTGTGCACATTATGAGTCCATATACAGCTAGGATGGCATGTAACTCGTGAAAGGATGATTTAGATTGAAAAAAATCATGATTGGAGCTATTTTGGAAAGAAATCATACAAGGCCAAAATCAAATCAAATCTTCATAATTCCTCAAGATACCATGAGATTTCTTCCATTATTTTTTACCTAAATTCCTCCTCTATATAAACACAACACACTCATACACTAGGGAGCAAGAAATTGGCTGCCCAATAACACTCTCTAAAAACCTCAAACTCTATCAAAACTAGTGCAAAGTCAAAACCGAAGATCCAGCCACTTTCAGTCCAAGCCATCAATTACAAATCATTCCTAAGGTATCTAAGGGTAAGAATAGGTCAAAAGTCATGGCCATTGATGGTTGAAACAAGCATACTCATCTTCTCTGATTTGCTTTTCTTTCAAACATTCATATAATTAATTTCATGCATTGCTAATATTTATTAACTGTCCAAATGAGTTCTTATTGTTACGTAGAACATGTTTGAATCTCAAACAATAGCTTGGCTTGGTGGATGAGGCGCCTAACTGTGACCCAAGGGGCATGGATTCATCACCCACCCCATGCATTTTTCACTTTTTTGACTATTTTCTTTTCTAACCCTTTTCATTTATTTATTTTTCACTTGATTTGTTTTCTATCATTAATTTAATTAACATATAAAATCACAAAAAAATCATTAAATATTAGTTTTAGGCTTTTAATTAATTAAAATAATTTTTGACATAAAAGTTGTTTTGATTTAATCAATATTGATTTTATTTCATAATTAACCTGTAAATTAATCAGAGTTAGGTTTTTAATTATTAATTCACACTTTTATTATTTTCCTAACAATTTACTGTAGATTCAGTACATCACCATTCCATGCGTCCATCATGCGCTCACAAATCCTACCCTTTGGATCATCCCTTGGTCCAGATCCAGCGTCCAACCACAGCAGCACATGGTGCACTCTCTGAAGCTAATCCACATGAGATCACACGCAAGGAACATGGGCCAACCAATTTGGGCCTAAAAATTTGGCAATGCACCCCCAGTCTGCATTCTACCACACATGCCCAATCTTTTCTTTTTTATTTTATTTCAATTATTTTTATTGTTTAGTTTTATTTATTTTCCAAAAATCATTTTTAATCAAAACATAAAAATCAGAAAATCACAAACAATATTAGGTTTAGTCTTTTTTTCATAAAATACTTAATTGCATTAATTAATTTAATTAGGTTAACTTAAATCTTTTTTTCATAATTAAAATCAAATAGAAATTAGGTTTAATTCTTAATTTTAATTCCTTCTCAAAATAAAAACACAAAAATAGGTTAATTGTTTTTTTCCCATTAACTTAATGGTTTTTCATAATTAAAACTTAATTAGTGATTAGGATATTTTGCAATTTATTCTTTATTTCTTTAAATAAAAATGACAAAAAATGATTTTTTCCCTTTAAATAAATTCAATTTGGTTTTCAAGGGTCAAAACCCTAATTTCTCGCATTTACATTTGTCGTACGTACTTTTCATTATATTTTTGTAATTGCTCCGAGGTTGTAATAGTCTTTTAAACTAGGGTTTTATTTATTGTTTAATTTCCCCCCAAGTTTTGGTTATGTAATCCCCATTCCCCGAAGCCTTGTAATAATTAGATTTACTTTTCCGCTTTTAATTTCCGCAATCTTTAACTGTCTAGATGTATGGCTAATAGGATTGTATGGCAAGAATGTTTGGAAAATTAAAACGGTAGATCACCTAATGTGCAAAGATTAAATAACTGAAACAAATCATATGCACATATTCACTCCTAGGGTTTACCTCACTTCGGTTGCCTTTGGTAAACAATCATTAAGTTTAGGAGATTTTAGTGGTTGCCCTCCAGTCTAAAGAGATCAAAGTGTCCCATTCGAATGTTGCCTCGGAAATGTTGCTTTGGAAAGATCTTAAGACTCTAGGGTTGCTACTAAAGTTTTCTAACTATTGCTTTAGTAATTGTACTTATCCCTTTCGAATGCCCCTTACAACTCCAACGATGATGCTACCTACTCCTTAATAGTAGGATAGCATTGTCTAAAGGAAATAGAATGAATAATCCTTTTTTCGAGTAGGTAGAATCTTAAGTACTTGCTAAATGAAAACTTTTCACACAAACACCTGTCAAAACAGATTTTCAAAACAAACTTTGTCACATCCTTGAGGACTGATACAAGGGTTATCATGAAGTAAACATTTTCAAGACAAACACACACAAGCAATTTGAAAAAAAATGAGCAAGTACCTAAGAGCCCGTAGATAACTACGGATAGAAAGGGTGCTAACACCTTCCCTATTCTATAATCTACCCCTCGTACTCATAATATCTCGAAAAAAGGTTTTTTCTGTTCTTTTCCCTTTTCCATGATTGGATGAAATAAAAGTCAGTGGCAACTCTTGCTTACCGCGACATTTTGCGAATAAAAAACGCAAAACGCAAACCAGTATTAAACAGTCGGTTCTGCCACCGTATCACAATGCCATCCAAAGGTGATTATTGGTAGAAATTAAAACAAGCCTAATGTGATCCGATGGGAAGAACTGACTGTTTTTTGGAATGCTCGTCTGCGTTTTGCGTTTGTTTTCGCAAAATGTCGCGGTAAGCAAGAGTCGCCACCGACTTTTATTTTATCCAACAAGGAAAGGAAAAAAGCACAGAAAAATTCCTTTTTTGAGATATTTCTCGGGTTCAGGGGGTAGATTATAGAAAGGGAAGGTGTTAGCACCCTTTCTATCTGTGGTTATCCACGAGCTCTTAGGTACTTGCTCAATTGTTTTCAAAATTGTTTTCTTTGTGCTTGTGGGTTTTGAAAAAAAGTTTTTGTTTGAAATTTTGATTTAACTCTTGCTTATGTCCTCAAGAGTGTAATGAAGTGTTTTGAAAACTTTGTTCGAAAAGTGTAAGCACAAAGAAAACAATTTTGAAAACAATTGAGCAAGTACCTAAGAGCCCGTGGATAACCACAAATAGAAAGGATGCTAACACCTTCCCTTTCTATAATCAACCCCCCGAACCCGAGATATATCTTAAAAAAGGAATTTTTCTGTGCTTTTTTCCTTTCTTTGTTGGATAAAATAAAAGTCAGTGGCGACTCTTGCTTACCGCGACATTTTGTGAAAACAAACGCAAAACACAAAACAGCATTCCAAAAAACAGTCAGTTCTTCCCACCGGATCACAGAACTGGCGACTCTGCTGGGGAATATTAATGATTCATTCACAGTTGTGAGTCTCAGCTGGGGATAGCTATCATTACAGTCTTTTCTTATTCTGCGGGGAGTGAAATCACCTTAGCCATATTCTTCAGCCAAATCTACCTTTGTACCTGGTGGACAGAGCAACTATACAGCTTGGACATTTCTCATCTGCCCCTGTTTCTGATATTACCAATAATCGTCTTTTGTCTTGCAAGTAAATATTCATGAGCAGCAATTAGTGTCGAATGCATATATCAAAAATGAACATTCGACGTTCTTTGCAAAACAAAACAGAAAAAGGAAAAACAGTTTGAAATTTCTCTGAAAATGAATTGTATTGATTTTGAAGTTTTTGCCTGTAAATAGGTGTTTTTGTACAAGAGGCCGACGTCCTAGTAAGAGAACGCTGCCGAATAATAGAATTTACACAATTTGTGAAAAACTTAAAAAAAACAGCTATGTGAATAATCCCACTGGGTTCCAACTTTGCTATTGCCTTTATATCCTCGGGCATCTCATCACTTTGCTTCTTCGTTGAAGGTAGATCAGATTGATTAGTGCCGTCCGAGCTTGATAGTCGATACCGAAGTCTGGTGGCAAGGTGATCCAATGAGACATAATGTTACGCTTTGATCCCTAATTTTTACCTGGACCGCCCTTTCGGGTTTTCAGTCCACCGGGATACCCTTTTTTGCCCAAGCCGCCTTTTCAGGTTTTCGACTTGCCGGGTGTACAGATTTTTCATTTTCATCCCTTATTTTTACCCGAACCCTTTTGGTTCGCCAGGAAGCCCTTATTTTTGCCTAGGCCAGTCAACCTAGCGGGTCTTTGTTTATTTGTAGTATTTTTTCACTATGTCTGCATTGACGGGGTGAGGAAGGTCGTCACCATCCATGGTGGTTAGAATCATAGCTCCTCCTGAGAAAATGTTCTTAACCACAAATGGCCCTTCGTAGGTAGGGGTCCATTTGCCCCTGGGATCACCTTGAGGTAGAATGATGCGCTTGATCACCAGATCCCCAACTTGATACTCTTGTCGTCTAACTTTCTTGTTAAATGCCTTGATCATCTATTTTTGGTACGTCTGACCATGATAAATAGCAGTGAGTCTCTTTTCGTCGATTAAGTTCAGTTGATCAAGCCAGGTCTGAATATAGTCATCTTCGCTTAAACCTGCATCCTTCATAATTCTAAGAGAGGGTATCTGAACTTCGATGGGCAATACGACCTCCATGCCATATACCAAGGAATAAGGTGTTGCCCTTGTTGATGTCTGTGCTGAGGTATGGTACCCATGAAGAGCAAATGGTAACATCTCGTGCCAGTCTTTGTATGTCACCGTCATCTTCTGCACAATCTTCTTAATGTTCTTATTAGCCGCTTCGACAGCCCCATTCATCTTCAGCCGGTAGGGAGAAGAGTTGTGATGCTGTATCTTGAATTGTTTGCAGAGTTCGGTGATCATCTTATTATTGAGATTTGTACCATTGTCCATAATGATCCTCTCTGGTACACCATATCAACAAATCAGATTGTGCCGAATGAAACGAGCCACGACGTTCTTGGTTACAGTAGCCAAGGAAGCTGCTTCAACCCACTTCGTAAAGTAATCAATAGCTACCAGGATGAAATGATGCCCGTTGGACGATGTAGGTCTGATCTCGCCGATCATGTCGATGCCCCACATTGTAAAAGGCCACGGAGCTGTCAAGATGTTTAGAGGAACTGGAGGTATGTGCACCTTATCATCATAGACTTGGCACTTGTGTCAGGTCCGAGAATGCTGATAACAGTCGGCTTCCATTGTGGACCAATAGTATCTTGCCCGAAGGATTTTCTTTGCCATGTTATGTCCACTGGAATGAGTCCCGAAAGTACCTTCATGCAACTCTGCCATGATCCTTTCTGCTTCGTTCTTATCCACACATCGCAGTAAGGTTGAATCATGGTTGCTCTTGTAAAGAATGTCATTGCTGATGAAGAACTTCGCCGCGAACCTCCTCAGAAACTTCTTGTCATTAACAGATGCACCCTCGGGGTACTCCTGAGCCTCGAGATATATCTTCACCTCATGAAACCAGGGTTTATCAACGACCTCTTCAGTCTCAATGTCACAGTAATGTGCAGGTTCGTCCAATCTTTCAATGGTAATCCGGGGAGTTTCGTTGTCCCACTTGACCTTGAACATAGAAGACATAGTAGCCAGCGTATCCGCCAACTGATTCTCCTCTCTAGGGAAGTGTTTAAAGGTTATCTCCTCGAAATGGGGAAGCAACTTCAATACATACTCCTTGTAAGGAATAAGATTTGGGTGTTTCGTATCCCACTCGCCTTTGATCTGACTGATCACGAGAGTGGAATCTCCGAAAACACTTAGAAACTTAATCCTTAGGTCAATTACTGCTCGAAGACCCATGATGCATGCTTCATACTCCGCCATATTGTTGGTGCAATTGAAACATAGTCGGGCGGTGAAAAGAGTATGAGAGCCTTTAGGAGATATGATCACGGTGCCAATGCCATTGCCCAAAGCGTTCTAAGCTCCATCAAAGTACATAGACCATCGGGATCCCTCCTCAGGTCCTTCATCCGGTCCAGGTTCTTCGCAGTTATTCACTATCATGATATTCTCATCCGGAAATTCAAAGTTCATAGACTGGTAATCATCCACTGCCTGATGTGCCAAATGATCTGCTAACACACTTCCCTTAATTGCCTTTTGGGTCGTGTACTGGATGTCATACTCAGTCAAGATCATCTGCCATCTTGCTATTCTTCCGGACAAGGCAGGCTTCTCGAAGATATACTTGATTGGATCCATCTTTGATATCAATAGAGTAGTGTGAGTCAACATATACTATCTCAGCCGGCGAGCAGCCCATGCCAAAGCGCAACAAGTTTTCTCGAGCAGTGAGTATCGGGTCTCACAGTTGGTAAACTTTTTGCTAAGGTAATAAATAGCATGCTCTTTTCGGCCAGACTCGTCATGCTGCCCCAGCACAGACCCCATTGAATTGTCGAGTACTGTCAAGTATAGGATCAAAGGTCTCCCTTTAACAGGAGGCATCATAATTGGTGGCTCTTGGAGATACTCTTTGATCGTTTCGAAAGCGGCCTGACATTCATCGTTCCATCTTACCACTTGATCTTTCTTCAGCAGTTCGAAGATTGGCTCATAAGTAGAAGTCAGGTGCAAGATGAATCGGGCAATATAGTTCAAGCGTCCCAGAAAGCCTCTGAATTCTTTCTCTGTTTGGGGAACTGGAATTTCCTGTATAGACTTCACCTTTGCAGGATCCACTTGAATACCTTTATCACTTACGACGAAACCCAGCAGCTTACCAGATCTCACTCCGAAGGTACACTTGTTTGGGTTTAACCTCAGTCTGTACAACTTCAACCTGTCAAATAACTTCGGAAGGTGGTCCAAATGCTCTTCTTCAGTTTGGGATCTTGCAATCATGTCGTCGACGTATACCTCAATCTCATGATGGATCATGTCATGGAACAAAGCGACCATGGCGCGCTGATATGTTGCCCCAACATTCTTCAATCCAAAAGGCATGACCTTGTAGAAAAAGGTACCCCATTAAGTAACAAAGGTTGTCTTATCCATGTCTTCGGGAGCCATTTTAATCTGATTATAACCGGAGAAACCATCCATAAAGGAGAAGACCTTATGCTGAGCGGTGTTGTCAACTAGATCATCAATATGAGGCCTAGGGAAATCATCCTTGGGGCTTGCCCTGTTCAGATCCCTATAACCAACATACATCCGAACCTTACCATCTTTCTTTGGCACCGAAACCACGTTGGCCACCCACTGTGGGTAAGAAGTAACTGCTAGAAAACCGGCGTCAAACTGTTTCATAACCTCAGCCTTGATTTTCTCAGACATCTCTGGGCGCATTCGGCGGACCTTCTATTTCACTGGAGGACAGTCTTCCTTGGTAGGTAGGCGGTGAACCACAATATCGGTATCCAACCCAGGCATATCTTTATAAGACCAGACAAAGATCTCAACATAGTCACGCAACATCTGAATCAACCGTTGCTTTACACTAAGCTCCAGATTTGCATCGATCTTGACCTCTTTCTTGTCTTCTTCCGTACCCAGATTTACTGATTCCACTGGCTCTTCATGCGACTGAATAACCCTCTCTTCCTGAAGTAACAGTCTAACAAGTTCACCAGGCACTTCGCAATCATCTTCACCTTCGTCTTCGGCTAAGTTGATCGGACTTTCAAAGTCATAACCGGCAGTAGCAGAGTCGTTAGAAGGGGGATCCAGAGTGGATGTAGACCTGTATATGTGAGTGTGTGTAAAATAGCTGTTTTGCAATATATAAAAGGAAAAAACAAAGAGCGCAAAATTTGAAATGCAAAAAACATCCAATGCTTTTATTAATGATATATGTAGATGACACACATAAAGCCCTCACAAATGAAGCCACGGTGCCCCGGGTAAGACACTGGGCCATAAAGTTTAAAACATTGTCTGTTACAAATACAAAACAAAAGTCTTATTACTGGGTAACAAAAGAAATTGGGATGAAGTCCTTTGTTATCCAGTTGCTTAGTCCACCATCAGTAGTAGGATAGATCCAATTGTCGAACTCAGATTCTTCAACATCGTCTTCAATGACATTTATTCCTGAATTGCTGATGAACAAGGGAGGTCTTCTGATACGTGCATCCCGAACAGCCCTTTGAGCTTCTGCAGTGAAACCCAAACCAAACTTGTTAGTCTTATGTGCAAAATCAGGAAGTTGCCCCCAATTTGCATACCCACCTTTCTCAACAACAGCCCGGGCATCCTTGAAGGAAGCCATCTTTATTGGAGGATCTTCAACAACAATCTCAGTTGATGCCAGCGTCTGGGGAACCTCTTCAAAATGTTGAAACGACGTCTCAATGAACTCCCCATCCATCTCTACATACCGAAAAGAGTTGAGGTGACTCACCATGTACTCCTCTTCTCCTTGTACTGTCACAATTTTCCCTTTCACCGGGTACTTTAGCTTCTGGTGGAGCGTTGAGGTTACTGCCCCAGCTTTGTGGATCCACGGGCGACCCAACAAACAAGAATAAGATGGCTGAATGTCCATCACATAGAATGTAGATGCGAATACCTGAGAACCAACCTTAATTGGAATATCCACTTCTCCGTGTACCATCCTCTTAGACCCGTCAAAGGCCCTGACCACAATGCTACTCGGCTTCAGCTCTAACCCTTCACAGTCTAACCGGTCCAGCGCTTTCTTGGGTAACACATTCAACGAAGACCCAGTATCCACCAATACGTGAGCTAAAGTAGTGCCCCTGCATTCAATGGAGACATGCAGGGCGTCGTTGTGATTCTTCCCATTAGCAGTCAAGTCGACGTCAGAGAAACCCAACCCATTATCTACTGTCAGACTAGCCACACAATCTTTAAACTGATCAGTTGATGTTTCTTGCGGTACGTGTGCAGTCTTCAGGAAGGCAATCAGAGCCTTGGCATGGGCTTCTGAGCATAGCAACAGTGACAACATATAGATTTTGGATGGGGTTTTCCCCAGCTTCTCGACTACATTGTAGTCGCTCTTTTTGATGATCTTCAAAATTTCCTCCATCTCTTGTCTAGAGGCTTCAACAGTAATCTTCTTCGGTGCCATCGTCTGGGCAGGCTCATCAGTGGTCCCTTTGCCCCGAGTGTCAGATGACTCGGCAACAAGGGTAAGAATTGGAAATTGAACAGGAACAGTAGCAGGTACACTGGCAGTTGTAATAACAACAGGCTTCCAAATAGTTGGTGGAGAGATTTCAGGGGAGAAAAGTCTTCCACTGCGGGTGACTTTGGCAGGTCCAACAATATTGTTGACGTCAGTATCAGCCTCCTCAGCCCTCAAGTCTTGCTTAACTCCGTGATAATATACGTCAGCCCCATAATGCCACGGGACAGCTTTATTGGATGTATAGGGGATAGGCCCCGGAACAGTGATGATCAATGGTGCGATTCTTGGAACAGATGTAATTCTAACAGGCTTTCTCGAGGAAGCCTTGGAAGAATTGTCGAAAATGGTGATTATAGCAACTTCTTAAGTAGGGACCAAAGGAACAAAGGTCTTCTCAAACAGAATTTCTTTATTATCCATCAGGCGTTGGACACCTGACTTCAAAAGATGGAAACCGGTAGGTAGAACGGAACACATACGGTAACCTTTGTCACAACCCGGAAATAAACCGGCTAATAGAAGGTTCTTCTTCACAGTCATTAAGGGAGTAACAATGTCTTTCACAGAAACCACAAACGAGTTTTCATCTATAGCATTCACTCCATGCTTGGGCATAGGAGAAGTCACAACATTAGGTCTTTCAGGTGCTTCGAATTCAATCTCCTTTGCATCAATCAAATCCTGTACTTTGTTCTTCAAGACCCAGCAGTTATCCGTATCATGCCCCGGGCTATCAGAGTGAAAAGCATAACGGGAATTCGGATCGTACATCAGTGATGTTGTATTTGGACTCTTCGGGGCCTCCCTCGGAATCACCAAGTTGGTCTTCAATAACTGCGGCAGAATTTGGGATAAAGTCATGTTGAGATGAGTGAATTGTCTTCGTCGCCTTTCGGCCCTTGGCTGATTGTTGCGCTGAGGAGGAACAACAGGTCTTGATATAACCACCGCATTGACTGCTTGGCGGTGTTCAGGTCTATTCTGACTTTTTGAATTGTAAACAGCATTTGACTCCTTCTTAAAAGGCTTCTTCTTAGTGCCTGATGAAGCACCCTTCTGTATTTTACCAGATTTGATACCAGCTTCAATCCTTTCCCCCGTCATAATCAGCTCCGTAAACCCGGACGATGAACTTCCAATCAGATGGTTAAAATACGGACCAGACAAGGTCCCTAGAAACATATCCACTAGCTCCCTATCTGCCAAGGGTGGTTGCACCCTTCCAGCAAGGTCCCTCCACTTCTGAGCGTAATCTTTGAAACCTTCGCCCGCACCCATAGACATACCCTGGAGTTGGGTATGCGTGGGAGTAAGGTCGGCATTGTATTGGTACTGCTTGTAGAAATAAGCGGCCAAATCTTCCCAATTACGGACGCTAGCTCCTTCTAGCTGGTAAAACCATTCAAGCTGAGTCCCTGAGAGACTGTCTTGAAAGAAGTGGATCCAGAGGTTCTTGTCAGCGGTGTATGGCTGAATCTTCCTAACATACGACCAGAGGTGTAGTTTTGGGCAAGAAACCCCGTCGCATTTAGCAAAGGCTGGTGCTTTAAACTTGTGGGGAATCACCACCCCAGATGACAGACCCGAATCACCAAAGTCCAGACCAAGCAACTTCTGAACTTCCATCGCACTCAACCGGTCTTCTAGTTGTTTGTATCTATCCTTAGCCGGAGGATACTGGTCTTCGTCGAAGTCAGTCTCGTTGTCGGAAACCACAAGGCTAAGAGCCCTCCTTTCTTCCTGATTATCTCCCCCTCCAGATGAGTGGGTCAAATTAACGTCTTCTCGCAAATCATTTCCAAATCTGCGACCCATATTAAATAGGACCGTCTTCTTCTTCTTCTTCTTCTTCTTCTCTTTCAAGATAAGGGCCTTCAGATCTTGCTGACCCTTAGCCAGGTTCATGAATAACTCCTGGAACTGGGCGTTTTGAGCTTGTAGAGCCTTAATTGCTTGTTCAGTTGATGGTTCAGAAGACATGGTGCTGAAATAAACAGCGAAGAAGATGAGAAAACCTGTAAGGGTACCTGTTATGAGGTGCATGGGAATGATATGCACATGATATGATTTCAAAGACTTTAGGGATTCAAATTCGTAAACCAAAATAGAACACACTTTTATTAGATAAACTTTGAATTCAATCGTTCAATAAATGCCCTTAAGGCGTTACAAGAAAGAAAAACTGAAAAGTAAATCAAAACTAGAAATAATCAAAAAGACAATCAGTGCTTCCATGGTCGTTTATTGTCGGTGCGGACATAGTCATTGAGGATCCGCTCGTTCTCGAGTTGCCTTGTCAACTTCTAAATCTTCTGCTCTTGCTCGTGATACTTTTCTCTGTAAGTGTCCCGCTCTTCTCTCAGATGCATCCACGATCTCTTTAATGCCCCAATGTCAGTAGGCATGTATGGATGGAGGATGGTAGGAGGAACCCCTTCTTCATCAACAACCTCAACAGTTATAGTAAAGGCGGCTTCGTACGACATTCCCAGCTTTTGGGCACAGATCCGAACCCATCGGAGATATGGCTCCATTGGTAGAGAAGTCTTCGCACCCAGCTCGTATGGATCAGACCTGTGTACCCTATCCCAAGATCTTATGAATCTGCGGCGTTGCTCGTCACTATCCTCTTAGAAGTTAAAGACAATACTCGACATCAACAACTCATGAGGTCCTTCCCTCCTAGCTCGCCCAAATTTACGTAAGGCCAAGCACGGATTATAAGTGATTCCTCCATTGGTTCCTATCAGTGGAACGTTGGGGTATTCCCCACAGCTATCAATAATAGCCACGTCTTCCATACCCTTGATAGTCCAAATGATGTTATTATGAGAGAGAGACATAATCCTATAGGCCCAACCCATGCCTTCCTTGTTTTTCAAAACTGATTTGGGGAGGTGAGAAATAAACCACCTCGCCAGCAATGTAGTACAACACATAAGGGTTCCCCGCTTCCGAGCAGTACGAGCGTACAGAGAATGAAGAATGTCACCCAAGAGAGTGGGCACAAGATTACCGGATATGAAAATCTTCACTGCATTCACGTCGACGAAGGAATCCGAGTTAGGAAACAACACCAAACCATATATGAGAAGAGCCAGAATGTCTTCAAATGCCTGGAAGTCTAGACTGTCCCAGAAATGATTAGCTTTACCAACCAAGAACTTGGTCAAGAAGCCTTTTGTCCCACTATGAGTCTCCCAATTAGACATTACCTCAGCCTTTATCATATGGAGGGCTGAAGCAATCTCTTCTGGCCTAATTATTTTCTCCCAACCTGTGAACGGGGTCTGCACCAGAATAGAGATACCAAGCAGATCAGAGAAATCCTCCAGAGTGGGGACCAACTGGTAGTCCGGAAAGGTAAAGTAATGGTACAATGGATCAAAGAACTGGACTAAGACACTCATCATTTGTTCATCCATCTTGGAGGTAACCAAACCAAGAAGGTGCCCATGTCTTCTGATGAAGGAGGTAGTATCTGAAACCTTTGCAACCAATTCCTTAAGCTGAGTGGGAATCTGGACAAAGTTGATCCGAATGGTGTTTCTACGCATGAGTGCCATGACCTACAAAATAGAACAAAGATGAATCCCTCCTGTCTTTGAAATAGGTTAGTACAATGCAAGATGCATGCAATGTCATGATGTCATGATAGAAAACACACCACAAGTATCCACAAATAGCAAACATGGTAAAGGCACACAAGTCACACAGAGAGCCCTTAGATTTCAGGCTGACAAGGAGTCTAGGTACTACCCTCTTTCAGTTCAGTTGGTTCAAACATGTCCTAAAAATAGTAACGGGGTTCTAGAGGATCTCAATATCACTGACTACCCTCGATCGGTCATAATTCCAGTTTAGAAACCTTTTGTTGCAGCCGAAATCATCGCGAGAGTTTAGTCTCAATGAGTGTAGTATACTTCTACTGTTCTATGGCCAAGTTGGTCAATTTAAAGGTTCTAAGGTTAGTTGGTGCTTAATGACCCCTTAGCAGACCCATATTCTCCTCGTTGCGCCACAAGGGATATCGATACATACTAAAGTGCCACACCAACGTAGCTACTGCTTCAACCGTATCGGTCTATGCCGTACAGTTCCCTCACAGTTTATTGCTACTTACCTAAAGGGTATCCCCAGATCCAGGTTAGGATCTATAATAACTCCGATTCAACCCACAAAGATAAAGCATACAAGTCAAGCAATTGAAAACATTATGAACTATTCCTAAGGTACACCCTACTTATAAGCGTCCCCAGCAGAGTCGCCAGTTCTGTGATATGGTGGGAAGAACTGACTGTTTTTGGAATGCTGGTTTGCATTTTGCGTTTGTTTTTGCAAAATGTCGCGGTAAGCAAGAGTCGCCACCGACTTTTATTTTATCCAACAAGGAAAGGAAAAAAGCACAGAAAAATTCCTTTTTTGAGATATTTCTCAGGTTCGGGGGATAGATTATAGAAAGGGAAGGTGTTAGTACCCTTTCTATCTGTGGTTATCCACGGGCTCTTAGGTACTTGCTCAAATGTTTTCAAAATCGCTTTCTTTGTGCTTGTGGGTTTGAAAATGTTTTTGTTTTGAAAACTTCGATTTAACTCTTGCTTCCGTCCTCAAGAGCGTATGAAGTGTTTTGAAAACTTTGTTTGAAAAAAAGAGTGTAAGTGTGAAAATTTTTTTTTTTGAAAGAGCAAGTACCTAAGAACCATCTACCTACTCGAAAAAGGAATCGTTCTATGCTAATGTCCTTTAGACAATGCTATCCTACTATTGATGAGTAAGTAGCACCGTCGTTGGAGTTTGAGGGTCAATTCGAATGAGGGACTTACGGTCACTAAATAAATGTTAGGACGCCTTAGCGGTAACCCTAATGTCTTAGATCATTTGTTTGAGGCAACAATGTACGTGGCAACCATTTCAAGGCGACTATGATCTTTTAGACAAGAGGGCGACCTCTAAAACGACTTATACTCAATGACCGTGTACGAAGGCAACCAAGTGGGGTATACCCTAGGAGTGCGCATGTGCGAGTGTGTCGTTTTCAGTTATTTTTATCTTTGTACATGTTAAGGGTGATCTAAGTAGATTTTAAGATTAACATTCAGTCTTGTCATGCAAACCCTATTATCAAATATCTAACAGTTATAATTTGCGGAAATAAAATGCGGAATTTAAATTACAAGGCGTCGGGTATTTACATCGCCAAAGACAAACCCTTTAAAAATAAATAAAGCGATAAAAATAAATAAAAGTCCTATTTACTATTACAATCCGGAAGCAAGTACATTATTGGATAAAAGAAAATAAATCGCGGCGCAAAATTTAATCGGACGCATGATTAGGGTTTTGACCCTTTGGTTAGAGAAAATATATATTTTGGTTTTTGTTGTTTTTAAATTAAGAAAGAAATTAAACCTAAATTAATTACTAAATTAAATTAATGAATTAATTAAATGAAAAAAATTAAATTATTACATATTTTTTGATTTTGTTATTTTAAGAAAGAAAATGAAATTAATTAAGTTAATGGTTAGTACCTAATTAAATCTAATTAATTATTTATTTACAAAATAGATTAAAATTATTCTAGAATTAAGACCTAAATTAATTAATTAGTATTTATTAATAAAAATAATAAAAGTTAAAATTGATAAAAATATTTTTTGGTGATTTTATTTTATGAGAAAAAATTTTGTGATTGGTTAGAATTTAAACAAAAATAATAAAACAATTAATAAAATAAAAAAACTAAATAAGAAGAGGGAGTATGGGCCTGAATTGGGAGTATGAACAGCTATTGGAAGGCCCAAAAAGCGCTGGCCTTTGTTCACTTTTGAGATCAGGTGTTTGTGCATTCACTTGGCTCCATGTAGACCCCCAGCTTTTGACCATCAGATTTGGTCTTTGGCCATCTAGCGTTTGGAGGATGAAGGACCGTGGTGGGCTGCACGCTTGAGTATGCATATGATCATCTGGAAAAAAAATTATTAAGGAAATGGGGGACCTGGGATTTAAACCCAGGTCCTGAAGGAAATTGCTTCGCTTGCTTGCCACCATGCCATGTTGGTCTGTTTGTTAATATAATGGAAATAATATATATTATATAAAAACAAACACTATTGCCAGAAATTAAAAAAAACACGCGGGTGGTTTTGAATGGCCCAATGATGGGGCACCACACATCATCTTCAACCTCATGTCCGTGGCTAAAAATGCACAGACCTATACCAACGGACAGAAGTCCGTAGCTACAAAGTCGTCCATCTCAAAATTCTTCTCAGGCCACAAAAATGAATTCCAAGGGCATGGTTGTGTTCGTCTCACCATCCTGGTCATAACCATACCCTTCTTGATGGTCAATTGTTCCTGAAATAAAAACTCCCAAAAAATCTCCAAGAACCCTAGTTATGGTGATTCTTGTTACAGATCATATAAATGAAATTCAATAATACAAAAAGCTTGCAAATGTCCTTGTGATCACAAATATGCAATTACTTTGTGCAAATGATGCCAGAATAATTATTTATGATTTCAAGAAGGAATCAGATCCGCGTGGTACTTACAATGCTTTAGAGTGCTTGAAAACGTGTGGTCTGGATTGTAAAAGCTTCTGGAGATGATCAGCAGTCGATTGAGACAAGCCCCAAGTCCTGAAAACGCCTCTAGCTTGGACCTTGATATCTCACTTGTTTTGTCAATTTTCTAATTTTGATTCTTCCGCCCTCTGCACTTTCCAATCCTTGTTTCGTATCCTCTGGCTTGCTTATGTAACATGCTTTGCATTAGGGTAGAAATCATGGACTGAATCCCTCCAAATCAATGCATATGAATATGATTTGATTCCCATTTACAAACTTGCCAAATTTGATTTGATTCAATCTTTTTGCACATGATTTGCCTTGGTACGAGTTTGGAGATATTCTAGCTGTCCATTGAAGCCTACAATCAATAAAAAATCTTTGGTTATCAATTTTTTTGATTTTATATGATTTAATTTGATTTAAAATGAATAAATTCAAATAAAAATCAAATTAAATAATAAAAATGATATATGTACACATGGCTGAAGCTAGGGCACGTGGACAATGATGCAAACTCAAATCAAGTGGAAAAGAATGGACTCATTTGACAAAATTTGAAGTTTTGGGGATAGTTGACATTTGGCAATTTTGTAAAAAAGTCCAACTTCAACAATGCATAACTTTTTCAATTTTGAACTTTTGGAGGTGTTCTTGGACTTTTTAGAAAGCTTGAGATGTCCTCTAACCAACCCTTTTGGTATCATCGCATTTTGATATTCCATACTCAAGTTATAAGCTTTGGAAAAAAAGTGTTTTTGTTGACTTTCAAAAATGACCTATAATGTCCAAATTTATAACTTCTTGTGAGTGCATTTTTTGATCTTGGGGTATGAAGATGGATTGTAGGGAATTGCATCCTATTTAAAATGAGCTTTGGATTGGTCATTTCTCAAAAAGTATGAGAAAGTTATGCTTAGTCAAAGTTGAGTTGACTTTTCCTACAAAACCCTAATTTAGCAACTTTTGAATCTTGATGAATTTTGAGCAATCTTTGATGAATCATGATCAACCCTTGATCAAATGATGAAATATCCTTCAAAATGAGAATGTTGAAAAAAAATCTTGAAGGTTGACTGTTTGTAGGTCACAGTTGACTTTTGCCCTAGCACAGTCGATTTTTGGACCCTTTGAGCAATTGACTGAGCAAACTTCCTCTGCAAGGCTTGAAACTTGACATGGATGACCTTGAGAACATATTAGGACATTGGGGAGCACTTGAGGTCTTTTTGATTCAAGGATCTTGATGTAACACAAAACCCTAATTTGGGGTTGACTGCCTTAGGAGATAACTTGTCTGTCCAACTCTTGAGCAAACTTGAGCAACTTGGAGATTTTTCTTGCAATGTTTTGAGAAATATGAGAGGGAAAATTTTGGGGTACAACACCTAAGCTTGACTGTAACTGGGAGAATTGTCAGAATAAATCTTTGGTTGATTTAACTCGTATCTGAAAGATGTACTGAATGAGTGTCAGAATGACATCCGTATCTGGATCGTATTTGAACCGCTTTTGAAAGATGTATTGAATGAGAGTCAGAATGACATCCGAATCTGGATTGTATCTGGACTGTATTTGAGAAATGTGTTGAATGAGTGTCAGAATGACATCAGTATCTAGATCGTATCTGGACTGTATTTGAAAGAATCTGCAATAAGTATCAGAATGACATATGTATCTGAACTGTTTCTAAGAGAAAAATATGGAATAAGTATCAGAATAATATCCGTCTCTGGATCGTATCTGAACTATTTCTCGGAGGAATTTGGAGTAAGTATTAGAATGTCAGCCGTATCTCGATCGCATCTGAACTATTTCTAGAAGGAATTTGGAGTAAGTATCAGAATGTCGGTCGTATCTAGATCGCATCTGAACTGTTTATAGAAGGAATTTGGAGTAAGTATCAGAATGTCAGTCGTATCTGGATCGTATCTGAATTGTTTCTAGAAAGAATCTGGAGTAAGTATCAGAATGTCAGCCGTATCTGGACCGCATCTGAACTGTTTCTAGAAGAGTGTATGAGAAGGAGCCCGTGTAGGATTGCTTCAGCTGGTCGCGTAGATAATTTCCCTGGCTTGTTTCAGGAATTAATCTACAATCAGTTGTCCTCAGATAGTTGTCCTGTCTTGTTTCAGGTATTAATCTAGAACTTATTTTTGTTGGTCGTAGAGATAGTTGCCCTGTCTGGTTTCAGGAATTAATCTCTGACCTATGTGAAAGAAAGATAGTTTTCTTGTCTGGTTTCGGGTAATAATCTTCAATCAGTCATTCGCATATAGTTTTCCTGTCTTGTTTCAGGTATTGATCTGGAACTTATTTTTTGTTGGTCATTGAGATAGTTGTCCTGTTTGGTTTCGGGTATTGATCTCTGACCTATGCGAAAGAAAGATAGTTTTCCTGTCTGGTTTCAGGTATTAATCATCAATCAGTCGTTCGCAGATAGTTTTCATGTCTTGTTTCAGGTATTAATCTGGAACTAGTTTTTTTGTTGGTCATTTAGATAGTTGTCCTATCTGGTTTCAGGTATTAATCTCTGACCTACGCAAAAGAAACATAGTTTTCCCGTCTGGTTTCGGGTATTAATCTTCAATCTAATCATGTAGATAGTTGTCCTGTCTGGTTTCAGGTATTAATCTACAATCAATCGTTCGTAGATAGTTTTCCTGTCTTGTTTCAGGTATTAATCTGGAACTTGTTTTTGTTGGTCGTTGAGATAGTTGTCCTATCTGGTTTCAGGTATTAATCTCTGACCTAAGCGAAAGAAAGATAGTTTTACCGTCTAGTTTCGGGTATTAAACTTTATTCTTCTCACGTAGATAGTTGTCCTGTCTGGTTTCAGGTATTAATCTATAATCAGTCGCTCACAATTAGTTGTCCTGTCTTGTTTCAGGTATTAATCTGGAACTTGTTTTTGTTGGTCGTAGAGATGGTTGCCATGGCTTGTTTTAGGAATTAATCTCTGACCCTTTGAGAAATGGTTGTGGTATTTGCCAAAGAGGACTTTTATTGATTGAATTTTCCCTACGAGGAAAAGGGTTAGTTGCATGCAGATGTATGCATGGCTTGATGATGTTCTCAAAATAAATTAGATTGTGCTATATGTGTTTAATATTCATATGCTACGGCGTATGAAATGTGAAATGTTGTTGAAGTGTATCCTTGACAAATGTTGGGGAGTTTTGGGAAGTTAAATCCTGGACTGCCGTTGGCGATGAAGAGTATACACACCTTCAGACCTTGTTCTAGAATGTTTCTGTTGGGGATTCCTGTTTTGTTGTTTGAGGAGAACTCCGTTGGGGAATATTGAATTTGTTTGAGGGAAAACTCTATGGAGAGTGTTGATTTTTGGGGAAAAGAGTTCAGGAGTTTTAGTTGTCTGTTTCTCTATTGGGGAGTTATCTCTTGATTAGAGAGAATGGAAGTCAACAATTTGTTGAGGATAAAGGAGTTAACTGTTATCCGGTTGGCTTCCAGGCTTTGCAGCAACTCACTGGGGATTGTAGAAAAGTCTACTGGGGAAGAGGGGTTGTGGTCCCTTTATTTGTAGTAGTTGGAGAGGCAAACTCAAGATGGGGAATCTGTAGTTTATTGGGGAAATAAACCCTATTGCCAATCTGTTGGAGGGGAATTTTCTTTTGGCAGAACTCCTCGAGGATTCTTCTTGAGACCAACTCAGTTGGGAAGAAGGTTTGCCAAAGATTGAAACTCTGGCTGGGGTTTGCATGGATCCAACTTTGTGGGGATATCTATGAATTTGGCTTGGAGGGGTTTGTACCCTTATCCGTGAAGATTATTATGTGGGGATAACCTTATAGATATGACTTTGTGGGGACTTGAATGAGGATCACCCTATGAAAATAACTTTGTGGGAATTTTTCACATTCTCTAGTAGTAAAGGTTGAATTACTACCAGGAAATGTTTGCTTGGCCGTACATAACCCTTTGTTGGAATTCATGTTCAATGCCCCAAGTGATTTAGATACAGACCTGCCCCTGGTTATTCAGCACTTCTTGAGAGATTTCTTGGAATCTCGACTTGACTGCTACAGATGAGTTGGACAGTGACATGTCACTCCCCCTTTCTTATGGATATTTGTCGTTGGAAGTGTCTTCCCACTTGAAGTGATTATGTTTCTTGAGAATTTCCGTTTATTGGATATTCGCCGTGTGAATTTCTCCGCTGTCAAACAATTAGCCATAGGCAAACAACGATATTCAAACAATGCAAAGTTTATGCTTGTCTCAAAGTTTTGAGAATGTAGTTTTAACAAATAAAGAGTTTTGTAAGAATGTGAATTCAACTCAAGATTTGCAACAAGCCTTACAGCAGTCAGGATACCTTTTGTAACAGTATGCTTTCGAACTAACCCATGCTTCAATTAGGACTTTTGAAGGGTTGTAGCATGGTTTGGGTCACGTTTTAAGAAACAAAGGATAAGGCTCAAAGTGTATTTGTACACGCCTGTTCTTCTTGATGTTCTTCAGTCCTAAACTCAGTTAATTGTACATTTGAACTCCTATTGGATCTAGCATGATGGTTCAGATATTTGGAAGTTTATTTGAGAAGGAAGTCATTTTTACAACATTTTTCATGTTGTTGAGGATATGTAGTGACCTCTTTTTTTATTTATTATCCCTGATTTTTGCTAGACTATTCTTGTGTTGAGATTACAGTCAGCGGGATGCCCCAATTTTTTCTTAAGTCTCCTTTGTAGGTTTTGGATGAGTGGGATTTTATTTTGAGAAGTAATGACTTCCTATTTGATAGGGAACCATCATCGTCTTTTAATTCAGAAGGACGTTTTTGTTGTCATTCATTGTGTATGAAGTGAAAGCTTGCGACTGAACACACATTTGAATTAACTGAGAGACTACCCTGTCCCAGGTTTTGATTAATGTTTTCAATTTGTGTGAAAAAGGAAACTCCTACTTCTTTGGCTCAAAGGGGTTGACTAGGGATTATCTTCCTTATAACTCCAGTGTTTAGGATTTGAAAGAAACACCTGTACATCATCAGCAAGATCTGCCCAAAAGCATACTGTATGAGATTATGACATTGTTTTTTTCATCCTCCTACTAAAGGCTTGCAACTTTTTAAACAAGAGTTGAATATCATAAAGAGAGTAAAAAGCATAGTTTAAATAGAGTGAAAATGAATGGATTAATTCAAGACAAACATATTTAATGCATTAATGAGAATAACCAATGTCTGACATATAGATAAGTGTTTAAACAGACAAAGAAATTACAATTGAAAACTCAAAATGAACTGGATGCTCAATGATTTGGAATGAGACAAGTGTCTGTGTTGAGAGTTTCAGGAGGATTGAATTCAATCTCCTCGGCATCAATCATGTCTTGAATCTTGTTCTTCAGAGGCCAACAGTTATTCGTTTCGTGTCCAGGACTATCAAAATGGTATGCACACCTTTCAGGAGCCTTTAACATAATCAACTTTGCCTTCAACATGTGTTGTAATGCTTGAGCCAGTGGCATGTTGATCTTGGTAAATTGTATTTTAGGTGCGACCTCCTTATGCTGATTCCCCTGTTGACGTTACTGCACCGATGCAGGATTAGAGATCAGGATTTCCCCCACGTATTGGTCGTGGTTACTCTGGTTACGACCTTTTTGACTGTATGTAACATCAGACTCTTTCTTCCCATTCAAAGGCTGCTTCCCTGCACTTTAAGATACACCCCTTCGGATTTTACCTCTTTTGATGCCAACTTCTACTCTTTCTCCTGTCAATATTATTTTGGTGGACCCAACTGAAGAGCTTCCAATTAGATGGTTAAAGAATGGTCCTGTCAAAGTTCCCATAAAGGTATCAATCAGATCCCTGTCAGTTAAGGATGGATGCACCCTTCCAGCCAGGTCTCTCCACTTTTGGGAATATTCTTTGAAGCCCTCGTTAGAACCCATGGTCATATTCTGCAGCTGCACACGAGTTGGTGCAAGATCAACGTTGTATTGGTACTGCTTATAGAAAGTAGCAACTGGATCCTCCCAAGTGTGGATACAAGAACTCTCCAATTGATAGAACCATGCAAGTTGAGTCCTAGATAGACTCTCTTGAAAGAAATGGACCCATAGCTTTCAGTCAGTAGTGTGTGGCTAAATCTTACGCACGTAAGACCTTAGATGGAGTTTCGGGAAAGAGACCCCATCATACTTGGCAAAAGTAGGGATCTTAAACTTGTAGGGAATGACCATGCCAGGAACCAAACCCAAGTCTCCAAGGTCCAAGCCAAACACAACTTGGATCTCTACAGCCTTTAATCTATCTTTAAGCTGTTTGTATCTTTCATCTGCTGGCGGATACTGTTCTTCAGCGTAGTCAGCCTCTTCTTTGTTAGAATCTAGACTGTGGTCCCTTTCTTTTGTCTGGTTGTCTCCCTCAGTTGACGGAGTTGCGAATTCTAGAGCTCTCTCTGTTGCTCCTCTGAACCTCCTTCCCAAATTCAGGATGCCCACTGACTTCATTGTGTTTTTCTTCTTGTCTTTTAGAATGAGGGTCTTCAGGTCCTCTTGCCCTTTAGCCAAAGTTAGGAACATCTGTTAGAATTGAGCATTTTGTGCTTGAAGATCCTTCACTGTTTGTTCCATATCCATCTTACTGAAATAAACATTAGGAAGATAAGGAAACCTGTGTGGGAGAAACTTGTCATGATATGATGCATGGTATGTGGATGCATGTTTTCAAGGATCTCGCGGGGTAAACACAAGAAGATGTTAGAAGTTCAACTTTGATTGGAGAACTTTGTATCGGTGGATGTCTTTCCATGAGAATCAAGATCACCATGTCAAGTGGGTCATAGCCCTTGACTCAAGTTATTGAACTTTGGTCTTTGACGATGTTTGATTAGAGGAGAATGAATCCTCTTGCCCCTTGATAGGCGTCTGTTTCAACATGAGCTTGCATCATAGGCCCTTGAGATCCTTGAAATGGTTATTGAAAATGCTATGGTACGATGTCATGTACAAGTATGCAAAGCAAGCAAGTCTTTATGTACAAATAATCATATACACACAAAGTAGACAAGTCCTTAGGTTTAGGATTGCATGTAGTTTGTAGGTAAGTACCCTCTTGAAGTTTAGTTGGTTCAACTTGTCCTAGTAATAGTAACTGGGTTCTAGGGGATCTCAATATCACTGATCTTTCTTCATCGGGCATTGTTTCAGCGTAAGCCTCTTTATTAGCGACCGAAATATCCCGAAAGTTCGATCTCAATGAGCGCAACATCGAGTATCAACCAGTCTTCAGTCGGAACCAAAGTCGGCTATCTCACTACTTCCTAATGGCTTAGGATGAGTCAATTATAGGTTCTAAAGGCCAGTTAGCGCTTAATGACACTAAGGAAGCCTAATGTTATCCTTGACTTACTCAAGGAACATTAGTACAAGCCAAAGTATCACGCTAACATAGCTATCACTTCGTCCATATTGGTATACATCGTATAGTTCCCACGATTTATTGCTACTTACCTAAAAAGGTGCCCCAGATCCGGGTGTAGGATAAAAAACAAATCCCAAACAAGGAACCATAATGTAAAGCAAGCAAGTCAAACAAAGAAAGCAAGTAAAGGTGATCTAACCCTAAGGTAACCTAACTTTTAAGATTATCCCCAACAGAGTCGCCAATTCTGTAATACGGTGGGAGAACTGACTTGGGTGTTTTGTGTTTTATCGCAATTGTTGCAGATATCAAGATTCGCCACCGATTTTTCTTTTATCCAACAAGGAAAGGGTGAAAAGAACAGGAAAGACCTTTAGAGATGTTTTCTTGAGTTCTGGGGGTAGGTTATGAAAAGGGAAGGTGTTAGCACCCTTTTCATCCATAGTTATCTACGGGCTCTTAGTTTCTTGCTAGATCACTTGCTTTTGTTTGAAAATGTGCTTGTGGTGTGGGTTTGAAAATATTTTGAAAAGTGCCTTTGTAATGATTCTCGTCTCTATAAGAATGCGTACAAAGTGTTTTGACTTTTAAAAATGTTTCAATTGAAAGTGTTGGTGTGAAAATGTTTTTTTTAGTCATGAGCAAGCAAGCAACTACGAGCATCCTACCTACTCGAAAGGTCTTTGTTCTTTTCCTCCTTCTTTAGATGTTTCTATGTTACCATTGATTGATAAGAAGCCCCATCATTGGATGTGATGGGACAGGCTTGGGTCGTTGTATAGTCATAGAAGGAAACCTATGAGACGTTTTAGCAATTTTCATTAGGGACTAGATCGTTTACCGAATGCAAGGGACATCGAGGGACTATGATCTTTTTATCGAGGGTCTTTTCTAAAACTCCCATATTCGAGGGACATGCTTATTTTCCGAGGCAACAAGTGAGATTACCCTAGAGGTGCATGTGTGTGAATGATGTGTTTGATTGCATGCATTTTGTCTTGAATTAGGGTTTTCTAAGCATTGGTTTTAATCTTGCCATACACAACCTAATTACTAACATTTATATGGAAGCGGTAAAGTGCGGAAAGTAAATTTATTATGCTATTACATCACTTCGGGATGGGGATACAAATGTACAAATGGGGATTGCAAGAAATTAAATTTTAATTAATTATTACAACCATATTGAATGTGAATAAATGTACAAGAATTGGAATGAAAAGAAAATATACTTTGTTTTGATTTTTGTTAAAGAAAGGTTTTGATTAATTAAAATAATTATGAAAATAAAATATTTTTTGTAATATTTTTATGCATTCATAAAATAAAACTTGTAAATGAATAGTGTGTAAAAAATCAACTAAAAAGGAGTTGTCTTGATTGGTTGGAAAAATGTTTGAAATTTGTTAAAAAGAGAAAGAAAACAAACAAAGGGTGAAAAATGTTCTGGTCCTGCCAATGTTTGAACTCAGGACCCTACATAGAAATGCCTTTTACGCCTGTTGTTTGTATCACTGGGGTGGCATGTTTCATCCGTTCATAAAGCAGATTCGATTGGGTACAAGATGAACTTGTTTCTTAAGGTTTGGAATGCCCAGCTTCTTCCTTCGACTACAGGAGTGCAAGAATCCCATGTTGAGATTCGAAAGGCTTTCATCCTCAGCCAATCGAAGGATATAGAAAACCTGTCTAAAGTTTGAATATGAATCTAACAAATGTAAATTTTGAAAGCTATAGGCCAGGGGTTTGCACAAGTTTATTTGGCACCAAAATCAAAGGCTAACTAGTCAGAATTGAGATTCTCAATGTATAGGCAGTGAGAATCAAAGCTAAAAGCAGGGTCTACTTCCTAGATATAATATCTACATTTTTCTTTTATTTATATGTACAAATGATATTTAAATGGAAAGTTCCAAGTTTAGAGGAAACTTACCTCTTGAAGTGCCAATCGAAGGAGCTGTATGTGACTTCCAAGAAGGATTCAGTGATGGACCAAGCTTGCAGGGACCTTCCTTGAATTGGTTCAGTTGCTGCTTTGTTTGAAGAGTCACTGAATAGAAGGTTGTTATATAGCAGTCTAGGGAGTGAATCAAAGGATTTTTATGCTGCTGTTAGGGAATGAATGGAAGGGTTCATTGATGCATGAAAGGGCCTGAGATTTCTTGTGAGAGTTTTAGAGTTTGAAAGTTTGAGAATACTTGAGAGTGTTTGAGAGTGTTTGATAGTTTGATAGTTTGATAGTTTTAGAGTTTTATAGTTTGAGAGTTTGATGATTTTTCCCACGCCTCCAAAATCTCTTTCAGCTTGCAAATGGTTTCTCTATTTATAGAGAAAAGGTTAGATATGTTGAAGTAACCAGGTTTGTAAGATAACAAACCATGGTTTGGTTGAAAACGAAAACAAGTTTGATCGCTTTTCATTCTTCCCAAGTTTCAAGTACAAGTAGTGGCCTGATGTCTGTTGAGGGCAGGAGATTGGACTTATGCTTTTGGCACTGCTTGTGTTTAGACAAAAATCAGGTTTGGATCTAACTTTTTCATTAAAGTACTCTTTGTCAAAAAAAGGGTACGTAGATTTTTCCATTTCATCCAAGAATGGTATTATCCAGTGGACAAAGCTTCGAATCTTTGTGTAATGTATCACAAACTTGTGTAAGCCTATGATCATGTAAAGATTTGGAAGCAACATAGCCTGACATGTGAGATTTAGAGGATAAGGCTATAAGATTTGATCAATGTTCTTCTCCTAAGCTTGCTAGAAGGATTCAGAGTTGGATTCGAAGTATGTTGCTTTGAAGGAAACCCAAACTCCAATCGAAGCTTTGTGATAAGGTAATCCTTGTCCAATCGAAACTTTCCTGCAGGAAGTCACTGCTTTGTGACTCCAAGCAAGCATACAAGAGGCCATTGCTCAAACGAAGTTTTTCATGAAGAGCCAATGTCCAATCGAAAGCTGCATGCAGGAGGTCACTGCTTTGTGACTCCAAGCAAGCACACAAGAGGCCATTGCTCAAATGAAGGTTTGTATGAAGAGCCAATGTCCAATTGAAAGCTGCATGCAGGAGGTCATTGCTTTGTGACTCCAAGCAAGCATACAAGAGGCCATTGCTCAAACGAAAGTTTGTATGAAGAGCCAATGTCCAATCGAAAGCTGCATGCAAGAGGCTCCTGCTTTGTGAATCAAGGCAAACATGTAAGGGGCCAATGGTGAAATCGAAGCTTGCATGCAAGAGGTCCCTGTTTTGAATCAAAGGAAAGCCTTCAGAAGGCCATTGCCTTCTAAATTAAAAGAAGCTTTCAGAGGGTCATTGCCTTCTTAATCGAAAGAAGCCAGTAGGAAGCCACTGACTTATGAATTGAAGGACACCAACAGGAAGCCCTTGCCTTCTGAATCGAAGGAAGCTGTTTCAAAGGAAAACAATGCCCAGTCGAAGCTAGCATGAAATGACCATTTGTTCAATCGAAGCCTGTATGAAGCAAGCATGCAAGAGGATATTGCCTCAATCGAAGCCTGGGAAATTGAGGCAAGTTTGAAAGAAGCCAGATGCCCAATTGAAAGCTGGTGAGTCAAGCTTGCATCGAAGGAGGCCATTTTCCAAATTTTAAATTCGAACTGTTGTCTGCAGTCATTCCTTTCGATCTGCTTTGTACTTATGCAAACTTGAGCTTTTAAAAATCTTCGTGAGGAATATCTTGAGAAATTGAGAGGGAAAATTTTGGGGTACAACAAATATAAACTACAATAAAACGATCCAGATAAGAATAAAATATATGATTCATATATTCCATGAACACTCCAGGTGCATTAGAAACTCCAAACGGCATAGATGAATATTCATAATGTCCATACCGAGTTCTAAAAGAAGTATTTTGAATATCTTTATCTTTTACCTGAATTTGATGGTAACCCGACCTCAATTAAATCTTACTGAAGACCCGTGCACCCACTAATTGATCCATCAGGTCATCTATTCTGGGAAGTGGATACTTGTTCTTGATTGTTACTTTATTCGCCTGTCGAAAATCCACACACAGCCTTATACTGCCATCCTTCTTCTTTACCAACAACACCGAAGCTCCATATTATACCGTGGGAGAACTGACTTGGGTGTTTTGTGTTTGATCGCAATTGTTGCGGATAGTAAGAGTCACCACCGACTTTTCTTTTATCCAACAAAGTAAAGGTTGGAAAGAACAGGAAAGACCTTTAGAGATGTTTTCTTGAGTTCGGGGGGTAGGTTATGAAAAGGGAAGGTATTAGCATCCTTTTCATCCATAGTTATCTACGGGATCTTAGTTGCTTGCTAGATCATTTGCTTTTGTTTGAAAATATGTTTTGTAATAGGGGTTTGAAAATATTTTAAAAACGTATTTGTAATGATTCTCGTCTCTATAAGAATGCATACAAAGTGTTGGTTTTGAAAATAGTTCAAAGAGGTGTTTGTGGAAGATGTTTTTAAAAGTGATTCTGAAAAGTTTCTTTGTAATGATTCTCGTCTCTATAAGAATGCGTAGAAAGAGCTTTGTCTTTTGAAAATATTTCAATGGAAAGTGTTGATGTGAAAATGATTTTTTGTTGTTGTGAGCAAGCGAGCAACTATGAGCATCCTACCTATTCAAAAGGTCTATGTTCTTTTCCTCCTTCTTTGGATGTTGCTATCTTACCATTGATTTGGTAGGAAGCCCCATCGTTGGATGTGAAGGGACGGGCGTGGGTCGTTTGTATAGTCATAGAAGGCAACCTATGAGATGTTTTAGCAATTGTTGTATAAGGACTAGATCGTTTACCGAAGGCAACATCGAGGGTTATCGAGGGACTACGACCTTTTATCGAGGGTCTTTTCTAAAACGCCCATATTCGAGGGACATGACTATTTTTCGAGGCAACAAGTGAGATTACCTTAGAGGTGCATGTGTGTGAAGTGTGTTTGATTGCATGCATTTAGTCTTTGATTAGGGTGGTCTACTTGTTGGTTTTATCTTGCCATACACCCTAATTACTAACATTTGTATAAACCAATAAAAATGCAGAAAATAAATATCCTAACTATTACAACCATATTGAATAGCAAGAAAATATAAAGGCAACATAAAATTAGCATAAAAAGAGAGAAAAAGTGAGTCCATCGATCCAGGCAGTAGGCTCCTTCGATTCCCCTTTCTTTGGCTTCCTTCGATTAGGAATTAATGTGAGATCCTTTCGATTACGTCCTTTTCTGCTTATTTTCGATTGGCCTGGAAGTCAATATGGACACCCTTCTTTTCTCACTTCTTTCTCCTTCGTTTAGACTGTGAAGCAATATGGGCCTGCAAAGCAACATGAGCGCGCATCCCCCGTTCACGCCATCTTTGTCTTTCGTTTGGGACTGTGGCGCAGCCAGGGGTGAAACTTAAGGCTTCGTTTCACACAAAACTCATTCTTTCATTTAGGGTCTATACTGGTTAGCTCTACCACATATTTGGAAAAGAAAAACAAACGAAAGGGGGCAGAAACGAAAAGGAAACAAATGTTATGTACATGCTTGAAACGAAAGGGTTAAGGTCAGGAGACTTACCTTGCTTCTAGAGTTGGTGCTTTTGGATCTTGAGTGATTGGACTGGATGCTCCTGGATTCGAAGGAAAGAAACAAATGTGGTGTTTCTTTGACTGGATCAGAAGGTCAAGAAGGGTGGGGTTGTGTTTGTTGTTTCTAGATTCGAAGGAGAAGAACAGGTGTAGTGTTCCTTCTGCTGGATTTGAAAGAAAGAACAAAGCGTGGGGTTGCTCCTGGATTTAAAAGGGAAAAGAAATAGGTGTTGTGTTTCTAGTGTTGGATTCGAAAGGGACAAAAATAAAGGTATGGTCTTTTGATTCTGGGTTTGAGATATATTAAGTGTTGGATGGTTTTCACACAATCAAAGTTTCTAGCTATCAAAAACCTCTAGATGTGTTGTCCATCCCCCCAAGATGTGTTGTGGGACATATTATTTATAGATGAAGTTGGATGAGGTTTAGGAGGGAAAACAAAAGAATTTGAACAAATTGGGTATACTGTTTTTGTAGCTTTCGAGGGGCAGTATTTGTAAGCCAAATTGGTGCAAATACAGGAGTAGTGTAGCAGGACTACTGTGAAGTAGTTTTGGAGCGTTATGGCCAGTTCATCAGGCTTGGACTTGTAGCAAGCATCTTTGAACATTTCATCTTTTCGTTTTGACCTCATAGGTTCAACCTTCGACCAGACTCCTCTTCAGACAACAATATTAATTTCCAATCAAAGTGTCTTTCGAATGGTCCCTTTTTGTGCATCCTTCGAAGGGGCCACCAATATTTGTCTTTCGAATAGGCCTTTTATATGTTCCTTTGAATGTTCTAGTTGTGAGTGTCATTATGAAAAAACTGTGTATCGACACAAACTGTTTCCAAGGGAGATAATTCCCAGTCAAAACTAGCGTGAAAGTAGCCAATGCTTTGTGGGCGCCATTGCCTTGTGAATGCTAGCCATGGAGAAGCTTTTTCCTTGTGCATACTGGCCTGAAGGGAGTCCTGGCTTTTGTGAATCGAAGGAATCATGCAAGGGGCAAATGGCTTCTGAATTGAAGGAAAGATGCAGGAGGCCATTGCCTTATGAATCGAAGGACACCTTCAGAAGGTCATTTCCCTCTGAATCGAAAGGGACCAACATTAAGCCACTAACTTCTGACTCGAAGGGAGCTTTCAGGAGGCCCTTGCCTTCTAAAATGAAGGAAACTGTTTCAAAGGGAAACCAAACCCAGTCGAAGCTAGCAAGAGGATAAGCGTTACCCTTGTGCAGGAAGGCATGCAGGAGGCCCTTGCCTTGTACTTAATTTAGGAGGCCAATGCTGAAGGTGGATTCGAAGCAGGCATGAAGGTAAATTCGAAGCAAGCATGAAGGGAGTTATTTGTCCAATTGAAGCTTGTCCAATCGAAACAGGCATGCAGGCATGAAATGTCCAATCGAAATAGGCATGCAGGCAAACATTTTTCCAATCGAAACTTTCCTGCAAGAGGTCACATGGCCAAACGAAGGATGTAATCCAAACTTGCATTCGAAGGAGGCCACCAGCTAAAACGAAAGATGTAAACTAAAGATTGCATAAAAGGGGACTACGGGCCCAAACGAAGGATGTTTACCAAGCTTGCACTGAAAGAGGCCAAAAGCCCAATTGAAGGATGTGAAATCAAAACAGGCATGCTCTTCTTTGATTTGATGCTTGAAAGCCCAATTGTACTTTGTGAAAATTTGAACTTTTGAAAGTCCTTGTGAGGAAATGTCTTGAGAGATGAGAGGTCAAATTTTGGGGTACAACAACTTCCCCTGTTCAATCTTCTTAAACCTGAAGAGTTAGATTGGCGAGCCCGCCATTCGTGACTTGAAGGTGGAAGATGATTGAATACTAGAGTACCCAGAAATTTGCGCTCGATGATGTGGTGGTTGATTATGTAGGGAATAGGCTTAAAGATGTTGTTTGGAGAGTTGTCACAGATGGGCTTATAGATGCCATCCAAAGGTGATTGTTGACAGAAATTAGACTAAGTCTAAGTTTGACTGTATTTTAAAGAAGTGTCAGGATAAATCTTTGGTTAACTTAAATATGAATGATATGCTAGAATAGACCCGTGTTAAGCTGTGTCTGGAAATGTATTTAGAAGGAATCTGTGTAAGATTAATTTGTGACGAGCCTATGTAGGGTTGCTTTAGGACATATATGAGAGGGAAGCCTGGGTAGGGCTTTTTCAAGATGAATCCATGTGAAACTTCATCTGGAAATAAGAAGGAACCTGGGTAGGGTTGCTTTAGGCTAAGTCCGTGTGAAACTACATCTAAAAATGAGAAGGAACCTGGGTAGGGTTGCTTCAGGATGAGTCCGTGTAAAACTCCATTTGGAAAATGAGAAGAAACCTGGGTAGGGTTGCTTCATGATGAGTCTGTGTAAAACTTCATCTGGAAATGTATGAGAAGGAACCCGGATAAGGTTGCTTCATGATGAGTCCGTGTAAAAACTTCATCTGAAAAATGAGAAGGAACCTGGGTAGGGTTGCTTCATGATGAGTCAGTGTAAAAATTCATCTGGAAATGAGAAGGAACCTTGGTACGGTTGCTTCAGGATGAATCCGTGTAAAAATTCATTTGTAAAATGAGAAGGAACCTGGGTAGGGTTGCTTCATGATGAGTCTGTGTAAACCTTCATCTGGAAATGAGAAGGAACCTGGGTAGGGTTGCTTCAGGATGAGTACTTATAAAACTTCATCTGGAAAATGAGAAGGAACCTGGGTAGGGTTGCTTCATGATAAGTTCGTGTAAAACTTCATCTGGAAAATGAGAAGGAACCTGGGTAGGGTTGCTTCATGACGAGTCCGTGTAAAACTTCATCTGGAAAATGAGAAGGAACTTGGGTAGGGTTGCTTCATCTAGTCAAGTAGATAGTTGTCCTGTCTTGTTTCAGGTATTAATCTATAATCATTCGTTCACAAATAGTTTTCCTGTCTTGTTTCAGGTATTAATCTGGAACTTGCTTTTTATTGGTTGTATAGATAGTTGTCCTGTCTGGTTTCAGGTATTAATCTTTGACCTTATAAAGAAAGATAGTTTTCTTGGCTTGTTACATGTATTAATCTACAATCGGTCGTCCACAGATAGTTTTCCTATCTTTTTTCAGGTATTAATCTGGAACTTGTTTTTTGTTGGTCGTTGAGATAGTTATCCTGGCTTGTTTCACGAATTAATCTCCGACCTCTTTGAAAATTGTTAATGATAATTATCTTTTGATTGATCTTTCCTGAAAAGGTAAAGAGTTAGCTGCATGCAATGTCATGATGTATGAAATGCACAGCGTAATGATGTTTCTCAAAATGAATGAGATTGTGCTATATGTGTTTCGTATGCATATGCTATGATTGTTGTTGAAATGTTATTTTTTTATTGGAAAATAAATCCTTGACAAATGTTAGGGAGTTTTGGGAAGTTAAATCCCGGACTGCCATTAGGGATGAAGAGTATGACCCTCTCCAGACCTTGTTTTAGAATGTTTCCGCTGGAGATTCTCGTCTTGTTGTTGGAGGAGAACTCCTGCTGGGGAATGTTGATTTTGCTTGAAAAGAAAACTCCATGGGAAGTGTTGATTCCTTCTCGGGGAAAGTAGTTCAGGAGTTTTAGTTTCCCGTTACTCTACTGGAGAGTTATCTCTTGATTGGAGATAAAGGAAATTAACAACTGATAAAAAAGTTAACTGTTATCTGGTTGTTTTCCAGGCTTTGCAGCAACTCATTGGGATTGTAGAACAGTCTACTGGGGAAGAGGGGTTGTGGTCCCTTTACTTATGATAGTCTGAGAGACAAATCAAGCTGGGGAATCTGTAGTTTGTTGGGGGAAATAAACCCTATTGCCAATCACTTGGAGGGGCATCTTCTTTTGGCACAACTCCTCGAGGATTCTTCTTGTGACCAACTCAGTTGGGAAGAAGAATTTCCAGAGATTGAAACTCTGGCTGAGGATTGCCTGGATCCAACCTTGTGGGGATATCCATGAATTTGGCCCATAAGAGTTTGTACTATTATCCGTGAAGATTATTCTGTAGGGATAACCTTATAGAGATGACTTTGTGGGGACTTGACTAAGGATTACCCTATGAAAAGGACTTTGTGGGAATTTTTCTCTGCCCCTAGTAGTAAGTGTTGTAGTACTGCCAGGAAATGTTTGCTTGGTCGTACATAAACCTTTGTTGGGAATCATGTTCAATGCCCCAAGTGACTCAGATGTAGCTCTGCCCCTGGTATATTCAAGATTTCTTGAAGGATTTCTTGGAATCTCGACTTGACTGCCCCCAGACAATGTGGACAGTGACATGCCATACCCCCCTGCTTATGGGAGAATTTGTCATTTGGAAGCGTCATCCCATTTGAAGTAATTCTGTTTATTGAAAATTTTGTTCAACGGATAATCGTCGTGTGAATTTCTCCGCTATCAAACAATTAGCCATATGCAAAAAGCGATATTCAAATAATGCAAAGTTTATGCTTGTCTTGAAGTTTTGAGAATGCAGTTTTAGCAAGTAAAGGGAATTTTGTCAGAATATGAATTTAACTCAAGATTTGCAGTAAGCCTTACAGAAGTCAGGATAACTTTGGCAACAATATGCTTTCGAACTAACCCATGCTTCAATTAGGACTTTTGAAGGGTTGTATCATAGTCTGGTTCACGGTTTAAGAAACAAATGATAAGGCTCAAAGCGTATTTATACCCTCCCTTTCTCTATGATGTTCTCCAGTCCTAAAGTCCAAGTTGGTCAAGTAAAGGTTCTAAAGTTGATTAGTGATTCATGACACCACACAGCAGCCATGTATACTCCTTGACTACTCAAGGGCTACCGGTACCCACAAATGTGTCACACTAACGTAGCTATTGCTTAGACTATGTCGGTATACCCCATACAGTTTCCATAATGTATTGCTACTTAACTATAAGGTATCCCAAATCCGGGTAGAGGATTTAAAACAAGCCCAAACAAGGAACCAAAATGTAAAGCAAACAAGTCAAACAAATGAAAGCAAATAAAGGTGATTTAGCCCTAAGGTAACCCCACTTTTAAGTATTCCCCAGCAGAGTCACCAGTTCTGTGATACGGTGGGAGAACTGACTTGGGTGTTTTGTGTTTTATCGCAAATGTTGCGGTTAGCAAGAGTCGCCACCGACTTTTCTTTTATACAAAAGGAAAGTCTAAAAAGAACAGGAAAGACCTTTGAGATTATTTCTTGAGTTCGGGGGGTAGATTATGAAAAGGGAAGGTGTTAGCACCATTTTCATCCATAGTTATCTATGGGCTCTTTGTTGCTTGCTAGATCACTTGCTTTGTTTGAAAAAACGTGCTTTGTGTGATTTTTGAAAGTATTTTGAAAAGGCACATTCGTTTAGGTAAACTTTGTAATAGTTCTCGTTCGTAAGAACGTATACAAAGTGTTGGGCTTTTTAAAATATTTCATGTTTGGAAAATGTTTTGAAAGTGTTTAGTGTTTGTTTTTTAAAATAAGCAAGGGTGTTTGATTTGAAAGTGAGCAAGCAACTAGGAACAATTTACTACTCAAAAGTCTTTGTTCATTTCTTCCTTCCTTTGATATTGCTATCTTACTATTGATTGGTAAGAAGCCTTATCTTTGGATGTAAAGGGGCGGACGTGGGTCATCATATAGACATGATAGCAATATTGTGAGATATCTTAGCATTTCTCTTTGAAGGACTAAGATCATTTTGAAAGGGAACATTGATAGCGTCATCGAGAGACTATGATCTTGTATTTTTTATTGTTTTTTGCTAAGATATCCCACATGCATAACATGGCCAGTTTTGTAAGCCAACAAAGTGGAATTACACTAAGGGTGTAAGTGTGCAAGTGTATTTGATTTACATGCATTATTTTGTCTTGATTTAGGGTTTGCTACTTGTTGGTTTTAGTCTTTCCATACAAACCCTAACTACTAGCATTTATATAAAGCGATAAATTACGGAAAATAAAATTACTACGCTATTACATCATTATGGGAGGGGTTGTACAAATTTACAAATGGAGATTTTGCAAGAAAATTAAACCTAACTATCTATTACAACCATATTGAATAATATACAAGAATTGAATAAATAATGTACAAGGATATAAATAAAAAAAGAAAATGATTTTTTTATAATTTGGTTTTCAATGAAAGGGTTTTTACCTAATTAAAGAAAATGATTAATTAAAATTAAACAAAATTAAACCTAAACTAGTTAATAAAGAAAATAAGTTAAAACATTTTTTAGGGTTTTTTTATGAAAGGTTTTAAATTAATAATAATAATAATAATGAAAAATAATTAATTAAAAGAAACCTAAGTTCTAAATTAATTTTAAATGAAAAAATAAAAATAATAATTAAACCTAAATCTAAGTATTAATTATTAAAAAAAATTAATTTGTTAAGAAAAGGTTTTCTTCTTTTTTTTATTTTATAAGAAAAATAAATAAATAAGTGTAAATAATAAATAAAAATATTTTTTATACATTTTTATTAATAAAAATAATAATAATAATAATAATAATAGCAATAAAAATAAATAATAAAGAAAATTAAAATATAATATAAAATATAAAAGAAAACAAATAAAATGAAAAATAAAATAAAAATGGTTTGGGTCAGGTGCGCAAAAGTAACTGGCAGGGTGAGAAGCTAGCAAAAACAAAAGCCCAACAACTTGAAGGCCCATGCGCCTGTTTGACAAAAAAAGGGGAAAATGTTGAAAAATTCGGCAAAAGGTAGTGCTAGGACTTGAACCCCGGACCCTCAGCATACACACGCGCGCTACCTTTGCCACTAGGGTGGTTGTACATCCGTTAACTTGTATCAAACCATAAATATATATTATAAATCAAGTCCATGGCCTGAATTTCATCTTCAACCTCACGCCCAGCAAGATAACCTGTATCTTGCTCATTTCTCAATGAAAATTAAAATTGCAAACATGAAAGTTGTTCTATTTTTCCTCATGAATCCAACCATATAATATCATAAGCTATAAATCAAAGATGAATGAGAATTTCGTTGGCCCTAATTAGAACCCTAAATTTTCTAGAAATTTCAATCTTAAAATTCTCTAAGCTCAAGCCATATAAATGAAATCTATGGATATGTACAGTTTCAGGGCAATGATAACTATATTTTATGTTTGAAAATGCAAGCCTAATAATGCCTAAATAATGAGATGAAAAGTCAGAAAACTCACCTTGCAGCTGGAGATCGTGTTTTGAGTTAGATCTTGATTCAAGTTGTTGTGATGATCAGGTTAGCTTCCTCAAGTTCTCAGGAAGCTAATGCAATGGTTATCTTTATTGGAGAGTGGCTGAAATGGTCTGGAGAAGTCCACTTGCAATGCTCTGTTTTTGGTTATGGAAGTTGATGAATATGGTATTACAGTTGGAAACAAGGACAAGGATGAATTATATTTGATGTAAGGAAGCTTTGGAAATGATTTTGAGGGAAAACGCACGATGGAAATAGAAGATACAAGTTCAAGGTCAGAACCTGCACAAAAATGGAGTTTGTGTGCAATTTCTGGGTAGGGTGAGTTTGGGAGAATATTCAGGCTTGCAAAATTATGTCCTAAGTTGCATAATAGTGTCTCAATTTATAGGAAAAGATTTTGAGAGCTTGGGGTGATCAGAAGTACAAGTTCACATGTTATGGCTCTTTGGCTTGTTTTTGAAGCAAGCTTGATACACATTGTCCCAATGCATAATACAAGGCTATCTAGAGTGGCTACAAGCTTTAAACATATTTATCTAACTTTGTATGTTGACTGTATGCTCAACAAACAAGTTAGAAGCTCAAGACAAGTTGGCTTTGTGATTAAAGCAACTTTTCAAGAATGGAATGGTAACTTTGTGCCATAAATGGAAATGCAACTTGGATAATGGCTCAAATGCTTGAACAATGTCTTTATCAGTTGTGTAAACATTTAATTATTGAGTGATTATCAAGTTTGAATCCTTCAAAGCAATATTTGTACAACATTCTTGAAGATTGGATCAAGTGTTCTTCACAAATTTGCATTGCAAAACAAGAATGAAACCCTAACTTCTTACCTTCGATTATCCTTGCTCAAGTATGATTTCAATGACTTCTTAGACATTTTGGAAAGCTTGTAACATCCTATACAACCTCTATATTGGACATTTTTTAAGATTCATCTTGGAACTATGTGAAAAATTGCCATGAAGTTAGGTAAAAATCCTGCCTAAACTAGGGCAAAATTTCACTAAGTTTTCAAGTTTCATGAACATGTCTTCACAAAACCATAACTTGGAATCCATGAATTTCTAGAAACAATTGTGTTATACAATATTTTAGATCTCATTTATATCTACAACTTTCATGTTGGAAGTTTCCTTTGAATCATCTTGCATCATGGTGTAAATTTGGCTCAAAGTTATGAAAAAAATATGAACTTTCCAACACTTAGAAAAATTTCTAAGTTTAGAAATTTTGACTTTTCAAAATGAAATCTTGACTTTTTTATTTCTTGATGAAAAAGATTCATATTTTGACATGTCTTTATGAATTGTGATCTCTGGAACTCGATTTTGACCAAAAAGTCAAAGTTTGACTTTTTAGTGTACAATTGACTTTTCATCAATTGACTGAAATTCATTTGTCACTCAATTAATCTTGAGAGATGTTTTGAGCCATGACATTATGTAAAAATGAAGTATTTGAATCATTGAGATCATGCCTTGAACCATCAATTCATTTGTTAGGTCAAAAATCAGAAATTGCACATTCTCAATCAAAACCCTAATTTTGACCATTTTGCCCTTTTGATGATTTGATCAAATTTCTTGAGGAATTGTGATCCAAACTTGATCAAATGACATACATGAGTTCATGATGTTGATATGGATAAAAAATTATGAAGTTTGACTGTAAATTGACCATAGTTGACTTTTTCCCCAATACAACTGATTTTAGGTCATCTGGTCAATTGACTGAGCAAAAATGTGATCCAGGACTTGAAACTTGACATGAGAAATATTGAGGATCCAAAATGATCCATGAAAGTCAGACGGTGAATTAAAAGTCCATTTATCCTTGTGCAAACTCAAACCCTAATTTTTAGTCATCAGTGCTTGAGGAGGTGTCTTGAGCTGATCAAACCTTATGCAGTCTTGAATTAAAGGAGATCTTGTGAGAGATTACTTGAGAAATGAGAGGGAAAATTTTGGGGTACATCAACTTCCCATGTTCAATCTTGTTAAACCTGAAGAGTTAGATTGGCGGATCCGCCATTCGTGACTTGAAGGTGGAAGATGATTGAACACTAGAGTGCCCAGAAATTTGCACTTGAAGATGTATTGTAAATGGGCTTATGGATGCCATTTGGAGGAATGATGGTAAACACTGGAAGTATCAGCATAAATCTTTGGTTGATTTATACTAAAAACTTGATATTTCACCTGTGGGAAAAAAGTGTTAGTAAAATGCAGATGCATGCATGATGTTCACAAGATGTGGTATTATGCTAGATGCTATTTATATGTATATGCTATGATGTATGAATGTGGGATGCATATTTGTCCAGGAAAATAAATTCCTGACCACTGTTGAGGAGTTCCTGGGAAGTTAAATCCTGGATTGCTGTTGGGGATGAAGATATACATATCTTCAAACTTTGTTGAAAGGATGCTTCCGCTGTGGAATATCTCTTGAATGTCAGTTGTTATCTGGTTGGATCTATACTTCACAACTTGCTGAGGATGAGGAAGTCAACTGCTATCTGGTCGGATTCCAGGCTTCACGGTAACTTACTGGGGAAGGATAAAGTAATTATTATCTGGTCGTATTCCAGGCTTCACATAAAATTTCTTGGGAAGAGTGAAGTTAGTCTGTTATCTTGTTAGATTACCAACTTCACAACAACCTGATGGGGATAAGGAAGTTAACTGTTATCTGGTCGGATCCAGGCTTCATAGTAACTTGCTAGAAAGGATGAAGTTAAACTGATATCTGGTCGGGTCCAGGCTTAATAGTAACTTGAAGTGGTAACTACTATCTGGTTGGGTCCAGGCTTCATAGTTTTTGAAAAGTTATACTATTATCTAGTCGGATCCAGGCTTCACAGTGTCTTTCTAGGGATTGTAGCTAGTTGTTATCTGGTCGGGTCCAGGCTTCATAAATTTTGAGGTGGATGAAGTTAATTGTTATCTAGTTGGGTCCAGGATTTACAATAAACTTGTTTGGAAATTAGTTTTTATCTGGCCGGATTCCAGGCTTCACAACAAATTTCTGAGGGGAATTGCTATCTGGTCGGATCCAGGCTTCACAATAACTTTATTGAAAAGATGAAGTTAAAAACTGATATGTGGTCGTATCCAGGCTTCATAATAACTGTTGGGGTAGAGGAAAACTCTACTGGGGAAAATAATTTAAACCCTGATTTGGTTGAGTCCATGTTCTTTAATATCTCGAAGAGTTAAACTATTATCTGGTCGGGTCCAAGTTTCATAGTATCTTGCAAAGTTAACTATTATCTGGTCGGATCCAGTCTTCATAGTTAGTTGAAAGGTAACATTATTATCTGGTTGGATCCAGACTCTATTGAGAAGTTGACTACTATCTGGCCGGGTCCAGGCTTCATAGTAGTTTGAAATTTGTACTAATATTTGGTCAGGTCCAGTCTTCATAGTATCTTTTGGAGGTAGTAAAGGTTTTGTTGACGACTTTACTAGGGATTAGGGGTTGTGGCCCTATGATTTGTAATAGTCTGAAAGGCAAACTCAAGCTGGGGAGTATGGAATCAGTCGGGGAGGACAGACTCAGCTTGGGGAGGATATACTCAACTGAGGATAACAGACTCAGCTGGGGAAGATAGACTATGCTGGGGGAAATTTACATATTGTTGTATGTTGTATGTTGGGGAAATAAACCCCGTTGATGAATACTTGATGAACTGCTGATGAGGTGAGTTCTTTGAGGAAGAGATCCACAAGGTTTTTACTTGTAGGATCAACTTAGTTGAGGAGAGAGATGCCAAGAGATTGAGACTCTGGCTGGAGATCAACCTATGCAAAGAGACTTCGTGGGTAACTTTTGTTGAGGAATTAGTTTATTATAGTTGTCTTTGTGGGGATAATGCTAATGAAATAACTCTGGGGATATTTTATATACATTAAAGAGATGCTTGCTACTGCTTAGCAGGACACATGTGCCAAATAGTTTTAATTATGTTCATATGCATATGTTCGTTCAATTTTAGTCATTGGACAATTTCGCATTCAAAACAAAACAGAAAGTTTGCACTTCAAAGTATATTTGTATTGATATTTTGCCCATGAATAGGCGTTTTTATACAAAGAGACAGAGATCCTAATAAGAGGAAATTGTCGAAAGGAAAAAAAATTGAAAACAAAAATAATAGCCATGTGAAATGATCTCATTGCATTCCAACTCTACTATTGCCCCAATGTCTTCGAATGCCCCTTGCCGTTGACAGAAGTTGATTGGATTGATCTTGGACCGTTTGGACTCAGACCTTGGTGATAGAGTTGACTGTGGTGATTCCACGGGACATAGTCATACGCTTTCAATCCTTAATTTTTGCCTGGACCGCCCTTTCGGGTTTTCAGCCCACCAGGATACCCATTTTTTCCCAAGTCGCCCTTTCGGGTTTTCAACTTGCCAGGTGTACAATCTTTTGCATATATCCCTAATTTTTGCCCAAACCTTTTGGTTTTCCAGGATGCCCTTATTTTTGCCTAGGTGTGTCAACCTAGTGGGTCTCTTATGTGTAGTATTTTTTAACTATGTCTGCGTTTATAGGATGTGGGAAGTTTTCACCATCCATGGTAGTCAGCATCATGGCACTGCTAGAGAACACTCTCTTGAAAACAAATGGCCCTTCGTAAATGGGAGTCCATTTGCCTCTGGGGTCGTCTTGTGGCAAAATGATGCGCTTAGTCACCAAGTCATTAGCTTGATATACTCGAGGCTTAATCTTTTTGTTGAAAGCCTTGATCATACGTTTTTGGTACGTCTGACCATGACAAACAACAGCCATTCTCTTTTTGTTGATCAAGTTCAACTGGTCCAATATTGTCTGAACCTACTCGTCTTTGCCTAAGCATATCTCATTCATAATCCTTAGCGAGAGAATCTGAACTTCCACTGGCAAAACATCTTCCATGCCATAGACTAAGGAAAAAGGAGTTGCCCTAATTGATGTTCTAGCTAAAGTATGGTATCCATGTAGAGCAAACAGTAACATCTCATGCTAGTCCTTATAGGTTACTACCATCTTCTGCACAATCTTCTTGATGTTTTTGTTGGCTGCTTCGACTGTGCCATTCATTTTAGGTCTATATGGAGAAGAATTGTAATGCTTGATCTTGAACTGAGTGCAAAGTTCAGTAATCATAACATTGTTGAGGTTAGTCCCATTGTCGGTGATCCTTTCAGGGATACCATAGCGGCAGATGAGGTTATGTTTGCTGAATCTGGCTACCACATTCTTGGTGACTGAGGCAAACGAGGCGGCTTCGACCCATTTGGTGAAATAGTCGATATCGATAAGAATGAAGTGATGTCCATTGGAAGCGGTGGGCTTGATTTATCTAATCATATCAATGCCCCACATTGCAAATGGCCATAGAGATGTCATGACGTTCAGAGGGATAAGAGGCACACAGACCTTGTCAGCATAGATTTGGCATTTGTGACAAGTTCTTGAGTGTTGATGGAAATCAGTCTCCATTGTTGACCAATAGTAGCCGGCTCTCAGGATCTTCTTTGCCATCGTATGTCCTCTTTAGTGAGTCTCAAAGAGACTATCGTGCATGTCTTCCATAATTTCCCTTGCCTCCTTCTTGTCCATACATTGGAGTAGAGTAGAGTCATGGTTGCGCTTGTACAATATTCTGTTGCTTAGGAAGAATTTGGATGAAAATATTTGTAAGAACTTTCTGTCATTGATGGATGCTCCCTCGGGATACTCTTGTGCTTCAAGGTATCTCTTCACCTCATGGTATCATGGCTTTTCCGTGTCAGTGTCAAGCTCACAATAATGTGCAGGTTCGTCGAATCTTTCAGTTGTAATCATAGGGGCTTCGTTGTCCCATTTGACCTCGAACATTGAAGACAAGGTTTCCAAGGCGTCAGCCAACTGATTTTCTTCCCTAGGGAAGTGTTCAAATGTGATCTCTTCAAAGTGAGGAATTAAGGATAGCACATGTTCCTTGTAAGGGATGAGATTAGGGTGTTTAGTGTCTTAATTTCCTTTTACTTGGGTTATCACCAGAGTGGAATCCCCAAACACATTCAAATGCTTGATTCTCAAGTAAATGGCATCTTTCAGACCCAAAATGCACGCTTCGTACTCAGACATATTGTTCGTGCAATCGAAGCATAATCTGGCAGTGAAAGTAGTGTAGAAACCTTCAGGGGAGATGATCACAACACCAATTCTGTTACCTAAGGCGTTGGAAGCCCCATCAAAGACCATAGTCCATTGGGATCCTTGTTCAGGTCTATCATACGGTCCAGGTTTCATGCAGTCGGTCACCAGTATGATATTCTCATCCGGGAAGTCTAAGTTCATAGATTTATAATCATCCACAACTTGATGGGCCAAATGATCTTGTAGTATGCTTTCGTTTTTGTCCTTTTGTGTCGTATATTGAATGTCGTACTCAATCAAAATCATTTGCCATCTGGCTATCCTTCCGGAGAGAGCAGGTTTCTCAAAGATGTACTTGATTGGGTCCATCTTAGAAATCAACAGAGTGGTATGAGTCAACATATACTGTCTTAGCCGGTGAGCAGCCCATGCCAGAGTGCAACAAGTTTTCTTGAGCAGTGAATATCTGGTTTCACAGTCGGTAAACTTTTTTGCTCAGGTAGTAAATAGCATGCTCTTTTCGGCCAGACTCGTCATGTTGGCTCAAAACACACCCCATAGGAGTTCTCTAGTACTGTCAAATACATGATCAAGGGTCTTACTTCAATTGGAGGCATGATAATAGGAGGTTCTTGCAGATATTCTTTGATTTTGTCGAAGGCAGCTTGGCTTTCATCATTCCATCTGACTACTTGATCTTTCTTCAAGAGTTTGAAGATTGGCTCACAAGTAGCAGTCAAGTGAGATATGAAGCGGGAGATGTAATTAAGACGACCTAAGAATCCTATAACTTCCTTTTCAGAGTAGGGGAGTGGCATTTCTTGGATGGCCTTTACCTTGGCAGGATCAACTTCAATGCCTTTATTGTTGACAACAAAACCTAGAAGCTTTCCAAATCGAACTCCAAATATGCACTTGTTAGGGTTTAACCTCAACTTGTACTTTTTCAGCCTTTCGAATAGCTTGTACAGGTGATCGTGATGTTCCTCTTCAGTTTATGATCCGAAAATCATATAATCCATATATACCTCTATTTCATGATGGATCATATCATGAAAATAAACCTACCATATCTCTTTGATATGTTGCCCCTGCATTCTTCAATCCGAACGGCATGACCTTGTAGAAGAAGGTGCCCCATTGCATGACGAAAGTAGTCTTCTCCATGTCTTTGGGAGCCATCCTAATTTTATTGTAACCGGAGAAACCATCCATGAAAGAGAAGACTTTATGCTGAGCAGTATTATCGACCAAAACGTTAATGTGTGGTAGAGGGAAGTCATCCTTGGGGCTTTCCCTATTCAGATCCTTATAGTTTACACACATGTGAACTTTTCCGTCTTTCTTTGGTACTGGAACCACATTGGAAACCCATTGGGGATAAGATGTCACAGCTAGGAATCCTGCATCAAATTGTTTTATCACTTCAGCTTTTATCTTTTCAGACATGTCAGGCCTCATGCGACAGACTTTTTGTTTGAAAGGAGGACAATCTTCCTTTGTCGGCAGATGATGAACTACAATGTCGGTATCCAACCCTGGTATATCTTCATACGACCAGGCAAACACTTCCACATAGTCATGCAACATTTGAACCAACCTTCTCTTGAAACTTCCTTCTAGGTTAGCCCCGATCTTAACCTCTCTCTTGTCTGTCTCAGTACCCAGATTAATGACTTCAACCTGCTCTTTGTGCGGTTGGATAGCTTTTTCCTCTTGTAACAAAAGTCTGAATAGTTCTCCCAGTATTTCACAATCTTCCTTGCCTTCATCTCCAGATTGGTTAATTGGACATTCAAAGGCATAGTTGGCAACATGAGGGTCATTGGCAATGAGATCCAGAGTGGATGAGGACCTGCAAGAGTGTGTGTGTGCATGTAAGATACATGGCTATTTTGAAAAATGTATTTGAAGAAAAGAAAGACAATGAGAACAAATATTTGAATGCAAAAGAGTCCAATGATTTATATTGAATGATCATATGATAATATGAATATAAATAAAACCCTTGACAAATGGACCAAAGTGCCCCGGGCCAGGCACATGGCTTAAAAGTCATTAATAAATATTACAGACAAAATGTTCTTGAATTCAATAAAAAAGAAATAAACAAGTAGATTACTCCTCAATGAAGGAGATGGGCACAAAGTCTTTTGCATGCCTATTCTTAAGCTTTATTGTAGTAGGATACACCCAATCTTCAAATGCAACTTCCTCATCAGAGTCACCTGCATCGTTAACTTCATTGACACCCTTGTCATGTTTCGGCATAGGCGCGATGATTGCATTCGGAGTTGGAGGAGGATCAAATTCAACAGACTTGTTATCGATCAAGTCCTGAATTTTATTCTTCAGGGCCCAACATTGGTCAGTCTCATGCCTGGGGCTACTTGAGTGGTAAGCACATTTAGCGTTCGGGTTGTACTTTGGTGAAGAGGTGTCTGGATTGGTGGGAGGATCGCACAATGTCACTAAATTAGTCTTTAGCAATTGTTGTAAGGCTTGGGATAATGACATTCCTATCCATGTGAATTGTCTTCTCGGAGTCTCAAAATGTTAATGATTAGCAGATGGTCTTTGAGCAGGAGTTGGATTGGAGATTCTGACAACATTAACAGACGAATGATCATTCTTCTTGGTACGAGCCCTTGCCCCGTACACATCATTGATTTCCTTCTTTGCAGCTAAAGGTTTCTTTATAGGATTGGAAGTGGAGGCAGATGCCATGGGAATCTTCCCGCTTTTGATGCCACTTTCAACTCTTTCACCGGTTAAGATTAACTCGCTGAATCCAGAAGAGGAACATCCAACCAACAAGTTAAAGAATGGACCAGATAAGGTGCCCATAAACATGTCAATATGCTCTCTATCGGTCAAAGGTGGTTGAACCCTACTGGAAAGGTCTCTCCACTTTTGTGCATATTCTTTGAATCCTTCATTCTTCCCCTTGGTCATATCTTGCAACTGCACTCTTGTTGGCGCCAAGTCGGCATTATACTTGTACTGATGGTAGAAGGTGGTAGCTAAATCCTCCCAAGTATTGATGCGGGATCCATCCAACTGGTATAAACACTCTAGTTGCATTCTGGTCAATCTCTCTTGAAAAAAGTGAACCCAGAGTTTCTTATCAGTGGTGTGCGGCTGTATCTTGCGCACATAAGATTTCAAGTGAAGTTTTGGACACGAAACTCCATCGTACTTTGAAAAGACTGGTATTTTGAATTTGCGGGGAATGACAACCCCAGAGATCAAACCCAAATCATCAAAATCTAAACCGGGGACGGTTTGGATTTCAACAGCCTTCAATTTGTCTTCTAACTACTTGTACTTGACATCGGCGGGTGGATATTGCTTGTCAAAATAATCATCATCGGGCGCTTGATCATTAATACAGTCAGCCTGGGTACTCTTAACCTCACCAATCTGATTCTCGTCTTCTTCAAATGAGTCTTCCACTACCAAGATCTGACGAACTGACTGTTTGAACCTTCTGCCCATATTGACAAGGGCTTTCTTCTTGGGTTTCTTCTTAACTGCCAGCAATGCCATCATATCTTATTGCCCCTTGGCTAGGGCCAGTAGAGTCTCGGAATTGAGAGTTTTGTGCCTGAAGATCCTTCACAGTTTTCTCTAGATCCATCTTGCTGAAATAAACAACAGAAAGATAAGGAAACCTGTTATGAGAAAACCCGTCATGTTATGATGCATGGAAGATGTATATGCAAATGATTTCAAGGATTTATGAAATTTAAATTTATATAGACAAAAGAATGAACAAACGTCAATTTTCATTAATTAGTTCAAAAGATTACAACATGCATCTTGGGCTTACAAAATAACTTTCTAATATAAAAAGACCGAACACATCCTCTTCGGCACGAGATAGGTGTTCACACTTTGCTCTTCATGTAGCTTCTTCACAAGCTCCAAGACTCTTTTCTCGCTAGCATATAATTGAGCTTCAAAATTATCCCGTTCTTCCTTCAGCTGAATCCAACCCTTTTGCAAGTCTTCAAGAGAAGTAGGCATGTCGGAGTGGAAGATAGTTTACAGGACATCTCCTTCAACCACAGGTTCCATGACAATTGGTAAGATAGAGGGATAAGGCATCACAAGTTTCTGAGCACGAGCTCGTACCCACCTAAGTTAAGGCTCAAGGGGAATGGAATTCTTGTGTCCCAGCATCTTGCTATCCACTTTGCTTACCATCCTCCAAGCTCGTATAAACCTCTGACGGTAGCTTTGATCGTCGCTTTCGTAGTCGAATACCACTCCTTGGATGAGCATTTCATGTGGACCATCCCTTCGGGCATAACCAAACTATCGCAAGGCTAAGAAAGGTTTGTAATTGATACATCCTCTAATGCCCAGCAAAGGGACATTAGGGAATTCCCCACAACGGTTGATGATAGTAACGTTCTCCAAGGATTGAGAACACCAATGAACATCTGAATGTCTGAGCGTCATCAACTTATGGGACCACCTCAAACCTTGATTGTTCTTTAATACAGATCGGGGAAGATGCGAAATAAACCATCTTGCCAAGAGAGGAGTGCAACACATGAGGATCCCTCTCTTCCTCATAGTGCGAGAGTGGAAAGAATGTTGGATATCTCCCAACAAAGTAGGCACCGGATTGCGAGACATGAAGATTTTGACAGTGTTTACATCTATAAGTTGGTCAGGGTTTGGAAACAAAACCATCCCATATATGATAAGGGCCAAGATTTCTTCAAAATCTTGTAAGTCCAAAGAGTTCCAACAATCTTGAGCTTTCTCGAACAAGAACTTGCCTAAGAAACCTTTGACACCACTCCTTGTTTCCAAATTAGTTGTGATATCAGATTGTTGCAAGTGTAATGCTTGGGTAACCTCTTCAAGTTTTGGATCTCTTTCCATACCGTTGAAGGGTAGTTGATTGAGAATGGGAATCCTCAAGAGTTGAGAGAATTCTTCCAAAGTTAGTACAAGTTGACAATCGGGAAAAGTGAAGCAATGGTGTAAAGGATCAAAGAATTGAAAAAGCACCTTCATCATATCTTCATCAGTGTTGGAGGTAATCAAGCTTAAGAGGTGACCATGTCTTTCGATGAATGAAGAATTCTCGAGAACCCTTGATGCTAACTCTTTGAGTTGAGGAGGGATTCTCACGAGATTGACTTGGATAGTATTCCCGTGGATAGAAGCCATATCCTATAAAACAGAACAAAGATAAATCCCAATAATCCTTGAAATGGTTAGTGAGAATGAGTATGATGTTATGATGTTTATGATGTTACGTATAAGTAAATATATACAAACAAATAAAACAAGTCCTTAGGTTTAGGCTTGAATGGAGTCTCATAGGTAGATACCCTCTTGAAGCTTAGTTGGCTCAAACTTGTCCTAGAAATAGTAACCGAGTTCTAAGGGATCTCAATATCACCAATATGTCTTATTGGGCATTGTTTTAGCGTTAGCCTCTTTCACGACGATCAAAATATCCCGAGAAGTCAAATCTCAATGAGTGTAGTATCGAGTATAAATCAACTTAGGACTGCACCAAAGCCGGTTATCTCACTACATCCTAATGGAAAAGTTGGTCAAGTAAAGTTTCTAAAGTCAGTTAGTGATTCATGACACCACACAACGGCCCCGTATTCTCCTTGACTACTCAAGGGCTACCGATACCCTCAAATTTGTCACACTAACATAGCTATTGCTTAGACCATATCGGTATACCCCGCACAGTTCCACAACGTATTGCTACTTACCTATAAGGTATCCAAAATTCGGGTAGAGGATTTAAAACAAGCCCAAACAAGGAACCAAAATGTAAAGCAAACAAGTCAAACAAATGAAAGCAAATAAAGGTGATCTAGACCTAAGGTAACCCCACTTTTAAGTATTCCCCAGTAGAGTCGCCAGTTCTGTGATACGGTGGGAGAACTGACTTGGGTGTTTTGCATTTTATCACAAATGTTGCGATTAGCAAGAGTCGCCATCGACTATTCTTTTATCCAAAAGGAAAGGATGAAAAGAACAAGAAAGACCTTTGATATTATTTCTTGAGTTCGGGGGGTAGATTATGAAAAGGGAATGTGTTAGCACCCTTTTCATCCATAGTTATCTACGGGATCTTAGTTGCTTTCTAGATCACTTGTTTTGTTTGAAAAAATGTGCTTTGTGTGGTTTTTGAAAGTATTTTGAAAAGGAGAATTCGTTTAGGCAAACTTTGTAATAGTTCTCGTTCGTAAGAACGTATACAAAGTGTTGGGCTTTTGAAAATATTTCATGTTTGGAAAATGTTTTGAAAGTGCTTGGTGTTTGTTTTTGAAAATAAGCAAGGGTGTTTGATTTGAAAGTGAGCAAGCAACTAGGAACAATCTACCTAATCAAAAGTCTTTGTTCATTTCTTCCTTCCTTTGATATTTCTATCTTACTATTGATTGGTAAGAAGCCTTATCTTTGGATGTAAAGAGGCGGGCGCAAGTCATCGTATAGCCATGATAGCAATGTTGTGAGATATCTTAGCATTTCTCTTTGAGGGACTAAGATCATTTTGAAAGGCAACATTGATAGCGTCATCGAGGGACTATGATCTTGTATTTTTTATTTCTTTTTGCTAAGATATCCCACATGCATAACATGGCTATTTTTGTAAGACAACAAAGTGGAATTACCCTAAGGGTGTAAGTGTGCAAGTGTATTTGATTTACATGCATTATTTTGTCTTGAATTAGGGTTTGCTACTTGTTAGTTTTAGTCTTTCCATACAAACCCTAATTACTAGCATTTATATAAAGCGATAAATTGCGGAAAATAAAATTACTACGCTATTACGTCATTAGGGGAGGGGGTGTACAAATTTACAAATGGAGATTTTGCAAGAAAATTAAACCTAATTATCTATTACAACCATATTGAATAATATACAAGAATTGAATAAATAATGTACAAGGATATAAATAAAAAAAGAAAATGATTTTTTTATTTGGTTTTCAATGAAAGGGTTTTTACCTAATTAAAGAAAATGATTAATTAAAATTAAACAAAATTAAACCTAAACTAGTTAATAAAGAAAATAAGTTAAAACATTTTTTAGGGTTTTTTTATGAAAGGTTTTAAATTAATAATAATAATAATGAAAAGCAATTAATTAAAAGAAACCTAAGTTCTAAATTAATTTTAAATGAAAAAAGAAAAATAATAATTAAACCTAAATCTAAATATTAATTATTTAAAAAAAATTAATTTGTTAAGAAAATGCTTTGTTCTTTTTTGTTTTATAAGAAAATAAAATAAATAAGGGTAAATAATAAATAAAAATATTGTTTATATTTTTTATTAATAAAGATAATAATAATAATAATAATAATAATAATAATAATAATAGTAATAAAAATAAATAATAAAGAAAATGAAAATATAATATAAAATATAAAAGAAAACAAATAAAATGAAAAATAAAATAAAAATGGTTTGGGTCAGGTGTGCAAAAGTAACTGGCAGGGTGAGAAGCTAGCAAAAACAAAAGCCCAACAACTTGAAGGCCCATGCGTCTATTTGACAAAAAAAAGGGGAAAATGTTGAAAAATTCAGCAAAAGGTAGCGCTAGGACTTGAACCCCTGGCCCTCAGCATACACACGCGCTACCTTTGCCATTGGGGTTGCTGTACATCCGTTAACTTGTATCAAACCATAAATATATATTACAAATCAAGTCCATGGCCTGAACTTCATCTTCAACCTCACGCCCAGCCAGATAACCTGTATCTTGCTTATTTCTCAATGAAAATAAAAATTGCAAACATGAAAGTGGTTCCATTTGTTCTCATGAATCCAACCATATAAATATCATAAGCTATAAATCAAAGATGAATGAGAATTTTGTTGGCCCTAATTTGAACCCTAAATTTTCCAGAAATTTCAATCTTAAAATTCTCTAAGCTCAAGCCATATAAATGAAATCTATGGATATGTACAGTTTCAGGGCAATGATATCTACATTTTATCTTTGAAAATGCAAGCCTACAATGCCTAAATAATGAGATGAAAAGTCAGAAAACTCACCTTGCAGCTGGAGATCGTGTTTTGAGTTAGAGCTTGATTCAAGTTGTTGTGATGATCAGGTTAGCTTCCTCAAGTTCCCAGGAAGCTAATGTAATGGTTAGCTTGATTAGAGAGTGGCTGAAATGATCTGGAGAAGTCCACTTGCAATGCTCTTTTTTTGGTTATGGAAGTTGATGAAGATGGTGTTACAGTTGGGAAACAAGGACATGGATTAATTATATTTGATGTAAGGAAGCTTTGAAAATTATTTTGGGGGAAAACACACGATGGAAATAGAAGATATAAGTTCAAGGTTAGAACCGACACAAAAATGGAGTTTGTGTGCAATTTCTGGCTAGAGGGAGTTTAGGAGAATTTTCAGGCTTGCAAAATCGTGTCCTAAGTTGCATAATAGTGTCTCAATTTATAGGAAAAGGTTTTGAGAGCTTGGGGTGATCAGAAGTACAAGTTCACGTGTTATGGCTCTTTGGCTTGTTTTTGAAGCAAGCTTGATGCACATTGTCCCAATGCATAGTACAAGGCTATCTAGAGTGGTTACAAGATTTAAACATGTTTATCTAACTTTGTATGTTGAATGTGTGCTGAACAAACAAGTTAGAAGCTCAAGACAAGTTGACTTTGTGATTAAAGTAACTTTTCAAGAATGGAATGGTAACTTTGTGCAATAAATGGAAATGCAACTTGGATAATGGCTCAAATGCTTGGACAATGGCTCTATCAGTTGTGTAAACATTTAATTATTGAGTGTTTAGCAAGTTTGAAGCCTACGAAGCAAGATTTGTACAGCATGCTTGAATATTGGTTCAAGTGTTCTTCACAAATGTGCCTTGCAAAACAAGAATGAAACCCTAACTTCTTGCCTTCGATTCTCCTTGCTCAAGTATGATTTCAATGACTTCTTGGATATTTTGGAAATCTTGTAACATCCTCTACAACCTCTATGTTGGACATTTTTGAAGATTCATCTTGGAACTATGTGAAAAATTTCCATGAAGTTAGGTCAAAATCCTGCCTAAACTAGGGCAAAATTTCACTAAGTTTTCAAGTATCATGAACATGTCTTCACAAAATCATAACTTGAAATCATACATTTATAGAAAAAGTTGAGTTCTACAATGTTTTAGATCTCATTGAGATCTACAACTTTCATGTTGGAAGTTTCCTTTGAATCATCTTGCATCATGGTGTAAATTTGGCTCAAAGTTATGAAAAAATATGAACTTTCCAACACTTAGAAACATTTCTAACTTTAGAAATTTTGACTTTTCAAAATGAAATATTGACTTTTTGATTACTTGATGAACAAGTTTCATATTTTGACATGTCTTGGTGAATTGTGATCTTTGGAACTTGATTTTGACCAAAAAGTCAAAGTTTGACTTTTCAGTGTACAATTGACTTTTCATCAGTTGACTGGAATTCATTTGTCAATAAATTAATCTTAAGAGATGTTTTGAGCCATTCCATTAGGTCAAAATGAAGTATTTGAATCCTTGATATCATGCCTTGAATCATTAAGTCATTTGTTAGGTAAAAAAATCAAAAATTGCACCTTCTCAGTCAAAACCCTAATTTTGACCATTTTGCCCTTTTGATGATCTGATCAAATTTCTTGAGGAATTGTGATCCAAACTTGATCAAATGACATATATGAGTTCATGATGTTGATATGGATTAAAAATTATGAAGTTTGACTGTAAATTGACCATAATTGACCTTTCCCCAATACAGTTGATTTTAGGTCATCTGGTCAATTGACTGGGCAAAAATGTGATCCAGGACTTGAAACTTGACATGAGCAATCTTGAGGGTCCAAAATGATCCATGAAAGTCATATGGGGCATTAAAATTCCATTTATCCTTGTGCAAACTCAAACCCTAATTTTCAATCATCAGTGCTTGAGGAGGTGTCTTGAGCTGATCAAACCTTATGCAGTCTTGAATTAAAGGAGATCTTGTGAGAGATTACTTGAGAAATGAGAGGGAAAATTTTGGGGTACAAAACTTTGAGATTACAGTCAGGGGGATGCCCCAGATTTTTTCTTAAATCTCCTTCGTAGGTTTTGACTTACTGGGCTTTTCTTTTTGAGAGATAATGACTGCCTATGTGATAGGGAACCATCGTCGTCTTTTGATTCCAAAGGAATGTTTTTTTTGATGTCATTCGTTATATGCGAAGTGAAAGCTTGCGACTGAACGTACATTTGAATTAACTGAAAGACTACTGTTGTACCCCAAATTTCCTTCTCATTCCTCAAGGATTTTCTCACAAGATCTTCCATGACTCATGTTTGCAGCACTAATACCTCAATTTAGGTTTGTAATTAGCACAAGGGCAAAATGGTCAAATGCACACTGAAAAGTCAAACTTTGACTTTTGGATCAAAATCAAGTTTCAAGAATCACATTTCATCAGGACATGTTAGAATATGAAGGTGTTTCATCAAGAAAATCAAAAGTAAAAAATTACTTTTGAAATGTCAGAATTCTAAACACTTAGGAATTTTTGTGTTAAGAAATATGATAAATTCAGAACTTTTGGCCAGATTTTCATCATGATGCAAGAGGATTTAGGAAGAAATTCTGACACAGGAGTTGTAGATCTCAATGGGATCTAAAACATTGCAGAACATAACTTCTCCTAGAAATGCTGGGATTTCAAGTTATAAATCTTTGAAGACACATCCAAAACATTCAGTAAATTCTGAGCATCTCCAAGTTAGAATTTGGTTAGAACTTCTGGGCCAGTTCTCACGTAGGTACGATCATAGTTTGCAAGAGTAATTCAAAGAGGATTTACAAAGCATGTTACAAGATTTCTGAAAAGTATGGGAACTCCTTCAGATCATGCTGGAGCAGGGGGAATCAAAGATCAGAAGTTGGACATTTGTTCTTAATCCAAGTTACGTTCATGTTGAACTTCTGATCCAGATTCAAGCTAGGTTGTATAATCTCAGGTTACAGGTCTTCCGGTTTGTTAAATCTCATCATCATTTAATGCTCACACCCACTTTTTAGTCTTTATCCAAAGGATCTTCCCACGTGTGGCATAGAAGTACCACTGCTGTCCTTGAAAAGCAAACTTTTGTATAAAGTTTATGATGGGCCCATGCTTTACTTTTGCTTCTAAGTGTACTTCTCCATAAATCATGCCTACAAACTTAGATTAGGCGCGACTAAAGCTGCTAACCATTCTATTTTGCTTTGAACCATGCTTGTCTAAACTTGCTTCAAGAACAAGTCAACTATCCATAACACATGATGGTTGTACTCTTGACTTATCCAAGCTTCTAAATCCTTTACCTATAAATTAAACTTCATTTGCAACTGTTAAAGAGGTTGAAGATTTGAGAAAAATCCCTGAAACCTTGTTGAAATTTCCCAAGAACCTGAAACTACAGCCCAAACACAAAACCTGCTAGTTTTCTAATTTCTGCATTCAAACTCCAATTTTTCTTGTGTGTTTCTAGACTAAATCATCCATACATGTTTCTAGAATACATATAGAAGGTTTCCCAACTTCTTTTTTCAGACTATAAAACAATATTCACCACTCTCTATTTCAAAAACAAGAATTTTGCACCTTGACTGCTCCAGAACTTTCCCACCACTCATAGCTCAAGTTAAGAGTTGCCTTAGCTTTCTGAGAACTTGAGGAAGCTGACCAGAACATCACAACAATTAGAACCAGGATCTAGTTCACAGAACATTTTCCAACTGCAAGGTAAGCTTCTTCTGACTTTTATCACATTACTTAGGTATTGTTAGGCTTGCATTTTGAAAAATACAATGTAGACATCCTGGCTCTGATTCTGTACATATTCATAGATTTCATGTATTTTGCCTAAGTAGAGAGAATTTCATATCATAACTTCTTGAGAAAATTAGGGTTCAGAATTAAGATTAGCAAAATTCATGCTTGCTGCTGGTTTACAGTTTTGATGTTTCGTATTTCTGAAACCTTGATGAAATCTGCCATAACTGCTATGTTTTGCATTTTCCATTTTGTTGAGAAATGACTAAGTTACAGATATTCTGGTTGGCATGGAGAAGGAGATGAAGTTCATCATCAGAACTTACTTTGTAATATATGTTTAAGTTTTTGATTTTAATACCGGATGTATAGCCACCCCAGTGGTAGAGAGCGCGCACATAAGACATTAGTGTTAAGGGTCCTGAGTTCTAGCCCCAAAAGCACCTTTTTATGTTTATTTCTTGACATTTTATCCCATTATTTGTCAAACAATAACCATGGACCAGAACTTCTAGATAAACCCCCTCCCATTTGTTTGTCAAAGTAGTAATCCTGGACCAGAACTTCTATATATTCCCACCCAACAACATTGACACCTCATTTTCCCATTATCAGAACTTATAGGTTTCCAGTTACACTAGAACTTCTAGGCTCTCTCAAACAACCAGAACTTCTGACCTGCCAATGACATTAGAACTTCTAAATTCCCAGTTGCGCTAGAACTTCTAGACCCCCTTAGAAATCATAACTTCTAGGCTTTCCTTTGTTCCTAGTAACCCTGGAATGTCAGTGCATCTGGATCCAAAACTACTGACCTTCCTTTTTTCTAACATTTGATTTCTGATTTGCAGTGTGCCTGAGTCAAAACTTCTGCTCTCTCCTCTTTCAGCAACACGCTGATCCTGACTCTTACTCCCTTATTATTTTTATCATCACTTTATTTTCATTAATCAAAAACACCAAAAAAATACTTTACATATTCACCTTCTTTATTTTATTTCTTTTAAAACAAAAAAGACTAAAGATATTTTCTTAAGCAACTTTATTTATTTTCTTAATAAAACAAAACAAGTCTATTTTACATTTCTTGTACATTATTTTAATATGGTTGTAATAGATAATTAGGACTTTAATTTCTTGGAATCCCCATTTGTAAATTTGTACACCCCATCCCCCTAATGATTGTAATAGCGTAGAATATTTACTTTCCGCAAATTATCGTTTTCATATAAATGCTAGTAAAGTAGGATTTGTAGGGAAAGATAAAATAAACAAGTAGACAACCCTTAATCAAAGACTAAATGCATGAAATAAAAACACTTGCACACATGCACCCCTAGGGTTAAATCCACTTGTTGCCTTATGAAAAATGGTCATGTTATGCACGTGAGATGTCTTATCAAAAGCAATCAAAATTATAAGATCATAGTCCCTCATTGACACTTCGAATGTTTCCTTTCAAATGATCTTAGTCCCTCAATAGAAATGCTAAGATATCTCACAACATTGCTATCATGTCTATACGATGACCCATGCCCGTCCCTTTACATCCAATGATGAGGCTTCTTATCAAACCAATGGTAAGATAACAACACCTAAAGGAGGAGGAAAAGAACAAAGACTTTTTGAGTAAGTAGAAACGTTCTTAGTTGCTTGCTCGTTTTCAAAACAAACATCTTTTCAAACACACACAAAACACTTTCCATGAAATATTTTCAAATGTCCAACACTTTGCATACATTCTTATAGAGACGAGAATCATTACAAAGTTTACCTAAACGAAGGCGCTTTTCAAAACTTCTTTCAAAAACCACCACAAAGTACACTTTCAAACAAAGTAAGTGATCTAGGAAGCAACTAAAAGCCCATAGATAACTATGGATGAAATGGGTGCTAACACCTTCCCTTTTCATAACCTACCCCTCGAACTCAAGAAAATCATCTCAAAGGTCTTTCCTGTTCTTTTCACCCTTTCTTTTATTTGGATAAAAGAAAAGTCGGTGGTGACTCTTGCTATCCGCAAAAATTGCGATCAAACGCAAAACATCCAAACTCAGTTCTCCCACCGTGTTACAACTACCATGCCCCTTGATTAAAGTTTTCATTTTGTGTGAAAAAGAAAACTCCTACTTCTTAAGCTCAAAGGGGGTTGACTAGGGATTATCCTCCTTATAACTCCAGTGTTTAGGAATTGAAACAACACATGTACATTGTCAGGAAGGTCTGTCCAAAAGCATACTGTATGAGATTATGGCATTGTTTTCGTCATCCTCCCTCTAAAGGCTTGCAACTTTTTGAAACCAGAGTTGAATATCATAAAGGGAGTAAAAGAATAATTTAAATATGATGAAAACAAATGGATTAATTCAAGACAAACATATGCAATGCATTAATGAAACAAAGTTTAACATTAATAGATAAGTGTTTGAACAATAAAAGCGATTACAATTGAAAATTCAAAAATGAAAAATAAGCTCTCAATGATTTAGCATAGGAGCAGTGATCACGTCGGGAGTCTCTAGAGGGTCGAAATCAATCTCCTTGGCGTCAATCATGTTTTGAATCTTGTATTTTAGCGCCCAACAATCGTTAGTATCATGCCCAGGACTTCCAGATTGATAAGCACATATTGCATCAGGATTGTAGTTAAGAGAATAAGTTTTAGGGTTTGGATGAGGTCCTATCAACGTAATCAGATTCATTCTCAACATGTGTTGCAATGCTTGAGACAGTCGCATGTTGATGTTGGTGTACTGCCTTTCTTGGTACTTTACCCTACGCCTATTTCCCTATCATTGTTGAACAAGTGTAGGATTAGATATCAGGATTGCCCCCACGTATTGGTTGTGGTTACTCTGGTTATGACCTTTTTGATTGTACGCAGCATCAGACTCTTTCTTCCTATTAAAAGGTTGTTTCCCTGCACTTGAAGATGCACCCCTTTGGATTTTATCGTTTTTGATGCCAACTTCAATTATTTTTCCAGTCAGTATTAGCTCGGTGAACCCGGCCGAGGAGCTTCCGATTAGGTGATTGAAGAAAGGTCTCGTCAAAGTTCCAATAAAGATATCAATTAGCTCCCTGTCAGTTAAGGGTGGCTGCACACTGCTTTCCAGGTCTCTCCATTTTTTAGCGTATTCTTTGAAGCCCTTGTTGGAACCCATGGTCATATTTTGCAACTGCACGCGAGTTGGTGCAAGATCAGCGTTGTATTAGTACTACTTATAGAAAGAAACATATATATCCTCCCAGATGTGAATGTGGGAACTCTCCAATTGATAGAACCACTCAAGTTGCATCCCAACTAAGCTCTCTTGGAAGAAATGGACCCAGAGCTTCTGATCATTGGTATATGGTTGAATCTTGCAGACATAAGATCACAGATGCATCATAGGACAAGAGACCCCATCATACTTGGAAAAAGCAGGAATCTTGAATTTCGGTGGGATAACCACTCTAGAAATAAATCCTATTTCTTCAAAGTCCAGACCAGGTACTCTCTGGATTTCCATGGCGTTGAGACGATCCTCCAGTTGTTTGTATCTGTCGTCCGTAGGAGGATACTGTTTTTCAGCATAGTCAACATCTTCTTCGTTAGATCCCAGACTGTGGTTCCCTTCTTTTGTCTGATTGTCCCCCTCAGTTGACAGAGTTGCGAATTCTAGAGCTCGCTCTTTTGATCCTTTGAACCTCCTTCACAAGTTCAGGACGCCCACTAACTTCTTTGTCTTTGAGAAGAAGAGTCTTCAGGTCCTCTTGCCCTTTATCCAAAGTCAGGAACATTTGTTGGAATTGAGCATTTTGTGCTTGAAGATCCTTCATTGTATGTTCCATATCCATCTTACTGAAATAAACAGTAGGAAGATAAGGAAACCTGTATGGGAGAAACTTGTCATCGTATGATGCATTGTATGTGGATGCATGTTTTCAAGGATCTCGTGGGGTAAACACAAGAAGATGTTAGAAGTTGAATTTTGATCAACAACTTTGACTGGAGAACTTTGTATTGGTGGATGTCCTTCCATGAGAATCAAGCTCACCATGTCAAGTGGGTCATAGCCCTTGACTCAAGTTACCATGCTTTGGTTTTTGACAACTTTTGGTTAGAGAAGAATAAATCCTCTTACCCCTTGATAGACGACTGATTCATCATGACCCTACATCATAGGCCCTTGAGATCCTTGAAATGGTTATTGAAAATTCTATGGTATGATGTCACGATGTTATGTACAAGTATGCAAAGCAAGCAAGTTGTTATGTACAAATAGTCATACATATATTATTGTACCCCAAAAGTTGCCCTCCCATATTTCTCAAAACGTTTCAAGAAAAATTCACAAGTCCAACCCGACGCGTCTCAGGTGTTCTTTCGCCAAGATATCTCTGATAACGTATTCTCAAATTCAGGTTCGGCTCAAGAGTCAATTCTTTAAAGAAGGTATCCAACTGTGTGAGTTTTCTCGAAGAAATATGGTGAAAAAAGTGTGCTGAAAGTGCAGTTTTTACGCGCTAAAAAATTCATAACTTGAAGATCGTGGCTCGTTTTGAACCCGTTCCGGTGGCAAAAATTCCGTCTTGATGTCATCTATGTTTTCATCTCTCACGGCTGGAAGCCAATTTCAATCAGAAAGTCTTCAAAAATGTGGATTTATCAAGTATTTTCGTACAGAAAATTTGTGATAGAAGTTTATTTGCGTCATGTTCAAAAAATCATAACTTGGTCTATTTTCATCGTATCGAGCTGGTTCCAGCGCCAAAATTTCAAAAATTGAGTTGTCTACATTTTCACAGAAGGTATTGAGTTCAAACGGTATCCAAAAGGCCTTCGTTTTTTGCTCAGAGTGCGTGACACGCCGAAAATCCTGAATGCTGAATATTATTTCATCTGGGCCGAAACTTTGAAAATTCATAACTCGGTCAATTTTTATCAGATTCGGCTCATATTTTTACACAAGGTCACTGACTCATAGATCTACAACTTTGCTTCAAAAGTCGAGACCGGATTATACTCCGATCAATACCAGTTTTTTATTGAAGAACGTGTCAGAGTCGACACTGGAGCCCAAAATAAGTTTGTCTGAGCTGAAACTTCAGAAATTCATAACTAATTCACCTTTTATCCGATTGAGCCAATTTTCGGACAAGTGTTAGTTCTCGATGTCGGATACATTTTGTTTTCACATTTCAACTTCAAAAATTGCACTTAAGTCCCTGCGATTTAGCCTGGAAAGTGACGAACTCAAGTGAATATTGGAGGCCCAATTGCACATTCAAAGCCTGTTTTCTTTGCTCTAATTTCCATTATATAATCTCATTCTTTTCACACAAATAAAAGGAGGGAGAGAGAAGAAAAAAACCCTTGCCATAACGCTGTCATAATATCAAATTATTTCAAAAACCCTAAAACCTTGAAATCCTTATTACAAATCCCTCTCTCACTACAAACAATCCATCCCGGTTACAAACCAACAACTCACTACTTCTTCAATAAGGGTAAGGCTGACTTGATCTCCATGAACAAAAGGGCATAAAAGCATTCATGTCACTACTTTTCCAGTAAGGGTAAGGTTGATTTGATCTCCATGATCAAAAGGGTATAATCATTCATACATGTCATATTGGCCTAAACATTAAATTTCTTCATATATTGGCTTTATTTGTATTTTATGATATATAGTAATTTATTTAATGCGTTCATGAGATTCAGCACTGCAGATTTAGACAGGATCCCATGCAGGTTCATTAATTAACATTGAGGCCAAAACACAAATGGGCAAAAGCCAAAACACAAATGGCCAAAACATAACAACTTACACATGACACCAATACATGACGAGGCAGACATCCTGAGAAGGTTAAGGAACGTTGAGGCCAGAACACAAATGGCCAAAAGCCAAAACACAAATGGCCAAAACAAAACAGTTTACACATGACGCCAACAACTGTTTCACCCCTCCAATCAGGCCCGTATACTCCTAAACTCTCTCTCTATTTTTATTATTTTCCTTTAATTAATTAATCGTTATTCTTTTTATTAATCACTAACCAATTAACATTTTTTCCTAATAAAATCAAAAAACACAAAAAATATTTTATTTATTAAAATTAACTTCATCACTTTTATTTTTGTAAATAAATTAATTTAATCAATTTAGCTTTAATTAGATTTAACTTTTAGTATTTTTTGCAATATTTAAAATCAATTTAGAATATTAGGTTTTTATTAGCATTAATTCAATTTATTTTATTTCTTTAAAAACTCAAAAATCCAAAAATATTTTCATTATTTAATTTAATTTAATTGTTCATTTAATTTAATTCTATTTAATTCAAAAATAAACAAAATTCCTTTCTTTAATAAAAAAGGGTCAAAACCCAAAAAAAACTTGCATCCGATTTAATTTCCCGCACGCGATCCATTTTATCATATTATTGTATCTATTTCCCGGAATGTAATAGGTTTTAATTAGGACTTTAATTATTTATCGTTTTATTTTACTTTCCGCATTTTAATTTCAAGGGTTATTTTTGGCGATGTAAATACCCGACGTCTTGTAATAGTTTAGATTTAATTTCCGCAATTTAAATTCCACAACTATTAACTGTTAGATGTTTGATAAATAGGGAATGCATGACAAGATCAAATGTATGAACTTAAAATCAACATAGCTCACCCATGACATGTACAAAGATAAAATTAACTGAAAACAATACACTCGCACATGCCACTCTGAGGGTACACCTCACTTGGTTGCCTCGAACATGGTCATTGAGTATAGGAAGTTTTAGAGGTCGTCCTTTTGTCCAAAGATCATAAGTTGCCTCGAAACAGTTGCCTCGGAAAAAATGATCTAAGACATTAGGGTTACCACTAAGGCGTCCTAACATTGCTTTAGTGGCCACACGTCCCTTAAATCGAATTGACCCGAAAACTCCAACGATGGTGCTACCTACTCCTCAATAGTGGGATAGCATTGTCGAAAGGACATTTGCACAGTTTAATTCCTTTTTGAGTAGGTAGATGTTCTTAAGTACTTGCCCTTTTTAAAACAAAAACAAACTTTTCGCACTTACACTCTCTTCAAAAGAAACAAAACTCTTTTCAAAACCCACAATCACAAAGAAAAGCAAATTTTTGAAAACATAGTGAGCAAGTACCTAAGAGCCCGTGGATAACCATGAATAGAAAGGGTGCTAACACCTTCCCTTTCTATAATCTACCTCCCGAACCCGAGAAACATCTCAAAAAGGAATTTTTCTGTGCTTTTGTCCTTTCCTTGTTGGATAAAATAAAAGACGGTGGCGACTCTTGCTTACCGCGACATTTTGCGAAAACAAACGCAAACGCAAACCAGCATTCCAAAACAGTCAGTTCTCATTCCCACCGATCACAGAACTGGCGACTCTGCTGGGGATTCTAAATAAGTGAGGTGTACCTTAGGATTAGATCACTATGTTTTCAATTGTATGCCTTGTATGCTTTAATTTTGTGGGCTTGTATCGGAGTTTCATAGATCCTAACCCAGATCTGGGGTACCCTTTTTTAGGTAAGTAGCAATAAACTGTGAGGGACCTATCCGGCGTAGACCGACACGGGTGAAGCAGTAGCTACGTTGGTGTGACACCTTGGTCTGTACCGATATCCCTTGTGTTGGAACGAGGTGAATATGGGTCTTCTGAGGAGTCATTAAGCACCAACTGACCTTAGAACCTTAAATTGACCAACTTGGCCATAGAACAGTAGCAGTATGCTACGCTCATTGAGGCTAAACTCTCGCGATGGTTCCGGCTGCAAGAAAAGGTTGCCAAACTGGAATTATGACCGATCGAGGGTAGTCAGTGATATTGAGATCCTCTAGAACCCGGTTACTATTTCTAGGACAGGTCTTAACCAACTGAAACTGAAAGAGGGTAGTACCTAAACTTCATGCCAGCCTGAAATCTAAGGGCTCTCTTGTGTGACTTGTGTGCCTTTACCATGTTTGCCTTTTGTGAATACTTGTGGTGTGCCTCTATCATAACATCATAACATCATAACATTGCATACATCCTGCATAAGGACTAACCCATTTCAAGGATCTCAAGGGTTTGTGATGCAGGTCATGATGAACCAAATGTCTAGCAAGGGGCAAAGGGGATTTATTTTCCTCTAGCCAAGGTTGTTGGAGATCAAAACATGATAACTTGAGTCAGGGGCTATGACCCACTCGATATGGTGAGCCTTGACCCTTGAAGAAGGACTCTCAGCAACATGAAGTTCCTTCAGTCAAGCTACAAAATTCAAATTCTAACAATTTTCTTGTTTACCCCGCGAGATCCTTGAAAACATTGCATACATATATCATACATATCATTGCATTACAGGTACCCTTTTTACAGGTCACTTATCTTCTTCGCTGTTTATTTCAGCAACCATCATGTCTACTGAACCTTCCACTGAACAAGCTATCAAGGCCCTCCAGGCCCAGAATGCCCAGTTCCAAGAGTTGGTTATGAGCCTAACCAAGGGTCAACAGGAGTTGAAGACTCTGATTCTGAAGAAGAAGAAGAAGAAGAAGAAGAGGACCGTCTTGTTCAACACTGGACGCAGATTTGGGAATAGACTACAGAATGAGGTTGAGCTGACCACCTCATCTGTAGGCAAAGACAGTCCACAAGAGAGAAGGGTTCCTAGTCCTGTGGTCTCTGACAACGAGACGGATTATGATGAAGAACAATATCCTCCTGCTGAGGATAGGTATAAACAGCTGGAGGACCGCTTAAGTGCTATGGAGATACAAAATGTGCCCGGGTTGGACTTTGGAGACCTAGGCTTATCCTCTGGGGTGGTGATTCCCCATAAATTCAAGGCACCTGCTTTTGCCAAATACGACGGAGCCTCCTGCCCAAAGTTGCACCTCTGGTCGTATGTAAGGAAGATCCAACCTTACACTGCTGACAAGAATTTGTGGATCCATTTCTTCCAGGATAGTCTTTCAGGGACTCAACTCGAATGGTTCTATCAGCTGGATGGGGCCAGTATACGTAACTGGGAAGACTTGGCTACTGCGTTCTATAAGCAGTATCAGTATAATTCCGACCTTGCTCCTACGCGTACCCAACTCCAGGGTATGTCACTAGGGACGGGTGAAGGATTTAAAGAGTACGCTCAAAAGTGGAGAGACCTTGCCGGAAGGGTGCAGCAACCTTTAACTGACCGTGAACTTGTTGATATGTTTCTGGGGACCCTGTCTGGTCTGTTCTTCAACCATTTGATTGGAAATTCTTCAGCCGGGTTTACAGACCTTATCTTGACTGGTGAAAGAATTGAAGCTGGCATCAAAAGCGGGAAGATTCAAGAAGCTACACCTTCCGATGCTTAGAAAAAGCCCTACAATGGGAAGAAAGAGTCAAATGCTCTGTATGGTCAAAAGAGTCGTCATGACCAACCCGTAGGAGAAATCTTGATCTCTAATCCTACGCCTGCTCAACAAAGACAGGGGCATCAACGTAAGGAGGTCGCACCTAAAAGACAATTCACTAAGATCAACATGTCACTGACTCAAGCACTACAGCAAATGTTGAAGGCAGGGCTGATTACATTAAGGGCTCCTCTCCGGAATCCAAACACTTCCGCTCCTACCTATCATCCCAATGAAAGGTGTGCATACCACACTGACAGTCTGGGACATGACACAAACAACTGTTGGGCCCTGAAGAATAAGGTTTAAGACATGATTGATGCCAAGGAAATCCAGTTTGACCCTCCAGAGACTCCAAACATAATCACTGCTCCTATGCCAAATCATTGAAGGCTTTTGTTTTATTTGAATTTTCAAGTTGTATTTTTCTTTGCTTATTCAAACAATTATTGTCATGGAAAATTTTTTTATTTCATTAATGCATCGCATATGTCTGTTTTGAATCAATCCATTCGTATTCACTATATTCAAATTGCTTTCATTTTTTTTGATGTCCAACTCTCGATAAAAAAATTCTAAACCTTTTGAGGGAGGATGACGAAAATGATACCACGATATTTACAGTATGCTTTTGAACAGACCCGGCTGATGAAGTACAAGCATTGTTTCAAATCCTAAACAGTGGAGTTATAAGGAAGATAATCCCTAGTCACCCCCTTTGAGCCAAAGAAGTTGGAGTTTTTCTTTTTGCAAAAATTAAAACCCTTAATTATAACCTGGGGCAGGGTAGTTCTCTCAGTTGATCCAGGTGCACAATAAATGGCATCAAAGAAGTCCTTCCGAGACAAAAAGACAGTGATGGTTCCCTATAATCGTCAAGACAGGAAGTCGTTATATTTCAAAAACAAAAGCCCAATAAGTCAAAACCTATGAAGGAGACTTACAAAAAACTGGGGCATCCCGCTGACTGTAATCACAAAAGAAACAATTCAGGCAAAAAGACAGGGATAATAAAATCAAAAAAGAAAGAGGTCCTACAGACTCTCAACAAAATGACTGCCTATTCAAAATAAACTATCAGTATCCGAACCATCACCGGAATATCAGAGCAAAGACTCAAACAAGATCTAATGCACGATTAGCTGAGTTTAGGTTTGAAGAACATCACGAAGAATGGGTGGGTACAAATAAAATTTGAGCCTTTATCCTTTGTTTCTTAAATCGTGAACCAGGCCACGTTATAACCCTTAAAAGCCCTAGCTGAAGCATGGGTTAGTTCGAAAGCATACTGTTACAAAAGGTATCCTGACTCCTGTAGGGCTTGCTGTAAATCCTGAGTGGACATCACATTTTACAAAAATTCACTTATTTTATTGAAAACTGCATTTTCAAAAAAACTTCAAGACAAACATAAGCTTTGCATTCTTAAAATAACATTGTTTGCATATGACTATTTGTTCGAACAGCAGAGAAATTCGCACGATGAATATCTTGTGAACAAAAACCTTTTCAACAAAAAAGGATCACATCAAGTGGAAAAACACTTCCAATCCAGGGGCACGACATGAGCATTGTCCATCATCTGGGGCAGTCAAGTCAAGATTCAAGGAATCTCTCAAAATGCCAAATAGCCAGGGGCAAATCTCCATCTAAGTCACTTGGGGCATTGGACATGAATTCCAGCAACGAATCTTGCATGATCAAACGAAGATCTTCTGGTAGCATGGCGACACAACACTACTGACAGTGACAACTCCCTGCGCTCTAAGAACGTGGACATAGTCAAAAAAAAATACTACGCATAATCAAAGACCCGCTAGGTCGACTGGCCTAGGAAAAAATAAGGGCTTCCCGGCGAACCAAAAGGGTTCGGGCAAAAATAAGGGACGAAAATGGAAAAAAATTGTACACCCGGCAAGTCGAAAACCTGAAAAACGGCTTGGGCAAAAAAGGGTATCCCGATGGACTGAAAACCCGAAAGGGCGGTCCAGGCAAAAGTTAGGGATCAAAGCGTACGACTATGTCCCGTCATCTCGTCACTTGCCTACCAGAAGAAGATTTGTCAATCGGCAGTTATCAAGCGCCTCCACAGGACTTCTTCTCCCGCAGAAACTGGGGCAATAAGAATTGTCCGAACTGTACAAGCTGCTCTGTCCCTCAGATACAAGGTAGATTCAGCTGAAGAATATGACCAAGATACCTTCACTCCCCCAAGAGTAAGACAGTAATGATAACTCTCCTCACTGAGACTTGCAACCATGAACAAATCAGCAATACTCTCCCTAAGCAGAGTTAGTCTACTGTCAGCCCTAAAAAGTCGGGTATCCCCAGTAGATCCTAATATTCTCCAGCGGAGTATACAGATATTCCTCAGCAAGCATCCCCGGAAGTCTTAATATTCGTCAACGAAATATAAGAATGTTCCCCGGTGGAATACAAGATACCCCCAGTGGAGCCATTTCCCAGCGCAGTCTAAAAAAGCTTCCCCGCCAAGAGTTGAATCATCTTCCCCAGTAGATTCGGGAAGCTTGTCCCCTGCAGAGTTCAAATGCATCTCCTCAACCAAATTCAGAGGTTATCTCCACAAGGGTCTAACTGGGTTATCCTCAGCAAGTTGCAACTGAAAGATCATCCCCAGCGAAGTTCTTTCTATCCTCCAGCGGAGTTCATCATCAAGATCCCCAACGGAGCTTATCAACGGAATCCCCAGCGGAGTTATCGTTAAAATCTCAGTAGAATATCTCTTCCCCATAGAGTAATTCCCCGCAGAGTAATCTCCTCATCAAGTTTATTCCCCAACGGAGTCGTCTTCTCCTACAGGTTTATTCACACAATCATCTTCGTTCATCATCCCCAGTGGAAACGAAGAATTCAGCATCATTCTCCAGCAGCTCCGGGATTTATTTTCCCCAGCTAAAACATCACATTTCCATACATCATGATACATGCATATACGCATCATACGAGTAAAATCTCATTTATGTCGAGAACATCATTGCTTGATCCATCTCATGCATTGCATGTGAACTGACCTTTACCTTTCAGGAAAGATGCAGTTAAGTTCTCAGCTTAGTCGAAGATCTGACCAGTTCTTAAATCTCAATCGGATTATCCTTGGTTGAAGTTCAGATAAGGTTCTCAATCTCGACAGTTTCTCTACATCATAGGGTGGACAAGTACTATAACCTCAACGGTATACTCCATTGAGCACGAGTCAGTTCCTAGATCTTGATGTTCTCCTCCGTCATAGTACGGACCAGTTCTATAACCTCAGCGGTTTACTCCATTGAGCAAGAGATAGTTCAGATGTGACCTAGATATGGCGACATTCTGATACTTATTCCAGACTCCTTCTAGAGATAGTTCAGATGTGACCCAGATTTGGCGACATTTCGATACTTATTCCAGATTTCCTTCAAGAGATAGTTCAGATGTGACCCAGATTTGGCGACATTTCGATACTTATTCCAGATTTCCTTCTAGAGATAGTTCAGATGTGACCCAGGCATGGCGACATTCCTACTTATTACAGAATTTCCTTTCAGAGACAGCTTAGAGATGCTCCAGACACGGATGCTATTCTATTGCTTATTCAGATTTCCTTTCAGAGACAGCTTAGAGATGCTCCAAACCCGGATACTATTCTATTGCTTATTTAGATTTCCTTTCAGAGACAGCTTAGAGATGCTCCGGACTCGGATGCTATTCTATTGCTTATTCAGATTCAAACTTCTAAAGATAACTTAAAGATGCTCCAGACACGGATGTTATTCTATTTCTTATTCCAGATTCCTTCCAGAGATGGTTCAGATGTGACCCAGACATGACGACATTCTGATACTTATTCCAGATTCCTTCTAGAGATGGTTCAGATGTGACCCAAGCATGGCAAAATTCTGATACTTATTCCAGATTCCTTCCAGAGACAGTTCAAATATGACCCAGATATGGCGACATTCTGATACTTATTCCAGATTCATTCAAGAGACGGTCCAGATACGATCCAGATTCGGATGTCATTCTGTCACTCATTCAGATACAGTATGGATACACCCCAGACACGACAGTCATTCTACTACTCATTCAGACGTCAGCAATCAGATAAAGTCCAGATACGATCCAGATTCGGATGTCATTCTGTCACTCATGTTTCTGATGCATCCAGTCAAGGGAGACAAAACCAGTTAAATCGATTCCTAAAGAATTTTCTGATGCTCAGCCAGTCAATGGAGACAAAATCAGTTAAATCGATTCCTAAAGATTTTTCTGATGCTCAGCCAGTCAATGGAGACAAAACCAGTCAAATCGATTCCTAAAGATTTTTCTGAAGCCAGTCAATGGAGACAAAACCAGTTAAATCAATTCCTAAAGATTTTTCTGAATTCAGTCAATGGAGACAAATGCAGTTAAATCGATTCCTAAAGATTTTTCTGATGATAACCCTTCAATAGAGACAACCTGTCAATGAAGACAACCCGTCAATGAAGACAAAACTACCTACCAACAATCTCCAGATGGCATCTATAAGCCCATCCTTCTACCAACAATCTCCAAATGGCATCTGTAAGCCCATTCCCGACATCACATTGTTGATACTACACCATGCGAGTGCAAATTTCTGGGCACTTTAGTGTTCAATCATCTTCCATCTTCGGATCACGAAAGGCACGCAAGCCAATCTACATCCTCAGGTTTAAGAAGATTGAACAGGGGCAACTGTTGTACCCCAAAATTTGCCCTCCCATATTTCTCAAAACGTTTCAAGAAAAATTCACAAGTCCAACCCGACGCGTCATATTCAGGTGTTCTTTCGCCAAGATATCTCTGATAACGTATTCTCAAATTCAGGTTCGACTCAAGAGTCAATTCTTTAAAGAAGGTATCCGACTGTGTGAGTTTTCTCGAAGAAATATGGTGAAAAAAGTGTGCTGAAAGTGCAGTTTTTACGCGCTAAAAAATTCATAACTTGAAGATCGTGGCTCGTTTTGAACCCGTTCCGGTGGCCAAAATTCCATCTTGACGTCATCTATGTTTTCATCTCTCACGGCTGGAAGCCAATTTCAATCAGAAAGTCTTCAAAAATGTGGATTTATCAAGTATTTTCGTACAGAAAATTTGTGATAGAAGTTTATTTGCGTCATGTTCAAAAAATCATAACTTGGTCGATTATCATCGTATCGAGCTGGTTCTGGCGCCAAAATTTCACAAATTGAGTTGGCTACATTTTCACAGAAGGTATTGAGTTTAAACGGTATTCAAAAGGCCTTCTTTTTTTGCACAGAGTGCGTGACACGCCGAAAATCCTGAATGCTGAATATTATTTTATCTGGGCCGAAACTTCGAAAATTCATAACTCGGACAATTTTATCGGATTAGGCTCATATTTTTACACAAGGTCACTGACTCATAGATCTACAACTTTGCTTCAAAAGTCAAGACCGGATTATACTCCGATCAATACCAGTTTTTTATTGAAGAACGTGTCAGAGTAGACACTGGAGCCCAAAATAAGTTTGTCTGAGCTGAAACTTCAAAAATTCATAACTAATTCAACTTCAAAAATTGCACTTAAGTCCCTTCGATTTAGCCTGGAAAGTGACGAACTCAAGTGAATATTGGAGGCCCAATTGCACATTCAAAGCCCGTTTTCTTTGCTCTAATTTCCATTATATAATCTCATTCTTTTCACACAAACAAAAGGAGGAAGAGAGAAGAAAAACCCTTGCCACAACGCTGTCATAATATCAAATTCTTTCAAAAACCCTAAAACCTTGAAATCCTTATTACAAATCCCTCTCTCACTACAAACAAGCCATCCCGTTTACAAACCAACAACTTACTACTTCTTCAGTAAGGGTAAGGCTGACTTGATATCCATGATCAAAAGGGCATAAAAGCATTCATGTCACTACTTTTCCAGTAAGGATAAGGTTGATTTGATCTCTATGATCAAAAGGGTATAATCATTCATACATGTCATATTGGCCTAAACATTAAATTTCTTCATATATTGGCTTTATTTGTATTTTATGATATATAGTAATTTATTTAATGCATTCATGAGATTCAGCACTGCAGATTTAGACAGGATCCCATGCAGGTTCATTAATTAACATTGAGGCCAAAACACAAATGGGGAAAAGCCAAAACACAAATGGCCAAAACAGAACAGCTTACACATGACACTAATACATGGCGACGCAGACATCCTGAGAAGGTTAAGGAACGTTGAGGCCAGAACACAAATGGCCAAAAGCCAAAATACAAATGGCCAAAACAAAACAGTTTAAACATGACGCCAACAACTGTTTCACCCCTCCAATCAGGCCCGTATACTCCTAAACTCTCTCTCTATTTTTATTATTTTCCTTTAATTAATTAATCGTTATTCTTTTTATTAATCACTAACCAATTAACATTTTTTCCTAATAAAATCAAAAAACACAAAAAATATTTTATTTATTAAAATTAACTTCATCACTTTTATTTTTGTAAAAATAAATTAATTTAATCAATTTAGCTTTAATTAGATTTAACTTTTAGTATTTTTTGCAATATTTAAAATCAATTTAGAATATTAGGTTTTTATTAGCATTAATTCAATTTATTTTATTTCTTTAAAAACTCAAAATCCAAAAATATTTTCATTACTTAATTTAATTTAATTGTTCATTTAATTTAATTCCATTTAATTCAAAAATAAACAAAATTCCTTTCTTTAATAAAAAAGGGTCAAAACCCAAAAAAAACCCGCATCCGGTTTAATTTCCCGCACGCGATCCATTTTATCATATTATTGTATCTATTTTCCGGAATGTAATAGCTTTTAATTAGGACTTTAATTATTTATCGTTTTATTTTACTTTCCGTATTTTAATTTCAAGGGTTGTTTTTGGCGATGTAAATACCTGACGCCTTGTAATAGTTTAGATTTAATTTCTGCAATTTAAATTCTGCAACTATTAACTGTTAGATGTTTGATAAATAGGGAATGCATGACAAGATCAAATGTATGAACTTAAAATCAACATATCTCACCCATGACATGTACAAAGATAAAATTAACTGAAAAACAATACACTCGCACATGCCACTCTTAGGGTACACCTCACTTGGTTGCCTCGAACGTGGTCATTGAGTATAGGAAGTTTTAGAGGTCGTCCTTTTATCCAAAGATCATAAGTTGCCTCGAAACGGTTGCCTCGGAAAAAATGATCTAAGACATTAGGGTTACCGCTAAGGCGTCCTAACATTGCTTTAGTGGCCACACGTCCCTTAAATCGAATTGACCCGAAAACTCCAACGACGGTGCTACCTACTCCTCAATAGTGGGATAGCATTGTCTAAAGGACACTTGCACAGTTTAATTCCTTTTTGAGTAGGTAGATGTTCTTAAGTACTTGCCCTTTTTAAAACAAAAACAAACTTTTCGCACTTACACTCTCTTCAAAAGAAACAAAACTCTTTTCAAAACCCACAATCACAAAGAAAAGCAAATTTTTGAAAACATAGTGAGCAAGTACCTAAGATCCCGTGGATAACCACTAATAGAAAGGGTGCTAACACCTTCCCTTTCTATAATCTACCTCCCGAACCCGAGAAACATCTCAAAAAGGAATTTTTCTGTGCTTTTGTCCTTTCCTTGTTGGATAAAATAAAAGACGGTGGCGACTCTTGCTTACCGCGACATTTTGCAAAAACAAACACAAACGCAAACCAGCATTCCAAAACAGTCAGTTCTCATTCCCACCGATCACATATATATATATATATATATATATATATATATATATATATATATATATATATATATATATATATATATATATATATATATATATATATATATATATATATATATATATATATATATATATATATATATATATATATATATATATATATATATATATATATATATATATATATATATATATATATATATATATATATATATATATATATATATATATATATATATACACAAAGCAGACAAGTCCTTAGGTTCAGGATTGCATGGAGTTTGTAGGTAAGTACCCTCTTGAAGTTTAGTTGGCTCAACTTGTCCTAGAAAGTAATCGGGTTCTAGGGGATCTCAATATCACTGATCTTTCTTCATCGGGCATTGTTTCAGCACAAACCTCTTTACTGGAGACCGAAATATCCCGAAAGTCCGATCTCAATGAGTGTAGCATCGAGTATCAACCAACTTCGGACTGCACCAAAGCCGGATATCTCACTACTTCCTAATGGCAAAGTTGTTCAATTAAGGTTCTAAGGTTAGTTACTGCTTCATGACACCACACAGCGGCCCCGTATTCTCCCTGACTACTCAAGGGCTACTAATACCAACAAATGTGTCACACTAACGTAGCTATCACTTCAACCATGTCGGTATACCCCGCACAGTTTCCACAATCTATTGCTACTTACATAAAAGGTGCCCCAGATCCGGGTATAAGATCTTTAACAATAACCCAAAAAATGTAAAGCAAGCAACTCAAACAAGGAAAGTAAGTAAAGGTGATCTAGACCTAAGGTAACCCCACTTTTAAGTAACTTCCCCAACAGAGTCGCCAGTTCTGTTATATGGTGGGAGAACTGACTTGGGTATTTTGCGTTTGATCGCAATTGTTACAGATAGCAAGAGTCGCCACCGAATTTTCTTTTATCCAACAAAGGAAAGGTTGAAAAGAACATGAAAGACCTTTAGAGATGTTTTCTTGAGTTCAGGGGGTAGGTGATGAAAAGGGAAGGTATTAGCACCCTTTTCATCTGTAGTTATCTACGGGCTCTTAGTTGTTTGCTAGATCATTTGCTTTTGTTTGAAAATGTGCTTTGTGATGTGGGTTTGAAAATATTTTGAAAACGTATTTGTAATGATTCTTGTCTCTATAAGAATGTGTACAAAGTGTTGGTTTTGAAAATAGTTCAAAGAGGTGTTTGTAGAAGATGTATTTGAAAGTAATTTTGAAAAATGTCTTTGTAATGATTCTCGTCTCTATAAGAATGCGTACAAAGAGCTTTATCTTTTGAAGATGTTTCAATGGAAAGTGTTGATGTGAAAATGATTTTTTTTGTGAGCAAGCGAGCAACTATGAGCATTCTAACTACTCAAAAGGTCTATGTTCTTTTCCTCCTCCTTTAGATGTTGCTAACTTACCATTGATTTGGTAGGAAGCCCCATCGTTGGATGTGAAGGGATGGGCGTGGGTCATTTGTATAATCATAAAAGGCAACCTATGAGACGTTTTAACAATTGTCATATATGGACTAGATCGTTTACCGAAGGCAACGTCGAGAGTCATTGAGGGACTACGATCTTTTATCGAGGGTCTTTTCTAAAACGCCCATATTCGAGGAACATGACTATTTTCCGAGGCAAAAAGTGAGATTACCTTAGAGGCGCATGTGTGTGAAGTGTGTTTGATTGCATGTGTTTAGTCTTTGATTAGGGTGGTCTACTTGTTGGTTTTATCTTGCTATACACCCTAATTACTAACATTTGTATAAACTAATAAAAATGCTGAAAATAAATATCCTAACTATTACAACCATATTGAATAGCAAGAAAATATAAAGGCAAAATAAAAATAGCATAAAAAGAGAGAAAAAGTGAGTCCTTTGATCCAGGCAGTAGGCTCCTTCGATTCCCCCTTCTTTGGCTTCCTTCGATTGGGAATTAATGTGAGCTCCTTTCGATTATGTCCTTTTCTGCTTCTTTTCGATTAGCCTAGAAGTCAGTATGGACACCCTTCGTTTCTCTCTTCTTGCTCCTTCGTTTGGATTGTGAAGCAATATGGGCCTACAAAGCAACATGAGTGCGCATCCCCCGTTCACGCCCTCTTTGTCTTTCGTTTGGGACTGCGGCGCAGCCAGGGGTGAAGCCTAAGGCTTCGTTTCACACAAAACTCCTTCTTTCGTTTGGAGTCTATACTGCTTAGTTCTACCACATATTTGGACAAGAAAATCAAACGAAGGGGGCAGAAACGAAAAGGAAACAAATGTTATGTACATGCTTGAAACGAAAGGGTTAAGGTCAGGGGACTTACCTTGCTTCTGGATTTGGTGCTTCTGGACCTTGAGTGATTGGACTGGATGCTACTAGATTCGAAGGAAAGAAACAAGTGTGGTGTTTCTTTGAATGGATTTGAAGGTCAAGAAGGGTGGGATTGTGTTTTTTGTTTCTGGATTCGAAGGAGAAGAACATGTGTAGTGTTCCTTCTTCCAGATTCGAAAGAAAGAACAAAGAGTAGGGTTGTTCCTGGATTCGAAAGGGAAAAGAAACAGGTGTTGTGTTTCTAGTGTTGGATTCGAAAGGGACAAAAACAAAGGTATGGTCTTTTGATTTTGGGTTTGAGAATGTGTTAAGTGTTAGATGGTTTTCACATAATCAAAGTTTCCAGCTATCAAAAACCTCTGGATGTGTTGTTCAGCCCCCCAAGATGTGTTGTGGGACATCTTATTTATAGATGTTGGATAAGGTTTAGGAGGGAAAACAAAAGAATTTGAACAAATTGGGTATACTGTTTTTGTAGCTTTCGAGGGGCAGTATTTGTATGCTAAATTGGTGCAAATACAGGAGCAGTGTAGCAGGACTGTTGTGCAATAGTTTTGGAGTGTTATGGACAGTGCATCAGGCTTGGACTTACAACAAGCATCTTTGAATATTTCATCTTTTCATTTTGACCTTATAGGTCCAACCTTCGACCAGACTCCTCTTCAGACAACAATATTTATTTCCAATCAAAGTGTCTTTCGAATGGGCCCTTTTGTTCATCCTTTGAAGGGGCTACCAATATTTGTCTTTCTAAGATTCCTTTTGTATGTTCCTTCGAATGTGCCAGTTGTGAGTGTCATAGCGCAAAAACTGTGTGTGTCGAAACAAACTATTTCCAAGGGAGATACTGTCCAGTCGAAACTAGCATGAAAGTAGCCAATGCTTTGTGGGCGCCATTGCCTTGTGAATGCTAGCCATGGAGAAGCTTTTTCCATGTGCATACTGGCATGAAGGGAGTTCTGGCTTTTGGGAATCGAAGGAATCATGCAAGGGGCAAATGTCTTCTGAATTGAAGGAAAGCTGCATGAGGACATTGCCTTCTAAATCGAAGGACACCTTCATAAGGTCATTTCCCTCTGAATTGAAAGGGACCAACATAAAGCCACTAACTTCTGACTCGAAGGGGGCTTTCAGGAGGCCCTTGCCTTCTGAAACGAAGGAAACTGTTTCCAAGGGAAACCAAACCCAGCCGCAGATAGCAAGAGGATAAACAATTCCCTTGTGCAGGCATGCATGCAAGAGGCCCTTGCCTTGTACTTCGTGTAGGAGGCCAATGCTGAAGGTGGATTCGAATCAGACATGAAGGTGAATTCGAAGTAAGCATGGAGGGAGTTATTTGTCCAATCGAAGCTTATCCAATCGAAACAGGCATGCAGGCATGAAATGTCCAATCGAAATAGGCATGCAGGCAAACATTTCTCCAATTGAAACTTGCCTGCAAGAGGTCACATGACCAAAAGAAGGATGTAATCCAAACTTGCATTCGAAGGAGGCCACCAAATCAAACGAAAGATGTAAACCAAATCTTGCATAAAAGGGGACTACATGCCCAAACGAAGGATGTATGACAAGCTTGCATTGAAAGAGGCCAAAAGCCCAATCAAAGGATGTGAAATCGAAGCATTCATGCTCTTCTTTGATTTGATGCTTGAAAGCCCAATTGTACTTTATGCAAATTTGAACTTTTGAAAATCCTTGTGAGGAAATGTCTTGAGAGATGAGAGGGCAAAGTTTAGGGTACAACAATCCCCAAGGTGATACACTTGGTCTCTCTCAAATTTCTTTTTCAACAGACTTCTAATTACTTCTTTAATTCTTCTAACTCCGATGCCGACATCCTGTATGGTGCATTGAAACATGTCTAGTATCAGGAACAAGATCAATAGAAAACTTCACCTCTCTTTCTGGAGGTACATCTGAAATATCATCTAGAAACACCTCTGGAAATTCACGCACTACTTGCAATTCATTAATTACCTCTTGATTCTCCATAGATAGTGACGCAAACAACGCAAGCACCTGAGCATCCTCTTACAATAGCTCTTCCAACTGCATAGCAGATAAGAAATCGGCCTTTTCTTCATCATTAGGATCAAGAAACCTCACAGATTTGATATAACAATTGATATGAACATGATTTAACTCCAACCAGTTCATTTCCAAGATAACATCCAGAGCGATTAATGGAAAACAAATAAGATCAAGACTGAAATCCCTATAAAAAATTGACAATGGACACTTTAAACACACTAAGGAAGTAATTACCAATCCTTTAGCAGGAGTATTGACAACCATTTCTCCCTTCATAGAGGACACAACAAGGTCTAGCCTTTTTACACAATCAACAACAATAAAAGAATGAGTAGAACCAGTTTAATAATAGCAATTAAAGGAACATTATTAATATAATATATACCTCTGATCAGCATGTCATCATTGGAAGTCTGGGTCCCAGTCAGAGAAAATGTAACACCCCATTTCTACCCAGCGAATAATATTAAAATCAGAGTTACAAAATTTTGACATACAAATAGGATTCTACACTTACAACTTATAACAACGACATTTAATCGTATGTAAAACAGATACATAACACTTAAACACGGAAGAAAAATTAACCACATAATTTAGTCTTTAGAATAAACCAACTTTTAGAAATGAGCAACAGAATCACAATTTTCAATTCAAATGACATAACATCTTTGTCCAACTGAAAACAACTTTAGAAACAACAAAGTACTTAGTAAATCAATTTAAAGTCCAGAAACGAAAGTAATCACAACAATAAAGTAACAAGTGTTCATCCCCCTAAGTGTTATGTATCATAGAAACGACACCGACTTGAACTACTGAAGGTAAATAACCTTCACTTTGGATTACCTGCACGTTACCAACATAGGGGTAACATTCAAACAGAAGGGGTGAGATATCGAACAATATAATAGAACGCATGATAAATAAAATATTAGAAATAATTCATACAAAATCACCACTTCCTAGCTATTAACAACATTTAACATAATCAATTCACCCACACACAACTCAGGATGCAACATGAAATGCAACTTGATTTTATGCACATGCATATGGTACCAACGGAGCATAAATCCCAACTTAATAATCTGTCAGTTAATAGAGGCATCAACAAGGTATAAGCCTTCAACTTTATATTTTCTAATCCATGCCAACTTGTCGAGCATGAGCTCTCAACTTGATATGCTATATATGTGACAACAGTATGAATGTAGTAACAACAACAACAATAATTCAACAACAACTCAACAAATTCAACATTGGCCATAAGCCTACAACTTAATATCTGCCAATAATTAGAGACATCTCAACAAAAGTCATCATCACCTGATATGATACGGTGGGAGAATTGACTGTTAAGACTGGTTTTGTGTTTTATATTCACAAATTTTGCGGTAAGCAAGAGTCATCACCAACTTTTCTTTTATCCAACAAAGGAAAGGGTGAAAAGAACAGAAAAAAGACCTTTAGAGAGTATTTTGAGTACGGGGGTAGATTATGGAAAGGGAAGGTGTTATCACCCTTTCCATCCGTAGTTTTCTACGGGCTCTTAGATGCTTAGCTCATGTTTTGAAAATTGATTGTAGTTTGTATGTTTTGAAAATTGTTTTGAAAATGCCTTAGTGCGAATATTCGCTTTGTGATAACTCTTGCATCAGTCCTCAAGAGTGTTGACAAGGCGAATGTTTTTGAAAGTGTTTTTGAAAATATTTTTGTGTAGGTGCAAAAAGTTGTTTTGAGCAAACATCTAAGAACTTATCTACTTATACTCGAAAAAGTCGTTCTTTTTCTCTTAACCTTTAGACAATGTTATCCTACTATTAGTAGGTAGCCCTATCGTTGGATGTGTGAGGGAATGGCGCGGGTCATCGTTATGGTCATAGAAGGCAACATATAGGAATACCTTAGTAGTTAGAAGGGACTGTCATCATATATTCGTAGGTAACATCGATGGACAAGGTCATTTCTCGTAGGCAACTCGAGGGACATTTAGGGACTGTGATCTTTATGATGATTTTAACTGAGGGTCTTTGCTAATGGTATCCCTACGCTCGAGGGACCTCACCATTGTTTTTCTGAAGGCAACAAGTGAGGTTATCCTAGAGGTGCGAGTGTGCAAATGATTCAGTTCAGTTATTTATCTTACAATTAGGGTTTTCTATCATTCATTTTTATCTTTCCATATAATCCTATTAATCTAAGCATTGCATAAAATATAGTAGCTGGAGGTAAAGGAGGAAATGTAAACCTAGGCTATTACAGAGCTTTGGGCCAGTTACATAATAGTGAAGAGTGCGAAATATAAATACTAAAACTATTACATCCCAGAAGCAATTACATGATAATGATAAAAAAAGCGGGAAAAATAAAGCTATGCTATTACAGTTGAACACATCCTATACACTTTATCTAGGAAAATAAAAATAAGATGAAAATAGAAAAGAAAATGTTTTGATGATTTTTATGAAAAAATGATTTATGATAATTAATTAAATAAACCTAAAAAACCTAATTAATTTTAATTAATAAAAAATGTTAATTTTGAAAAAAAATTAATTAAAATACCTAAAACCTAATTAATTTTAATTAATAATAAAAAAAGGTTAATTTTGAAAAAAAAGGTTAATTAAAAAAACCTGAAACCTAATTAATTTTAATTAAAAAAAGTTTTAATAAAAGTTTATGTTTAATGATTAACAAAAAAGATTTAAGTTTGCCAAAAAATAGATAGGGGAAGAAGCATCAATGGAAAATATAGTTAGAAAATACAAATGATGCAAATGTCAGGGGTGGCTGTTGAACCAAAAATTTATTTAAATCCTAAAATTAATTATTCGGGTTTATTATGAAAAATCAAAGGTTTGTAAAAAATGTTAGGTTTTATGAAAAATGTTTTAAACAGAAAGAAGAAAAATAGGTAAAAGGATAAATAGAATGAAATAAAACCAAAATCAATAGGGGTGGGTGTTGAACCCACGCCCTTAACTCCTCAGGATGTCTGCCTTGCCATGCATTGGTTGTTGTTATGATCCGGCCTCAGTATTTTGTAATAACACTGCATGGGACCATTAGATGGTCTAAATCTGCAGCGTTGAATCTCGTGAACACATTAAATAAATTACTATATCATGAAATACAAAGAAAGCAAAGATATGAAATTTTGTAATGTTAAAACTGATATAGCATGTATGAATGCTTCTACACCCTTTTAATCATGGAGATCAAACTAACCTTACACTTACTGGAGAATGAGATGGCTTGTATGTAGTGAGATGGTGGTTTATAACAAGGATGACTTGTTTGTAGTGAGATGAGGGTTTGTAACAAGGATTTCAAGATTTCTAGGGTTCTTGAAAGAATTTGATATTTTGACAAGGTTGTGGCAAGGGTTTTTTTCGTCGTCTGTTTGTATGAAAAAAATGAAATTATATAATGGAAATTAGAGCAAAGATATGTGATTTGAATGTGCAATTGGGCTTCCAATAACCACAAGCAATAATACTGATTTTTATTCACTTAAGTCTGTCACATTCCAGGCTAACTCGCAAGGACTTAAGTGAAATTTTTGAAGTTGAAATATGAAAACAAAAATATAGCCGGCATCGAGAACAAACTTTTATCCGAAAATAGGCTCAATCGGATAAAAGGTGAATTAGTTATGAATTTTTGAAGTTTTGCATCAGACAAACTTATTTTGGGCTCCAATGTCAACTCTGACACGTTCTTCAATAAAAAACTTGTATTGATCGGAGCAGAAATTTGTCTCGACTTTGGAAGCAAAGTTGTAGATCTATGAGTCAGTGACCTTGTGAAAAAAGATGGGCCCGATACAATAAAAATTTACCGAGTTATGAATTTTCGAAGTTTCGACCCAGATGAAATAATATTCAGCATTCAGGATTTTCGGCGCGTCACGCACACTCTGGGAAAAAAACAAGGCCTTTTGGATACCTTTCGAACTCGATACCTCCTGTGTAAACGTAGCCAACTCAATTTTTGAAATTTTGGCACTGGAACCAGCTTGATACGATTAAAATCGACCAAGTTATGATTTTCTGAACATGACGCAAATAAACTTCAATCACAAAATTTATGTACGAAAATACTTGATAAATCCGCATTTTTAAGACCTTTTGATCGAAATTGGCTTCCATCCATAAGAAGTGAAAACGTAGATGATGTCAAGACGGATTTTTGGCCACTGGAACGGGTTCAAAAAGAGCCTTGATCTTCAAGTTATGAATTTTTTTAGTGCGTAAAAACTGCATTTTCAGCACACTTTTTCACCATATTTCTTCGAGAAAAAATCGCACATTCGGAGACCTTATTTAAAGAATTGGCTCTTGAGCCGAACCTTAATTTGAGAATATATTATCAGAGATATCTTGGCTAAAGAAAACCTGAATATGATGCGCCGGGTTGGACTTGTGAATCTTTGAACCCCGAATCGTTGCGAAACGGTGAACTGATCTTCAGCACGGAAAATACTCTGAGAACATCCATTGGCGAAATAAACGTCACTTGTAACATGACGAAGCTTGATAAATATACCTTGATCCCATAACCATAGAACTAATTAGATGCATGTATTTAATAATGAAATGTAAGCCAAACAAGTCGAAATAAAGAGGGTAAATTTTGGGGTACAACAGCTGCCGCTGTTCAATCTTCTTAAACCTGAAGATTTAGATTGGCTGGTTGGCCTTTCGTGATCTGAAGGTGGAAGATGATTGAAAACCAGAGTGCCCAGAATTTTTCACTCGTCTGAAATGATACTTGATTGCATATACAATATCGGGAATTGGCTTATAGATGCCATTTGGAGAAGATAACGAAAGCTCGTCGGAGATGGGCTTAAAGATGCCATCCAGAGAATATGACGGAGATGGGCTTAAAGATGTCATCCAGAGAATATGATGGAGACGGGATTAAAGATGCCATCTAGAACGATGTTGATTTAATGAGATATTCCTTTGTGGGAATTCTTATGCCTGTTGTTGAGGAGGACTCCGCTGAGGAATGTTGGTCTCTGTCTTGGGAAATAGAGTTTAGGAGCTTCAGTTGTCCATTACTCTATTGGGGGGTATCTCTTGATTAAAGAGACAGAAGTGAACAACTATTTGGTCGGGATCTAGGCTTCACATCGACTTGCTGAGGATGATAAGGTTGACGGCTATCTGGTCGTGTTCTAGGCTCACAACAATCTATTGGGGAAATGAGATTAAACTATTATCTGGCCGTACTCCAGGCTTTGCAGTTTCTTAAATTGTTATCTGGTCGGAATCCAGGCTTCAGTGACTTGAATTGTTATCTGGTTGTGTCCAGGCTTCAATGATTTGAAGAAATTAAGATGTTATCTGGTTGGATCCAGACTTCAACTTAAATTTGAGGTATGCTATTATCTGGTCGAGTCCAGGCTTCATAGTAATTGATAGGGTAAACTACTATCTGGTTGGATTCCAGGCTTCACAATGTCTTGAATTGTTGATTGAATATTATCCGGTCAGATTCCGGGCTTTAGCCATGATGTTAAATGTTATCTGGCCGGGTCCAGGCTTCACAGTATGGTGAACTGTTGTCTGGTCAGATCTCAGGCTTTGCAGTTTCTTTAACTAGAATAGAAATTCTAGAGATCTTAGTATCGAACTAACTGAACCAGAAAAAGGTCTTGAGTTGTCTTCCACTGGAATACAAATCAAGAAAATCTTAGTATCGATTTAGTTGAACCAGAGGAAGGTCTTGAATTAACTTTGACTTGAATGGAAATCAGGAAAACCTTAGTATCGATTCAACTAAACCAGACAAAAGTCTTGGAATATCTTCAACTGGAATAGAAATTAGAGAGATCTTAGTGTCGATATGAATGAACCAGAGAAGGTCTTTAATTAACTTTGACTGGAATGGAAATCAGAAGAATCTTAGTATCGATTCAACTGAACCAGACAAAAGTCTTGGAATATCTTCAATTGGAATAGAAATCAGAGAGGTCTTAGGGTCGATCTGACTGAACCAGAGAAGGTCTTTAATTAACTTTGACTGGAATGGAAATCGGAAGAATCTTAGTATCAATTCAACTGAACCAGACAAAAGTCTTGGAATATCTTTAACTGGAATAGAAATCAGAGAAATCTTAGTGTCGATCTGACTGAACCAAAGAAGTTCTTTAATTAACTTTGACTGGAATGGAAATCAAAAGAATCTTAGTATCGAACCAACTAAACTAGACAAAAGTTTTGGATTATCTTCAACTGGAATAGAAATCAGAGAGATCTTAGTATCGATCTAACTGAACCAGATAAGGTCTTTTGAGAACGTCTTTCTGAGGAAAATGCTGAAATAGCCCTTCGTTAGACGTAGCTTTTAAGAAGACTACCAGGTCACGTAAGTAGTCAACGGGGTTTGTTAATTTGATCTTTCCTGAAAACAATAAAGAGTTAGTCGTATTAAATGTCATGATGTATGAAATGCATTGTGATAATGTTCTCAAAATAAATGAGGTTATGCTATATGCAATGTGTATGTGCATGCCATGATATATGAATATGGGATGCTATTGCGATATTTCTTAGTCTAGGAAAATAAATCCCGGACTGCTGCTGAAGAGTATTACGAAACTAAATCCTTCATTTCCATCGGGGGTGATGAATGGAGATGATTTGCTAGGGAATATCCTCTATCCATTTGAGGATATTCTGCCGGGGATTGACTCTGTGGAGAGAGATAATGCTTTGTTGGAAGGTTTTGCCAATGTGTAGCAATAAACTCTGTTGGGGAATAAACTTACGCAGTTAGAGAAATAAGCTCTACCAGGGATGAGGTTTCATAAGCTGTTTAAGATTATAAAACTCGGCTGGGGGAAACAGATTTTAGCTCTCTGAGGAAACTTGGCTGGAGGAAGTAACTCATGCTTGGGGAAGAAGAGATCAAAACTTTATTTGTTTCTACTATGTGGGTAACATAGACATCACTAGGACATATGCTGAGGATGTAGCGGTGACTTCGCAGCAGGACATTTCTACCCCTGTACCTGTTGGAGAAAGTATCTGCAGATATTTTGTGGATGGATTGAGTGTCATCCCAAATCATGGGGTGCTTGGTAAATGCTGATCAGGATAACAAATCTTCAACTGATAGACAAGTGACAAGATGATGAGACATAGTCGTACGCTTTAATCCCTAACTTTTGCCTGGACCGCCCTTTCGGGTTTTCAGTCCACCGGGATACCCTTTTTTTCCCAAGCCGCCCTCTCGTGTTTTCGACTTGCCGAGTGTACAGTTTTTTTGTATTTATCCCTAATTTTTTCCCGAACTCTTTTGGTTCACCGGGATGCTCTTATTTTTTCCTAGGCCAGTCAACCTAGCGGGTCTTTGTTCAAACATAGTATTTTCCGACTATGTCCATGTTCACCGGGTGCGAAGAATTGTCACTGTCCTTAGTAGTAAGTGTTGTCACACTGCTAAAAGGTGTTTGTTTGATCGTACATGATTCATTGTTGGAATTCATGTCTAATGCGCCAAGTGATTCAGATGGAGTTCTGCCCCTGGCTATTTGGAATTTTTGAGAGATTCCTTGAACCTTGACTTGACCGCCCCAGATCAGATGGAAACCATGCTATGCCCCTTGATTATGAAAGGCCTATCACTGGAATGTCTTTCCGTCTGCGGTTATTCTGTCCACTGAGAAGATTTCTGTTCATCGAATATCTGTCGTGCGAATTTATCTGTTGTTGAACAAATAGTCATATGCAAATAATAGTATTTTAAGACTGCAAAGCATATGTCTGTCTTGAAGTTTGAAAATTCATTTTTAGTAAAACAAATTTTTTTTTGTAAAAGTATGATGTCAGCTCAGGATTTATAGCGAACCCTACAGGAGTCAGGATACCTTTTGTAACAGTATGCTTTCGAACTAACCCATGCTTCAGCTAGGACTTTTAAGGGTTATAACGTGACCTGGTTCATGGTTCAAGAAACAAAAGATAAAGGCTCAAATTTTATTTGTACCTGTTGTACCCCAAAATTTGCCCTCCCTTTTTCACAAGAAAATCACAAACCCAGGGTTTTCTCTGATTTATGAGATTGGCTCAGGAATTGATCAAGCAGACCTTTCTTTGGCAACAAATCCGGGATTAGGGTTTTCGCTCGTATTTCTCAGAAGAAACTGAATCCTCAGAAATTTAGTTAACTGTTACATTGTTTTCACGCTTGTTTCTCAAAACCTAATTATCTGGGATAAGAGCTGAGACTTTTGTTTGGAACATTAAGGCATCTGCTTGATTAGTGGAGTGAAAGGTTTATTGTTTAATGGAATGCTTGCTTATTTAACTGTACAATGCATATGTTAATAGGAGTACCATGCGTATTGCGATTGATGCAAGGTTGCGAGACTGCAAAGTTTGTTGATTATTCATTTTATCTGGATTAGAATTATTGGGATATAGTTCCAATTATTTTGATTTAAGAGTCTTAAATAAATAAATAAACATGCAAGGAAAGATTGGAAGATATTTGACAGTAGAATTTTCTTTTGGATAAAGACTGTTTATTCATTTCAAAGGTTGTTACAAAATTTATTTGAATATTGTAAGCTTACAACTTATAGTATTTACAATAATGATTGTTTACAACAAATGAAAAATATATCTATTTCTAAGCCTAATCTCCTAAGCTCCAATGCTCCCATGCTCAAGGAATTTTTTGCTTCCTCTGCTTCCTTTATTACCCAAGATGCATTCACCTGAAAAAGAATAAAGAAAAGAAATCAGCACAGTTAATTGAAAAATATTTTCAAATAGAAAAAGAAAGAAATCATCATTAAAGTTTGTCGGCCGGAATCAGAATGCTATGTTCATCATATTTTATTTTCCTCTCTGCAAATCACAAGAAGATCGCTCTTCTCGGTTCACAGAGAGAAAAATAAAAGATATAAAATATAAGCATACATTTGGTTCAAATACAAAAACATAAACAAGTCAGCAAGGCAAACATGAGCAAGCATGGCAAGCTAACTACAATGTATTAACCAAACTGAATTTCAAACTGCAGTAACCAAGAATGTCAAACTGAGTTACAAAACTGTCAAGGCAAAGTACAATGCAGAAAGTATGCAAACTGTCAAGGCAAACAAGTACAGAAAGTACACAATGAAGAGAGATAAGCCAAATTACAAGCAAGAAGACTTGTCCTAGCCATCATCACTTTCCAGCCTAGACAAAATTTTCAGAATTAAATATAATAAGATAAAATGCTTATGAGAGAGAGAGAGGGAGAGAAGACCTAGTGAAGAGATTTGCAGTTTTGGCTAAGGCAGGTTGTCAAAAGACAGTAAAGAAAATAAAGATATAAAGAGAGAACATTAGAACCTGTTGTCATAGAAAAAACCAGCATAACACAAAAAACTGCAAATCTGCTTGCAAAACTGCAAATCTGCTTGCAGAGCTATAGACCTGCTTGCAAAAACCACAAAACTTGCAAAACTGCATAACTTCACCAGTAACAAACCTGCTTGCTCAAGCCTGTAAGCCAAAACCTGTTGTCAAGCCTGCACAAAGGCAAAACCTGCCTGCACAAACTCAGCCTGCATCTCAAAACTGCAAACTTGCTTGCAAAACTGCAAACTTGCTTGCAAAACTGCAACTTACCTAAACTTGTCAAAACTACAAACTCAAACAAGCTCAACAAGCCTGAAATACCAACTACAAATCAAATAACAAACTGCAAACTTGCTTGCAAAACTGCAACTTACTCAAACCTGTCCAAACTACAGATTCAAGCCAAGCTGGCCAAAACAACAAAGAACCAACAATAGTTTCAGATTTTATTCAGCATCATCAAGCTTATCAACAAAAACACAACAAGTTTCAGAACTTCTGTTCATCATCAACAAAAAACACAACGAGTTTCAGAACTTCTGTTCATCATCAACAAACAAAGAACAAATAGTTTCATAGTCCAATCATCATTAACAAGCAAAAAAAAAGAGGAAGAGATTCAGAAGCAAATAGGGTTTCAGAAACCAAGTTCATCATCAACAAGGAGAAAGGAAGAGGTTTAGAGTTTCAAATCTAAGACCATCATCAACATCAAAAAGGAAGAGATTCAAAAGCAAATAGTTTTCAGAAGTACTCATCATCAAACATCAACAGTCAACGAAAACACAAGTCTCAGAAATAAACTCATCATCAATATTCAGCAAGGAGAAAGGAAAAGATTCAGAAGCAAATAAAGTTTCAGAAGCTAAGTTCATCACCAACGAAAAGCAACAACAATAAACATTATTTCAGAAATACGTCAATCATCAAAAAGAGGAAGATTTTCAGAAATAGAAGCAAGTTTTCAGAAAATACTCATCATCAAACAAATCAAGGAAACAGAGATACCAGAAAAGTAACCATCATCACGTTCTTCCTCCTACTGGCCACCAAGGAGCGCCATCGGTCTCACGTCCCTCTCTCTCCATCATTTTTCAGAAGCAAAACGTTCAAGGTACGTCCCTCAAACCCTTACTACATGTAAACATCAAAAGCCATAGATTAAAACATGCAAGTAATAATCAAACAAATGAACATAACTGTGAAACCCTAAAGGATAAAGAAGTAAATCGTACCATTTCTCTGAAATTCTGGACCGCTGTGAAGAGAGCAAGAAGTGGGAGGCGACGCTCCAGTGGCTAGGGTTCATGGAAGGAGAATCAACGCTTGTTGGACGAGAGAGATGAAACGAAGAAGAAGAGAGTTAGAGAAGGAGGCGCTGCTGTAACCCTAAACGTACAAACCCTAAAATGAACAAACCCCAAAATTGTACCAACACTTCAGCTGGGCCTTCGCCCCAAACAAAACCATTAGCCCACATGTTCTTACTGAACGCGCACCCCCCCCCCCCCCCCCTTTTATCCTGATTCTTGTTCTTATTCATTTTTTTATTTAGGCCATAATCTTAAGCCCATTTTTAAAACTAATACTTTTTAATTATTATCATTTAAACTAATTTATTTCCTTTCTTTTAGTTAATAAATACTAATTAAATTTTGTTTTACTTTCTTTTAAGTTAATTTTATTTTTCTTTATTAATCTTGTTTAATATAATAAAAATACAAAAAAAGAATATTTAGTTTAATTTAAGTAAATTTTTGTTTTCTTTAAACCTAGTTATCGATTAATAAAAATACATAAATAAAAGGGATTTAGTCTAAAATAATTTTTCTTTCTTTAAAACTTTTCTTTTCATAATTAATAAAACAAAATAATAATCATACTTAAATCTTTATTAGGTTAAAATTTTATTTGTTCATTTGTAAATAAATATATGCATCTCATAGTTCTTTGATTTTTCTCATTTCATAATTCATTATAATTTTTACATTGAATTGTGACAGTTCGATTTGGTTGTAACGCATAATATTTGGACATTATTATTCTGATGAGACTCATCCCTATTTGTAAATAATTGTACCCCCATCCCCGGATACTTTTTTGTAATAACTTAGACTTTAAATTCCCGCAATTTATCGCTTTCAATATACTGTATAGTAATTAGGGTTTGTATGGCAAGATTCAAAATCAATCGCTAGATGACCTAACACAAGAACAAATGCATGAAAATCAATACACAATTCACACTTGCACCTCTAGGGTAACCTCGCTTGTTGCCTCGGAAAATGCAATCATGTCCCTTGAATACGAGACACTCTAGCAAATTCCCCTTCGATAAATAAAGATCGTAGTCCCTCGATGACCCTCGATGTTGCCTTCGATAAAATGATCTCGTCCCTTACAAAATTGCTAGAGCGTCTCACAAGTTGCTTTCAATGATTGTATGCAATGACTCGCGCCTGTCCCGTTTAACATCCTAACACAAGGTTGTTCACCAAACACAAATGGTGAAATAACACTGTCAAAAGGGTTGAAAACATAAGAAATATCTTTGAGTAAAATAGGTTAGACAACTCTTAGTTACTTGATCAAAAGCTTGCAAAACATCCTTGTAATTTTCAAACACACCTCACAACACAATTTCAAAACAAACTTTCAAAACATTGAAATATCTTTTCAAAAAGACACACACCTTCGTATATACTCTAACAAGAATTATTAAAAAGGTTGCCTAGACAAGGCTTCTTTTTCAAAGCATTTTTCAAAACCACACACAAAGCACCATTTCAAACAATTGAAAAGCAAAGGCAAGTGATATAAAACAAGTAACTAAGAGCCCATGGAAAACCATGGATGAAAAGGGTGCTAGCACCTTCCCTTTTCATAATCTACCCCCCGAACCCAAGAAAACATCTCAAAGGTCTTTCTTGTGCTTTTTGACCTTTCCTTAGGATAAAATAAAAAGTCGGTGGCGACTCTTGCTAAACCGAACAATTGAAAAACCTCAAGTCAGTTCTCCCAACGTATCACAGAACTGGCGACTCTGCTGGGGACATTCTTTAAAAGTGGGGTTACCGTAGGGTTTTAGATCACCTTTACATGCTTATCTTGTTTGCCTTGATTGCTTCACTTTTTTGGGTCCTTGCTTGGGTTTGTTCTAAATCCTACACCCGGATTTGGGGGCACCTTTTAGGTAAGTAGAAATAAACTGTGAGGGAACTATGCAGGGTATACCGACATGGTTGAAACAGTAGCTACGTTGATGTGGCACATTGGTTGGTACCGGTAACCCTTGAGTTGAATCAAGGAGAGTACGGGGCCGCCGCGTGGTGTCGTGAAGCATCAATTGACTTTAGAACCTTACTTGACCATCTTGGCCTTTTTAGGGGTAGTGAGGTGATCGGCTTTGGTGTAGTCCGAAGTTGGTAGATACTCGATACTACACTCATTGAGGATTGTTTTCTTGGAATATTTTGGTCGCCAGTTAAGTGGCTAAACCAAAACAATGAACACAGAAAATAATCCAGTGATATTGAGCTCCTTAGAACCCGGTTACTATTTATAGGACAGGTTGAGCCAACTAACTTCAAGAGGGTACTTACCTACAAACCCCATGAAAGCCTAAACCTAAGGACTTGTCTGCTTTGTGTGAATGTGATCATTTGTATATACACTTGCTTACTTTTGTATACCTGTACATAACATCATAACATCATACCATAGCATTTTTAATAACCATTTTAAGGATCTCAAGGGTCTTTGATGCAGGGTCACGTTGAACCAGACGTCTACCAAAAGGCAAGAGGATTCATTTTCCTCTAAACAAACGCCTTCAAAGATCAAGTACAATAACTTGAATCGAGGGCTATGACCCACTCGACACGGTGAGCTTGATTCTCGTGGAAAGACATCCACCAATACAAAAATTCTCCAATCAAAGATGTTGATCGAAGTTCAATCTCTAACATTTTCTTGTGTCTACCTCGCGAGATCCTTGAAAACATGCATCTACATATCATGCATTGTATCATAACAGGTTTCCCTTTTCAGGCTTCCTTATTCTCCTACTGTTTATTTCAGTAGAGATGGCTCTAGAGAGGACTGTCCAAGATATTCAGGCTCAAAACGCTCAACTTCAAGAAATGTTCTTGAACCTGTCCCAGGAGAAAGAAGAGGTGAAAGCTCTCCTCACAAGGGGCATGGTCCTAGGGAATCCAGGCGACATCAGGAATGATCAGTTGGAAGGGCTACAAATTGAGTTGGCAACAATGAAAATCCAGATGATGGGACAACTGGTGGGCCAGATGGCTCTCATTCAAGACCTGGCTCAAAGACAAGAGGAGCTCAGGGTCCTCGTCAACAAATTGCTTCAAGATAACCAAGTGGGGTAAACAACTAGGGTTGAAGATCACGTCATCATTAAACCTCCTTTGAGACAAGAAGACAAGGGAAAGGCTCCCCAACTTGCTTCAGGGTCACAAGCCCAGCAACAACCTCGCCAGCGTCAACGGGGTAATCGGCGTAAGCAAAATACATGTGGAAGACATTTCACTGAGACTGACATACCGTTATTTCTAATATTGGAATGCTTGTTGGAGGTCAATCTGACTGCTTTAAAGGATCCTCTTCGGAATCCCAATACCTCTGCTCCTAGCTATCACCCTGACGCATTTTGTTTATACCACTCCTATAGTCTTGGACATGGCACCGACGACTGTTGGGCTTTGAAAAACAAGATCCAAGATTTGATTGATAGACGAGTGCTGAAATTCATGTCGGATGGCGAGATGAAAATCTTCCGCTGAGGGTTCTGTTAGAACAAAGTTTGAATCTACTATCCTAAGTTTAAGTTTAGATGATAACAAAATGCAAAGATATATTAATTGTATAATTCATGTAAGACATATATGCTGCCTAAAAAATTACATTCTGTTTTACAGAAACTCTGATGGGTATCAGCAAGAGAATATCATCATCAGCATCAGAAGATGAAATATCAACATCAGCATCAGAGGATGTTATATCAGATGCCAAAATCAGAAGATCAACATGTGCTTACGCTGAAGCTTGATGAACAGATCTGCGCGGAACAATCTGAACTCTGATCAAGAAAACAACAACTCATCAGCATCTAGCAGCGTCAGAATGAGCCAAAGCCAGAACACGCTTAAGTGGAAACGGTACTGTGCATTCAAGATACTTTATTATCAACGGCATCATTCCAGACAAGATCTTCTCAATTTGGAAAGAATGTTATTGGCATTGAAACAGAATTAACTGACTCCAACGTACCATTTTTCCAATGCTATTTAAACAAGACAGTGAAGACTGAATTGGCTAATGCTCTACAACACTCTACACGCCTAAAGCTATTCATCATCTTCCTCACTCTCAGTTTGCTAAAGCTCTAAAATTCTTTACTCAATTATTTTAGCACTCTAGTTCTCATAAGCTTAAATTGTGTAGTATCACAGTTGTGATAAACAGTTTTTTGTAGAAAACATTCAACACACTTAGATTTCATTAATCTGTAAGAAAGTATTCCCTTGAGAAACCGGTTTGTGGTTTGACTCAAGAAGGCTTTAGCAGTTGTTAAAGCAGTTGTAATATTCAGTTGAATATAGTGAATTAAAACGTCGTTAGAGAGAGGCGAAATCACCTTGACGGGTGGACTGGAGTAGTTTGAGATCAAACGAACCAGGATAAAAATACTGTGTTGACTGCAATTGATTTCCAGTTTTTACAATTCAACCCCCCTTCTTGTGTTTTTCACTTCTTCAATTGGCATCAAAGCGCTTGGTTCTGAGCTAAAACACTTAACCGTGTCAGTACAAGATCCAGCGTTAGAAAAACACAATGGCAGGAACATATCAACACACCAGCAATGACAACAATGAAGACAGAGACAGATTCAGCGGCAAACCTCCAGTCTTTGATGGAGAAAATTTTGATTACTGGAAAGACAGAATTGAAAGCTTCTTTCTGGGACATGATGCTGATCTGTGGGACATGGTGACAGATGGATACACGCACCCAGTGAATGCAAGCGGTCAGAAGATTGACAGGAAAGCAATGTCTGATCAACAAAAGCGTGACTTCAAAAATCACCACAAGGCCAGAACCATTCTTCTCAGCGCCATCTCTTACGCTGAATATGAAAAGATCTCTAACAGAGACACAGCAAAGAACATGTTTGACTCACTCAGAATGACGCATGAAGGCAACATTCAGGTCAAAGAAACTAAAGCTCTTGCGCTCATTCAGAAGTATGAGGCATTCAAAATGGAAGAAAGTGAATCCATTGAAACAATGTTCTCAAGATTCCAAATTATGGTGGCTGGTCTCAAGGTTCTGGACAAAGGATACTCTACTGCTGATCATGTCAAGAAGATCATCAGAAGCTTGCCAAAGCAGTGGAGGCCAATGGTTACAGCTCTGAAGCTAGCTAAAGATCTCAACAAAATTTCTCTGGAGGAACTTATCAGCTCCCTCAGAATTCACGAGATAGAGCTGGAAGATGATGAACCTCAGAAGCAAGGTAAGCCTTTAGCATTAAAATCTAACCAAAAAAATGAGTCTAAAGTTTTGCAGGCAGTTGAAGAAACATCTGATGGATCCTCATCAGAAGAAGACGAACTTTCCCTCCTCTCCAGAAGAGTGAACCAACTATGGAAGCAGAGGCAAAGAAAGTTCAGGAATCCCAGAAGATCTGATCAGAATGAGTCCTCTTCCAGATACAGAAGGTCAGACTCTTCCTCTGGATACAGAAGATCTGAAGGCTCCTCAGGAAGCAGAAAGCCAAACACAAGGACATCATCTGCTATGAATGCAATGAGCAAGGACACTACAAGAGTGACTGTCCAAAGCTTCAGAGGGAAAATCCCAAAAAGAAGTTTGGAAGAGAAAAGAAGAAAAGTCTCATGGCTACATGGGATGACTCTAACTCATCTAAAGCTGACTCAGAATCAGATGATGAGAGAGCAAACATAGCTCTCATGGCCAACATTTCAGAAGACAGTGAAGCTTCTGAATCAGACTCAGAATCAGACACTGAAGAGGTATTTCCTGACTTTGCAATTAATTTTACTAAGGCTGAACTTGCTGAAAGCCTTAACGAAATTCTAGAAAGGTACCAGCAGATTAGAGTTAAATTCAGAAACCTGAAAAGGAATCTTGAATCTGACTCTGATAAGACTGAGAGTCTTAAATTGGAAAATTCTGAGCTGAAAAATAAAATTTCAAAGTTAGAAAATGTTTTACAAAACTCTCAGAAGGAAACAATTTCTGAAACTCCCAGCAGCGCTGATGAGATCATCAAGGAGTATGATCATAGCTTTCAGAAGTTCCTTGCTAAAAGCATAGATAGAAGCAAAATGGCTTCAATTATCTATGGAGTTAGAAGAAACGGCAGAAAGGGAATAGGATACCAAGGTAAGGTACCTACACCAAAGAATGCCATGGATTTAACTATTAAACACACTCCTCTGAACTCACATTTTGTGTATGGTCACACACATGATATTAAACACACTAGTAGTAAGTATTCTGTGAAACCAAAATTCAACCAGAGTTTTGGTAAATCTAACAAATCAGGACCCAAGAAAATCTGGGTACCTAAGGATAAAATAATACATGTTGCAGATATCTTTAGCAGCAAATCAGAAACACCAGTCATGGTACCTGGACTCTTGCTGCTCGCGACACATGACGGGAAGAAGGCATATGTTCCGAAGCCTGGAACTTAAGCCTGGAGGCTACGTTGGCTTTGGAGGCAATCATAGGGGAAAGATCATTGGCTCTGGAACTGTAGGTAATGGAAATCTTCCCTCTATAAATAATGTTCTGTTAGTAGACGGATTAATGCATAATCTGTTATCCATAAGTCAATTAAGTGATAACGGTTATGATATAATCTTTAATCAAAAATCATGTAAACCTGTTAGTCAGAAAGATGGGACTATCCTATTTAATGGAAAGAGGAAAAACAACATTTATAAAATCAAACTTTCTGAACTGAAAAGTCAGAATGTAAAGTGTCTTCTGTCTGTTAAAAATGAGCAATGAATCTGGCACAGAAGATTGGGGCATGTTAGTATGAGAAGAATATCTCAGATTAACAAACTCAATCTGGTCAGAGGACTTCCTAATCTGAAGTTCAATTCAGATGCTCTGTGTGAAGCATGTCAGAAAGGCAAGTTTGCAAAACCTTCTTTCAAATCAAAAAATGTTGTTTCTACCTCTAAGCCATTAGAACTTCTGCACATTGACTTATTTGGACTAGTTAAAATTGCTTCAGTCAGTGGCAAGAAGTATGGGTTAGTAATCGTAGATGACTATAGCAGATGGACATGGGTAAAGTTCTTAAGACACAAGGACGAGTCACACTCTGTGTTTGTTACCTTCTGTAACCAAGTTCAGAATGAAAAGGATCTTAGAATCGTTAAAGTCAGAAGTGATCATGGTGGAGAGTTTGAAAACAAAGATTTTGAGTCATTCTTTGATGACAGAGGCATTCTGCATGATTTCTCTTGTCCTAGAACTCCCTAACAAAATGGAGTTGTAGAATGAAAGAACAGAACATTGCAAGAAATGGCCAGAACCATGATCAATGAGACAAACGTTGCTAAGATCTTCTGGGCAGAGGCAATAAACACAGCGTGCTACATTCAGAATAGAATCTCAATAAGACCTATTCTGGAAAAGACTCCATATGAATTATGGAAGAACAGAAAGCCCAACATTTCATATTTTCATCCATTTGGATGTACTTGTTTTATGTTAAATACAAAAAATTATTTGAACAATTTTGACTCTAAAGCACAGAAGTGTATTATGTTAGGATACTCTGAACGCTCAAGAGGGTACAGAGTATACAATACAGAAACACAGATTGTGGAAGAATCAATCAGTGTTCGTTTTGATGATAAGCTTGACTCTGAAAAGTCAAAGCAGAATGAAGTTTTTGCAGGTATGGAAGTTGAATTTACAGGTTCTGAAGACAAGTCATCAGAAGCTCTCAACAACGACACTCCTTCAACATCTGAAAGGAGCACTTCAAACAAACCAGCAACAGCTGCTGAACAACCTCAGAAAAGACTACCCAGAAGCAGCTTGGATCACCCAGAAGAAACTATCTTAGGAAGAAAAGAAGACCCAATCAGAACAAGGGCCAGCTTCAGAAACTCTGAAGAATCCCTCATAGGATTTGTGTCTCTGATTAAACCTTCTTCTATTGATGAAGCACTTCTGGACAACGACTGGATTCTAGCAATGCAAGAAGAGCTGAATCAATTCACCAGAAATGACGTATGGGATCTTGTTCCCAGACCAAAAGGATTCAACGTCATTGGAACAAGATAGGTATTCAGAAATAAGCTGAACGAACAAGGTGAAGTTATCAGAAACAAAGCACGACTGGTAGCACAAGGTTATAGTCAGCAAGAGGGGATAGACTATACAGAAACCTTTGCTCCAGTTGCCAGGTTAGAATCTATCAGACTTTTAATTTCGTTTGCTGTTAATAAAGGTATCACTCTGTATCAGATGGATGTCAAGAGTGCATTCTTAAATGGTTATATAGAAGAAGAGGTTTATGTGCACCAACCCCCTGGTTTTGAAAGTACAAAAAATCTAGAATATGTTTTCAAACTAAAGAAGTCACTATATGGTCTGAAACAAGCTCCCAGAGCTTGGTATGAAAGACTAAGTAACTTTCTGTTAGAAAAATATTTCACCAGAGGGAAGGTGGACACTACCTTATTCTGTAAGTCAGTTAAGAATGACATCTTAGTTTGCCAAATTTATGTTGATGATATTATTTTTGGATCTACTAATCCTTCTCTTGGAAGAAAATTTGCTAAGTGTATGTAGGCAGAATTTGAGATGAGCCTCATGGGAGAACTGAAATTCTTTTTGGGAATTCAGATCAATCAAAATCCTGAGGGAACTTACATTCATCAGAGCAAATATGTCAGAGAACTTCTGAAGAAATTTGACCTCTCAGAATGTAAGTCATCAAAGATTCCAATGCATCCCACGTGCATTCTGGAAAGAGAAGAGGTAAGCAAAAAGGTAGAACAGAAGGTCTACAGAGGTATGATTGGTTCTCTCCTTTATCTGACGGCTTCAAGGCCTGATATTTTATTCAGCGTATGTATTTGTGCTAGATTCCAATCAGATCCTAGAGAATCTCACTTAACAGTTGTTAAGCGAATTTTCAAGTATCTGAAAGGTACTACTAATCTGGGTCTATTTTATAGAAAATCTAGTGATTACAGCTTAGTAGGCTACTGCGATGCTGACTTTGCTGGAGACAGAGTAGAGCGTAAAAGTACTTCTGGAAGCTGCCAGTTTCTGGGAGAAAATCTGATCTCTTGGTCCAGCAAAAGGCAATCCACAATTGCGCTATCAACAACAGAAGCTGAGTACATAGCAGCAGCTGGATGCAGCACACAAATGCTCTGGATGAAAAGTCAGCTTGAAGACTTCCAGATTTTTGAGAGTAACATCCCTATACTCTGTGACAATACTTCTGCCATTTGCTTAAGTAAAAATCCTATTTTGCATTCTAGGGCTAAACATATAGAAATAAAACACCATTTCATTAGGGACTATATTCAGAAAGGAATTTTGAACTTAAAATTTATTGATACAGACCATCAATGGGCTGATATCTTCACTAAACCTCTTTCTGAAGATAGGTTCAATTTCATTCTGAAACATCTAAGCATGAAGCTCTGCCCAGAGTGAAAATGTTTTAATTTTATATATTAACCTTCAGAATGTGTTTTCTTTTTACTGTGAACTTCTGATCAATCTCCTTTCAGAAAGATAGACATGCAGATTGTATCAGATTCTATTCTTAAAGATTTGAGCGTTTCAGCTCAAGGATAGACGTGCTGCTCACTAAATCAAACAAGTGTCATCCAATCATCAGCAAATCTCTGAAGTAGAACACGCGTGCATGCTTTTGATAAGGAAAAATGCTGATTGGATGCATTGAGACACATGTCTGGTAACCGTTTCAAATATCTTTCTCAAATCCCCCAAAATCAGCAAGCATTAAATGCACGTAATCATGAATTAAACTGTAATCATGAATTAATTCTCTTTCTTAAAACTGTTTACGTTTTCAAAACTTTTTGAAATCTATTTAAGCACATTAACATCATTCATTAAACTTTTACCGTTTCTTACAATCATCCAAAATATTTTCTGCATTCTTACTTGTGTGTTCATCCTTTTTCAAAAGAAACCCATTTTCAAGCTTTTCTCAAAGAAACCCTAAGTGTGAACATGGTAACCTCTAGCAATGTTTATGCAGGTTCTCAGAAGGAGGCTTCATCTGAACAATACCAAATTCCCTTCAGAACGCTCCTTACACCAATGAAGAACTTGGAAGTTCTGTCTGAACTAATTGTTGATTTCACCAGTCTGAAAGAAAATGGATTCGATTTGACAGAAGAAGTTAGGGCACAAGGATGGGAGAGATACTTTGATAGGTTGGTGGGGCCAACGTTCCCAGTATTGGTCAAGGAATTCTGGATTCATGCGTCTTCATAAACACATCAAGTTACTTCCTATATAATGGGAAAGAAGATTGTGATCACTGAGGATCACATTGCAAGATTGATTGGATACAACGGTGGTGGCATCCGCTGTATCGATATGGCAGAAAGATGCTCAGATGCTGCTGTCATTGCAAGAGAGATTTTCACCCATGGGGTTCCCAGCAGCAAAATCAGAGACTTGAAGGATCAGCACAGAATATGGGCGAAGATTATTCTGGGGTGCTTCAATCACAGGAAGCCCACAAGCTCTCCTGATTATATAAACATAGATCACCAGTTTCTGATCTATTTTATTAATCAGAAGGTAAAGATTAACTTGGCTCATCTTCTGTTTAATCACCTCAGGACCAGCGTCAAGGAGACAAGAGAAGAAGAAAGGACAAAAAGGGATTGGATACCCTTTGGCAGGTTAATATCAGATATTCTAACTGAGAATAGGCTGATTGAACACCTTACAGAAGCACAAGAAGTAAGCTCTATTGAACCTACTGTTGGCAAGCCTCTGAATGCCAAGAATCTGAAGAAAATGAAACTGATAGAGAATATCAGAAAGGAGCCCAGCGTCACTCCTCTTGCTGACATCACCAGCAGAAGAGTCCCTCTGGACGACTTTCCAATATTTTCTGAGATTGACTCTAAACCAGTCATTGTTCTCAGATACTTGGATGCTTGCAAGGCTGATGGCACAGATCCCACTCTGAACATAAAAGATATGCACCAGCAAAATCCAGAAGTTACTGTGAAGAAGACGAAGAAAAGAAAGGCCACTTCAGAAGGACCATCCCAGCAGACTCCTAAGAAGAGAGGTAATCTATCTGCTGCTAATGTTTTAAATTCTTCTGCTATTCCAACATCAATCCCAACCCCAGCTTCATATGAACTCCAAATCCTCATACCAACCATTGATGAAACCGAACCAGAGGCTGACCCTTCTAAGTCACTAACTCTCAGGAGATCCCGCACCAAATCCCAAAATCCAAAACCCACAACATCAACAGAATCAGAACTTGATAAAGTTCTTTCTGAAATTGATCAACATTCTTCCGCTCCCCTCTCAGAAAATCCAAACACTCAACCAGATACTGCCCACTCTCCTCAACCAGAACATACTCTCTCAGCCATACCAGAACAACCAGAAATTCCACCTCCTTATCCACAACCAGAAATTCCACCTCCCTCTCCACAACCAGAACTTCATCCACTTTCGCCTCAACCATCATCTCAACACTCTGAGTCTCACCACTCTGAGGCTCAAACCCCTGGACCTCATTCACCTCAAACCCCTGAACCTCTTTCACCCCAATCCTCTGAACCACAACCCTTGGCAATTCAGCTGCCTTGTGGTACAACTGTAAACATACCCCAACTGCCACCCTCACCAGAAACTACCCCTCCCAATACTCCAAACAGTCCAATAGTCAATTCTGACTCTCCCACTCCATCTCCCAAACAAAATACAGAATACCACAGCAGGACCTTCATCGAATTAACAATCCTTGACCGTCTTGCTGACCTAAAAAATAAAATAGCCATTCCCAAACCCAAACAACTAGATGTTGGTGCTGGCATTTTGAATTTTGAAATAGGCTTGCAGAATTGGATTGCTTCTCTAAAGCAGGTTTGTCCTGGAATGATTGATCATGCTGCCTCAGACCAACTCTGGACACATTTCAGAATGTGGGTACGCGCTGAAGCCCTCAAGCTGCAAGACATCAACTATGAACAGGCACAACAGAACTTCAGCAACCTACTGAAGGAAGTTGAAAGTCAGCTGCCAAAGGAGGAAGTGCTACTTCTGGATAGTGAGCCATGGTCTGAAAAGCGTCCAGCTTCAAAAGTTCAGCAAGCAGAAGATCAGAAAACTCAAGCTGAAGATGTTATTCAAGCTGAAGATGTTGCAGAAAGCTCTCAGAAGTATCCTGCTTCTGACGTTTCTCAAGCTGCCTTGGACAGGCAGACTCTGGAAAAGCTGAAGCAGAATGATATTCGTCTGCAACAAAGAATGGATGAGAATAATCAGAAGATGAAGGAAAGGATGGATGTGCAAGATGGCAAGATTGATACAGTTGTCAGCATGGTGCATCAACAGAAGGAAACTGCTGATCAGATAAAGAACATGCTAGAAGCTCTGTTCACACGCTTTCCACCCCAACCTTAGTTTTTTCATTCATGATGTTTTCATTGTTTTTCTTTCCATGTTTTCTATACTCTTTTCTATGCTCTGAATTAAATATAACAGTTTTTCTGCTCTGATCGTTTTAGCTTATATTACTTTCACTTTTTGATTGCTGACAAAAAGGGGGAGAAAAAGAATGATATTTTTCAATAACGGACTACTAAGACAAAAAAGTCTCAAACATTCTAACACTCTGATATACTCGAATGTTTTTTATTTTGCATAAGCTTACAGGTACAAGAAGTTAATCATCTCTGATACACTGAAGCTCTGATGTTCAAAGAAAGTCAATAAAGATCTGATCCTGAAGAACTCTTGGAATTAAAAAGGGAAGTAATAAATTCAGGGGGAGTATCTCCGATCTAAACTCTGATATTTCTTTATCCCTTATCCTCTTATCTTTGATAACTTCCTATTTAATTCTGATACTCTTTACCATTTGGTTATCTCTGATACTTTTCACGTTATTTTTCAATTGAAAAAATCTAGTTTTTGTCATCATCAAAAAGGGGGAGATTGTTAGAACAAAGTTTGAATCTACTACCCTAAGTTTAAGTTTTGATGATAACAAAATGCAAAGATATATTAATTATATAATTCATGTAAGACATATATGCTGCCTAAAAAATTACATTCTGTTTTACAGAAACTCTGATGGGTATCAGCAAGAGAATATCATCATCAGCATCAGAAGATGAAATATCAACATCAGCATCAGAGGATGTTATATCAGATGCCAGAATCAGAAGATCAACATGTGCTTACGCTGAAGCTTGATGAACAGATCTGCGCGTAACAATCTGAACTCTGATCAAGAAAACAACAACTCATCAGCATCTAGCAGCGTCAGAATGAGCCAAAGCCAGAACACGCTTAAGTGGCAACGGTACTGTGCATTCAAGATACTTTATTATCAACGGCATCATTCCAGACAAGATCTTCTCAATTTGGAAAAAATGTTATTGGCATTGAAACAGAATTAACTGACTCCAACGTACCATTTTTCCAATGCTATTTAAACAAGACAGTGAAGACTGAATTGGCTAATGCTCTACAACACTCTACACGCCTAAAGCTATTCATCATCTTCCTCACTCTCAGTTTGCTAAAGCTCTAAAATTCTTTACTCAATTATTTTAGCACTCTAGTTCTCATAAGCTTAAATTGTGTAGTATCACAGTTGTGATAAACAGTTTTTTGTAGAAAACATTCAACACACTTAGATTTCATTAATCTGTAAGAAAGTATTCCCTTGAGAAACCGGTTTGTGGTTTGACTCAAGAAGGCTTTAGCAGTTGTTAAAGCAGTTGTAATATTCAGTTGAATATAGTGAATTAAGACCTCGTTGGAGAGAGGCGAAATCACCTTGACGGGTGGACTGAAGTAGTTTGAGATCAAACGAACCAGGATAAAAATACTTTGTTGACTGCAATTGATTTCTAGTTTTTACAATTTAACCCCCCTTCTTGTGTTTTTCACTTCTTCAGGTTCTCCACCTGAAATGACAAGTTTGAACTAAGAGACTTTTGTTTCATTTTAATTTTCAAGTTGTAATTTCTTTTGTTATTCAAACAATTATCTGTTGATGTCAAACTCTGTTTCATTAATGCATTGCATATGTTTGTCTTGAATTCATCCATTCGTTTTCACTATTCTTGAATTATGCTTTCTACTTTCTTTATGACATTTAACTCTTGGAAAAGCTACAAGCCTTTAGAGGGAGGATGACGAAACAATGCCATAATCTGATACAGTATGCTTTTGAACAAACCTTGCTGACGATGTACATGCATTTCTTTCAAATCCTAAAACACTGGAGTTATAAGGAAGATAATTCATAGTCAACCCCTTCGAGCCAAAGAAGTAGAAGTTTTCTGTTTTAAACACAAATTTAAACCTTTAAACCTGGGGCAGGGTAGTCTCTCAGTTAATTCAAAAGATGCGCATTGAAGTCGCAAACTCTCAGTTCGTAATACAACGAATGACATCAAAAACATTCCTTTGGAACCAAAAGATAGTAATGGTTCCTTATCTCATAGGCAGTCATTATCTCTCAAAAGAGAAAAGACCACTGAGCCAAAACCTACAAGGGAGGCTTAAGAAAGCTGGGGCATCCCGCTGACTGTAATCTTAAAAACAAGAACAGTCAGGCAAAAATTAGGGATAATAAATCAAAAGAAAGAGGTCATTACAAATCCTCAACAACATGAAAAATGTTGCAAAAAAAAATATGACTGCCTTCCCACAAAATTCAGCTTGTGTGGACCATCACCAAAACATCGTTCCACATTTGAATAGAGTTCGACGCACAATTAACTGAGTTTAGGATTGAAGAACATCATGAAGAGCGGGTGGGTACAAATATACTTTAGGCCTTTATCCTTTGTTTATTAAACCGTGAACCAAGCCACGTTATAACCCTTCAAAAGTCCTAATTGAAGCATGGGTTCGTTCGAAAGCATACTGTTACAAAAGGTATCCTGACTCCTGTAAGGGTTTGCTCTAAATCTTGAGCTGAATTTGTCTTATAAAAGTTTTCTGCTAAAAAGCGCATTTTTCAAAACTTCGAGACAAGCATAAAACTTTGCGTTTTTTGAATATCGTTGTTTGCACATGGTTATTTGTTTGACAGCGAAGAAATTCACACAGTGAATGTTCGAATGAACGAAAGCTCTCTCAATGAATAAAATCACTTCAAGTGGGATGACACTCCCGCTGCAAAAATCTCCCTCAACAAAAGGGGACTTGATATGGTATTGTCCAGTAAACTTGGGGCAGTCCAGTCAAGATTTCAACAAAACTTTCAAAGCTCAGTAAACCTGGGGCAGTCTAGTCAAGATTTTAACAAGTCTCTCAATTGCAGTTTAACCTGGGGCAAGTCTCCATCACCATCACTTAGGGCATTAAAACGTCAATCTCATCAAAGGGTTATGTACAGTCCAAGTTTCCTGGCAGTGTCACAAACATCTGATACTAGGGGCAATGACGAATCTCTCCAAAATCTTTCTGAAAAGAAATTCAAGAATCCTCGAGAAGTTTATCACCTCTCTAGCAGACCAACAGTCATGGGTTTATTTCCCCAACACTTGTCAAGGATTTATTCTCCAAAACGAAATTACATTTCAACAACATACGCAGATTGATCGGTCATCAAAGATTCCTTCATCACCTATTGGAGTTACAGTCGTCAAAGTTTCCTCCATCATCCGGTTGAATCAAAGTTAAATCCAGGACCCTCTCTGTTTTGGTCGGATCGACACTAATATCTCCCTGATTCTTATGCCAGTTGAAGATCTTCCGGGTTTTTGATATTTCAGATAAATCTCTCAGCGATTTATTCTGATTTTCTTCACTATCAGAGATGAAGAATCCAACTCTTTTCTCCTTCACCAGCTCGGGATTTATTTTCCCCAACGAAAGGTCGTCTTGAAAAACATTACACCTCCGTGCATCAGGACATCATGCAACGCAATCTCATTTATTTTGAGAACATCATTGTTTGATTCATGCCACTAACCTTTACCTTTCAGGAAAGGTACAATAAAATTCAAGCGACAAAGCTTTTCTTCAGTCGAATTATGGACAAGTTCCTAAATTTCTACAAAGCTTTTACTTCAGTTGAATTACGGACAAGCTCCTAAATCTCAACAGAAATAACCCACCAGCAGAATAATGGACAATTGAAGCTCCTAAAATTCTGTTTCTCTCAAGAATGAAGATTCTCATCCTTGAAACCTCAAGAGATTGGTATACTCCCAAGCTCCTGATACCCTTAATAGAATGAAGATTCTCATCCTTGAAACCTCAAGAGATTGGTATACTCCAAAGCTCCTGATACCCTTAATAGAATGAAGATTCTCATCCTTGAAACCTCAAGAGATTGGTATACTCCCAAGCTCCTGATACCCTTAACTGAATGAAGATTCTCATCCTTGAAACCTCAAGAGATTGGTATACTCCCAAGCTCCTGATACCCTTAACAGAATGAAGATTCTCATCCTTGGAACCTCAAGAGATTGGTATACTCCCAAGCTCTTGATACCCTTAACAGAATGAAGATTCTCATTTCTCGCTTCCCAGTAGATTGGTATACTCCCAAGCTCCTGATACCCTTAACAGAATGAAGATTCTCATTTCTCGCTTCCCTAGTAAATTGGCATACACCCAACCTTCTGACCCAAACGCCTGAATGAAGATCCTCATTTTTGCTTCCCCGGTAGATTGGCATACTCCTAACCTCCTGATATTCCCGACAGAATGAAGATTCTCAAAGTGGTATATACACCCATATAACCTGATATTCCCGACATAATGAAGATTATCATTCTCAAAGTGGCATACGACTTAACTTCTGAACTTCTTCCAGACAGGAATAAGATTTTTCCAGAGTCCTGAGTTTTACTCTCCAACGGGATAGCTACTCCTCAACATTATGGCTATTCCCCGCCGAGTTCTTACTCCCCAACAAAATCAAGATTCTCATCCTTGATTCTCCAGAGCTTCATTTACCCTCAGGATAAATTTGTCAGTGTTTTTAATCCCCTGCAGATCGAAGATTCTCGTTCTTGACTCCTCAACACCAATTCCCCAAGCAGAATGAAGACTCTCATTCTCAATTCCTCAGAGTTTCTAGATATTCACCAGCGAAGTTCCCCTCAAAACAGGAATCCCCAGTAGATTGGCATATAACCCAAACTCGTGACTTTCCCCAGCAATATAACTTCTCCCCACAGAGGTTGTCAAAAAGCTTGAGGACACACATACTCTTCAACAGTGGTCCCAAGACTTCTCATCTTCAACGATCAAAGGATTTTCAGTCCCCAGCTGCAGTCAAGGATTTATTTTCCCTGACAGCGGTCAAAGATTTTATTATCTCCAGCTATCCAGGATTTATCTTTCTCAGCAAGACGGCTAATCAGCTTACATGCGCATTCATTTGCATTCATATATCATAAACATTGACATAACACATACATTGCCTCATACACTTCATGCAACATAACTCTGTGTTTCAGCTAACATTTTACCTTTTTCCGGATAAGTTTAGCAAGCTTCAACTCCAGAATCATGAAAACATTTTACGGATGCTTCCCAACATGGATGTTAATCTATCGCTTGTTCAGATTCAACCACTGAACATAGTTTACGGAAGCTCCAAACACGGATGCTAATCTACTACTTGTTCAGGCCCCTAGCTCTGAGACGTTCCCAACATAAATACCTTTTTGATACTCATTCTTTCCCCTACAACATACAGTTCAACAAACATTCTTGGATGGCATCATTAAGCCCATCTCCGACAAATTCTGTCAACATCTCCAAATGGCATCTTTAAGCCCATTCCCTCAACTATGCTTTGACGAGTGCAAATTTATGGGCACTCTAGTGTCCAATCATCTTTTACCTTCGAGTCACGAACGGCAGAATTGCCAATCTAACTCTTCAGGTTCAAGAAGATTGAATAGGGGCAATTGTTGTACCCCAAAATTTGCCCTCCCTTTTTCACAAGAAAATCACAAACCCAGGGTTTTCTCTAATTTATGAGAGTGGCTCAGGAATTGATCAAGCAAACCTTTCTTTGGAAACAAATCCGGGATTAGGGTTTTCGCTCGTATTTCTCAGAAGAAATTGAATCCTCAGAAATTCAGTTAACTGTTACATTGTTTTCACGCTTGTTTCTCAAAACCTAATTATCTGGGATAAGAGCTGAGACTTTTGTTTGGAACTGTTGTACCCCAAAATTTGCCCTCCCATATTCCTCAAGAATTGCAAAGAACAAGGCTTCAAAATTCCCCAAGGGTTGCACAGTTCAAGGGCCTCCTAACAGTCAAAAATTAGGGTTTTGGTTCTGACAAAGAAAATGAAGTTTCCAAGGATCCAATCAAGTCCCACATGCCTACAAACATGGTCAAGCATCCTCATACCAAGTTTCAAGACTTACAGCACAAAATTGCACAGTCAAAAAACCCTAATTGCACTACAGTCAACTATAGGGGCAAAATGGTCATTTGATAGTCAAAAGTTCAAATTTTTGGTCAACATCTCATTTTGAAGCCACAAACATCATTTGATCAATGCTTGATCATGATTCTCAAAGCTTGGCTCAAAAAACATCAAGATGCAAAAGTTTCCATATTTGGACAGTTGAAAAAGTCAACTGTAAATTGACCAGGGCATAACTTTCATATGGATTATCAGAAAAATTCCATCCAAAGCTCATTTTGAAGATAAAGACATTTCCTACAACTCCTCTTCACACTTCAAGTCCAAGAAATGCTCTCACAAAAAGTTATCAATTTCAACATTATAGGTCATTTTCAAAAGTCAACAAAAAGGGACTTCAAGTCAAAGGCCATAACTTGAGATTGGTAAATCAAAATGACATGGGACCAAAGGCATTGGTTAGAGGACTCAAAGACCTTTCCAAAATGGCCAAGAACATGAGCAAAGCTCAACAATTGAGCAAGATATGTCTTTTGGAAGTTGGGAAATTTTTGGATATTTTGAAAAGTCAACATTGCTTCAAATGTCCTAAAATTGCTAATGGGCCTCTTTTTCTTCCAAGAATCATCATCCTAAGCATGTGCACGACCATTTGGCCCAAAGGGAAGTTTTTCATCATTTTTATTTATCTATTTGAATTTTTAAATGCTAATAATTCATTTAATTAAAATAAATATGTGGAAAATACTAAGCCTAACTTTTTAAATCTTTTTGTGCATGAAATAGTCTCAAGATTTTGTGTATAATCAGATTTGGAAAGAATCTTGATAATTGGACATGATTTGAACCAAAATAGCATGAAAAAGATTGAAAACTCATGGCTTGAAAATTAAATATCTTCTCCATCAATTCAAGGATTCTTTGGACAAAAAATTGAACCCTAATCATTCACACATAAATACTGATGCAAACCCTAGTGTTCATGACCACAAAGCTGCGCCATACCTCCATAACAAAACTTGAGTTTTTTGCCAAAAAATTGAAAACTGAAAACTAGGTTCTAGGGCGATTCAAGCCAAGATAATTGTTCCATTGGCTTGCTGAGACTTCAAGGAAGGAGTCTGAATCAAAATCGTAGCTTGAAGCATCAAGAATTGGTAGTTATAACTCAAACTATTTTCAATAATATGCATATTCGTGTTTTGATTTTCAAGCATTCTCATGGCATTTTATTTATGGATTTATACTAATTGGATGATTCTGAAGTTAACCCTATAATTTGATTGAGTTTTTGTGCACTATTGGAGATTTCACCATTGATGCCAATTAGGGTTCTTCAAGTTTTAAATTAGGCGTTTCTTAATACTGTAAAATTGAGACACTTCAAGGCCATGGTTGAAATCAGCATGTTTGGACGAAAACAACACACCCCTCGCGCCTAATTTATATAACCCCATGGCCTAGTCGCTATTTTTGAGAATGGCATATTTTGGGGGGTTCAAAACCCCCGCTAACCTTCTTTTATTTTCAGGGAAAACGCAACAAGGAAGAAGATGATTATGTGGCAGGACATGATAGGGTGATTTGAATTTCGCGCTGAATTTATCCACTAACCATTGTTTTATTTCATATTATTTATTAGTTATTATATAATCAAAAGCGCGTGAATGGCATAGTGGTGGAGAAAGCACTTGGTAACCTTCAGGACCTGGGTTCGATCCCAGGTCCCCCTCCCTTTCCTTATATTTTTCCTCTAATTGTCATCCTATGCAGTTTCAATATAAGAAGTCCACCATGTAACTTACAATCCAGCTTGCCACGCACATACTAAGACCAATCCAAGGGGCATGGTTTGAAGATCATCATGGACACAAGTCAAAGATGCCACATGCTAGCGTCAGAGTCAAATGAGGCCATAGACAAATGGGCCTAAATTACTAAGCAAAACCTCCAATTTGGGGACAGACCCCCCATGGTTTGCCTTTCTAATTCTTTTTTCTAATATTTTTCTATTTTTGTTTTAATTAGTTTTTTTAATTTAATTCTTCAATTTAATTATTTTCATAAAAATATAAAAATGACAAAAAAATCAAAAAAGACAAAATTACAAATATATTTTATTTTAATTTTTTTAAGTAAATATCATTAATTAATTTAGCTTTGTAAAATTAGGTTTAATTCAAACATTTTTCTTAATAAACTTAAAATTTGTAGAATTAGGGTTTTAATCAATTTTTATCCTTTTTCTTTTCTTTTCATTAATAATTAATTATTTATTTTTATAAATCAAATTTGCATTAATTAATTAGATTTAATTTTAGGTTCAATTTAATATTTTTTCTTAATAAATAAAAATTGTAGAATTAGGATTAATTAAAATTTTAATTCCATTTAATTCTCATAAAAATTCATAAATACAAAAAAAAACTCAAAAATCTTTTCTCTTTTTTATTTTAATTTAATTAATTTGTTAAATTGTAGTTTAATTTCATTAAAAAGGGTCCAACGCCCTCGCTTTCGATTTTAATTCTTTTCGCATTTTTATTTCCGTTCTCATAATATTTATGTAATTCTCCCAAAGCCGTGTAAACTTGATATTTATCTTTCGCACTTTATTTTATGTCAAATCGGGTCCTGGATTTAATTTGGCGATGTGGACCCGCGCCTTTGTAATAGTTTAGGAACTTTAATTTCCGCAACTTTTTAACTGTTGACTAAATTGCATGCAAGAATGAATGACAAAATAAAAACAAACGCGTAGATCACCTGACATGAACAAGATAAATGTAAATGAACATGACACACAAATCACTCACCACCCCTAGGGTACGCCTCATTGTTGCCTTGCCTCGAAAGGTGATCGTCGAGTAGAGGATGTCTTAGTAAGTCCTCATGATCCGGGAACCTGGCATGAGGGTATCTTCTAAGGTGTCTTCCCATTGCTCCGGTGATCACCACGTCCCGAACCTTCGAATTGACCCGAACACCTCCAACGGTGGTGCTACCTACCTCTCAATGGTGGGATGGCACTACTTTAAAGGATATTTACACAGACGAATTCCTTAGGGTAGGTAGACGACTCTTGATACTTGCTCTAATTTCAAAAACAAATCAAAAATACTTTTCACACCGACACCTTTTCAAAAAGCTTTCGAAAGCAACTTTTCAAACACTCTTGAGGACCGATACAAGAGTCGAACTGAAATTTTCAAAGAAACTTTTTTAAAACCCACAGTCGAAAAGCAAACAAACCATTTTTTGAAAACACAAATGAGCAAGTATCTAAGAGCCCATGGATAACCATGGATAGAAAGGGTGCTAACACCTTCCCTTTCTATAATCTACCTCCCGAAACGAGAGCAATCTCTATAAGGAATTTTTCTGTGCTTTTGTCCTTTCCATTTGGAGAAAATAAAAGACGATGGCGACTCTTGCTTCCGTGACATTTCGCGAACCAGCGTTAAACAGTCAGTTCCAGATCCACCGATCACAGAACTGGCGACTCTGCTGGGGACTCTTTTTAAAGTGAGGTGTACCTTAGGGCTTAGTTCATAACTGTGTTTTCAATTGTATTGCTTTGCTTGCTTTAAATTGTGGGTTGTTTGGGAGCTCTATAGATCCTAACCCGGATCTGGGGGATGCCTTCTTAGAAAGTAACAACAAGGCTGTGAGGGAACTGTGTGGGGTATACCGACATGTTTGAAACAGTTTGCTACGTTGATGTGGCACTTTGGTGTGTACCGGTAACCCTTGAGTTCAGTCAAGGAGAGTACGGGGCCTCCGCACGGTGTCATGAAGCATCAACAGACCTTAGGAACCTTAATTGAACTATCTTGGCCTCTTTAGGGTAGTGAGATAACTGACTTTGGTGCAGTCCGAGGTTGGTTGATACTCGATACTACACTCAATTGAGGGTTGCTTTCTTGGAATATTTCGGTCGCCAGTTCAGTGGCTAAATCGAAACAATGAACAATGAAAGCAATCCCGTGATATTGGGACCCTTAGAACCCGGTTACTTTGATAGGACAGGTTGAACCCACCAACTTCAAGAGGGTACTACCCAGACCCCATGCTGGCCTTAAACCCTAAGGGCTTGTCTTGTGTGACTTGTGTGCCTTACATGTTTGTCTTTGTAAATATCTGTGGTGTGTTTAATCATAGCATCATAACATCATCCAGCATCATATGCATTGACTAACCATTTCAAGGGTTCGAATCTTCATCTTTGTTTTTGTTTTGTAGGACATGGAAACTGTTCGCAGAAAGACAATTCAAATCAGCCTTGTAAGGATCCCTCCTCAGCTTAAGGAGCTAATATCCAGGATTCCCGAGAGCTCTTCATTCAGTGAAAGACATGGAAGACTCATCAGCTTGGTCAATACCAACATTGAGGAAGACATGATAAAGGTCCTGTTCCAGTTCTTTGACCCTTTGCATCACTGTTTCACCTTCTTGGATTATCAGCTGGTACCTACATTGGAGGAGTTCTCCCGGCTCCTGAAGATCCCTATCCTTGAGCAACTACCCTACAACGGTACAGAAAAGGAACCTAAGCTTGAAGAGATTGCTAAAGCCTTGCACCTACACTCATCTGACCTCAAGGGACATTGGGAAGTTAGAAGTGGTGTCAAAGGGTTCTTAGCCAGGTTTCTGTTTGAAAAGGCCCATGAATGTTGGAATTCCCTTGACTTACAAGCTTTTGAAGAAGTTGTGGCCCTCCTTGTCTATGGGTTGGTGTTGTTCCCTAACCCAGATCAGCTTATAGACATCAGTGCTGTCCAGATCTTTATGTCCAGGAATCCTATACCTACGTTGCTGGGGGACATCCTTCACTCATGTTACACTCGAACCATGAGAAAAAGAGGTGTCCTTATGTGTTGCACTCCTCTCCTGGGAAGGTGGTTTATTTCGCACCTTCCACAATCAGTTCTGAAGAACGAGCGGGGTTTGAGATGGTCACAACGGTTGATGACTCTTACACATGTAGATATACATTGGTGCCCTAGGTCCAGAGAGGATGTCACTATCATTGATCGTTGCGTGGAGTACCCTAATGTTCCTTTACTTGGAATCAGAGGAGGTATTACTTACAGTCCATGCCTGGCTTGGAGACAGTTTGGTTATGCTCGGAGGGATGGTCCTCATGACATGTTAATTCCTGACATAGTTTTTAACTTCGACAATGATGCACAGGGACTTCGCCAGAGATTTATCAGAGCTTGGAGGATGCCCAGTAGGATAGACAGCAAGACACTGGGGCACAGGAACTCCATCCCGTTGGAACCTTATCTCAAGTGGGTACGAGCCCGCTCCCAGAAGTTAGTAATGCCATATCCTCATATGCTCCCTGTAATCAAAGAACCAGTCTTGGAAGGAGAAGTGTCCCACACCATTCAGCATCCTGACATGCCCACGTCCTGGGAAGAGATGCAGAAGAGCTGGATCCAGCTTAAGGAAGAACGGAATTCTCTTGAGACCAGTCTACATGCTAGTGAAAAGAAGGTCTTGGAGCTCACCCGCCTATTGCATGAGGAGAGGAATCTCAACACCTACATAGCTCCAAAGAGGATGCATAGTGTCTTCTGGGATTGATGTGCTTTTGTATTATTTTGCCCATGAGGCTTTAATGTACTGAATAATTATTTCCTTAATGATAATGTGTGTTCCTTTTTGTCTACAACAAATTTGAACTTTCGAACCCTTTGAATGCATTGCATAAACACATATCATTCATCATGTGCATAGCTGGTTTTCTTCTTTTCAGGTTGCTTACAGTTCTTCGCTGTTTATTTCAACATCATGAATCCTGACTCATCATCAACTGAGATGTCCATCAAGGCTCTTCAGGTGCAAAATGCGCAATTTCAGGAACTAATCATGGGTTTGGCTCAGGGCCAAGAAGAGCTGAAGGCTCTGCTCCTGAAGAAGGAAAAGAAGAAGAAGAGAAGGATTGTTCTTTTCAACTCGGGCTGAAGGTTTGGCAACACTCTGCAAAATGAAGAGGCTGGTTCTTCTATAGGCAAGGGTACCCCTCAAGGGGAAAAAGGCCCTAGTCCGGTAGTCTCCGACAACGAGACTGATTTTGATGAGGAGTAGTATCCTCCTGCAGAAGACAGATACAAGCAGTTGGAGGACAAATTGAATGCTTTGGAGATCCAACAAGTGCCTGGGCTGGATTTTGGAGATTTGGGTTTGTCTACTGGTGTGATCATTCCTCGTAAGTTCAAAGCACCATCTTTCACCAAATATGACGGGGCATCTTGTCCCAAGCTACACCTCAGGTCATATGTGCGGAAGATTCAACCGTACTCAGTGGATAAGAATTTGTGGATCCACTTCTTCCAGGAGAGTCTTTCAGGGACTCATCTCGAATGGTTCTATCAGCTGGATGGGACCAAGGTTCGTAACTGGGAGGAGTTGGCTACTGCTTTCTATAAGCAGTATCAGTATAATGCCGACCTTGCCCCTACACGTACCCAACTCCAGGGTATGTCGTTAGGTTCAAGTGAAGGTTTTAAAGAGTACGCTCAGAAGTGGAGGGATCTGGCTGGCAGGGTGCAGCCTCCGTTGACTGATCGGGAGTTGGTAGACATGTTCTTGGGGACCCTATCTGGGCCATTTTTCAACCATCTTATCGGTAACTCATCTGCAGGGTTTACTGATCTTATTCTGACTGGAGAGAGAATTGAGGCTGGGTTGAAGTCTGGTAAGATTCCGAAGGGTGCATCTACAAGTTCTGAGAAGAAACCCTTCAAGAAGGAGGCCAGTGCTGTATATGGCTCTAGACGACAAGAGAAACCTGAGCGCCGCCAATCTGTCAGTACGGTAATGATTTCTAAGCCTGCTGCCGCTCCTCGGCAAACCAATCCACCAAGGGCTGAAAGACCCCGGAGAGAGTTTACCCGTTTGAGCATGACTTTGTCGCAGATCTTGCCACAGTTGCTATCCACCAATTTAGTGATTGTCAGGGAGGCCCCAAAAGTTGTGAACACTGCCTCCCCCAAATACAATCCAAATGCCCGCTATGCTTATCACTCCGATAGCCCGGGGCATTCCACTGATGACTGTTGGGCATTAAGGAATAAGGTGCAAGACCTTATTGACGCAAAAGAGATACAGTTCGAAGCGCCTGAGAGGCCGAATGTGGTGACTGCTCCCATGCCCCAGCATGGAGTAAATGCTGTTGATGAAGATGTATACGATGTTTCTGTGGATGACCTAGCCACTCCCTTAATGACTGTCAAGAGGAACCTACTGCTGGCCGGTTTATTTCCGGGTTGTAGTGAAGGTTGTCTTTTCTGTGCTGTTTCCCTATCTGGTTGTCCTTTGCTGAAGTTGGGCATCCAAAGCCTAATGGATAGCAAGGAGATTCTGTTTAAGAAGTCCGTTGTTCAGTTTGTTCCGGTAGAAGAAGTTGCTATTGTTACAATCTTCAATAATCCAATTAAGGCTCTCCCAAGGAAGCCTGTTCAAATCATGACTGTCGCACCTGTGGTTATTACTGTTCCGGGGCCTCTCCCCTACGAATCTGATAAAGCTGTCCCCTGGCACTATGGGGCAGATGTATATGTGAATGGAATCAAACAAGAGTTCAACACTGGCACCAGTATCAGCAATATCACTGGTCCAGCAAAGGTTACCCGCAGTGGCAGGCTCTTCTCTCCTGACATTGCACCGCCCACTATTCGAAGACCCCTTACTATAACACCTGCAAGTGTACCTGTCCCTGTTTCTGATCAAGTTGTTTCCCCTGCTGCCGAGTCATCTAATGCTCGGGGCAAAGGGATTGAAGACGAGCCTGCCCGGATGGAGGCACCAATACCTAAAAATGCTTAGGCCTCCCAACAAGAGATGGACGAAATCATAAAAATAATCAAGAAGAGCGACTTTAATGTTGTGGAACAACTGGGGCATACGCCCTCCAAGATCTCCATGCTCTCCTTGCTATTGTGCTCAGAGGCCCATGCTAAGGCCTTAATTTCATTTCTCAAGACGGCCCATGTGCCACAGGAGACATCTGCAGTTCAGTTTACTGATTGCGTAGCAAATCTGACAGCGGACAATGGCTTGGGTTTCTCAGATGCTGACCTGACTGCAAAGGGAAGGGATCACAATGATGCCCTGCATGTCTCTATTGAATGCACGGGCACTACCCTGGCGCATGTGTTGGTGGACACTGGTTCTTCCCTAAATGTGCTACCCAAGAAAGCCTTAGACCGTTTGGATTGTGAAGGCCTGGAACTAAAACCTAGCAATATCATCGTCAGAGCCTTTGACGGTTCCAAGAGGATGGTTCATGGAGAGGTGGACATTCCTATTCGTGTGGGCTCTCAGGTGTTCGACTCCACTTTCTATGTGATGGATATCCGTCCATCGTATTCTTGTTTACTGGGTCGACCTTGGATCCACAAAGCTGGGGCAGTGACCTCTACCTTGCACCAGAAGCTGAAGTACCCCGTCAGAGGGAAGATCGTCACTGTGCAGGGAGAGGAGGAGTATATGGTGAGCCATTTGAATTCCTTCAGATACATTGAGATGGACGGGGAGTTTATTGAAACCCCCTTTCAGCATTTCGAGGAGGTACTTCCAATTTCAGCAGCAGCAAAAACAGCGGTCGAAGAGGATGTTCCTTTGAAGATGGCTTCCCTGAAGGATGCCCGGGCTGTGGTTCAGAAAGGTGAATGTACTAACTGGGGCAGGCTCCCTGATTTTACACAGAAAACTGACAAGTTCGGGCTGGGTTTTACTGCAGAGGGACAGAAAGCTATGCGGAAGGCAAAGACAGAAGACCTCCTGTGCTCATTACCAATCCAGGAGTGAATGCTGTTGGGGAGGATAATGAAGTGGATGAAGCAGAATTCAATAGCTGGATCTACCCGACGACTGAAGGCAGATTAACCAATTGGATTTCCAAAGACCATACTCCTGTTACTTTTGTTACGCAGTAATAAACTTCTTTGTTTTTTTATTTGTAATAAACAATAAATTAAACTCTATGGCCCGGTGTCTTACCCGGGGCACCGCTGGCTTCATTTGTGAGGGCATATAAATTGTCATTTCATATATCATGAATAAAAATCTTGGACGTTTTTTCGCATTTCAAATCTTATGCTCCTTTTCTTTCTTTCCTTCCTTTATATATTTTAAAAACAGCTGTATTTACACACACTCACTCATACAGGTTTCAATCCACTCTGGATCTCACTGGTAACGACTCTGCTACTGCCAGTTATGACTTCGAAAATCCGATCAACTTAGCCGAAGACGAAGGTGAAGATGATTGCGAAGTGCCTGGCGAGCTTGCAAGACTGTTACTCCAGGAAGAGAGGGCAATTCAACCACATGAAGAGCCGGTGGAAACAATAAATCTGGGTACTGAGGCAGACAAGAAAGAAGTTAAGATTGGTGCCAACCTAGAGCTCAGCGTGAAGCAACGGTTGACTAAGATGCTACATGATTATGTGGAGATCTTTGCCTGGTCCTACGAAGACATGCCCGGATTGGATACCGACATCGTAGTCCATCACTTGCCTACTAAGGAAGACTGTCCTCCGGTCAAGCAAATGGTCCGCCGTATGCGTCCAGAGATGTCTGAGAAGATCAAAGCCAAGGTTATGAAACAGTTTGATGTTGGGTTCCTTGCAGTGACTTCTTACCCTCAGTGGGTCGCTAATGTGGTGCTGGTACCAAAGAAAGACGGAAAGGTCAGAATGTGTGTCGACTACAGGGATCTGAACAGGGCCAGCCCCAAAGATGACTTCCCCCTACCCCACATTGATGTCCTTGTTGACAATACAGCTCAACATAAGGTGTTCTCTTTCATGGATGGTTTTTCAGGTTACAATCAGATCAAGATGGCACCTGAAGACATGGAGAAGACTACCTTTGTTACTCAGTGGGGCACCTTCTGCTACAAGGTCATGCCTGTTGGACTGAAGAACGCTGGGGAAACCTACCAACGTGCCATGGTTTCTTTATTTCATGATATGATCCATCATGAGATAGAAGTGTATGTTGACGACATGATCGCAAGGTCCCAGACTGAGGAAGAGCACCTAGATCATCTGCAGAAATTGTTTGACCGTCTGAAACTGTACAAGCTGAGGTTGAACCCGAACAAGTGCACCTTTGGGGTAAGATCTGGAAAGTTGCTAGGCTTCGTTGTAAGTGATAAGGGTATTCAAGTGGACCCTGCTAAGGTCAAAGCTATTCAAGAGATGCCAGTTCCTAAGACAGAGAAGGAGGTCAGAGGCTTTTTAGGACGCCTGAATTATATTGCTCGATTCATCTCGCACCTAACTGCTACTTGTGAACCAATCTTCAAGCTGCTGAAGAAAGATCAGGTAGTACGTTGGAATGATGAATGTCAGGCTGCTTTTGATAGAATTAAGGAGTATCTCCAGGAACCACCCATCCTTATGCCACCGGTTGAAGGGAGACCTCTGATACTATACCTGACAGTACTTGACAACTCAATGGGGTGTGTGTTGGGGCAGTATGACGAGTCTGGCCGAAAAGAGCATGCCATTTATTACCTTAGCAAAAAGTTTACCGATTGTGAGACCCGATACTCACTGCTTGAGAAAACTTGCTGCGCTTTGGTATGGGCTGCTCGCCGGCTGAGACAGTATATGCTGACTCACACTACCTTGTTGATCTCAAAAGTGGATCCTATAAAGTACATATTTGAAAAGCCTGCTCTGTCTGGGAGAATAGCAAGATGGAAATGATCTTGACGGAATACGACATTCAATATACGACCCAGAAAGCCATCAAGGGAAGTGTATTGGCAGACCACTTGGCACATCAGGCCGTAGACGACTATCAGTCAATGAACTTCGAGTTTCCGGACGAGAGCATCATGATTGTGACTGATTGTGAAGTACCTGGACCGGATGAAGGATCTGAGGAAGGATCCCGATGGTCTATACACTATGTCGGAGCCTCCAATGCTTTGGGTAACGGTATAGGCGCTATAATCATATCCCCTCAAGGCACTCATACTCCACTCACTGCCCGGCTATGTTTTAACTGTACCAACAACATGGCAGAGTATGAGGCGTGCATCATGGGTCTTCAAGCTGCGATCGACCTTAGGATCAAGTTTCTGAGTGTCTTCGGAGATTCCGCTCTCGTGATCAATCAGATCAAAGGAGAGTGGGATACGAAACATCCGAATCTTATTCCTTACAGAGAATGTGTGTTGACCTTGATCCCCCACTTCACGAAGATAACCTTTGAACACTTTCCGAGAGAGGAGAATCAGCTGGCGGACGCGTTAGCTACAATGTCTTCTATGTTCAAGGTCAAATGGGACAATGAGGCTCCCCGGATCATCATCTAGAAACTGGACGAACCGGCATACTGTTGTGATCTCGAGACTGAATTAGTGACTGAGAAGCCTTGGTACCATGAGGTGAAGAGATACTTGGAAACTCAGGAATACCCTGAAGGTGCCTCTGTCAATGATAAAAAGTTCCTGAGAAGGTTCGCAACAAAGTTCTTCCTTAGCAATGGCATCTTGTACAAGCGAAACCATGATTCGACCTTACTGCGTTGTGTGGATAAGACTGAAGCAGAAAGGATCATGGAAGAGCTACATGAAGGGACCTTTGGTACACACTCCAGTGGACACACTATGGCTAAGAAGATCCTTCGGGCAGGGTATTTCTGGTCCACCATGGAAGCTGACTGCTACCAACATTCTCGGACATGCCATAAATGCCAGATATATGCAGACAAGGTGCATGTTCCTCCAGTTCCTTTGAATGCTCTGACTGCGCCTTGGCCGTTTGCAATGTGGGGCATAGACATGATTAGTGAGATTAAACCTACGGCATCTAACGGGCATCGCTTCATCCTGGTAGCGATTGATTACTTTACGAAGTGGGTTGAAGCAGCATCCTATGCTACAGTAACCAAGACAGTTGTGGCACGGTTCATTCGGCATAATCTGATCTGTCGATACGGCGTCCCTGAGAGAATCATTACAGACAACGGTACCAATCTCAATAACAAGATGATCACTGAGCTCTGCGAGCAGTTTAAGATACAGCACCATAACTCTTCTCCTTACAGACCGAAGATGAATGGGGCTGTAGAAGCAGCGAATAAAAATATCAAGAAGATTGTGCAGAAGATGACAGTGACTTATAAAGATTGGCATGAGATGTTACCGTTCGCTCTACATGGGTACTGTACCTCAGCCAGGACGTCAACCGGGGCAACTCCTTTCTCCTTGGTTTATGGTATGGAGGCAGTCTTACTGATCGAAGTACAAATACCCTCTCTCCGGATAATGAAAGATGCAAATCTGAACGAAGATGATTGGATCCAGACACGACTTGATCAGTTAAACCTCATTGATGAAAAGAGACTTGCTGCTATCTGTCATGGTCAAACGTATCAGAAACGAATGATCAGGGCATTTAACAAAAAGGTCAGACCACAGGAATATCAAGTTGGGGATCTGGTAATCAAGCGAATCATCCTTCCTCAGAGTGATCCAAGGGGCAAATGGACCCCTACATACGAAGGGCCATTTGTAGTTAAGCATGTGTTCTCAGGAGGAGCCATGATTCTAACCAACATGGATGGTGACGACCTTCCTCACCCCGCCAATGCAGACATAGTAAAAAGATACTACGCATGAAAAAAGACCCGCTAGGCTGACATGCCTAGGCAAAAATTAGGGATTCCCGGTGAACCAAAAGGGTTCGGGCAAAATGAAGGGATGAAAATGAAAAAAATCTGTACACCCGGCAAGTCGAAAACCTGAAAAGGCGGCTTGGGCAAAAATGGGTATCCCGGTGGACTGAAAACCCGAAAGGGCAGTCCAGGCAAAAGTTAGGGATAAAGCGTAATACTATGTCTCATTGGATCACTTAGCATCCAGAATCCGGTATCTACATCAAGTTCAGACGGCATCGATCAGTCAACATCATCTTCAACCAAGGTCATCAAGTGATGAGACGCTCAAAGGCATAAAGGCGATAGCAGAGTTGAAACCCAGTGGGATCATTCATTTCACACAGCTGTTTTATTTTCTCTTGTAAAAAATTTGTATAAACTCTTTTGTTCGGCGGCGTTCTCTTACTAGGACGTCAGCCTCTTGTACATAAAACGCCTATTTACAGGCCATTCAAAAATCAATACAAATATACTTTTCAGTTAAAATTGCCAATTGTTTTTCCTTTTCTGTTTTGTTTTGCGAAGAACGTCCAAGGTTCAATTTGTGATATATGCATTGACAATAATTTGCTAACTCATGAATATTTGCATACGAAACAAAGGATTAATTACAAGTAACATTAGAAACAGGGGCAATAAAGAGTTGGCCAAGCAATCTAATTGTTCTATCCACTAAGGTACCAAGGTAGGTTCAGCTAAAGAACAACCAGTACATCCCAATTCCCCAGAGAGTGAGCCAGCAAGTCAGTACACTCTCCTCAAACAAAGCTACCATCAAACTTAAGGAAAGTTGGGTGCCCTCCAGCAGGTCTCAACATTCCCCAGCAGTAATATACATATTCTTAACAAGCATCCCCGGCAGTCTTGGTCTAAAGATTGTTCCCCGGAGGTATATCAAGCATTCAATGGAGTCATTTCCCCGGTACAGTTCAAAACTTCCCCAGGAGAGTCCAATCCGGTTTCCCCAGGAAAAGTTGGAATTCATCTCCCCAAGCAGTAAACTTATCCCCAGTAGATTCTGGAAGCTTATCCCTCGCAGAGCACGAACGCGTCTCCCGGCTTTATTCAAAGAGTTATTTCCTTATCAGGATAGAACTGGGTTATCCTCAGCCAAAAGCCACGGAAAGAGCATCCTCGACGAAGTCTTCTTATCCCCATTGAAGTCTATTAACGCTCCCAACACAACAATGGTATCCCCAGCAAGTTATTATCAACATTCCAGCAAAGTATCTCTCTCCCCACAAAGTATTTCTTCCCAGCAAGATCGTTAGAGTACTTTTTCTCCCCGCAGAATGTTCGATTCGCCAAGTTTATTCCCCGACGGAGTTATCTTCTCCTACCGGCATTCTTGCAACTATCATCCCCAGTGGAAACAAATCTATTCTCCAACATCAGCCCAGGAGCGACTTCCCGGCACCCGTCAAGGATTTATTTTCCTAAGACGAAAACATACAATCATAAACATCACATACATCATTATAGCATGCATATACGCATCATATCTTACAAATCTCATTTATGTTGAGAACATCATTGCCTGATCTATATCATGCATTGCATATGACTGACCTTTACCTTTCAGGAAAAAGCCAGTTAATGTTCTCAGCTATATTTCAAGACCTAGACCGGTTCAGTTAAATCGACCCTAAGATTTTTCTGTTTCTTATCCAGTCAAAGGCCTTCTCTGGTTCAGTCAGATCGACCCTAAGATCTCCCTGTTTCTTATCCAGTTGAAGATTTCAAGACCTAGACCGGTTCAGTTAAGTCGACCCTAAGACTTTTCTGTTTCTTATCCAGTCAAAGGCCTTCTCTGGTTCAGTCAGATCGAACCTAAGATCTCCCTGTTTCTTATCCAGTTGAAGATTTCAAGACCTAGACCGGTTCAGTTAATCGACCCTAAGATTTTCTGTTTCTTATCCAGTCCAAGGCCTTCTCTAGTCCAGCTAAATCGACCCCTAACAGATTTTCCTGATAAAGACTCAGTAGAAGTTATCCAAGATTCTCTCAATGATTACTGTTGAGGTTGTAGTCACCTGTGGTTCTCTCCCCGTTACTGCGGAGGTAGTAATCGCCCCAAGATTCTTTCAGCGTTACTGTTGAAGTAGAAGATATCCAAGATTCTCTCAATGATTACTGTTGAGGTTGAAGTCGCCCAAGATTCTCTCAATGATTACTGTTGAGGTTGAAGTCGCCCAAGATTCTCTCAATGATTACTGTTGAGGTTGAAGTCGCCCAAGATTCTCTCAATGATTACTGTTGAGGTTGAAGTCGCCCAAGATTCTCTCAATGATTACTGTTGAGGTTGAAGTCGACTATGGTTCTCTCCCCGTTACTGCGGAGGTAGTAATCGTCCCCATGTTCTCTCAGCGATACTGTTGAGGTAGTAATCATCCAAGGTTCTCTCACTGTTCCTGTTGAGATAGTAACCATCCCTGGTTCATTCATCACCTTTTGAAGCTCCAGATTCAGCTCCCTGTAACCAGTCAGGGCACACCTACACAAAGAGTTTGAAGACCAGCTCCTGTAATAAGTCAGGTAATCACTTTTCTTTTGTAGGTACGCAAGTTCTCGCTAAGGAATCTCTTACGCGATCAACATCCAGATGGCATCTATAAGCCCATCCACCTATCCATCATATCTTAGCATGGCATCTATAAGCCCATCCACCTATCCATCATCTCTTAGCATGGAATCTATAAGCCCATCATCCTATCCATCAATCTCCAAATGGCATCTATAAGCCCATTCCCATCATCACACTACTATGTGAGCGCAAATTTCTGGGCACTCTAGTGTTCAATCATCTTCCACCTTCGGATTACGAAAGGCACGTTAGCCAATCTGCATCCTCAGGTCTAAGAAGATTGAACAGGGGCAACTGTTGTACCCCAAAATTTGCCCTCCCATATTCCTCAAGAATTGCAAAGAACAAGGCTTCAAAATTCCCCAAGGGTTGCACAGTTCAAGGGCCTCCTAACAGTCAAAAATTAGGGTTTTGGTTCTGACAAAGAAAATGAAGTTTCCAAGGATCCAATCAAGTCCCACATTCCTACAAACATGGTCAAGCATCCTCATACCAAGTTTCAAGACTTACAGCACAAAATTGCACAGTCAAAAACCCTGATTGCACTACAGTCAACTGTAGGGGCAAAATGGTCATTTGACAGTCAAAAGTTCAAATTTTTGGTCAACATCTCATTTTGAAGCCACAAACATCATTTTATCAATGCTTGATCATGATTCTCAAAGCTTGGCTCAAAAAACATCAAGATGCAAAAGTTTCCATATTTGGACAGTTGAAAAAGTCAACTGTAAATTGACCAGGGCATAACTTTCACATGGATTATCAGAAAAATTCCATCCAAAGCTCATTTTGAATATAAAGACATTTCCTACAACTCCTCTTCACACTTCAAGTCCAAGAAATGCTCTCACAAAAAGTTATCAATTTCAACATTATAGGTCATTTTCAAAAGTCAACAAAAAGGGACTTCAAGTCATAGGCCATAACTTGCGATTGGTAAATCAAAATGACATGGGACCAAAGGCATTGGTTAGGGGACTCAAAGACCTTTCCAAAATGACCAAGAAAATGAGCAAAGCTCAAAAATTGAGCAAGATATGCCTTGTGGAAGTTGGGAAATTTTTGGATATTTTGAAAAGTCAACATTGCTTCAAATGTCCTAAAATTGCTAATGGGCCTCTTTTTCTTCCAAGAATCATCTTCCTAAGCATGTGCACGACCATTTGGCCCAAAGGGAAGTTTTTCATCATTTTTATTTATTTATTTGAATTTTTAAATGCTAATAATTCATTTAATTAAAATAAATATGTGGAAAATACTAAGCCTAACTTTTTAAATCTTTTTGTGCATGAAATAGTCTCAAGATTTTGTGTATAATCAGATTTGGAAAGAATCTTGATAATTGGACATGATTTGAACCAAAATAGCATGAAAAAGATTGAAAACTCATGGCTTGAAAATCAAATATCTTCTCCATCAATTCAAGGATTCTTTGGACAAAAAATTGAACCCTAATCATTCACACATAAATACTGATGCAAACCCCAGTGTTCATGACCACAAAGCTGTGCCATACCTCCATAACAAAACTTGAGTTTTTTGCCAAAAAATTGAAAACTGAAAACTAGGTTCTGGGGCGATTCAAGCCAAGATAATTGTTCCATTGGCTTGCTGAGACTTCAAGGAAGGAGTCTGAATCAAAATCGTAGCTTGAAGCATCAAGAATTGGTAGTTATAACTCAAACTGTTTTCAATAATATGCATATTCGTGTTTTGATTTTCAAGCATTCTCATGGCATTTTATTTATGGATTTATACTAATTGGATGATTCTGAAGTTAACCCTATAATTTGATTGAGTTTTTGTGCACTATTGGAGATTTCACCATTGATGCCAATTAGGGTTCTTCAAGTTTTAAATTAGGCGTTTCTTAATACTGTAAAATTGAGACACTTCAAGGCCATGGTTGAAATCAGCATGTTTGGACGAAAACAACACACCCCTCGCGCCTAATTTATATAACCCCATGGCCTAGTCGCTATTTTTGAGAATGGCATATTTTGGGGGGTTCAAAACCCCCGCTAACCTTCTTTTATTTTCAGGGAAAACGCAACAAGGAAGAAGATGATTATGTGGCAGGACATGATAGGTGATTTGAATTTCGCGCTAAATTTATCCACTAACCATTGTTTTATTTCATATTATTTATTAGTTATTATATAATCAAAAGCGCGTGAATGGCATAGTGGTGGAGAAAGCACTTGGTAACCTTCAGGACCTGGGTTCGATCCCAGGTCCCCCTCCCTTTCCTTATATTTTTCCTCTAATTGTCATCCTATGCAGTTTCAATACAAGAAGTCCACCATGTAACTTACAATCCAGCTTGCCACGCACATACTAAGACCAATCCAAGGGGCATGGTTTAAAGATCATCATGGACACAAGTCAAAGATGCCACATGCTAGCGTCAGAGTCAAATGAGGCCATAGACAAATGGGCCTAACTTACTAAGCAAAACCTCCAATTTGGGGACAGACCCCCCATGGTTTGCCTTTCTAATTCTTTTTTCTAATATTTTTCTATTTTTGTTTTAATTAGTTTTTTTAATTTAATTCTTCAATTTAATTATTTTCATAAAAATATAAAAATGACAAAAAAATCAAAAAAGACAAAATTACAAATATATTTTATTTTAATTTTTTTAAGTAAATATCATTAATTAATTTAGCTTTGTAAAATTAGGTTTAATTCAAACATTTTTCTTAATAAACTTAAAATTTGTAGAATTAGGGTTTTAATCAATTTTTATCCTTTTTCTTTTCTTTTCATTAATAATTAATTATTTATTTTTATAAATCAAATTTGTATTAATTAATTAGATTTAATTTTAGGTTCAATTTAATATTTTTTCTTAATAAATAAAAATTGTAGAATTATGATTAATTAAATTTTTAATTCCATTTAATTCTCATAAAAATTCATAAATACAAAAAAAACTCAAAAATCTTTTCTCTTTTTTATTTTAATTTAATTAATTTGTTAAATTGTAGTTTAATTTCATTAAAAAGGGTCCAACGCCCTCGCTTTTGATTTTAATTCTTTTCGCATTTTTATTTCCGTTCTCATAATATTTATGTAATTCTCCCAAAGCCGTGTAAACTTGATATTTATCTTTCGCACTTTATTTTATGTCAAATCGGGTCCTGGATTTAATTTGGCGATGTGGACCCGCGCCTTTGTAATAGTTTAGGAACTTTAATTTCCGCAACTTTTTAACTGTTTGACTAAATTGCATGCAAGAATGAATGACAAAATAACAACAAACGCGTAGATCACCTGACATGAACAAGATAAATGTAAATGAACATGACACACAAATCACTCACCACCCCTAGGGTACGCCTCATGTTGCCTTGCCTCGAAAGGTGATCGTCGAGTAGAGGATGTCTTAGTAAGTCCTCATGATCCGGGAACCTGGCATGAGGGTAGCTTCTAAGGTGTCTTCCCATTGCTCCGGTGATCACCACGTCCCGAACCTTCGAATTGACCCGAACACCTCCAACGGTGGTGCTACCTACCTCTCAATGGTGGGATGGCACTACTTTAAAGGACATTTACACAGACGAATTCCTTAGGGTAGGTAGACGACTCTTGATACTTGCTCTAATTTCAAAAACAAATCAAAAATACTTTTCACACCGACACCTTTTCAAAAAGCTTTCGAAAGCAACTTTTCAAACACTCTTGAGGACTGATACAAGAGTCGAACTGAAATTTTCAAAGAAACTTTTTTAAAACCCACAGTCGAAAAGCAAACAAACCATTTTTTGAAAACACAAATGAGCAAGTATCTAAGAGCCCATGGATAACCATGGATAGAAAGGGTGCTAACACCTTCCCTTTCTATAATCTACCTCCCGAACCGAGAGCAATCTCTATAAGGAATTTTTCTGTGCTTTTGTCCTTTCCATTTGGAGAAAATAAAAGACGGTGGCGACTCTTGCTTCCGCGACATTTCGCGAACCAGCGTTAAACAGTCAGTTCCAGATCCACCGATCACAGGAACATTAAGGCATCTGCTTGATTAGTGGAGTGAAAGGTTTACCGTTTAATGGAATGCTTGCTTGTTTAACTGTACAATGCATATGTTAATTGGAGTACCATGCGTATTGCGATTGATGCAAGGTTGTGAGACTGCAAAGTTTGTTGATTATTTATTTTATCTGGATTAGAATTATTGGGATACAGTTCCAATTATTTTGATTTAAGAGTCTTAAATACATAAGTAAACATGCAAGGAAAGATTGGAGATATTTGACAGTAGAATTTTCTTTTGGATAAAGACTGTTTATTCATTTCAAAGGTTGTTACAAAATTTATTTGAATATTGTAAGCTTACAACTTATAGTATTTACAATCATGATTGTTTACAACAAATGAAAAATCTATCTATTTCTAAGCCTAATCTCCTAAGCTCCAATGCTCCCATGCTCAAGGAATTTTTTGCTTCCTCTGCTTCCTCTATTGCCCAAGATGCATTCACCTGAAAAAGAAGAAAGAAAAGAAATCAACACAGTTAATTGAAAAAGATTTTCAAATAGAAAAAGAAAGAAATCATCATTAAAGTTTGTCGGCCGGAATCAGAATGCTATGTTCATCATATTTTATTTTCCTCTCTGCAAATCACAAGAAGATCGCTCTTCTCGGTTCACAAAGAGAAAAATAAAAGATATAAAATATAAGCATACATTTGGTTCAAATACAAAAACATAAACAAGTCAGCAAGGCAAACATGAGCAAGCATGGCAAGCTAACTACAATGCATTAACCAAACTGAATTTCAAACTGCAGTAACCAAGCATGTCAAACTGAGTTACAAAACTGTCAAGGCAAAGTACAATACAGAAAGTATGCAAACTGTCAAGGCAAACAAGTACAGAAAGTACACAATGAAGAGAGATAAACCAAATTACAAGCAAGAAGACTTGTCCTAGCCATCATCACTTTCCAGCCTAGACAAACTTTTCAGAATTAAATATAATAAGCAAAAAATGCTTATGAGAGAGAGAGAGGAAGAGAAGACCTAGTGAAGATATTTGCAGTTTTGGCTAAGGCAGGCTGTCAAAAGACAGTAAAGAAAATAAAGATATAAAGAGAGAACATTAGAACCTGCAGTCATAGAAAAAACCAACATAACACAAAAAACTGCAAATCTGCTTGCAAAACTGCAAATCTGCTTGCAGAGCTACAGACCTGCTTGCAAAAACCACAAAACTTGCAAAACTGCATAACTGCACCAGTAACAAACCTGCTTGCTCAAGCCTGTAAGCCAAAACCTATTGTCAAGCCTGCACAAAGGCAAAACCTGCCTGCACAAACTCAGCCTGCATCTCAAAACTGCAAACTTGCTTGCAAAACTGCATACTTGCTTGCAAAATTGCAACTTACCTAAACTTGTCAAAACTACAAACTCAAACAAGCTCAACAAGCCTGAAATACCAACTACAAATCAAATAACAAACTGCAAACTTGCTTGCAAAACTGCAACTTACTCAAACTTGTCCAAACTACAGATTCAAGCCAAGCTGGCCAAAACAACAAAGAACCAACAAGAGTTTCAGATTTTATTCAGCATCATCAAGCTTATAAACAAAAACACAACAAGTTTCAGAACTTCTGTTCATCATCAACAAAAAACACAACGAGTTTCAGAACTTTTGTTCATCATCAACAAACAAAGAACAAATAGTTTCAGAGTCCAATCATCATTAACAAGCCAAAAAAAAAGAGGAAGAGATTCAGAAGCAAATAGGGTTTCAGAAACCAAGTTCATCATCAACAAGGAGAAAGGAAGAGGTTCAGAGTTTCAGATCTAAGACCATCATCAACATCAAAAAGGAAGAGATTCAAAAGCAAACAGTTTTTAGAAGTACTCATCATCAAACATCAACAGTCAACGAAAACACAAGTCTCAGAAATAAACTCATCATCAATATTCAGAAAGGAGAAAGGAAAAGATTCAGAAGCAAATAATGTTTCAGAAGCTAAGTTCATCACCAACGAAAAGCAACAACAATAAACATTATTTCAGAAATACGTCCATCATCAAAAAGAGGAAGATTTTCAGAAATAGAAGCAAGTTTTCAGAAAATACTCATCATCAAACAAATCAAGGAAACAGAGATACCAGAAAAGCAACCATCGTCATGTTCTTCCTCCTCCGGGCCACCAAGGAGCGCCACCGGTCTCACGTCCCTCTCTCTCCATCGTTTTTCAGAAGCAAAACGTTCAAGCTACGTCCCTCAAACCCTTACTACATGTAAACATCAAAATCCATAGATTAAAACATGCAAGTAATAATCAAACAAATGAACACAACTGTGAAACCCTAAAAGATAAAGAAGTAAATCATACCATTTCTCTAAAATTCTGTACCGCTGTGAAGAGAGCAAGAAGTGGGAGGCGACGCTCCAGTGGCTAGGGTTCATGGAAGGAGAATCAACGCTTGTTGGACGAGAGAGATGAAACGAATAAGAAGAGAGTGAGAGAAGGAGGCGCCGCTGTAACCCTAAACGTACAAACCCTAAAATGAACAAACCCCAAAATTGTACCAACACTTCAGCTGGGCCTTCGCCCCAAACAAAACCATAAGCCCACATGTTCTTACTGAACGCGCACCCCCCCCCCCCCTTTTATCCTGATTCTTGTTCTTCTTCATTTTTTAATTTGGGCCATAATCCTAAGCCCATTTTTAAAACTAATACTTTTTAATTAATATCATTTAAACTAATTTATTTCCTTTCTTTTAGTTAATAAATACTAATTAAATTTTGTTTTACTTTCTTTTAAGTTAATTTTATTTTTCTTTATTAATCTTGTTTAATATAATAAAAATACAAAAAAAGAATATTTAGTTTAATTTAAGTAAATTTTGGTTTTCTTTAAACCTAGTTATCGATTAATAAAAATACATAAATAAAAGGGATTTAGTCTAAAATAATTTTTCTTTCTTTAAAACTTTTCTTTTCATAATTAATAAAACAAAATAATAATCATACTTAAATCTTTATTAGGTTAAAATTTTATTTGTTCATTTGTAAATAAATATATGCATCTCATAGTTCTTTGATTTTTCTCATTTCATAATTCGTTATCATTTTTACATTGAATTGCGACAGTTCGATTTGGTTGTAACGCATAATATTTGGACATTATTATTCTGATGAGACTCATCCCTATTTGTAAATAATTGTACCCCCATCCCCGGATACTTTTTTGTAATAACTTAGACTTTAAATTCCCGCAATTTATCGCTTTCAATATACTGTATAGTAATTAGGGTTTGTATGGCAAGATTCAAAATCAATCGCTAGATGACCTAATACAAGAACAAATGCATGAAAATCAATACACAATTCACACTTGCACCTCTAGGGTAACCTCGCTTGTTGCCTTGGAAAATGCAATCATGTCCCTCGAATACGAGACATTTTAGCAAATGCCTCTTCAATAAACAAAGATCGTAGTCCCTCGATAACCCTCGATGTTGCCTTCGATAAAACGATCTCGTCCCTTACAAAATTACTAGAGCGTCTCACAAGTTGCTTTCAATGATTGTATGCGATGACCCGCGCCTGTCCCGTTTAACATCCTAACACAAGGTTGTTCACCAAACACAAATGGTGAAATAACACTGTCAAAAGGGTTGAAAACATAAGAAAGATCTTTGAGTAAAATAGGGTAGACAACTCTTAGTTACTTGATCAAAAGCTTGCAAAACATCCTTGCCATTTTCAAACACACCTCACAACACAATTTCAAAACAAACTTTCAAAACAGTAAAATATCTTTTCAAAAAGACACCCACCTTCGTATATATTCAAACAAGAATTATTACAAAGGTTGCCTAGACAAGGCTTCTTTCTCAAAGCATTTTTCAAAACCACACACAAAGCACCATTTCAAACAATTGAAAAGCAAAGGCAAGTGATCTAAAACAAGTAACTAAGAGCCCATGGAAAACCATGGATGAAAAGGGTGCTAGCACCTTCCCTTTTCATAATCTACCCCCAGAACCCAAGAAAACATCTCAAAGGTCTTTCCTGTGCTTTTTGACCTTTCCTTAGGATAAAATAAAAAGTTGGTGGAGACTCTTGCTAAACCGAACAATTGCAAAACCTCAAGTCAGTTCTCCCACCGTATCACAGTACCCAACCCACTCTTCGTGATGTTATTCAGTCATATGTTAAGTTAATTGCGCGTTTAGATCCCGATTGAGTCTGAAATGTTTGCTCTGATACTTGGTAATGGATGAGAAATTAAACGTTTGTTTTAAAGAGGCAGTCATTTTTGTAAACTTTTATTATTTGTTGAGGATTTGTAGGACCTATTTATTTTTTAATTTTGTTATCCCTTCTTTTGCCTGAACTGTTTATTTTGTGAGTACAGTCAGCGGGGTGCCCCGGGTTTTTCTTAAGTCTCCTCCATAGGTTTTAACTTAGCGGGCTTTTCTTTTGAGAAATAATGACTGCCTATTTTGATGATTATGCGGAACTGTGATACGGTGGGAGAACTGACTTGGGATTTTGCGTTTATTTTCGCACTTGTTCGGTTTAGCAAGAGTCGCCACCGACTTTTTATTTTATCCTAAGGAAAGGTCAAAAAGCACAGGAAAGACCTTTGAGATGTTTTCTTGGGTTCGGGGGGTAGATTATGAAAAGGGAAGGTGCTAGCCCCCTTTTCATCCATGGTTATCCATGGGCTCTTAGTTACTTGTTTTAGATCACTTGCCTTTGCTTTTCAATTGTTTGAAATGGTGCTTTGTGTGTGTGGTTTTGAAAATGTTTTGAAAAAGATTCCTTGTCTAGGCAACCTTTGTAGTGATTCTTTTTTGAATATATACAAAGGTGTGTGTCTTTTTGAAAACATAATTCAATGTTTTGAAAGTTGTTTTGAAATTGTTTTGAAGTTGTGTTGTGAAGTGTGTTTGAAAATGGCAAGGATGTTTTGCAAGATTTTTGATCAAGTAACTAAGAGTTGTCTACCCTATTTTACTCAAAGATCTTTCTTATGTTTTTAACCCTTTTAACAGTGTTGTTTCACCATTGTGTTTGATGAACAACCTTGCGTTAGGATGTTAAACGGGACAGGCGCGGGTCATCGTATACAATCATTGAAGGCAACTTGTGAGACGCTCTAGCAATTTTGTAAGGGACGAGATCGTTTTATCGATGGCAACATCGAGGGTCATCGAGGGACTACGATCTTTGTTTATCGAAGGGGCATTTGCTAGAGTGTCTCATACTCGAGGGACATGATTGCATTTTCCGAGGCAACAAGCGAGATTACCCTAGAGGTGCAAGTGTGAATTGTGCGTTGATTTTAATGCATTTATCTTGTATTAGGTTATCTAGAGATTGATTTTGAATCTTCGCATACAAACCCTAATTACTATACAGTATATGGAAAGCGATAAATTGCAGGAATTTAAAGTCTAAGTTATTACAAATAAGTATCCGGGGGTGGGGGTACAAATGTTTACAAATGGGGATGAGTCTTATCAGGATAATAATGTCCAAGTATATATTATAACCAAATCGAACTGTCGCATTCTCAAATGTAAAAAATATAACAAGGTATAAGATGATGAAAATCAAAGAGATATGAAATGTGTATATTTATTTACAAATGATCGAATAAAAATTCTAACCTAAAAGGATTAAGTATTTATTACCATTTTTTGTATTTTATGTTTTTTATAGACTTATATAAAAGATTAATTAAACCTAGTATTCTTTTGTATTTAATTAAACATACAAAAATTAAAGAGAATATATCAAAACAAAACTTTAATTTATTATTTTTCTTTACTATTAACAAAACAAAATTTTTAGAATAAACAAAAAGAAAAGTATTAATTTTAAAGAAAGTAGATTAATTGGTGAAGAAAAGAAAAGAGTATTATTAAAAAAAACAAAAGAATGGTGATGGGCCTAAGCATGTGCTTTGGCCCAAATAAAAAAACAGGAATTTGGTTGAAAGGGGGGGTGCAGGCGCTAGAACGTGTTGGGCTTTAGGGAGAATTGGGGCGAACCGGCCCATGTTATGTTGTACAATTTTTTTAGGGTTAATCAGTTTTAGGGTTAATCAGTTTGTAAACGGCGCCGCTCCTCTCGTCTTCGTCCTCTTCGTTTCTCTTCTCATTCTCAGCCATGAACTTCTGATTACTCCTTCAACCTTCTAGTCGCCAGAGCGCTACTTCCACCCATCTCATTTCCACGACGGTACGAGGCAGTGGTTTGAAAAGGTACGTTTTGTTCTAAGCGCGTTTTCTTTTCAGTTTGCATGTTTGGTTTTCTTGAACGTTATTGCTTACAAAATTTTAATCTTAGATATTTATGATATGAGATTTAGGAAAGTTGACGGAAAAATACCTTGGCGTTTTGTTCTGTTAAGGCGATGGAGGGTTGGAACGGTGGCGCTCTCAGGTGGCGAAGGCGGAGGGAGGATGATAGTGTTGCTAGCTCACCTTTGGTATTTCTGTATCTTTGTTTGATGATGACTTAGTTTTTGAAAACTATTCTTTTATTTATAAAATTCCTCCTTTCTGTTGGCCATTGATATTCTGATGATGATGAACTTTGAAGTTTGTTTGTTGTTAAATTTTGTATGGCTTGAGTTGATAATGAACTTTGAAGTTTGTTTGTTGTTAGCTTTTGTATGGCTTGAGTTGATGATGAACTTTGAAGTTTGTTTGTTGTTAGCTTTTATATGGAAGCAGGCTTGAAGGCTTTAGGAAGGCTTGAAGGCTTGTTTGGTAAGGCAGGCCCGGGTGTTGGACTTGCTTCTTGGATGCAAGTTCAGGTTTTAGTTTGTTTGGTAAGGTTTTAGCAGGTTACAGGTTTGCTTGCTAAAGGTAGGTTCTGCTATTTTTTTGTGAGGCAGGCTCTGTTTGATAGTTTTTCTGGTTTCAAAGTTTTTGGCTTGCAGTTTAAACAGGTTTTTCAAGTTTGTAACTTATGTTTTTGATTTTGGAGGCAGGTTTGAATAGGTTATGTAGGTTACAGGCAGTTTTGCTTGATTCAAAACTTTGGCTTGCAGTCTTTGTTTTGTAAGGCATGCCTGGGTGTAGGGCTTGCTTCTTTTTGTTGGAATCAGGTTTGATCCTTTTGTTGAGCTTGCTTGTTTTTGTTGGAAGCAGGTTTGATAACTTTAGGCAGGTTTGCTGTTAGTTTGCTTTGAGTTGCCGTTTTTTTTTTGTGGCTCCTCCTCTTTGAAATGTTAGACTGTCCTATTTATCTTCTTTCTCACTGTTTTTGTACAACCTGCCAAACTGCAAAACCTTCTTCTAGTTTTCTCTTTCTCTCTCCATAAAGCATTTTTAAATTGCTTATGTATTTTTTTTTATTCTGAAAAGCTTGTTTTGGCCAGAATATGATGAGATGTTTTGACAAGCCTGCTTGCTTGTATTTTGGTTTATCTCTGCATTGAACTTTCTTTCCATATTTTCTGCATTGTTCTATTTGACAGCTTGTGCTTTGACAGCTTTGTGTACTTGGTTTGGACAGCTTTGCAACTTGGTTTGACATTTTTGCAACTTAGTTTTCTTTTGGTTGACTAGTGCAATTTGTTGTTCAGTTTGCTTTGAAACTCAGTTTGGCAGTTCAGTTTGACATTGTGTGCAGCCTTGTGCCTTCTTTGTGTGCAGCCTTGTGCCTTGTATCTTTGCATTTAATTGATTGTATGCTTGCAAAATCTTTCCTCTTTGTGAACCAAGAAGAGAAATCTTCTTGTGATTTGTAAAGAGGACAAGTAAAACATGATGAAACCAAAAACAATTTGATTCCGGCCAACAAGCTTTAATGATGACTTTATATTTATCTGCTTGAAAATGTTTTTTCAGTTTAACTGCACTGATTTCTTTTTCTGTCTTTGCAGGTAAATACCAGTTGGATAATGGAAGAAGCAGTAGAAGATATAAGATTTCAAGAGACTTAGGCTTTAGATTTATTTTCTTTTCATTTATTGTAATGAATATTATTGTAAACACTGTAAATAAATTTACAATATTCGAATAACATTTGTAACAATATTCGAATAACATTTGTAACAATATTTGAAATAAAATAAAAAGTCTTTGTCAAATAAGAATTCTTTACTGTCAAATATTTCCTTCTTTCTTTTGCACTGTCTATTTAATTATTTAAATTTCTTGAATTAAAATAACTGGAAATGTATCCCAATAACTTTAATCCAGATGAAACAAATAAATCAACAAACTTTGTCGTCTCACAATCTCGCATTAATCCCAATACGCCTGGCACTCCAATTAAACATATGCTTTGTACAGTTAAACAAACAAGCATTCCGCACACCTTTCACTTCACTGATCAAACCAATGCCTCAAAGTTTCAATCAAAGCCTCAGCTCCTATCCCAGATATTTAGATCTTGAGAAACAACCGGTAATCTGTAACAAGCGTAAAAATAATGTAACAACCAATTGAATTATTGTGGATTCAATTTCTTCTGAGAAATACGAGTGAAAACCCTAATTCCCGATTTATCGTCAAAGAAAAGTCTGCTTGATCAAATCCTGAGCCAATCTCAGCCCAATCAATGGAAACCCTAATTCTGGACTTGTTGTCAAAGAAAAGTCTGCCTGATCAATTCCTGAGCCAATCTCAACAAAATCAGTGGAAACCCTAATTCTGGACTTGTTGTCAAAGAAAAGTCTGCCTGATCAATTCATGAGCCAATCTCAACAAAATCAGTGGAAACCCTAATTCTGGATTTACTTGATAAAGAAAAGTCTATTCGACCGATCTCCAAGCCAATTTGAAAAATCAGGGAAAACCCTGAAGTTGTGATTTCTTGTGAAAAAAAAGAGGGCAAATTTTGGGGTACAACAGTTGCCCCTGTTCAATCTTCTTGAACCTGAAGAGTTAGATTGGCGAGTTTGCCTTTCGCGACTCGAAGGTAAAAGATGATTGGACACTAGAGTGCCCAAAAATGTGCACTCGTCAAAGCATAGTTGAGGGAACGAGCTTAAAGATGCCATTTGGAGATGTGACAGAATCTTGTCGGAGATGGGCTTAAAGATACCATCTGGAGATGTGACAGAATCTTGTCGGAGATGGGCTTAAAGATGCCATCTGGAGATGTGACAGAATCTTGTCAGGGATGGGCTTAAAGATGCCATCCAAGAATGTCTGTTGAACTGTATGTCATAGGTGAGTGGGTGAGTATCAGAAAGGTATCCATGTTTGGAACATCTCTGAGCTGGGGGTCTGAATAGGCAATAGATTGACATCCATATTGGGAAGCATCCGTAAACTGTTTTCAAAAGTTGAATCTGAACAAGCGATAGATTAGCATCCATGTTTGGAGCATCCATAAACTGTTTTCAGAAGTTGAGTCTGAACAAGCGATAGATTAACATCCGTGTTTGGAGAATATGTAAACTATTTTCAGAAGTTGAGTATAAACAAGCGATAGATTAACATCCGTGTTTGGAGAATTCGTAAACTGTTTTCAGAAGTTGAGTCTGAACAAGCGATAGATTAACATCCGTGTTTGGAAAATCCGTAAACTGTTTTCAGAAGTTGAATCTGAACAAGCGATAGATTAACATCCGTGTTTGGAGAATACGTAAACTGTTTTTAGAAGTTGAATCTGAACAAGCGATAGATTGACATCCGTGTTTGGAGAATCCGTAAACTGTTTTCAGAAGTTGAATCTGAACAAGCGATAGATTAACATCTGTGTTTGAAGAATCCGTAAACGGTTTTCAGAAGTTGAATCTGAATAAGCGATAGATTAACATCCGTGTTTGGAGAATCCGTAAACTGTTTTCAGAAGTTGAATCTGAACAAGCGATAGATTAACATCCGTGTTTGGAGAATCCGTAAACTGTTTTGAGAAGTTGAGTCTGTATGAGTAGCAGAATGACTTCCGTGTTTGGAGTATATCTGAGACTATAACCGGAGTTGAGATCTGTATGAGTAGTAGAATGACCGCCGTGTCTGGGGTATACTTGTACTGTATTTGACTAATTGTTAACGATAGCCTTTTAATCTTATCCTGAAAAGGGTAAAATGTTAGCCAAAACATAAAGTCATGTTGCATGATATGTATGATGCAGTGAACTGTACTTCATCAATGTTTATAATATGGATGTAATGGATGCGCATGTAAGCTGAGTAGCTGTCTTGCTGAGGAAAATAAATCCTGGATAATGAAATCTTTGACTGCTTCCGGGGAAAGTAAATCCTTGACTGCTGCTGGGGATTGAAAATCCTTTGATCGTTGAAAATGAGAAGTCCTGGGACCACTGTTGGGGAAATCAGGAGTTTGGGTTGTATGCCAATCTACTGGGGATTCCTGTTTTGAGGAGATCTTCACTGGGGAATATCTGAATACTCTGTGAGGTATTGAGCATGAGAGTCTTCATTCTGCTTGGGGAATAAGAATTCTGTGGGGAATAGCCATACTGTTGAAAAATAGCTATCCTGTTGGAGAGTAAAACTCAGGATTCTGGAAAAAGCTTATTCCTGTCTGGAAGAAGTTCAGGTTTAGATTGTATGCCACTTTAAGAATGAGAATCTTCGCTCTGTCGGGAATATCAGAAATTTAGATGTTATACCACTTTGAGAAATGAGAATCTTCATTCTGTCGGGAATATCAGGAGGTTGGGTGTATGCCCATCTACTGAGGAAGCCAAAATGAGAATCTTCATTCAGGTCTTGGGTCATAAGATTGGTTGTATGCCAATCTCTGAGGTTTTAAGGATGAGAATCTTCATTCTGTTAAGGGTCAGGAGGTTGGGAGTATACCAATCTTCTGAGGTTTCAAGGATGAGAATCTTCATTCTTGAGAGAAACAGATTTTTAGGAGCTTCAGTTGTCCGTTATTCTGTTGGTGGCTGTAACTTCCAACAGGTGATGAAGGAATTTTTTAACGACCGTGAATTTGAAATGTAATTTTTTTGTGAAGAATAAATCCTTGACAAATGTTGGGGAAATAAACCCATGACTGATGGTCTGCTTAGAGAGGTGATAAACTTCTCGAGGACGCTTGAATTTCTTTTCAGAGAGATTTCGGAGAGGTTCATCACTGCCCCTAGTATCAGATGTTTGTGGTATTGCCAGGAAACTTGGACTGCACATAACCCTTTGTTGAGATTGGCGCTTAAATGCCCCAAGTGATGGTGAGGGAGACTTGCCCCTGATTATCCTGCAATTGAGAGATTTCTTGAAATCTTGACTGGACTTCCCCAGGTTCCATGGTCTTTGAAATATTTGTTGAAATCTTGACTGGATTGCCCCAGGTTTACTGAACTTTGAAATATTTGTTGAAATCTTGACTGGATTTCCCCTGATTTACTGGACAATACCAAACCAGGTCCCCCTTTGTTGGTGGGAGATTTTTGCCATGGGAGTGTCATCCCACTTGAAGTGATTTTACTTACTGAGAGAGCTTTCGTTCCTCCGAACATTCACCATTGTGAATTTCTTCGTTGTCAAACAAATAAACATGTGCAAACAACAATATTCGAATAATGCAAAGTTTATGCTTGTCTAGAAGTTTTGAAAAATGCGTTTTTTAGCAGAAAACTTTTTATAAGACAAAATCAACACAAGATTTAGGGCAAAGCCTTACAGGAGTTAGGATACCTTTTGTAACAGTATGCTTTCAAACTAACCCATGCTTCAATTAGGACTTTTAAAGGGTTGTAACGTGGCTTGGTTCACGGTTTTAAGAAACAAAGGATAAAGGCTCAAAGTATATTTGTACCCACCCTCTCTTCGTGATGTTCTTCAATCCTAAACTCAGTTAATTGTGCGTCGAACTCTATTCGAGTTTGGAATGACATTTTGGTGATGGTCCACACAAGTTGAATTTTATTGTAGACAGTCATCATTTTTGCAACATTATTCATGTTGTTGAGGATTTATAATGACCTTTTTCTTTTGATTCGTTATCCCTAATTTTTGCCTGACTGTTCCTGTTTTCGAGATTACAGTCAGCGGGATGCCCCAGCTTTCTTAAGCCTCCTTTATAGGTTTTGGCTTAGTGGGATTTTATCTTTTGAGATATAATGACTGCCTACGAGATAAGGAACCATCACTGTCTTTTGATTCCAAAGGAATGTTTTTGATGTCATTCATTGTATTACGAACTGAGATTTTGCGACTTCAATGCGCATCTTTTGAATTAACTGAGACTACCCTACCCCAGGTTTAGTTAAAGGTTTCAATTTGTGTTTAAAACTGAAAACTCCTACTTCTTTGGCTCGAAGGGGTTGATTAGGGATTATCTTCCTTATAACTCCAATGTTTAGGATTTGAAAGAAACGCCTGTACATCGTCAGCAAGGTCTGTTCAAAAGCTTACTGTATGAGATTATCGCATTGTTTCGTCATCCTCCCTCTAAAGGCTTGTAGCTTTTTATCAAGAGTTAAATATCATGAAGAAAGTAGGAAGCATAATTCAAGAATAGTGAAAACGAATGGATGAATTCAAGATAAACATATGCAATGCATTAATGAAAACAAAGTTTGACATCAACAGATAATTGTTTGAATAACAAAAGAAATTACAACTTGAAAATTCAAATGGAACAAAAGTCTCTTAGTTCGAACTTTGTCATTTCAGGTGGAGAACCCTTAGCGGAAGATTTTCATCTCGCCATCCGGCATGAATTCCAACACTCCTTCGTCAATCAAGTCTTGGATCTTGTTTTTCAAAGCCCAACAGTCATCGATGTCATGTCCAGGACTATGGGAGTGGTATACACAAAATGCATCGGGGTGATAGCTAGGAGTAGAGGTATTGGGCCTCTGAATAGGATCCTTTAAAGCAAGCAGATTGACCTCCAACAAACGTTTCAGTATTAGAGATGATGGTATGTCAGTTTCAGAGAAATGTCTTCCAGACGTGTTTTTCTTATGCCGATTACCCTGTTGACACTGACGAGGTTGTTGCTGGGCTTGTGACCCTGAAGCAAGTTGGGGAGCCTTTCCCTTGTCTTCTTGTCTCAAAGGAGGTTGAGTGATGACTTGATCTTCAACCTTAGATGTTTTCCCCACTTGGTTGTCTCGAAGCAGTTTGTTGACGAGAATCCTGAGCTCTTCTTGTCTTTGAGCCAAGTCTTGAATGAGAGCCATATGGCCCACCAGTTGTCCCATCATCTGGATATTTATTGTTGCCAGCCCAATCTGTAGTTCTTCCAACTGATCATTCCTGACACTTCCTGAATTCCCTAGGACCAAGCCCCTTGTGAGGAGAGCTTTCACTTAATCTTGCCCCTGGGACAGGTTCGAGAACATTTCTTGAGGTTGAGCATTTTGATCCTGGATATCTTTGACAGTTCTTTCTAGAGCCATCTCTACTGAAATAAACAGTAGGAGAATAAGGAAACCTGAAAAGGAAAATCTGTTATGATACAATGCATGATATGTGGATGCATGTTTTCAAGGATCTCTCGGGGTAAACACAAGAAAATGTTAGAGGTCGAATTTTGATCAACATCTTTGATTGTAGAACTTTGTATCGGTGGATGTCTTTCCACGAGAATCAAGCTCACCATGTCAAGTGGGTCATACCCCCCGATTCAAGTTGTTGCACTTGATCTTTGACGGCGTTTATTTAGAGGAAAATGAAACCTCTTGCCCTTTGGTAGACGTCTGGTTCAACGTGACCCTGCATCAAAAGACCCTCGAGATCCTTGAAATGGTTATTGAAAATGCTATGGTATGATGTTATGATGTTATGCACATGTATGCAAAAGCAAGTAAGTGTATATACAGGTAATCATATCCATACAAAGCAAACAATTCCTTAGGTTTAGGCTTGCATGGGGTTTGTAGGTAAGTACCCTCTTGAAGTTAGTTGGCTCATCCTATCCTAAAATAGAAACCGGGTTCTAAGGAGCTCAATATCACTGGATTATTTTTTGTGTTCATTGTTTTGGTTTAGCCACTTAACTGGCGACCAAAATATTCCAAGAAAACAATCCTCAATGAGTGTAGTATCGAGTATCTACCAACTTCGGATTGTACCAAAGTCAATCATCTCACTACCCCTAAAAAGGCCAAGATGGTCAAGTAAGGTTCTAAGAGTTTGTTAGTGCTTTATGACATCAGTCGGCGGACCCGTATTCTATTTGATTAACTCAAAAGGCTATCGGTACCCACAAATATGTCACACTAACGTAGCTACTACTTCAACCATGTCGGTATACCCCGCACAGTTCCCTCACAGTTTATTTCTACTTACCTAAAAGGTGCCCCCAAATCCGGGTGTAGGATTTAAAACAAACCCAAACAAGGAACCCAAAAAGTAAAGCAATCAAATCAAACAAGATAAGCATGTAAAGGTGATCTAAAACCCTAAGGTAACCCCACTTTTAGAAATACTCCCCAGCAGAGTCGCCAGTTCTGTGATACGTTGGGAGAACTGACTTGGGATTTTGCGTTTGTTTTCGCACTTGTTCGGTTTAGCAAGAGTCGCCACCGACTTTTTATTTTATCCTAAGGAAAGGTCAAAAAGCACAGGAAAGACCTTTGAGATGTTTTCTTGGGTTCGGGGGGTAGATTATGAAAAGGGAAGGTGCTAGCACCCTTTTCATCCATGGTTATCCATGGGCTCTTGGTTACTTGTTTTAGATCACTTGCCTTTGCTTTTCAATTGTTTGAAATGGTGCTTTATGTGTGTGGTTTTGAAAATGTTTTGAAAAATATTCCTTGTCTAGGAAACCTTTGTAGTGATTCTTGTTTGAATATATACAAAGGTGTGTGTCTTTTTGAAAAGATAATTCAATGTTTTGAAAGTTGTTTTGAAATTGTTTTGAAGTTTTGTTGTGAAGTGTGTTTGAAAACGGCAAGGATGTTTTGCAAGATTTTTGATCAAGTAACTAAGAGTTGTCTACCCTATTTTACTCAAAGATCTTTCTTATATTTTTAACCCTTTTAACAGTGTTGTTTCACCATTGTGTTTGATGAACAACCTTGCGTTAGGATGTTAAACGGGACAGGCGCGGGTCATCGTATAAAATCATTGAAGGCAACTTGTGAGACGCTCTAGCAATTTTGTAAGGGACGAGATCGTTTTATCGATGGCAACATCGAGGGTCATCGAGGGACTACGATCTTTGTTTATCGAATGGGCATTTGCTAGAGTGTCTCATACTCGAGGGACATGATTGCATTTTCCGAGGCAACAAGCGAGATTACCCTAGAGGTGCAAGTGTGAATTGTGCGTTGATTTTCATGCATTTATCTTGTATTAGGTTATCTAGAGATTGATTTTGAATCTTCGCATACAAACCCTAATTACTATACAGTATATGGAAAGCGATAAATTGCGGGAATTTAAAGTCTAAGTTATTACAAATAAGTATCAAAGGATGGGGGTACAAATGTTTACAAATGGGGATGAGTCTTATCAGGATAATAATTTCCAAGTATATATTACAACCAAATCGAACTGTCGCATTCTCAAATGTAAAAAATATAACAAGGTATAAGATGATGAAAATCAAAGAGATATGAAATGTGTATATTTATTTACAAATGATCGAATAAAAATTCTAACCTAAAAAGATTAAGTATTTATTACCATTTTTTGTATTTTATGTTTTTTTATAGACTTATATAAAAGAATAATTAAACCTAGTATTCTTTTGTATTTAATTAAACATACAAATATTAAAGAGAATATATCAAAACAAAACTTTAATTTATTATTTTTCTTTACTATTAACAAAACAAAATTTTTAGAATAAACAAAAAGAAAAGTATTAATTTTAAAGAAAGTAGATTAATTGGTAAAGAAAAGAGTATTATTAAAAAAAACAAAAGAATGGTGATGGGCCTAAGCATGTGCTTTGGCCCAAATAAAAAAACAGGAATTTGGTTGAAAGGGGGGGGGGGTGCAGGCGCTAGAACGTGTTGGGCTTTAGGGCGAATTGGGGCGAACCGGCCCATGTTATGTTGTACAATTTTTTTAGGGTTAATCAGTTTTAGGGTTAATCAGTTTTAGGGTTAATCAGTTTGTAAACGGCACCGCTCCTCTCGTCTTCTTCCTCTTCGTTTCTCTTCTCATTCTCAGCCATGAACTTCTGATTACTCCTTCAACCTTCCAGTCGCCAGAGCGCTACTTCCACCCATCTCCTTTCCACGATGGTACGAGACAGTGGTTTGAAAAGGTACGTTTTGTTCTAAGCGCGTTTTCTTTTCAGTTTGCATGTTTGGTTTTCTTGAATGTTATTGCTTACAAAATTTTAATCTTTGATATTTATGATATGAGATGTAGGAAAGTTGAGGGAAAAATACCTTGGTGTTTTGTTTTGTTAAGGCGATGGAGGGTTGGAACGACGGTGCTCTCAGGTGGAGAAAGCGGAGGGAGGATGACAGCGTTGCTAGCTCACCTTTGGTATTTCTGTATCTTTGTTTGATGATGACTTTGTTTCTGAAAACTATTCTTTTATTTCTAAAACTCCTCCTTTCTGTTGGACATTGATATTCTGATGATGATGAACTTTGAAGTTTGTTTGCTGTTAGATTTTGTATGGCTTGAGTTGATAATGAACTTTGAAGTTGTTTGTTGTTAGCTTTTGTATGGCTTGAGTTGATGATGAACTTTGGAGTTTGTTTGTTGTTAGCTTTTGTATGGAAGCAGGCTTGGAGGCTTTAGGCAGGCTTGAAGGCTTGTTTGGTAAGGCAGGCCTGGGTGTTGGACTTGCTTCTTGGATGCAGGTTCAGGTTTTAGTTTGTTTGGTAAGGTTTTAGCAGGTTACAGGTTTGCTTGCTAAAGGCAGGTTCTGCTATTTTTTTGTGAGGCATGCACTGTTTGATAGTTTTTCTGGTTTCAAAGTTTTTGGCTTGCAGTTTAAACAGGTTTTTCAAGTTTGTAACTTATGTTTTTGATTTTGGAGGCATTTTTGAATTGGTTATGCAGGTTACAGGCATTTTTGCTTGATTCAAAACTTTGGCTTGCAGCTTTGTTTTGTAAGGCATGCCTGGGTGTAGGTCTTGCTTCTTTTTGTTGGAATCAGGTTTGATCCTTTTGTTGAGCTTGCTTGTTTTTGTTCGAAGCAGGTTTGATCCTTTTGTTGAGCTTGCTTGTTTTTGTTCGAAGCAGGTTTGATAACTTTAGGCAGGCTTGCTGTTAGTTTGCTTTGAGTTGTCGTTTTTTTTTGTGGCTCCTCCTCTTTGAAATGTTAGACTATCCTATTTATCTTCTTTCTCACTGTTTTTGAACAGCCTGCCAAACTGCAAAACCTTCTTCTGGTTTTCTCTTTCTCTCTCCATAAAGCATTTTTAAATTGCTTAATGTATTCTTTTTCTTCTTAAAAAGCTTGTTTTGGCCAGAATATGATGAGAAGTTTTGACAAGCCTGCTTTCTTGTATTTTGGTTTATCTCTGCATTGTACTTTCTTTCCATATTTTCTGCATTGTTCTTTTTGACAGCTTGTGCTTTGACAGCTTTGTGTACTTGGTTTGGACAGCTTTGCAACTTGGTTTGACATTTTTGCAACTTAGTTTGCTTTTGGTTGACTAATGCAATTTGTTGTTCAGTTTGCTTGTAAACTCAGTTTGGCAGTTCAGTTTGACATTGTGTGCAGCCTTGTGCCTTCCTTGTGTGCAGCCTTGTGCCTTGTATCTTTGCATTTAATTGATTGTATGCTTGCAAAATCTTTCCTCTTTGTGAACCAAGAAGAGAAATCTTCTTTTGATTTGCAAAGAGGACAAGTAAAACATGATGAAACCAAAAACAATCTGATTCCGGCTAACAAGCTTTAATGATGACTTTATATTTATCTGCTTGAAAATGTTTTTTCAGTTTAACTGCACTGATTTCTTTTTCTGTCTTTGCAGGTAAATACTAGTTGGATAATGGAAGAAGCAGTAGAAGATAGAAGATTTCAAGAGACTTAGGCTTTAGATTTATTTTCTTTTCATTTATTGTAATGAATATTATTGTAAACACTATAAATAAGTTTACAATATTCGAATAACATTTGTAACAATATTTGAAATAAAATAAAAAGTCTTTGTCAAATAAGAATTCTTTACTGTCAAATATTTCCTTCTTTATTTTGCACTGTCTATTTAATTATTTAAATTTCTTGAATTAAAATAACTGGAAATGTATCCCAATAACTTTAATCCAGATGAAACAAATAAATCAACAAACTTTGTCGTCTCGCAATCTCACATTAATCCCAATACGCCCGGCACTCCAATTAAACATATGCTTTGTACAGTTAAACAAACAAGAATTCCGCACACCTTTCACTTCACTGATCAAACCAATGCCTCAAAGTTTCAATCAAAGCCTCAGCTCCTATCCCAGATATTTAGGTCTTAAGAAACAACCGGTAATCTGGAACAAGCGTAAAAATAATGTAACAGCCAATTGAATTATTGTGGATTCAATTTCTTCTGAGAAATACGAGTGAAAACCCTAATTCCCGATTTATCGTCAAAGAAAAGTCTGCTTGATCAAATCCTGAGCCAATCTTAGCCCAATCAATGGAAACCCTAATTCTGGACTTGTTGTCAAAGAAAAGTTTGCCTGATCAATTCCTGAGCCAATCTCAACAAAATCAGTGGAAACCCTAATTCTGGACTTGTTGTCAAAGAAAAGTTTGCCTGATCAATTCCTGAGCCAATTTCAATAAAATCAGTGGAAACCCTAATTCTGGATTTACTTGATAAAGAAAAGTTTGTTCGACCGATCTCCGAGCCAATTTGAAAAATCAGGGAAAACCCTGAAGTTGTGATTTCTTGTGAAAAAAAAGGAGGGCAAATTTTGGGGTACAACAGGAAACATCACCATCTTTTGGAAGGTATCTTCTACATTATTTGTCATGTATGAAGGACGAGCTTGCGACCGAATGTGCCTCTGAATTAACTGAGAAAACTACCCTGCCCTAAGTTATGATTGAGGGTTTTAATTTGTGTGAAAAGAAAAACTCCTACTTCTTTGGCTTAAAGGGGTTGACTAGGGATTATCCTCCTTATAACTCCACTGTTTAGGATTTGAAACAATGTCTGTACATTGTTAGCAGGTTTGTTCAAAAGCATATTGTAGAGATTGTGGTATCACTTTCATCATCCTCCCTCTAAAGGCTTACAGCTTTCAATCAAGAGTCGAATATCACAAAAAAGAAGTAAGGATGCAGTTTTGAAATAGTGAATACGAATGAATTGATTCAAGACAAACATACGCGATGCATTGATGAAATAACAAAGTTTGATGTGAATAAATGTTCGAACAATCAAAAGAAAATTGCAAATTGAAAATTCTAATGAATAAAAGCCTCTTCGTCTAATCTTGTCACTTCAGATGGAGTGCCTTGGAGGGATAGCAGAAGAACTCATCATGACCGTCTTGTGTAAACTCCATCACTCTTTCATCAATCAAGTTTTGAATTTTATATTTCAACCTCCAACAGTCGTCAATATCATGCCTCGGACTGTTGGAGTGGTATGTACACCTTGCGTCAGGATTGTAGTTAGGGGAGGAAGTATTGGGATTCGGATGAGGCCCTATCAACGTAATCAGATTCATCCTTAACATGTGTTGTAAAGCTTGAGACATCGGTATGTTCAGTTTGGTAAACTGCCTTTCGGGTATATCCGGCTTACTCTGATTAACCCGTTGGTTTTGACGAGGTTGTTGCTGGACCCAAGATGTAGTAGCAATTTGGAAAGGTTCACTCTTCACCAAACCGACCTCTTGTCTTCCCGAAGGTTGATCAATGACTTGGTCCCCAACCTCGACTGTTTGCTTCAGACGGTTGCATCCGTCTTGATGAAGTTTGTTGATAATGGCTCTCAGCTCTTCTTGTCCCTGGGCTAGGCCTTGGATAAGAGCCATCTGCCCCAGCATCTGGATTCTCATTGCTTCCATCTCAGCTCGCAGTTGTTCCAACCGGTCATCCTTATAGTTGTCAGGATGTTTCTTGGTCAAGTTCCCGTTGAGGAATGTTTTCAATTCTTCCTGCCCCTTGGATAGGTTGAAGAACATTTTCATGAACTGAGCCTCTTGAGTTTAGAGATCTCTTACTGTTTGTTCGAGAGCCATTTCTTTTGGTGAAATAAATAGCGAGAACATGAGATACCTGTACTGGAAGACCTGTTATGTAATGACATGCATGGTGTGTAAACGTTTTCAAGGATCTCGCCGGGTAAACACAAGAAATGTTAGGAGTTAACTGCAGCTTTAATTGAAGAACTTTCGTATCGCTGAAGGTCCTTCTACAAGAATCAAGCTCACCATGTCGAGTGGGTCATAGCCTCTTACTCAAGTTGTCTTGTGATGGTCCTTTGACGGCATTGGCTAGAGGAAAATAAATCCCCTTGCCCATTGCTAGACGCCTAACCTGCATCACAGACCCTTGAGATCCTTGAAATGGTTACGGAAATGCTATGGTATGTTGTTATGATGTGTATGCTATGTGTCAAGCAAAAGTGTAAGGTGATGAAGATGAGTGAGTCTTAGAAGTTTAGGTTACTGGATAATGACTGTAAACAAACCCTGCGGGGAAATAAATTTTGTATATAATGAAATAAAATCCTGCAAGTAGTTCAAGTTAAAAGCAAACAAGTCACACAAGCATCCTTAGGTTTAGGCTTGCATGGTTTTCAGGTAAGTACCCTCTTGAAGTTTAGTTGGTTCAACCTGTCCTAGAAATAGTAACCGGGTTCTAAGAGATCTCAATATCACTAATCTTTCCCACAAGATACGTTCGATAGGCAACTGACTTACAACTAAACAAAACTCGGGAGTCAAATCTCAATGAGTGTAGCATCGAGTATCTGCCGACTTTGGGAATACACCAAAGACGGCCATGTCACTACGTCCTAGTAGCCAAGTTGTTCAATTAAGGTTCTAAGGTCTGTTGACGCTTCATGACACCATGCAACGGCCCCGTATTCTCCTTGATTAACTCAAGGGCTACCGATACCAACCAAAGTGTCGCATCAACATAACCATCGCTTCAACCGTGTCGGTATACCCCATATAGTTTCCACGATCTATTGCTACTTACCTAAAAGGTTTCCCCAGATCCGATTGTAGGACTATAGTAACCCAAATAGTACCCTTAAAAAATAAAGCAACCAAATAGACAAAGAAAACGGAAATGAACTAGACCCTAAGGTAAACCGCACTTTATTATTTTTTCCCCAGTAGAGTCGCCAGTTCTGTGATATGGTGGGAGAACTGACTATTAATACTCGTTTTATGTTTTGTATTCGCAAATATTGTGGTAAGCAAGAGTCGCCACCAACTTTTCTTTTATCTGACAAAGGCAAGGGTGAAAAGAACAAAAAAAAGCCCTTTCGAGAGTTTTCTGAGTAAGGGGGGATAAATTATGGAAAGGGAAGGTGTTAGCACCCTTTCCATCCGTAGTTTTCTACGAGATCTTAGATGCTTAGCTCATGTTTTGAAAATTTCTTGTGCTTTGTGTGTTTTGAAAATTGTTTTGAAAATGCCTTAGTGCGGCGATTCACTTTGTGATAACTCTTGTATCAGTCCTCAAGAGTGTTGACAAGGCGAATGTTTTTGAAAGTGTTTTTGAAAATATTTTTGTGTAGGTGCAAAAAGTTATTTTGAGCAAGCATCTAAGAACTTATCTACTTATACTCAAAAAGGTCATTCTTTTCCTCTTAACCTTTAGATAGTTCTATCCTACTATTAGTGAGTAGGTAGCCTATCGTTGGATGTGTGACAGACAGGCGCGGGTCATCGTTATGGTCATAGAAGGCAACATATAGGGATACCTTAGCAGTTCGAAGGGACTGTCATCATATATTCGTAGGAAACATCGAGGGACAAGATCATTTCTCGTAGGAAACTCGAGGGACATTTAAGGACTATGATCTTTATGATGACTTTAACCGAGGGTCTTTGCTAAGGGTATCCCTACGCTCGAGGGACATGACCATTGTTTTTCCGAAGGCAACAAGTGAAGTTACCCTAGAGGTGCAAGTGTGCAAATGATTCAGTTCGGTTATTTATCTTGCAATTAGGGTTTTCTATCGTTCATTTTTATCTTTCCATACAATCCTATTAATTTAAGCATTGCATAAAATATAGTAGCTGAAGGTAAAGACGAAAATGTAAACCTAGGCTATTATAGAGCTTTGGAGCAGTTACATAATAGTGAAGAGTGCGGAAAAGAAAACCTAAAACTATTACATCCCGGAAGCAATTACATGATAATGATAAAAAAAACGTGGGAAAAATAAAGCTACGCTATTACAGTTGAACGCGCGCCCTATACACTTTATCTAGGAAAATAAAAATAAGATGAAAATAGCAAAGAAAAATGTTTTGGTGATTTTTTATGAAAAAATTATTTATGATAATTAATTAAATAAACCTAAAAAACCTAATTTTAATTTTAATTAATAAAAAATGTTCATTTTGAAAAAAATTAATTAAAATACCTAAAACCTAATTAATTTTAATTAATAATAAAAAAAAGTTAATTTTGAAAAAAAGGTTAATTAAAAAAACTTGAAATCTAATTAATTTTAATTAAAAAAAGGTTTAAAAAAAGTTTATGTTTAATGATTAACAAAAAAGAATTAAGTTTGTCAAAAAATAGATAAGGGAAGAAGCATCAATGAAAAATAGAGTTAGAAAATACAAATAATGCAAATGTCAGGGGTGGGTGTTGAACCAAAAATTAATTTAAACCTAAAATTTAATTAAAAAACCTAAAATTAATTATTCGAGTTTATTATGAAAAATCAAAGGTTTGTGAAAAATGTTAGGTTTTATGAAAAATGTTTTAAACAGAAAGAAAGAAAATAGGTAAAAGGATAAATAGAATGGAAGAAAACCAAAACCAATAGGGGTGGTGTTGAACCCACACTCTTAACTCCTCAAGATGTCTGCCTTGCCATGCATTAGTTATTGTTATGATCCGACCTCAGTGTTTTGTAATAACCCTGCATGAGACCATTAGATGGTCTAAATCTGCAGCGTTGAATCTCGTGAACACATTAAATAAATTACTATATCATGAAATACAAAGAAAGCAAATATATGAAATTTTGTAATGTTAAAACTGATATGGCATGTATGAATGCTTCTACACCCTTTTAATCATGGAGATCAAACCAGCCTTACACTTACTGGAGAATGAGATGGCTTGTTTGTAGTGAGATGGGGGTTTGTAACAAGGATGACTTGTTTGTAGTGAGATGAGAGTTTGTAACAAGGATTTCAAGATTTCTAGGGTTCTTGAAAGAATTTGATATTTTGACAAGGTTGTGGAAAGGGTTTTTTTCTCCGTCTGTTTGTGTGAAAAGAATGAAATTATATAATGGAAATTAGAGCAAATATATGGGCTTTGAATGTGCAATTGGGCCTCTAATAACCACTTGCAATAGTGTAGATTTTTATTCACTTGAGTCTGTCACGTTCTAGGCTAAATTGCAGGGACTTAAGTGTAATTTTTGAAGTTGAAATATGAAAACAAAATGTAGCCGACATCGAGAAAAAACTCCTGTCTAAAAATAGGCTCATTAGATTAAACGGTGAATTAGTTATAAATTTTTGAAGTTTCGCCTCAGACAAACTTATTTTGGGCTCCAGTGTCAACTCTGACACGTTCTTCAATAAAAAACTGGTATTGATCGGAGCAGAACAAGGTCTCTACTTTGGAAGAAAAGTTACAGATCTCTGAGTCAGTGACTTTGTGTAAAAATATTGGCCCGATCCGATAAAAATTGACCGAGTTATGAATTTTCGAAGTTTCGACCCAGATAAAATAATATTCAACATTCAGGATTTTCGGCGCGTCACGCGCACTATAGGCAAAAGATGTAGGCCTTTTGGATACCGTTCGAACTCGATACCTCCTGTGAAAACGTACTTAACTTAATTTTTGAAATTTTGGTGCCAGAACCAGCTCGATACGATTAAAATCGACCAAGTTATGATTTTCTGAACATGACGCAAATAAACTTTTGTCACAAATTTTCTGTATGAAAATACTTGATAAATCCGCATTTTTGTAGACCTTATGATCGAAATTGACTTCCATCCGCGAGAGATGAAAACATAGATGACGTCAAGATGGAATTTTGGCCACCATAATGGGTTCAAAACAATCCACGATCTTCAAGTTATGAATTTTTTAGTGTGTAAAAACTGCACTCTCAACACACTTTTTCACCATATTTCTTCGAGAAAAAATCGCACATCCGGAGACCTTCTTTAAAGAATTGGCTCTCAAGCCGAATCTGAATTAGAGAATATGTTATCAGGTATATCTTACAGAAAGAACACTTGAATATGACGTGCCGGTTTGGACTTGTGAATCTTTGAACCCCAAATCATTGCGAAACGGCGAACCGATCTTCAGCACGGAAAATACTCTAAGAACATCCATTAGCGAAATAAATGTCACTTGTAACCTAACGAAGCTTTCTAAATATACCTTGATCCCATAACCATAGAACCAATGATATGCGTGTATGTAATAACGAAATGTAAGCCAAACAGGTCGAAACAAAGAGGATAAGTTTTGGGGTACAACACCTGCCAATTCTCAAATTATAACAAAGTATACAATACACCGTATTAACCAAAATATACTACGACGTCCTGTGTAATTATTTGGGCAACTCGACTATATCCGGCTAAATAGTTTTCTGCTAAAATACTAATGTTTTCAGTTCTGTACTAGTACCTCCAATTCCATACAGCTTAGTGCAAGTCACTTATTAATTATTTCATGTTTGTTACTAGCTACTAATTTTTTCTCCTATTAGTCTATTACTAATATTGCTACTGAAAGTTCTACTAAATTACTTCTACTGATAACCTTATTAATAGTTTTCTGCTAATCATTAATTCTATTATCTCTCCTGCTACTAACTTATATTTACTAGTAATCCATTAATCGTTTAAGGATATATTACCTTAAGAACTCTAATTATTATACTGAGAATGTTATATGAAAATAATTAACCAATTAGCATGCACAAGAGCGTTAAGGAATAAGAAAGAAATATGTGCCCCTCAACATGCACAGGAAAAAAAAGAATTAATAAAGACATGTGCCCCTCATCATAATGTCCATGCCGCTCGGTACCTCCTCCCTATGCTTCTATGCCGGTCGGCATACACCATGCCCCTCGGCACACCTTGCAGCCTTGTGTCGCTCGACACAAGTACTTGTGGCCCTCGGCACATCGTGTCTTCCAGCCCCTCACAGACTTCAGTCTGTTACTGATACTAACGCATAATTTTTCAAATTTTCCTTCTATTACAAATCTCGGACCAAAAAAACATTGATTAACACAACAACATAACAACTACACCAACCATGGGTTAATTTCAAACCTTTCATTCATCGATGGAATTGCTACAACGTTATCAGAAATTATGACAGTGGTAACATGAAATTCATAAACAACAACAATTTCACGCACGACAACAATTATTCACACAATCAATCCCTACATAATATTCATCATAATTCCCACTATAGATTCAGAACCCCACCCTTACCTTGGATTGAAGGTCGCTCTATAACTCTCCGATCAAAAACCTTGCTTTGCCTATTCTCCTTATTTCTCTTCTCTGCAACTTTTCACGATCAATTTCCAACTCCTTATCAATTAATCCTATTCTTTATTTAAATAAATCTCACAATATTATTATTCTTAGTGGGCTTAACAACACCCCCATATATCTACTTCTAACCATTAAGATAGGCCCAACATAATTATTCTATTATTCTACTAATTCTAGTGTTATTTCTATTATTAATCAACTAATTAATTAACTAGTAATAATCTAGCAACTTATGCCAATAATTCACAACATCTCACAACTTCAACGAATACTTCGAAAATATTTAATTAAATAATTAATTAAATATCGGGTATTATAACTCTCCTCCACTTAGAATATTTTCGTCCTCAAAAATTTACCTTGTTCAAACAACTCGGGATAGGATTCTCGCATCTTGCTCTCCAACTCCCACGTCATGCTTTCTCCGTAGCTCCTAACCATACTACTTTCACCAAAGCAATCTCTTTTCCTCTTAGAGTCTTCATTTCATGATCCGCGATCCGTACATGCATCATTTCCATAGTGAGATTATCCCGTACTTGCACATCATCCATATGAATCACATGAGATGGATCTGAAATATACTTTTAGAGTTGTTACACATGAAATACATCATGCAAATTTGAAAGGTTTGGCGGTAAAGCCACTCTATAAGAAACATTCCTAACTCTGTCTGAAATCTGATACGGACCAATAAAACAAGGAGTGAGCTTCTTAGACTTCAATGCTCACCTAACACCGGTCATAGACGTGACTCTCAAAAATACATGGTCACCCTCTTAAAATTCTAAATCTCTCATTCACTTGTCATGATAACTTTTCTGTCTACTTTGGGAAGTTTTCATATTTTCTCGAATCAACTTCACCTTCTCAGTAGTCTCTTGAACAATTTCAGGTCCAAGCACTACACTATCTTCAGACTAATGCAAACATAAAGGAGTTCTACATCTCCGACCATACAAAACTTCAAAAGGTGCCATTCCAATACTAGAATGGTAACTATTATTAAAAGTGGACTATATTAATGGAAGATAAATGTCCCACGAACCTCCATGTTCAAGAACACATGCTCTCAATAAATCTTCTAACGACTGGATAGTCCTTTTAGTCTGACCATCCATCTGAGGATGATACACCGAACTCAACCTCAACTTAGAACCCAACGCCTCTTGCAGACTCTTCCAAAAGTCGGAAGTAAACCCCATATCTCTATCCGACATAATACACAAAGGAACACCATGCATCTTTACAATTACACTGGTATAATTTTCTGCCAGCTTCGACACTATAAAACTGATGTTAATAGGAATAAAATGAGCCAACTTTGTAACCCTATCAAGAATCACCCAAATCAAAACATGTCCTCTTGGAGTATTAGGTAATCTCGTTACAAATTCCATTGAAATGCTATCCCATTTCCATTTTGGAACTTCTAACGGTTGCATCAACCCTGAAGGCTTCTGATGTTCAACTTTCGTCTTCTGACAAGTCAAACATGCATGCACAAACTGTGCTACGTCACGCTTCATCCCATGCCACCAAAACAAATTCTTCAAATCTTGATACATTTTTGTAGCTCCTAGATGAATACTCAAATTACTTCTATGACTTTCCTCAAGAATCGTTCTTTTCATCTCTGCATCATCAGGAATACAAATTCGATTACGAAATCTCAACAAACCTTGCATATCTAACTTGAAATTACTATTCTCAGACTGATCGATTCTAACCATAAAATCTACCAATTTCACATCTAACTTTTAAGCTTCTCTGATACTATCCAGAAAATCATTATTAATCTTCAACATTCCCAACATAACACTCTTTGGTGTCACCTTGCAAACTAAGCTTATATCTTTGAACTGTTCGATTAATTCCAATTCTTTAACCATCATTGCCGACATATGCAGGGTCTTTCGACTTAAAGCATCAGCCACAACATTAGCTTTACCTGGATGGTAATTCAAAACGAAATCATAATCTTTTAATAACTCCAACTATCTTCGCTATCTCATATTCAATTCTTTCTGATCAAATAAATACTTTAAACTCTTATGGTCACTAATACTTCAAATCTAGAACCATAAAGATAATGCCTCCAAATCTTTAGTACAAAAACAACTGCAACAAGTTCTAAATCATGCGTAGGATATTTCTTCTCAAGAGTTCTCAACTGCCTTGACGCGTAAGCAACTACCTTATTGTTCTGCATAAGTACACCTTCTAAAACCAGTTTAGAAGCATCACAATATACAACAAAAGGTTCTCCTGAATTAGGTACTGTCAAAATCAGAGTCGACGTCAATCTCTTCTTCAATTCCGTAAAACTTTCTTCACATTGAACGTCCCATACAAAAGCTCTACCTTTACAAGTCAGCTTATTTAACGGAAGTGCCAACTTAGAAAAACCTTCAATAAACCTTCTATAGTAACCAGCTAACCCCAAAAAGCTTCTAATCTCGGTAGTCGACTTTGGAGTTTCCCATTGTAACACATCATCTACTTTAGATAGATCTACAACAATGCCACTACCTGAGATAACATGGTCAAGAAAACTAATCTCCTTTAACCAAAATTCACACTTAGACAGCTTTTCATACAACTTCTTCTCTTTCAAAACTTGAAATACTATTCTCGAGTGTTCTGCATGCTCTTCTTCTGATTTAGAGTAAATCAAAATGTCATCAATGAAACCCACCATAAACCGATCCAAATAAGCATGAAATATATGATTCATATACTCCATGAATACTCCCGCCACATTAGTAACACCTAAAGGCATCATTGAATACTCATAATGTCCATATCAAGTTCTTAAAGTCGTCTTCTCGATATCCTCACCCTTCAATTTAATCTGATGATAGCCCGACCTCGAATTAATCTTGCTAAACACACGAGCACCCACCAATTGATCCATCAAGTCATCTATTCTTGGAAGTGGATACTTGTTCTTAATTGTTACTTTATTCTATTGTCTATAATTAACACAAATCCTCATACTTCTATCTTTCTTCTTTACTGGCAACACTGGAGCTTCCTTTCAAGTAAATCTTCCAATTACTTCTTTAATTCTGACAGTTCAGATGCATACATCTTGTATGGTGCCATCGAAACAAGTCTAGTACTAGGTACAAGATCAATAGAAAATTCGACTTCTCTCTCTGGCGGTACATCAGGAATTTCATCAGGGAAAACTCCAGGAAATTTATGCACCACTTGCAACTCCTCAATTATAGCTTGATTCTCGACAGATAGTGACGCCATTAACGAGAACATCAGAGCCTCATCTAGCATCAATTTCCATAACTTTCTAGCAGATAACATACCAACTTCCTCCTCTTCAGAAGTAGAAAACCTCACAAACTTTTTATAACAGTTAATATGAACATAATTATGCTCTAACAAGTTCATACCTAAGACCATATCTAACCTACTTAAAGGCAAACAAAATAAATTAACGAGAAAGTCTCTATCAAAGATCGACAAAGGAAACTTTAAACACACAAAAGAAGTAGTCACTGATCCCTTGGCTGGAATATCAATGACATTTCTCCATTCATAGAAGACAACATAAGACCCAATCTTTCAACACAATTAGAAACAATAAAGTAATGAGTAGCATTGGTATAAATAATAGTAATTAAAGGAGTACAATTAATGAAACATGTACCTCTGATGAGTTTGTCCTCATTAAATGTCTGAGTTCCAGTCAAAGCGAACACTTTTCCACTAGTTTGCACCTTATTTTGTTTTTGACACTGACTACCAATGTGCCCTTCTTCACCACAGTTGAAACAAATCATCTCTTTATGGTTGCACTCAGATATAGCGTACCCAGTTTTACCACAACGAAAACACCTCTTCACCTCAGCAGTACACACATTACTCTTATGCCCAGGTTTTCCACACTTGAAACAAACCACACTTGCAGGAGCATCTCCCCCACTAGTTCCCCGACCCTTAGCAACTTTCTGTTTACCTTAACCAGCTGGGGCGTCGTAGGGTTTACCACGACTTTGTTGGTGTTTACCCCTCCTCTCATTGATAACCTTATGGTGAGCATTATTATCCTCTTCATAGATCCTGCAACTATCAATCAAATCAGTAAAGACATGAATCTTCTGGTATCCAATTGCCTTTTTGATCTCTGGGCGCAACCTGTTCTCAAACTTGATGCACTTCGAAAACTCAGCATTTTCCTCGCTATAGTGCGGATAAAACTTAGCTAACTTAGCAAACTTTGCAGCATATTCTATAACCGATATATTTACTTGCTTCAGCTCAAGAAACTCAATTTCCTTCTTACCACGAATGTCTTTAGGGAAATACTTCCTCAGAAATTTCCTACGGAACATAACCTAAGTAATATCTTCATCTGCAACCTCCAATTTCTAACGAGTCTCTAGCCATTAGTCATCAGCCTCGACTCCTAGCATATGAGTACCATATCGAACCTTCTGTGTTGGGGTGCAATCCATCACACAAAATATTCTCTCGATCTACTTCAATCAATATAACGCCCCATCAAGATCGTACTTACCCTTGAAGATAGGCGGATTCTCCCTCTGGAAAGTTGCCAAACTACGAGATCCAACATTCCCGTCAGCGTGTGACTGATTCTCCATAGACTGAGCCATTGCTTCCAAAGCAGCAGTAATTGCAACGTCATTCCTTCCAGCCATCTCGAACTTCTTGTCACAATACAAATAACGGTTAAAATTTAAATTAACAATACTTGATTGTTAAACAAACTACGACTCGACAACTTGGTTGGACGGACTGACCTGCTCAGATACCACTAATGTAACACCCCATTTCTACCCAACGAATAATATTAAAATCAAAGTTACAAAATTTCGACATACAAATAGGATTCTACACTTACAACTTATAACAACGACACTTAATCGCATGTAAAACAGATACATAACACTTAAACACGGATGAACCGTTAACCATATTATTTAGTCTTTAGAATAAAATAACTTTTATAAATAAGCAGCGGAATCACAATTTTAAATTCAAATGACATAACATATTTGTCCAACTGAAAACAATTTTAGAAACAACAAAGTACTTAGTAAATCAATTTAAAATTCATCAATGGAAGTAATCACAACAATAAAGCAATAAGCGTTCATCCCCTCGAGTGTTACGTATCAGAGCGACGACACCGACTCGAACTATTGAAGGTAAACAACCTTCACTCTAGATTACATGCACGTTACCAACATAGGGGTAACATTCAAATAGAAGGGGTGAGATATCGAACAATATAATAAAATGCATGATAAATAATATATTAGAATAAGTTCATACAAAATAACCACGTCGTAGCTCTTAACAACATTTAACATAATCAATTCACCCACACACAACTCAGAATGCAACATGAAATGCGACTTGTTTTTATGCACATGCATGTGGTACCAACGGAGCAGAACTCCTAACTTAATAATTTTCCAGTTAATAGAGATATCAACAAGTCATAAGCCTTCAACATTATATTTTCCAATACATGTTGTGATACAGTGGGAGAACTAACTTGAGGTGTTTTACATTTGATCACAAATGTTACAAATAGCAAGAGTCTCCACCGACTTTTCTTTTATCCAAAAGGAAAGGTGAAAAAGCACAAAAAGACCTTTGAGATTGTTTCTTGAGTTAGGGGGGTAGATTATAAAAAGGGAAGGTATTAGCCCCATTTTTATCCATGGTTTTCCATGGGCTCTTAGTTACTTGCTAGATCACTTGCTTTTGTTTGAAATTGTGCTTTGTGTGATTTTTGAAAGTATTTTGTAAAGAGGCCATTGTTTAGTCAATCTTTGTAATGATTCTTGTTTGTAAGAATGTATACAAATATGTTGATCTTTTGAAAATGTTTTCAATTTTGTAAGATGTTTTGAAAGTGTGTGTGATTGTTTTGAAATGGAGCAAGTAATTAGGAGCAATCTACCTACTCAAAAGTCTTTCATGTTTATTTCCTCTTTCCTTTGACATTGTTATCTTACCATTGATTTTGGTAAGTAACCCTATCTTTGGATGTAAACGGGACGGACGTGGGTCATCGTATAACCATGATTAGCAATGTTTGCAAGGCATCTTAACATTCTCTTTGAGGGACTAAGATCATTTTGTAAGGCAACTTTGAATAGCGTCATTGAGGGACTATGATCTTGTATTTGCTTGTTTTTACTAAGATACCTTACATGCGTAATATGGCCATTTTGTATAAGGCAACCAAGTGGATTTTACCCTAGGGGTTCTTGTGTGCAAGTGTGTCATTTTCATGCTTGTTTTTGTCTTGAATTAGGGTTTTCTATTTGATTGCTTTTATCTTCCCATACAAACCCTAATTACTAGCATGTTATGTAAAAGCGATAAATTGCGAGATTTAAAGTTACTACGCTATTACAACATTTGTGGTATACAATTTATGAATGGGGATTGCAATAATATAAACCTATTTAATCTATTACAACCAAATTGAATATTGTACAAATAATTGAAATAAATAATATACAAGATGAATTAAATATGCAAGAATTATAAATGCAAAGAAAAAGATTTTTTTGTTTGGTTTCTTAAGGAAAAGGGTTTTGATTTTAATCTAATTAAATAAAGAAAATAATTAATCAAGTTTAAATTCATTAAGAAAAAGATTCTTGAATAAAACCCTAATTCTACTTAACTGATTAAAAAAATGAAGTTTACAAGAAAAGTATTTTTTTTATATTTTATCCTTTGGAACAAAATAAAATCTAGTGTTAAACATATTCTTAGTCTTTTTGGTATTAAAAATATATTTTAATTAGTATAAAATAAATAATATTTTTAGTTTTAATTAAATTTACAAGATGATTATTGAAAACAAATAAAGTGTGGTCAAAATTAAATATATTTTTGCAAAAAAAAAAATAGATAAACTAAGTTAATATATAACTCTACTATTTTTTGTATTCTTATGATTTTTAATATTAAGAAAAATATATTTAAGAAAATAAAATTAGAATAAAATGAAAAATAAAATACTAATGGGCCAATGGTGCAAATATGGAACACGGAGGAAATGTTAGAAAAAAAAACAAAAGGCCCATGAAGTGGAGGCCTAGCGCTGCAAGAGACAAAAAATGTGGAAAAATGTGAGAAAATGCAAAAGGCAGCGCGCTGAGGCTCGATCCCATGACCTCTAGCAATAACGTGTGCTGCCTTACCGCTGGGGTGGCTGTACATCCGTTAACATAAGTGAAATGATAAATACATAACATAAGTCAAGTTCTAAAAATGACTTCATCTTCAACCTCCAGCCATGGTTCCTGTAACTTGCTCATTTCTCAATGAAAATGGAAAATGTAAACATGAAAGTTGTGGTGTTTCTTCCCACGAATTCAACAATAAAACTTATGTAAACTAACAATCAAAGATAAGATCTAATTTTGCTGACCCTAATTTAAAACCTAATTTCCTTAGAAATTTCAAATCCAAAATTCTCTTTGCACAGTCAATATAAATGGAAACTATGAACATGGTTAGCTTTAGAGCAAGGATATCTACATTTTGTTTTCACAAATCAGGATCAAATGATTCTTGTATGAAGAGATAGAAGTTTGAGTTTTTACCTCCTGCAGATGGAGTCGAGAATGGAGTTTGAGCATCTTTTGAGAAGGCCTGAGGATCTATTTAGCTTGCCTGGACCTCCTTGAGTGTATCCGAACTCTTACTTTGCCTTGAAAGTCCCTGAATCTCTCTGTTCAAGTCAACCTGCAAGCTTGATATTTAAAAATGGTTGATAGTGATGGAGGAGTTATAGTGAGGAAACAAGGGTATGGATTGCTTTGATATGATGTATATTAAGTGTTTGGGTGGTTAAAACTTAATACGCACAAGTGGATTTGGAGATGGCTATGTGAGCTTCAAAACTGTCAAGTTATGGAAGATTCTGAGTTGCAGAGTGTTTGGGAGTGTTTTGGAGTCTTAGCATTCGTGTGTCAACTTGCAAATAGTGTGTCTACTTATAAGCAAGAGGTTTTAAGAATTGTAACAACTCAGATTTCAAAACTCACATGTTTTGCTTGATTACTTGTTTTTGAATCAAAGATAGCAAGCATGGTTTCAATGTGAAGTACAAAGCTTGTAGGGGGCTGATATCTTTAAACACACTTGTTCTGATTACGTAGAGTGTGTTTGTGCAGAAATAAAAAATGCAAGGCTCAATGCAAGCTGACTTTGCATAAAGCTTTCTTTTCTAAAATGACAATGTTGCCTTTCTTCCCAAAATGGAATTAAATTTCTACAATGCATTGAATGCTTGGATTAAAGCTTCCAACAATTGTGAAAACATTTAATTATGGAGTGAAAGTCAAGTTAGAAGCCAGCAAAGTGGGATTTGTACAGCATGCTTGAGGATTGGATCCAATGTTCTTCACAAAATGGCTTGTAATCCAAGTGACAAAACACCAACTTCATTTCTTCGATTATCCCTACTCAATAATGATATCAAGGAGTTCTTGGACATTTTGGAAAACTGGCAATGTGCTCTACAACTCATATTTGAATTGATTTTGAATACTCCCCTTGGAACTTTGTGAAAAATTGCCATGAAGTTAGGTAAAAAAATCTGCCTAACTAGGGCAAAATTTCACTAAGTCATTTTTAGTTCATGAGCATGTATTCACAAAATTATAAATTGAGATCCAAGCATTTTTAGGAGAAATTGTGTGAAGTAAATTTGTAGATTTTATGGAGATATACAACTTTCATGTTGGAAATTTCCTTTGAATCATCTTGCATCATGGTGAAAATTTGACTCAAAGTTGTTAAAAAATCAGAAATTTTCTATACTTAGAAAAATTTCGAAGTTAAGAAATTTCATCTTTTCAAAATAAAATCTTGAATTCTTAATTTCTTGATGAACAAGTTTCATATTTTGAAATGTTTTGATGAATTATGACCTTTGGCACTTTAATTGACCAAAAAGTCAAAGTTTGACTTTTTAGTATACAGTTGACTTTTGATCAATTGACTGCAAAATTCATCTGTCAATCAAATGGATTTGCAATGTTTTGAATCATGTCACTAGGTCAAAATGATGCAAGTAGACTCTTGATATCATTCCTTAAACCAATTGATCATGTTCAAGATCAAAAATCAGAAATTGTCCTTTCTCAATCAAAAACCCTAATTTTGACCATTTTGCCCTTTTGGAGATTTGATCAAATTTCTTGAGGAATTATGGTCCAAACTTGATCAAATGATACATATGGTTCTAAAATCTTGATGTGGATAAAAGATTATGAAGTTTGATTGTAAATTGGCTATGGTCGACTTTTTCCCCAATACAACTGATTTTTAGGTCAATTGTTCAATTGACTGATCAAAAGTGTGATCCAAGGCTTGAAACTTGACATGAGTAATCTTGGGGGTCCATAATGATCCATGAAAGTCATATAGGGAATTGGAAGTTCAAAAATCCTTGTGCAATCTCAAACCCTAATTTTCAGTCATCAGTGCTTAAGGAGGTGCCTTGAGCTGATCAACCCAAATGCAGTCTTGATCCAAAGGAGATCTTGTGAGAAAATTATTGATAAGTGAGAGGGAAAATTTTGGGGTACAACAGCTGCCCCTGTTCAATCTTCTTACGCCTGAAGAGTTGGATTGGCATGTTTTTCCAACCGTGACTCGAGGGTGGAAGATGATTGGACACTAGAGTGCCCAGAAATTTGCACTTGGTGGTGTGATGGTTGAGGGAATGGGCTTAAAGATTACATTTGGAGAGGTGATAGAAAGCTGTAGGAGATGGTCTTAAAGATGCCATCCAAAAGTGATTGTTTGTATTGTAATTTGTAAGCTGAAAGAATGAGTATTAGAATGGCGTCCGTGTCTAGAGCGTATCTGAACTGTATCTGAGAGTTGAATCAAAATGAGTATTAGAATGGCATCCGTGTCTGGAAGGTATTTGAACTGTATCTGAGAGCTAGCTTTGAATAAGTGTCAGAATGGCATCCGTGTTTGGAGCGTATATGTACTATATCTGAAAGTTGAGTCTGAATGAGTATCAGGATGGCATCCGTGTCTGGAGCGTATCTGAACTGTATCTGACTATTGAGTCTGAATGAGTATCAGAATGGCATCCGTGTCTGGAGCGTATCTGAATTGTATCAAAAGGTTGAATCTGAATGAGTATCAGGATGGCCTCCGTGTCTGGAGCGTATCTGAACTGTATCAAAAGAAACTCTGAACATTGTTAATGGCAAATGTTTAATCTTATCCTGAAAAGGGTAAAATGTTAGCTAAAATGTAGAGTCATGTTGTATGAAATGCATAGTATAATGCATTCGTGTTATCAATGTTTATGATATATGGATGCAATGTATGTGCATGCGAGCTAGTTTGTTGTACTGCTGTTGGATTGGGGCAAATAAATCCCTGACTGCTGCTGAGGATATGGAGTATAAGTCTTCATGTTGTGAAGTCTAAGTGTTGATGAATTTCTGCTTAGAGAAATAAACTTTGTTGTAAGGTAAATGTCGTATACTGCTTGTAAAATTCCATTGGGGAATCCTGAGAAATTTGACGACTTCTATTGGGGAGTGATAACTGGGAGTTTTGTTTCGTTGGGGATTAAACAACGTACTGTGGGGATTTCTTAGGTAATAGCCTAGAGGTATTTCCCTATCTATTCAACCCATCAGTAATTTCCTTTTTTCATTTTGTTTATTTGTAAACAGTAATTATATTCAAATGCATATGTTCAACAATGAATCATTGGACGTTTTTTGCAAACAAAATACAAGCGTAAAGAAAAAACAGATAGTTTTTTGTACTTTCAAAGAGATATCTTTGTATTGACTTTGAGTAAGCATTTTTGTACAAAGATACAAACATTCTAGTAAGAGAATGCCGTCGTAAAAATAATGAAAACTTCGATACAAAGAAAAGATAGCTATGTGTGAAAATCCCATGGGGTTCCCATTCTGCTATAGTCTTCGGATCTCTGAGCATCTTGTCTATTTGTTCCCTCGGCCGAAGATGATTAAATTGATCAGAACCTCTTAGTTTGTTGGTTTAAGCCAAAGGTTATCCGTAAAGTGATCCAACGGGACATAGTCATACGCTTTAATTCCCTAACTTTTGCCTGGACCACCCTTTCGGGTTTTCAGTCCACCAGGAAACCCTTTTTGCCCAAGTCGCCCTTTCGGGTTTTCAACTTGCCGAGTGTATAAATTTTTTGTTTTATCCCTAATTTTTGCCCGAACCTTTTTGGTTCGTCGGGATGCCCTTGTTTTGCCTAGGTATGTCAACCTAGCGGGTCTCTTATGCGTAGTATCTTTTGACTATGTTCGTGTTTGCAGGATGCAGAAGGTCGACACCATCCATGGTGGTCAAGATCATTGCCCCACCATAGAAAATGTTTTTGATTACAAATGGTCCTTCATAGGTAGGAGTCTATTTTCCCCTAGGATCACCTTGTGGCAGTTTGATGCATTTGATCACTAGATCCCCAACTTGATACACCTGGCGTCTGACCTTTTTGTTGAAACCCTTGATCATCCATTTTTGATACATTTGACCATGGAAAACATCAGTAAGTCTCTTCTCATCAATCAATTTCAATTGATCAAGTCGATTCTGGATCCAGTCGTCTTCATTCAGCCCTACATCCTTCATAATCCTCAGAGAGGGGATCTGGACATTGATAGGAAAGACGGCCTCCATGCCATAAACCAGAGAATAGGGTGTTACCCCGATTGATGTGCGAGCCGTGGTACGATACTCGTGGAGAGCGAATGGTAACATCTCACGCCACTCTTTGTATGTGACTGTCATTTTCTGTATGATCTTTTTAATGTTTTTATTTGAAGCTTCGACAACACCATTCATCTTTGGCCGATAGGGAGAAGAATTGTGATGTTGAATCTTGAATTGTTCGCACAATGTGGTGATCATAGTGTTGTTGAGATTTGTACCATTGTCAATGATGATCCTTTCCTGGATACCGTACCGGCAAATGAGATTTTGCTTGACGAAGCGGGCAATAACATTCTTGGTAACAGAGGCAAAGGAGGTTGCCTCAACCCACTTTGTAAAATAGTCAATGGCCACTAGGATGAAGCGGTGTCCATTGGAGGCCGTCAGCTTGATTTCTACAATCATATCAATCCCCCACATAGCAAAGGGCCAAAGAGTCGTCAAGAAATTCAGAGGAACCAGAGGTACGTGCACCTTGTCAGCATAAATCTGACACTTGTGACAGGTCCGAGAGTGTTGATAGCAATATGCTTCCATGGTAGACCAGTAATAGCCTGCCCGTAGGATTTTCTTTGCCATCGTATGCCCACTAGAATGGGTGCCAAAAGTGCCTTCATGTAATTCAACTATGATCCTTTTAGCTTCAACCTTATCAACGCACCGAAGTAACACAGAGTCATGATTGCATTTGTATAGGATGTCGTTACTAAGGAAGAACTTAGAAGGGAATCTCCTTAAGAACTTCTTATCATTGACGGAAGCTTCTTCTGGATATTCTAGAGTCTCGAGATACCTCTTGACTTCGTGAAACCAAGGCTGGTCCACTACTTCTTCAATATTAATCTCGTGATAATGCGCTGGTTCATCCCTTCGTTCAATGGTGATCTGGGGAGCCTCGTCATCCCAATTAAGTTTAAACATAGATGACATTGTGGCTAGAGCATTTGCTAGCTGATTTTCTTCTCACGGGAAATTCTCGAAGGTAATCTTCTCAAAATGTGGCAACAATGTCAAAACATGTTCTTTGTAAGGGATAAGGTTTGGGTGTTTGGTGTCCCATTCCCCTTTGATCTGGCTGATAACCAAAGCTGAGTCTCCGAATACATCCAAGGATTTGATCCCCAAGTCTTTGGCAGCTTTGAGACCGAAGATGCACGCTTCGTATTCCACCATGTTGTTTGTACAATTGAAGCAAAGTCTGGCAGTAAAGGGAGTGTGACACCCTTCCGGAGATATGAGTATAACACCAATACCATTACCGAGTGTATTGGATGCTTCATCAAAGAACAGGGTCATCGAGATCCTTGTTTCGGGCCGCCATATGGCCTGAATCCTTCACAGTTGTCTAATGTCATGATGTCCTCATCCGTAAATTATAATTTTATGGATTTGCATTCTTCTACAGCTTGGTGAACGAGGTGATCAGCTAGTATACTGCCCTTTATAGCTTTCTGGGTAGTATATTGTATGTCATATTCAGTCAGGATCATCTGCCATCTTGCTATTCTCCCAGAAAGAGCAGGCTTCTCGAAGATGTATTTTATCGGATCCATTTTAGATATCAACAAGGTAGTATGAGTCCGCATATACTGTCTTAGCCGGCGAGCAACCCATGCCATAGCGCAACAAGTTTTCTCGAGTAGTGAATATCTTGTTTCACAGTCGGTAAACTTTTTGCTCAGGTAGTAAATAGCATGCTCTTTTCGGCCAGACTCGTCATGCTTCCCCAATACACACCCCATTGAGTTTTCTAAAACAGTAAGATACATGATCAACGGTCTTCCCTTTACTGGTGGCATCAACACAGGGGGCTCTTGTAAGTATTCTTTGATTTTGTCAAAAGCAACTTGGCATTCATCATTCCATTTGACTACTTGATCTTTCTTCAATAGTTTGAAGATTGGCTCACAAGTAGCTGTCAGGTGAGAAATGAATCTGGCAATATAGTTCAAACGTCCCAAGAATCCTCTGACTTCCTTCTCAGTATGAGGAGCAGGCATCTCTTGTATCGCTTTAACTTTGGCAGGATCTACCTCGATACCTTTGTTGCTGACGATAAAGCCTAGGAGTTTACCAGACTGTACCCCAAATGTGCACTTGTTTGGATTCAACCTCAGCTTGTACTTTTTCAGTCTCTCAAACAGTTTTTGTAAGTGGTCAATATGCTCTTCTTCTGTTTGAGATCTGGCTATCATATCATCCACGTAGACTTCTATTTTGTGATGTATCATGTCATGAAATAGAGCTACCATGGCACGCTTATAGGTTGCCCCAACATTCTTTAGTCCGAATGGCATTACCTTGTAGAAGAATGTGCCCCATTGTGACAAATGTTGTTTTCTCCATGTCTTCAGGCTCCATTTTGATTTGGTTGTAACCTGAGAATCCGCCCATGAAGAAAAACACTTTGTGTTGTGCCGTATTTTCAACTAGTATATCAATGTGGGGGAGTGGAAAATCATCCTTAGGGCTTGCCCTATTCAAATATTTGTAGTACACGCACCTTGCCATCCTTTTTGGGCACTGGAACAACATTGGAAACCCATTGGGGATAAGAGGTGACAACCAAGAATCCAGCATTGAATTGCTTCATGACTTCTGCTTTAATCTTTTCCGACATATCAAGCCTCATGCGGCGAACCTTTTTCTTTACTGGCGGGAAATCTTCTCTTGTAGGCAGACGATGTACCATGATGTATTCATCAAGTCCCAGTATGTCTTCATACGACCAGGCAAAGACTTCAACATAATCGTGTAATAACTGAATCAGACGGTCCTTGACGCTGGGTTCCAGATTGGCACCCACCTTAACCTCTTTTTTATCTTCTTCTGTACCTAGGTTGATTGTATCCACGGGTTCCTCGTGAGGCTGAATGGTTATCTCTTCTTGTTGTAGCAGTCTGGCAAGTTCCCCTGGTACTTCACAATCTTCCTCACCTTCGTCTTCGGCTTGGTAAATTAGATTCATAGAGTCACAAAAGGCCATAGTAGTATCGTTACCCATGGGATCCCGAACGAATGTATACCTGCATTGTAAGTGTGGGTGTGTGTAAGGGTATAACTATCTTTGAAAGAGAATAAAATGTAAAATAAAAAAAACAATGAGCACAAAAGTTTGTATGCGAAAACATCCATGATTCATTGATGTCATATGAAAATGAGATAATAACCCTTACAAATGGATTGTTGTGCCTTGGGTAAGACACAAGGTTTTAAGAGTGCAAATTGTTTCAATATTACAGATCCAACAAAATGTAAAGACAAATTAATGTGGGATAAAAGTGATCGGGACAAAGTCTCTAGCCTCCCAATTGCTTAGCCCTCCACTGACAGTCAGGAAGATCCAATCCTCCAGGTTACAACCATCTTCACCATCTTCTACCGCGTTGACTTCACGGTTGCTGATCTTCAAGGGTGGTCCTCCAGCACGAGCACGACGTACAACCTTTTGAGCACTTGAAGTGAAACATAGGCCAAACTTGTTAGACTTATATGGGATATCTGGGAGTTGTCCCCAGATAGTGGATCCTCCTTCTTCTACCACTGCTTTGGCATCCTTCAGAGATGACATCCGGAGTGGAGGCCTTGTAATCTTGGGAATCTGAGACATGGCCTTGGTCACTGCCACATCTTGGGGGACCTCTTTAAAGTGTTGAAATGTAGTTTCAATGAATTCCCCATCTAATTCCATATATCTGAAGGAATTGAGATGGCTGATCATGTATTCTTCCTCTCCATGAACGGTGATAATCTTCCCTTGAACTAGATACTTCAGCATTTGGTGCAACTTAGAAGTAATAGCACCAGCATTGTGGATCCATGATCGGCCTAGAAAGCAGGAGTATGAAGGGAAGGTGTCCATTACATAAAAAGTTGAATTGAAAGTTTGAGTTCCAACCTTTATGGGGATATCCACTTCCCCGTGCACCATCCTCTTCGAGACATCAAAATCCCTTACTACTATGTTTCTTGGCTTCAAAGTCAACCCCTCACAGTCAAGTCTATCAAGAGCTTTTTTGGGTAATACATTTAGAGATGAGCCAGTGTCCATTAAAACATGAGCCAGGGTTGTGCCCCTACATTCCACTGAGACATGCAATGCATTATTATGATTCCTTCCCCTCAGCGTCAGATCAGCATCTGAAAAACCTAAACCATTGTCCTCAGTTAGGCTGGTTACGCAGTCTTGAAACTGATCGGCAGATGTCTCTTGAGGTACATGGGCGGTTTTTAAGAACTTCACCAAGGCTTTTGCACGTGCCTCGGAACATAGTAGTAATGCCAGCATGGAGATTTTAGAGGGAGTTTGCCCCAGTTGTTCAACTACATCGTAGTCTCTTCTCTTTATAATTTTTAAGATCTCTTCCATTTCTTTCTTGGAGGTCTCAGGGATAGTCAATGACTGAGTCTTCGTCCGGACAGGCTCAATCAGAACACCTTTTCCTAGAGTCTCAGTTAACTCGGCAGCAGGAGTGTCAGTAGGAATGATTATAGGGGTTGTAACGGCTTTGTCAATTGGAGTATTGTTGGAGATAATTGTAGGACCGGGAAGAGTCTTTGGGGGAGAAACAACAGGAATGATTATGGGTCTAAAAACTGCTTTCAGGGGAGCAATTTCTGGAGAAAAGATCCTACAGCTTCGTGTAATTTTACTAGTTCCTGCAATATTACTGATATCGGAGTCCATTCCCTCAGAACTTAAATCTTCGGCGGCTGGCCAGTCCTGCTTGATACCATGGTAGTAGACATCCTCTCCATAATTCCATGGTACGGTATTGTCTGACACATATGGGACTGGTCCAGGCATTGTGATTATTAAAGGAGCTACTTTCGGAACTGATGTAATTCTAACGGGTTTTTTGGTGGAGACCCTGGAAGAATTGGCGAAAATGGTAATGATAGGAACATCTTCAAAAGGGATAGGTGGAACAAGAATATTTTCAAAAAAGATTTCTTTGTTATCTATTAGGCACTGAACGCCTATTTTAAACAAAGGACAATCGGTCGGGGAGGACAAACAGAGATGGCAAACTTCACCATAGCCCGGGAACACACTGGAATTTAACAAATACATTTTAATAGTCAGAAGTGGGGTCATGAGTTCATCAATTGAAGTAACAAACAATCCTTCTTCAATGGCATTGGTATTATGGCCATGTCTGGGCATAGGGGCAGAAATGACATTTGGCTTTTCAGGCGCATCGAACTCAATTTCTTTTGCTTCAATGAGGTCTTGTCTTTTTTTCTTTAGAGCCCAACAATTATTAGTATCGTGACCAGGACTTTTAGAGTGATATGCGCAACAGACATTGGGATGATAATGAGGAGATGTTGTATTGGGGTTTTTCGGAGCTTCTTTCAAGGTCACAAAGTTGGATCTTAGTAGATGCGGTAATACTTGAGACGGAGTCATGTTGATTCTGGTTAACTGTTTGACTGGACTTTCCATCCTTGGTTGATTATTTCTTTGTTGATCAGACGCAGGCTTAGGAATCATAACAGCCCCCACCATTGATCGACGTTCGGCCCTATCTTAGTTTCTTTATGGATATACAACAGCCACCTCTTTTTCCCAATGAAAGGCTTCCTTACAGCTGTAGAAGAATATGTATCTTTATGAATATTTCCATTATTTATACCGGCTTCTATCCTCTCTCCAATCAATATTAATTCAGTAAAGTCTGCAGATAAACTTCCGATTAAATGATTGAATAAGGGACCAGACAAGGTTCCCAAGAACATGTCTACCAATTCTCTCTCAGATAGAGGGGGTTGAACTCTTCCAGCCAAATCTCTCCATTTTTGTGCATAGTCCCTGAAACCTTCATTGGACGCCATGGCTATACTCTGGAGTTAAGTACGGGTAGGCGCAAGATCAGAATTGTATTGATATTTCTTGTAGAAGTCTGCAGCAAGATCTTCCCAATTGTGAATGTTGGCTCTTTCTAGTTGGTAAAACCAGTCAAGTTGAGTTCCAAATAGACTGTCTTGGAAGAAGTGCACCCATAAGTCTTTATCAGCGGTATGGGGTTGAATTTTCCTCACACATGACTGGAGATTCATTTTAGGGCATGAAACTCCGTCATACTTGGCGAATACAGGTGCTTTGAATTTCGGAGGAATCACAATCCCCGACACGAAACTCAATTCCTCAAAGTTCAAGCCTGGCACTTTTTGGATTTCCATCGCGCTCAACCGCTCTTCGAGATGTCTATACTTGTCATCAGCTGGAGGGTATTGTTCTTCAGAGTAGTCCTCTTCTTCCTATGATTTTGACGAGACAACCGTTTCCTTGCCTTAACCATCTTGATTGTCTCTTTCCCCGGATGTTGTTGCAAAGTCCAAGGTCCTTCTTGTCTGTCCATGAAATCTTCTTCCCATGTTTAAGACTCCGGTTACCTTCTTGGTTTTCCTTTTCCTCTCTTCAGCCAGCAAAGTCTTTGTTGTACCCCAAAATTTTCCCTCTCATTTCATCAACATTTCTCATCACAAGACTCTTGGAATTCAAGATCAAGCTAGGGTTTGCTCTGCTCAAGGCACCTTCTTGCACTGTTGACTTAAATTAGGGTTTGAGTTTGCACAGTGATGTTTTGACCTAAAATGCCCAAAGTGACTTTAATACTTCATATTGGACTCACAAGTTTGTCCATACCAAGTTTCAAGCCTTGAATCAAATTTTTGCCCAGTCAATTGGACAGTTGACCTATAAATCAGTTGTATTGGGGAAAAAGTCAATTGTGGCCAATTGACAGTCAAACCTCATGAAATTTGACCCACATCAACATCATGAACTCATATGAACCATTTGATCAAGTTTGGATCACAATTCCACAAGAAATTTGATCAGATCACCAAAAGGGCAAAATGGTCATTTTTAGGGTTTTGACTGTACAAGGGCAATTTTTGACTGTTTGACCTAGACAATGGCAAATCAAGCTCAACCATGGACTCAAGGACTCAATGACATTGTCTTTACCCATTCAACAAGTTAAAAAGATCTCAAATGCATAGGATTGACAGATGAATTTTTCAGTCAACTGATCAAAATTTGACTGTATACTGAAAAGTCAAACTTTGACTTTTTGGTCAAAATCAAGTGCCATGGGTCATTTTTCATCAAGACATGTCAAATTATGAAATTTGTTCATCAAGAAACCCAAAATTGCAAATTAGGGTTTAAAATGGAAAATTTTCATAACTTAGAAATTTTCTAAGTTATAAACTTTTCTTATTTTTTCCTAACTTTGTCCCATTTTTTCACCAATATGAAAATGGATTCAAACAAAACTTATAACATGAAAGTTGTATTCCATCACAAATTCTACAACTTTTATTCACACAGTTTTCTCAAAAGAAGCTTAGATCTCAAGTTATGATTTTTGGAACAAGGGTACCTAAAACTTTTAACTTAGAGAAATTTTGCCCTAGTTTAGGCAGGATTTTGACCCATCTTCTTGGCCATTTTTCACATAGTTCCACTTGGAGTTTCAAGTTTCATTTCAAAGATGGATTATATTACATGTTTCAAGCTTTCCAAATTGTCTAAGAACTCCTCAAACACCTTTGTGGTTAGGGAGAATCGAATGCTTGAAGTTGGCAAAAACTCACTTTGTAACCATGGCCAATGCATGTTCATACCAAGTTGCAAATCTGACCAAGCTAGATTTGTACACAATTACAGGCCTCTAAACTAATTTGTACTAAAAAATTAAATGCAAATCCATTGGTCTAAGGTTTTGTTTTGGACATTAGAGGTTTGTACACAAGTTTAATCCCTAAATGGTAAAAGGCACATTGCCATTTTTGCAAAAGGTTGCTTTATGTCAAACCACTAATCCTTGAGCATAGAGCCAAATCTCTTGCAGCTAAACAAATACACAAATTAGAGGGGCCAAGAGGATTGTATGCAGGGTGATAAGATGGCATGTACAAGCCTATAACCTCACTTCCACTTTCTTGCTTCAAAAACAAGAAAAATTGCCAAATGCTTAGAACTTGAAAAACAAAAAAGATCAACTTACACAAACACTTCAAAAAAGTTTCATACACTCTTGCAAGTCAGAAGCACGAGCCTTTCACCCCTAAAGCATCCTCATACTCCAAAACTCTATTTTCTTGCAAAACAGGGCCAGTTCTGCATTTTGCAAGCCACCATCAAATACCCTCGTGCGTTTTGTCCAAAACTACTTCAAACACATTCCAATCAATCTACCTGAGCTATCCAGACCATGCACAAGTTGTTGTAACTCCATTAACACACATTGCCATTTTTGTTTGGAAGCTTTGCAGGTTGAGTTTTGTAGCACGATTCAGGCCACCTCAAAATAAACTAAGCATTGGGAAAGGTTCAGTGGACATCAGGCAAGCTCAAAAGAACCTCAGGCACCATTGGAAGTTGCTGCATTGTCCAACTCGAACTCAACTGAAATAGGTATTTCATGAACTTCTATCTCTCTATTTAGGAATAGTTAGACTTAGGTTTGTGAATGAAAGATGTTGTATTCATAGCCCTGAAATCATACATGTGCTTAGTTTTCTTTTATATTTATCGTGCTAGGAGAATTTCATCCATGAACTTTATGAAAAACTAGGTTAGAAATTAGGGCCAGAGAAATTTTCTCTGGTCTTTGAGAGTTAGCTTAAGTTTTTTATATGGTTAGATTCGTTGTTTGATACTCTACAAGTTTTATGTTTTGAGTTTTGTCAAAAAAGCACTGAATCAGGAGATACAAGTTTGTGTGGAAAACGCGCACTTTGGTGTTTGAACAGAGGAAGAAGATGAAGTTCTTGGGCTGGGCCTGGTTATTTTTGCTTCTAACACTTGCATTTTCAGTTCACACCCCCTGGCCCATTTCTTGTATATTTATCATTTTTTCATTTTTATTTTATTTCTGACTTTGACATTTTATTTTCTAAATATCAAAAATACTTAAAAAATATTTTCATAAATTTTTATATTTATTTGGTATTTATTTTAATTATTTCTAGCATTAATACATTAAATACTTTATATTTATTTTGTTTAAATTTAAAAATATTGTATAAAAATACTTTAATTTTTATTTATTATTTTTGTTCACATTTGAAAATATTTTCTTGAAATATATACATTTTTGTAAATAATTTATTTTTATTTTTCACATATTTAACATAACTAATATATATATATATATATATATATATATATATATATATATATATATATATATATATATATATATATATATATATATATATATATATATATATATATATATATATATATATATATATATATATATATATATATATATATATATATATATATATATATATATATATATATATATATATATATATATATATATATATATATATATATATATATATATATATATATATATATATATATATATATATATATATATACACACATATATACTATGTTTTATTAAATAATTAGAATAAAAAGAACAAAAATATTTTATTTTATTTTTATTATCATTTATACTAAAAAAATACCTTTTTTAGGATATATTTCACTTTTATACATGTTAATACACTTTTGTACATAAATAATACATTATATTTATTTTCTTAAGAAATTGGGGTTTTTGCCCTAAAAACAAAAACAATTAAAAATAGCCCTTTTTATTTATTTCTTTACTTTTCTTTCCATTGCAAATATTTTACATACATGAAAAACCTTTTTTTCATAATGCATTTTTATCCAATGTTTATTTATTGTTATTTTATTTAAATAATGTACATTTAAATATTATGCCTTGCACATTCAATATGGTTGTAATAATTTAGGATTTAATTTCTTGCAAAATAATCCCCAATTCAAATTTGTACCCCCCTCCCTATATCATGTTGTAATAGTGTAGAATTTAAATTCTCGCACCTTTAAATGCTTTCAATTATGCCATGATTAGACTTAGGGTTTTGTATGTAAAATCAAATTAACAAATAGTTTGACCTAATCCAAGATAAAAATGCATGAAAAACAAACACAATGCACACTTGCACCCCTAGGGTTACAATCCACTTGTTGCCTTCATAAATGGGCAATGGTATGCATGTCAAGTATTTTGGCAAAGCAAAAACAAAACAAAGATCATAGTCCCTCGATGACGCTATCTGAGTTGCCTAAACAAAATGATCAAGTCCCTCAAGAAAATTGCGAAAAATACTTGACACAATTGCTATCATGGTCTATATGATGACCCGCGCCTGTCCCGTTTAACATCCTAACACAAGGTTGTTCACCAAATACAATGGTGAAGCAACACTGTTAAAAGGGTTAAAAACATAAGAAATATATTTGAGTAAAATAGGGTAGACAACTCTTAGCTACTTGATCAAAGCTTGCAGAAACATCCTTGCTATCTTCAAAACACACTTCACAACACAAATTTCAAAACCCTACTTTCAAAACATTGAAAACTCTTCAAAAGACAAAAACACCTTTGTATTCATTCAAAACAAGAATCATTACAAAGGTTGCCACAACGATGGCCTCTTTTCAAAACATCTTTCAAAACCAAACACAAAGCACCATTTCAAACAATTGAAGAGCACCATTTCAAACAATTGAAAAAGCAAAGCAAGTGATCTAAGCAAGTAACTAAGAGCCCATAGATAACCATGGATAGAAAGGGTTCTAGTACCCTCCCTTTCTATAATCTACTCCCCGAACCTAATAAAACATCTCAAAGGTCTTTCCTATGCTTTTTGACCTTTCCTTAGGATAAAATAAAAAGTCGATGGTGACTCTTGCTAAACCGAAACATTTGCGAACACAAAACGCAAAACCTCAAGTCAGTTCTCCCACCGTATCACAGAACTGGCGACTCTGTTGGGGAATACTTTAAAAGTGGAGTAACCTTAGGGCTTAGATCACCCTTTGCATGATTATATTGTTTGCTTTGATTGCTTTACATTTGGTTCTCTTGTTTGGGCTTGAAATCCTCTACCCGGATTTGGGAAACATTCATAGGTAAATAGCAATAAATTGTGGAAACTGTGCGGGGTATACCGACATGGTTGAAGCAATAGCTATATTAGTGCAACATATTTGTGAGTACCGGTAGCCTTTGAGTCAATCAAAGAGAATATGGGGCCTCTGAGTGATGTCATGAAGCACTAATGAACTCTTAGAACCTTACTTGACAATCTTGGCCTTTTATTAGGGGTAGTCAGATGACCGGCTTTGGTGCAGTCCGAAGTTGGTAGATACTCGATACTACACTCATTGAGGGTTGTTTTCTTGGAATATTTTGGTTGCTAGTTAAGTGGCTAAACCAAAACAATGAACATACAAAACAATCTAGTGATATTGAGCTCCTTAGAACCCAGTTACTATTTATAGGACAGGTTTGAGCCAACTAAACTCAAGAGGGTATTTACCTATGAAACCTCATGCAAGCCTGAAACTAGAGTTTTGTGTGACTTGCTTGTACATGTGCTTGTGCATACATCATGAACATCATAAAGCATCATATGCATCCACTAACCATTTCAAGGGTTTGGATCTTCATCTTTGTTCTTGTTTTATAGGCCATGGAATCTCTTCGCAGGAAAACAATTCAAGTCAACCTTGTGAGAATCCCTCCTCAACTCAAGGAGCTTACTTCCAGAATTCCAGAGAATTCCCTCTTCAGTGAAAGACATGGTATACTTCTTAGCTTGGTCAACTCCAACATTGAAGAAGACATGGTGAAAGTTCTCTTCCAGTTCTTTGACCCCCTACACCACTGTTTCACATTTCCTGATTACCAACTAGTACCTACTTTGGAGGAATTTTCTCAACTCTTGAGAATTCCTATTCTTCATCAACTACCCTACAACGGTACGGAAAAAGAACCAAAGCCTGAAGATGTTGCTCAAGCATTACACTTGCAACCATCTGACATCAAGGGACATTAGGAAACCAGAAGTGGTGTCAAGGGTTTCTTGGCAAAGTTTCTGTTTGAGAAGGCACAAGACTGCTGGAATTCTCTTGATCTACAAGCCTTTGAAGAGATTGTGGCACTCCTTATCTATGGGTTGGTCTTGTTCCCAAACCCTGATCAACTTATAGATGTGAATGCTGTCAAGATTTTCATATCCAGGAATCCTATACCTACATTTCTTGGGGACATCCTACACTCATTTTACACATGAACAATGAGGAAAAGAGGTGTTCTCATGTGTTGTACTCCTCTCCTAGCAAGGTGGTTTATTTCTCACCTTCCACAATCAGTTTTGAAGAATGAGCAGGGTCTAAGGTGGTCACAACGATTGATGACCCTCAAACATTCTGATGTACATTGGTGTTCTCGGTCCAGAGAAAATCTCATCCTCATTGATCATTATGGGGAATTCCCTAATGTTCCACTACTTGGCATTAGGGGAGGCATTACCTACAACCCCTGTTTAGCTCTAAGACAGTTTGGATATGCTCGGAGGGATGGCCCTCATGACATGCTGATTCCTGACCTAGTTTTTGACTTCGACAACGATACGCAAGGACTTCGACAAAGGTTGATCAGAGCTTGGAGGATGCCCAACAAGGTGGATAGTAAGACACTGGGGCACAAGTATTCCATCCCCCTTGAGCCTTATCTCAAGTGGGTACGAACCCGCGCCCAGAATCTTATGATGCCCTACCCTCACATTCTCCCCTTGATCAAAGAGCCTGTTATGGAAGGAGAGGTTCCATACACAATCCTACATCTGGACATGCCAACATCATGGGAAGAAATGTAAAAGAGTTGGATCCAACTCAAGGAAGAACGAAATATTTTTGAAGCCAGCTTCTATGCCAGTGAGAAGAAGGTTTTGGAGCTTACTCGCCGACTTCATGAGGAGGAAACTCTCAACACTTACATCGCACCAAAGAGGATGCGCAATATCTTTTTACATTAAGAATTTTGTAATATTTTGCCCATGGGGCACTTATGTACTAACAATTTCTTCTTAATATGACGTGTGTTCCTTTTTGTTTGCAACAAATTTGAATTTTTGAATCCTTGAATGCATTACATGAATAACATACCATTCATCATATGCATAAACAGGTCTTCACACCAGGTTTCCTTATCTTTCTGTTGTTTATTTCAGCAAGATGGATTTGGAGCAGACGGTTAAGGATTTACAAGCACAGAATTCTCAATTCCAACAACTCCTTATGACCTTAGCAAAGGGTCAAGAGGATCTGAAAGCACCGTTGGAGAAGAATAAAGAGAAAAAGAAGAAGAGGTCTAGAGTAGCCACTTTTGGAAGAAGGATTGAAAGCAATGCTAGAAAAGTTCTCGAGTTCCCCTCAATGTCTGACGAAGGGGCTGGTAAAGGAAAAGGGGCTGCGGTACCGTCTGAATCTGAAGTTGAAGAGGAGGAAGAGGAAGAAGACGAAGACTACTCCAAATAATAGTATCCCCCTGCGGATGATAAATATAAGAATCTTGAGGATAAATTGGCAGCCATGGAGTTGTAAAGGGTACCTGGTTTAGATTTTGAAGAACTAGGGTTGGTCGCTGGGATCGTCATTCCTCCCAAGTTCAAAGTACCAACATTTGCTAAGTATGACAAACTGTCCTGCCCAAAGATGCATCTGAGATCCTATGTCAGAAAGATCCAACCCCACTCATCTGATAAAGACCTTTGGGTACACTTTTTCCAAGACAGTTTGTCTGGCACACAATTGGACTGGTTCTATCAACTCGAGAGATCATAGGTTCACAACTAGGAAGACTTAGCTGCTGCTTTTTACCGTCAATACCAATACAATGCTGATTTGGCACCCACTCGTACTCAACTACAGAGTATGGGGATGGATTCCAATGAAGGATTTAAAGAGTACACTGAGAAGTGGCGTGATCTGACTGGAAGGGTGCAGCCACCATTATCAGATAGGGAGCTAGTTGACATGTTTCTGAGGACCCTGTCTGGCCCTTTCTTCAATCATTTAATTGGGAGTTCCTCCACGGGATTTACTGAACTAATTTTGACCGGCGAAAGGGTCGAGGCCGGTATTAAAAGTGGTAAGATTCAGAAAGATGCCTTCGCGTCCACTGCTATTAAGAAAACCTTCCCAGCTAAGAAGGAAGCCTCTGCTGTGTATTCTGAGAAAAGTCAGGGAAGAACCGAGCGCCGGCCAACTGTAGGGGCTGTGATGATTCAAAACTCTTCAAATGATCAACCTCGTAACAATCAGTCAAGACCTAATCAACAACGGGTAGAAAGGCCACAACGACAGTTCACCCGAATCAACATGACGCCAGCTCAAGTACTCCCTCATTTGTTGAAGCTGAATTTTACCAGTTTGAAGGAAGCACCAAAGAACCCTAATACCTCCTCTCCATACTACCACTCCAATGCCAAGTGTGCTTACCACTCTGACAATGTTAGGCACGATACCAATAATTGTTGGGCGCTTAAGAATAAAATCCAAGACCTAATTGATGCCAAGGAAATAGAATTTGATGCTCCTGAGAAGCCAAATGTGATTTCTGCTCTGATGCCCAAGCACAGTCATAATGTTCACGCCGTTATGGAAGACCTTCAAGTTATTGATGTTGCTGATCTTTTGACTACGTTACTAGTGATTAAAGAGAATTTGATGAGAGCCGGGATATTCCCAGGCTGTGGGAAGGACTGTTACTTTTGTTTAAACATATAAGCTGACTGTCCAATGTTGAAATCAGGTGTACAACGCCTGATGGATACCCAAGAGATACTCTTCCAAAAAACCCATGTTGATACCTTCACTCCTGCTACTTTTGCTACTTCAACCAACGATATTGCAATCATAACCATTTCCGACAATCCTCCCAAGGCTTGCAAAAGGCCTGTCAGGATTACGCCCGACCCTAAACTGGTACCATTAAAAATCACCATGCCGGGACCTGTCCCGTATCAATCTAGCAAGACGATACCATGGAACTATGGAGGAGAAATCTTCTATCATGGTATCAAACAGATTGAGGCAGTCTGAGAGAATTCTGAAGAATAAAACCCTGATATAGGGAACATCGCGGGAACAAGCAAGATAACCCGCAGCGGACGGATTTTTTCTCCGGAGATTGCTCCCCCTCGAGCAGTCTTCGGACCCTCGAAAGCTTCTGCACCTGTTAGGCCATCTGTGCAAGGCCCGATGATTGAAGAATTGGATACTCCTGAAGTAAGACCATCTGCTGATACTACCAATAAGGGTAAGGGGATACTAGAAGCGCCTGTCAGAAGGAAGGCTCATGTTGTGGTTATCCCCGAAACCACCCAGAAAGAAATGGATGAAATCTTGAAAATAATCAGAAAAAGTTACTACGACGTCGTGGAACAGCTAGGGCAGACCCCTTCTAAAATTTCAATGTTGGTTCTTCTACTCTGCTCTGAGGCCCATGCTAAGGCCCTGATCAAATTTTTGAAAGTGGCACACGTGCCCCAAGAAACTTTGGCTGACCAGTTTCAGGAGTGTGTGGCCAGTCTTACTGCTGATAATGGCCTGGGCTTTTCAGATGCTGACTTGACTCCCAAGGGAAGGAAACACAACGACGTGCTACATGTCTCAGTTGAATGCAGGGGAACCACCCTCGCCCATGTCTTAGTTGATACCGGTTCTTCCTTGAATGTGCTGCTGAAAAAAGCGTTAGACCGTTTGGACTGCGAAGGATTGAACCTCAAACCTAGTAACATCGTTGTTAGGGCCTTTGATGGGTCCAAAAGAATGGTTCATGGAGAGGTTGATATTCCTATCAAAGTAGGCACAGAAGTTTTCAACTCCACCTTTTATGTGATGGACATCCGTCCTTCATATTCATGTTTGTTAGGAAGATCGTGGATCCATTATGTCGGGGCAGTTACCTCCTCTTTGCACCAAATGCTGAAATATCCTGTTAAGGGTAAGATTATAACAGTGCACGGCGAGGAAGAGTACATGATAAGTCATCTCAATTCCTTCCTCTATGTGGAGTTGGATGGAGAGTTCATCGAAACGCCTTTCCAACATTTTGAGGAAGTTTCTCCTGAGGTAGCAGTTGCAAAGATAATGGTTGAGGTGCCTATCGTTCCCAAGCATGTATCCAGGATGACATCTCTCAAGGATGCAGAGGCGGTGATCAAAGAAAGGAAGAGTACAGTATGGGGACAATTGCCCGATTTTCCCCATAAGACGGACAAGTTTGGATTAGGGTTTACAGCTGCAGGACAGAAGGCTATGCGTCTGTAAGTGTTTGCTTGTTGGCATTAATTTTTGGTAAAACCAGATTTGCGAATGTCATGACTGATTACATAACATTCTGGGATAAAGACAAATTCTGCAGAAGGAATGTTCTACAGGAACAAATCAGTATGAGTGAATATCATGATGATTAAGCTATGATCATATGTACTGAATTCTACCAAAATCAATGAGCAGGATACATGATGTCATAACCAATGTTAAGACATCCTGTACTGATCAAGTTGTTGTGCAGATTTATTGTTCCTGAGAATTTTCAGGAATCTGGTGTGCTATTCTGAGTTGAAGTATATTGACTAGATCAGATGCTCACGTGGATATTAGGTTAACCTTGCTTAACCCTAATCTATTATGATGAAAGCCCAAGACCAAGTCTTTAGGTTAACTTTGGTTAACCCTAGATATTTTTATGGAAGCCCAAAATGGAGAATAGACTGCATATATATTTCTCACGAATCCTAATGGTGAGCAGCGCTTTTCAGAGAAGATCAATAAGGCATTTTGTAGTTGTGGTAGTTTTAGTAATTACTGTGAGCCAAGCAATTATCACTTGATAAGTGACTTGGAGTAGGATTTGGTTGTAAGGGTTGTTTATCACTCAAAGCTTTGAAGCACGAGTGTTGTGTCTCTTGATTAAAGTTTGAAGAAAAATCAAGCGTGTGTATTGAAGAATGTCTTCATAATCTTATTAATCAGTAGATTAGTATCACTGTTGTGATTGAGGGGGAGTGAGTAGGAACTCAGGTTTAAGTAGGACTTAGATTGAAGTTGCATTGGGTAGGTCTTAAGTGAAGGAGATAAATTGGTTGGTATATTCTTAAATTAATACCTCTTATAGTGAATTTCCTTCCTGGCTTGGTAGCCCCCAGATGTATGTGTTGTTATACACTGAACTGGGTTAACAATTGATTGTGTTCTTTACTGTCTTTTAAATTACTATTTGGTTTGTGTACAATTTGTCAGATACGGTGTTATAACATTCACTGTGACATTAACTATCTGTTGCCAGAATTTCAATTGGCATCAGAGCAGGCACCCTGCCTGTCTTTCTGGGTGAGATCTAGGGATATTATTTTCTGGCGCTATGGACAAGGAAGGAGGATTTGGGAACAGACCACCTATTCTGGATGGATCAAACTATGACTACTGGAAACCTCGTATGATTGCCTTCTTGAAGTCACTGGACAATAAAGCTTGGATAGCTGCTGACAAAGGATGGAACCATCCCACCATAATTGGGAAAGATGGGACGACTAGTCTGAAACCTAAGGAAGAATGGAGCAAAGAAGAAGAAGAGTTAGCCCTGGGTAACTCTAAAGCATTGAATGCCTTGTTTAATGGAATTGATAGAAACATATTCAGACTAGTACATCAATGTGAACTGGCCAAGGATGTTTGGGACACTCTCAAAACCACCCATGAGGGTACATCCAAAGTAAAAATGTCAAGACTTCAGATGCTCACTACCAAATTTGAGAATCTAAGGATGAAGGAAGATGAGACCATTCATGAGTTTCACATGAACATCTTGGAAATTTCCAACACCTCAGGAGCATTGGGAGAAAAGATGTCAGAAGAAAAGCTGGTGAGAAAGATTCTCAGATCCTTGCCTAAAAGGTTTGCAATGAAAGTGACTGCTATAGAGGAAGCTTAGGATATCTGCAACTTCAAGGTTGATGAACTCATTGGGTCACTTCAGACATTTGAGATGGGGATCAGTGACAATGTTGACAAGAAAAACAAGAGCATAGCCCTTGTATCCAATACTAAATATGAAAGCAAGGAGAGTGATGAAGAGAATATATCAGAAGCTATAGCTATGCTTGGAAGGCAGTTCAACAAACTCATCAAGAGAATGGACCCAAAGTCAAGTTCAAATGTCAAGAACATTTCCTCTGACATTAGCAGATCCTATGACTCCAGCAGAAGAACTAAGTCTGAAGAAAAGGGAAATCAAAGCAGAGGAATCCAATGCCATGGATGTGAAGGATATGGGCACATTCGAGTTGAATGTCCTACCTTTCTAAAGAAACAAAAGAAAGGAATGTTTGTTACTTGGTCTGATGGTGACTCAGAAAGTGACTCTGAAGAAGAATCTGCTAAACTAGTTACTGCACTATCTGGTGTTTGTAACTCTGATAATGATTCTAGTGATGAGGAAGTGAAATTTGAAGAACTTGCTGACTCCTACAAGAAGCTATGTATCAGAAGTGCTGAAGTCTGTCAGCAAAATGAGAAATAGAAAAAGCTCATAGTGAAGTTGGAGGCTGAGAAGAAGGCAGACACTGCTACTATAAGCCATCTCAAAGGTGAAGTTCTAATGTTGAACTCCAAACTTGATCAGATGACTAAGTCTGTCAAGATGTTAACAACTGGAACTGACAAGTTGGAAGAAATCCTTCAGGCTATACAAAATGCAGGAAACATGTTTGGTCTAGGATTTGTGGCTGCAAAGAAATCTGTTGTTGACAAGAAGAAGACCAGGCCTGATAAACAAATGTCAAAGCAGATGTCACAACATAGGACTCAACATAAAGAACAGAGAAATATGAAGAAAAAGTATCAAAGATGGAGATGTCATTATTGTGGGAGGTTTGGTCACATAAAGCCATTCTGCTTCAGATTATATGGATATCCTAATCAGACCCCATATGTCTAACCTAAGACTAACAAGGCACCATATACTCAACAGTGGAAGAAAAAGACTGCAGCCCTGATAGCTCACACCTCCCTTAGAGTTTCTGCCAAGGAAGACTGGTACTTTGACAGTGGATGCTCTAAACACATGACTGTAATCAAGAATCTGCTGAATGATGTCAAACCTCATACTACTAGTTATGTCACTTTTGGAGATGGTGCTAGAGGAGAAATCAAAGGAGTTTGACACTTGGACTGCCCTGGAGTTCCAAACCTAAATGAAGTTTTGCTGGTAAATGGTTTGACTGCTAATCTCATAAGTATCAGTCAATTATGTGATCTAGGATTCAAGGTCAACTTCACCAAGTTTGAATGTCTTGTAACTAATGAAAAACAAGAAGTTGTAATGAGAGGAGTCAGATCAAAAGACAACTGTTACTTATGGGAGTCTGAGAACACTAACTACTCTTCTGTGTGCTCTATAGCCAAAGAAGAAAAGGAAGTGAAACTGTGGCACCTAAAACTTGGTCAGTTACATCTTAGAGGGATGAAAAAGATCATATCCATGGAGGCTGTCAGAGGGATTCCAAGGCTTCATATTGATGAAGGGAGAGTATGTGGTGAATGTCATGTTGGAAAGCAAACTAGAATGTCACATCCAAAGACAAGACATCTGACCACCTCTAAGGTGCTAGAACTTCTACATATGGATCTGATGGGTCCCAGCAGGTGGAAAGTCTTGGTGGAAAGAGATATGCCTATGTTGTTGTGGATGATTTTTCCAAATTCACCTGGATAAACTTCATTAGGGAAAAGTCTAATGTATTTAATGTATTTAAGGAATTGTGCAAAAGAATTCAAAGAGAAAAAGAAGGATGCATTGTCAGAATCAGAAGTGATCATGGTAAGGAATTTGAAAATAGTAAGTTTGATGAGTTCTGTTCCTCAGAAGGAATCAATCATTAGTTCTCTTCACCTATAACTCCTCAACAAAATGGAGTTGTGGAAAGGAAAAACAGGACTATACAGGAATCTGCCAGAGCCATGATACATGCCAAGAAGCTTCCTATTCATTTTAGGGTTGAAGCTATGAATACAGCCTGTTATGTCCATAACAGGGTCACCTTGAGAAAGGGAACATCATCCACCCTTTATGAACTATGGAAAGGAAGAAAGCCTACAGTGAAGTACTTCCATGTCTTTGGGAGCAAATGCTATATTCTGACAGATCGTGAACAAAGGAGAAAGATGGACCCTAAAAGTGATGAAGGAATATTCCTAGGATACTCTACCAACAGCAGAGCATATAGGGTGTTCAATTCCAGGACCAAAGTTATGATGGAGTCTATAAATGTCATAGTTGATGATCACCATGAGGAAACAAATGTCCCATATGATGTTGAGACATTCTTTGAGACTTCAACACAAGTGTCTAAAAAGGATGATGTGCCTAATCCTACTCCATCAGAGTCTGAATCAAAGGAAGATAACAAAGATCCTTCCATCAGAATTCTGAAAGATCATCCTAAGGAACTCATCATAGGAGATCCTAACAGTGGAGTCACTAGAAGATCTAGAGAAATCATCACGAACTCTTGTTTTGTGTCTAAGAGTGAACCAAAAAATGTTAAAGAGGCCTTGACTGATGAATACTAGATTGGAGCAATGCAAGATGAATTGAACCAGTTCAAGCAACATGAAGTATGGGAGTTAGTTCCTAGACCAGAAGGAACAAACATCATTGGCACAAAGTGGATCTACAAGAAGAAGTCTGATACTGAAGGAGTTGTCACCAGGAATAAGGCAAGGCTTGTTGCTCAAGGATACACTCAAGTTGAAGGGGTTGATTTTGATGAGACTTTTTCTCTTGTAGCCATACTGGAATCAATCAGACTTCTCTTGGGAGTTGCTTGTCTCCTTAAGTTCAAGCTGTTTCAGATGGATGTGAAGAGTGCCTTCCTAAATGGGTACTTAAATGAGGAAGTGTATGTGGAACAGCCTAAAGGATTTGTGGATCCAAACTGTCCTGATCATGTCTACAAATTGAGGAAAGCATTATATGGTCTGAAACAAGCTCCTAGAGCTTGGTATGAAAGGTTGGCAAAGTTCCTCACTGACAAAGGATACAGGAAAGAAGGTTTGGATAAAACTCTTTTTATCAAGGATGAAGGATGAAAGATAATGGTAGCTCAAATTTATGTTGATGACATAGTGTCTGGAGGAATGTCAGATAAAATGGTTAAACATTTTGCTAACCAGATGCAAGCTGAATTTGAAATGAGCCTCATGGGAGAATTGACCTACTTTCTTGGACTACAAGTCACACAGATGGAAGACTCAATTTTTCGGTCTCAAAGCAAGTATGCAAATAATATTGTCAAGAAGTTTGAGATGGAGAATGCCAGTCATAAAAGGACTCCTGCACCTACTCATTTAAAGTTGTCCAAAGACACAAGTGGGGCAAATGTGGATCAAAGCTTGTACAGAAGCATGATAGGAAGTCTGCTATACTTAACAGCCAGCAGACCTGACATTGCCTTTGCAGTTGGAGTATGTGCAAGATACCAGGCTGAACCCAAAGTAAGTCACATCAACCAGGTGAAAAGAATTCTGAAGTATGTGAGTGGAACTTACAATTATGGCATGATGTACTCTCATGGATGTGAACCAATTATGTCTGGTTATTGTGATGCTGATTGGGCTGGTAGTACTGATGATAGAAAGTGCACCTCTGGAGGATGCTTCTTTTTGGGAAATAATCTTATTTCTTGGTTCAGCAAGAAACAAAATTGTGTGTCTCTATCTACTGCTGAAGTTGAATACATAGCAGCTGGTAGCAGCTGTTCTCAAATGATCTGGATGAAACAGATGCTGACTGAGTATAATGTCACACAAGATGTCATGACATTGTACTGTGACAATTTGAGTACTATTAACATATCCAAGTATCCTATACAGCACATCAGGACTAAGCATATTGACATTAGACATCACTTCATCAGAGATCTTGTGGAGGAGAAGGTGATTAAGCTGGAACATGTTGCCACTGAACTACAACTGGCTGATATTTTTACCAAGGCACTTGATGCTAGTCAGTTTGAGAATTTAAGGGGAAAGCTGGGTATTTGCCAATATGAAGAGATTTAGCAATTAATTTTGTTTAATACAAGGTTTGAAAGAGATATTTTAATCAAGTTTATTCTGATTGGGCTAATCATTTGTTTCCCTCTTTCTTTCCAAAAGTTTAAGAAGAGGAATAGACATATTTATATCTCCCTCTTCTCAGTTTTCTGCATCACTCTCCATTCCCTCAAAAGAAAATTTCACACTCGCTGTCACTTGTATTCTCAATCTCTCAAGATGTCTCAACAATCTGTGTCATCATCTTCATCAAAGGCAACTGCATATTCCTCAGCCACTGACACCGAACCTAGGGCAAACGTAAACCCCATGAATGCTGATGTTCTTGAGGTAACTCCACTTCGTGCAATGGTAGATGATCCTACTAAGGTCAAGAAGCTGCGAACCAGACATGCAAGAAGATCACAAGCTTCTCCCTATGGTAAATCTTCTCAACCATCATCCTCTGTTCCTCCAGAGATAGCTAATAGGGAAGGTTCTGCTTACGTGCATCAAGTTATTGCCAGACTAGTCACTAGGATTCTTAATGAGAATCACTTTGTTCCTGGTGTATCTGTACCATTGAACCAAGAAACTGTTAGCCCTAATTTAGAAAGTGATCCCAATGTCACTCAAAATGTTGAGACACCTGATGAAAACATTGAGAAATCTCCATAGAAATTTGATGATCACCAGACCCCTATTGACAAGGCTGTTGAACCTCCTGTCATTGATGTTGATGAAGAATTTTCTGACAATGATTTAATTGCTAATGTCAACCCTAGCATAGCAAGAAGGATGATGAGTAGAAAAGAAAAGCAGAGTGCTGCCCAAAGCCCCTCCAAAGAGAAGGCTACTGAAGTTGTTCATGAGAAAGTTAGGCCTGAGAACAAGGCTAGAGAAGAAGCTGAGAAGGATCAAAAGGTTGGAACTTCCAAAGGGAAGGGTAAGGTAAAAGCTAGGGTATCTGTTGGTAGTCTCTCAAAACCCTTGAGACAACCTATAGCCAAGAAAAGAAAGGCTCCTGAACCCTCTAAATCTGATGAGGAATCAGACTTTGATTTTGATGTTGAGAGCAATGTTCCAGACATTCCTCTCAGGAAGAAACCCTCTTCTAGAAAACTGCCTAAGGTTCCTGAGGTTGCCATTGACAACATCTCCTTTAACCATCTAGAAAATGCAAGCAGGTGGAAGTATGTGTTTCTGAAAAGGATTGCCTTAGAGAGGGAGCTGAACAGAAGTGCTATTAAGTGTAAGGAAGTCATGGATCTCATCAAGGCTGCTGGCCTGATGAAAACAGTGGTCAAGTTTTCCAACTGCTATGAGATTCTTGTCAAAGAATTCATAGTAAATTTGTCTGGTGGATGTGCTGATGGAAAGTCAGCTGATTTTAAGAGTGTTTATGTGAGAGGAAGGGAGGTAAATTTCTCTCCTACTGTGATAAACAAATACCTAGGAAGGCCTGATGATGCTCAGCCTGAGCTTGAAGTTACTGACAACCAGGTTTATCAAACCATCACTGCCAAGCAAGTCAAGCACTGGCCCTTGAAAGGGAAGCTAACTGCAAGAAAGCTGAGTGTGAAGTTTGCCATACTGCACAAAATTGGTGCAGCTAACTGGGTTCCCACCAACCACAAATCCACCATCTCCACTGGTTTGGGAAGATTTATCTATGCTGTTGGAACCAGAACAAACTTTGATTATGGCAACTACATCTTTGATCAAACAATGAAACATGCTGAGAGTTGTGCTATTAAAGGCCCTATTACTTTTCCCTCTCTCCTGTGTGGTATAATCATTGATCAGTATCCTGATATTCTGGTTGAAAAGGACTCTGTGTGCAAAAGAGCCCCTGCACTTGGTTTTCACTATAAGCTGTTTCAGGGAACACATGTCCCTGACATTGTTATGACATCTGCTGAGACATCAAATGTCAAAGCTCATTCCAAGAAAGCTGATGTTATAGCTGTTCTAAAAGAAACCTGCAGAGAGCTTGATGCAAGAAAAAGGACTCTTGAAGAGTTGATTACTAGTCTGGAACAGGAGGAGAATGAAGAACAAATGAGGGAAGAGGATGCTGATGAAGAACAACATGATGGTTCTGCAAGAAGCTCACCAGAAGATGCTGTTGAAAATAGTGCTTCCTCATGGGATGACAGTACCTGAAGGTATGTGTTTGCTGAGTCGTAAAGATTGATGTTGGAACTTGCTGCTGCTATTTGATACCTTCTCTCTATTTCTGTGTATTTTGGATATCCTTTTGATAACTGTATAACTTGAAGTACTAGATCCTTTGGCCTCTTTATGGCTAAAAAGGGGGAGAAGTAATTTGCATCTGATTGTTTCATCTGCATTTGGTTTCTGCATGTTTCTTCTGCATTCTAATCTCTGATTGTTTAGGGGTTTTAGCCAAAAATTTGCCAAAGGGGGAGTTTGTAAGTGTTTGCTTGTTGGCATTAATTTTTAGTAAAACCAGATTTGCGAATGTCATGACTGATGTCATAACATTCTGGGATAAAGACAAATTCTGCAGAAGGAATGTTCTACAGGAACAACTCAGTATGAGTGAATATCATGATGATTAAGTTATGATCATATGTACTGAATTCTACCAAAATCAGTGAGCAGGATACATGATGTCATAACCAATGTTAAGACATCCTGTACTGATCAAGTTGTTGTGCAGATTTATTGTTCCTGAGAATTTTCAGGAATCTGGTGTTCTATTCTGAGTTGAAGTATATTGACTAGATCAGATGCTCACGTGGATATTAGGTTAACCTTGCTTAACCCTAATCTGTTATGATGAAAGCCCAAGACCAAGTATTTAGGTTTACTTTGGTTAACCCTAGCTATTTTTATGGAAGCCCAAAATGAAGAATAGACTGCATATATATTTCTGACGAATCCTAATGGTGAGCAGCGCTTTTCAGAGAAGATCAATAAGGCATTTTGTAGTTGTGATAGTTTTAGTAATTACTGTGAGCCAAGCAATTATCACTTGATAAGTGACTTGGAGTAGGATTTGGTTGTAAGGGTTGTTTATCACTCAAAGCTTTGAAGCACGAGTGTTGTGTCTCTTGATTAAAGCTTTGAAGCAAAATCGAGCGTGTGTATTGAAGAATGTCTTCATAATCTTATTAATTAGTAGATTAGTATCACTGCTATGATTGAGGGGGAGTGAGTAGGAACTCAGGTTTAAGTAGGACTTAGATTGAAGTTGCATTGGGTAGGTCTTAAGTGAAGGAAAGAAACTGGTTGGTTTAATCCTAAATTAATACCTCTTATAGTGAATTTCCTCCCTGGCTTGGTAGCCCCCAGATGTAGGTGTTGTTATACACTGAACTGGGTTAACAATTGATTGTGTTATTTACTGTCTTTTAAATTACTGTTTGGTTTGTGTACAACTTGTCAGATACGGTGTCATAAGATTCATTGTGACATTAAGTATCTGTTGCCAGAATTTCAGCGTCGTTCCAAGACTAGAGGGCCACCTGTAAGGATCACCCACCACGGAATCAATGATGTAGAAGATGATGAAGAGGGCCACTTTGAAGATTGGATCTTTCGAACCGTCGAAGGGGGTTTAAGCAACTGTGAAGCAAAGGATTTTATTCCCATCACCTTTATCAACCAGTAATTTTATCTTTGAACAATTTCCCATTTTTGGTCTGTAATAACTAAAACAATTTGTACACTATTTTCACCTCATGCCTTGCCCGGGGCATGTAGGTCCATTTGTAAGGGCTTGATTTTCTTCATTATTATATGCCATGTTTTAATGAATCATTGGACATTTTTCATCTATAAACTGTTGTGTTCATTTTCTTTCCTTTTGCATTTTGTTTTGTTTAAGGATGGCTATCCCTTACACACACCCACACTCACAAATGCAGGTACCCATCCACTCCGGATTCCATGGGTGACTATTCTGTTTTAGCCTTCAATAACTCTGAGGGTTTGGTCAATCATGCTGAGTACGAAGTTGGCGAAGACTGTGAAGTGCCGGGAGAGTTAGCCAAACTTCTACAACAAGAAGAGAGGGATATTCTGCCTCATGAAGAGTTGCTAGAAACCATCAACTTGGGGACAGAGGAAGACAGAAAAGAAGTAAAAGTGGGTGCCAACCTGGAACCAAGTGTCAAAGAGCGCTTAGTGCAGTTGTTGAACGAGTATGTTGAAATCTTCGACTGGTCTTATGAAGACATGCCAGGATTAGACACAGATATCGTGGTTCATTGTCTCCCTACAAGAGAAGATTGTCCGCCGATGAAGCAAAAGGTCCACCGAATTAGGCCCGACATGTCTGAGAAGATCAAGGCTGAGGTAATGAAGCAATTCAATGCTGGTTTTCTGGTTGTTACTTCCTATCCACAATGGGTTGCTAAAATTGTGCCCGTGCCTAAGAAGGATGGCAAAGTCAGAATATGTGTGGACTATCGGGATTTAAATAGGGCTAGCCCTAAAGACGATTTTCCACTGCCACATATCGACATCTTGGTGGACAACACAGCTCAACACAAGGTATTTTCCTTCATGGATGGATTCTCGGGATACAACCAGATCAAAATGGCCCCCGAGGACATGGAGAAAACTACTTTTATCACGTAATGGGGTACCTTCTGCTACAAAGTGATGCCATTCGGACTGAAGAATTCATGGGCAACCTATCAACGCGCCATGGTAGCTTTGTTTCATGATATGATACATCATGAGATCGAAGTTTACGTAGACGACATGATAGCTCGATCACAGACAGAAGAAGAACACCTTGGTCATTTGCAAAAGCTGTTTGCTAGGTTGAAGGAGTATAAGCTCAGACTGAACCCAAGCAAGTGCACTTTTGGAGTTAGGTCTGGTAAACTTTTGGGATTTATTGTCAGCAACAAAGGCATTGAGGTTGATCCAGCTAAAGTAAAGGCTATACAAGAAATGCCTGCCCCTCGCACCGAAAAGGAGGTTAGAGGATTCTTGGGACGCTTGAACTATATTGCGAGGTTCATCTCTCACTTGACATCTACCTGTGAGCCAATTTTCAAACTGTTGAAGAAAGATCAGGTAGTTGAATGGAACAATGATTGTCAAGTTGCTTTTGATAAGATCAAGGAGTACTTGCTAGAACCCCCTATTCTGATGCCACCCGTCGAAGGAAGGTCGTTAATCATGTATCTGACTGTTTTGGATAACTCAATGGGGTGCGTGTTGGGCCAACATGACGAGTCTGGCCAAAAAGAGCATGCCATTTATTACCTTAGCAAAAAGTTTACCGACTGTGAGACTCGCTACTCACTGCTCGAGAAAACTTGTTGCGCTTTGGTATGGGCTGATCGCCGGCTAAGGCAGTATATGTTGAATCATACCACTCTACTAATTTCCAAGATGGATCCGATCAAGTATATCTTCGAAAAGCCTGCTTTATCTGGAAGAATCGCTAGATGGCAGATGATCCTGACTGAGTATGATATCTAGTATACTACTCAAAAAGCTATAAAGGGGAGTGTACTAGCTGACCATCTAGCTCATCAAGCCGTCGAAGATTGCCAATCTATGAGATTCGACTTCCCTAACGACGACATCATGACATCGGACAACATTGAAGGTAACAGACCATATGACGGACCTGAACAAGGATCCCGATGGACCCTGTACTTTGATGGTGCTTCAAATGCACTTGGCAACGGTATCGGTGCGGTACTCATTTCTCCGGAAGGTTGCCATACAACCTTCACTGCCCGACTTTGCTTCAGCTGTACCAACAACATGGCTGAATATGAAGCTTGCATCTTTGGTCTCAAGGTTGCTATAGACTTGGGAATCAAATATTTGGTCGTATTTAGGGACTCGTCTTTGGTTATCAGTCAAGTCAAAGGAGAGTGGGACACTAAACATCCTAATATTATCCCATACAAAGAACACGTCTTGACATTGTTGCCTCATTTCGAGCAGATTACCTTCGAGCACTTCCCGCGAGAAGAAAATCAGCTAGCAGATGCTCTGGCTACAATGTCTTCCATGTTTAAACTCAACTGGGATAACAAGGCTCCCCAAATTACCATCGAGCGAATGGATGAACCTGCGCACTGTCACGAGATTAACACCGAAGAAGTAGTGGAACAACCCTGGTTTCATGAAATCAAAAGGTATCTCCAGACTAGAGAATATCCTGAAGGAGCTTCCGTCAATGACAAACATTTCTTAAGGAGATTTACTGCCAAGTTCTTCCTAAGCAATGGCATTCTTTATAAGCGCAACCATGATTGTGTCCTACTTCGTTGTATGGACAAGGTTAAAGCAGAGTTGATCATGACCGAAATACATAGTGGCACATTTGGCACCCACTTGAGCGGGCATACGATGGCTAAGAAGATTCTAAGGGCTGGCTACTACTGGTCTACCATGGAAGCTGATTGTCACCAACATTCTCGTACCTACCACAAATGCCAAGTCTATACCGACAAGGTACATATTCCTCTTGTTCCTCTCAACATTCTGAAAGCTCCTTGGCCATTCGCAATGTGGGGCATTGACATGATTGGAGAGATCAAGCCTACGGCATCTAATGGACATCGCTTCATCTTGGTCGCTATTGATTATTTCACCAAGTGGGTCGAAGCAGCTTCCTATGCCTCTGTTACAAAGAATGTGGTTGCCCGCTTCATCAAGCAGAACCTCATATGCCGGTATGGTATCCCTGACAGGATCATCACAGACAACGAGACAAATTTGAACAACACTAAGATCAGCGCCATATGTGAATAGTTCAAGATTTATCATCACAATTCATCTCCCTATCGGCCAAAGATGAACGGTGTTGTTGAAGCCGTGAACAAAAATATCAAGCAGGTCATTTAAAATATGACAGTCACCTACAAGGACTGGCATGAGATGTTACCGTTTGCTCTGCATGGATATCGTACCACGGCACGTACTTCAACAGGGGCAACCCCATTTTCTTTGGTGTATGGCATGGAAGTTGTTCTACCCATGGAAGTTCAGATTCCTTCCTTAAGGATTATGAAGGACGCTGGTTTGAGTGAAAACGATTGGATTCAGACCCGGCTTGATCAACTTAACTTGATCGACGAGAAGCGACTTACTGCTGTTTGTCATGGTCAGACGTATCAAAAACGGATGATCAAGGCTTTCAACAAGAAAGTCAGACGCCAAGTATATCAAGTCGGAGATCTTGTAATCAAGTGGATCATCTTACCGCAAAATGATCCCAGGGGCAAGTGGACTCCTACTTACGAAGGACCATTTGTGATCAAGAGCATCTTTTCTGGTGGGGAAATGATTCTGACCACTATGGACGGTGACGACTTGCCGTACCCTGCGAACGCAGACATAGTCAAAAGATACTACGCATAAAACGACCCGGCAAGTTGAAAATCCGAAAGGGCGACTTGGGCAAAAATGGGCATCCTGGTGAATCGAAAACCCGAAAGGGCGGTTCAGGCAAAAATTAGGGATAAAACAAAAAATTTGTACACCCGGCAAGTTGAAAACCCGAAAGGGCGACTTGGGCAAAAAAGGGTTTCCCGGTGGATTGAAAACCCGAAAGGGCGGTCCAGGCAAAAGTTAGGGAATTAAAGCGTATGACTATGTCTCGTCGGATCACTTTAAGAGAAATCTCTTCACCAACAAACTCCAAGCTTCTGATCAATCCAGTCATCGGCGGACGAAGCTGCGAATGGACAAGATATTCAGAGTTGTGAAGGCTATAGCATAATGGGAATCCCATGGAATTATTACACATAGCCATCTTCCTTTTGTATAAAAATTTTTCTCAATTTTTACGACAGCATTCTCTTACTAGGATGTCTGTCTTCTTTGTACAAAGATACTTACAAAAGTTAATACAAAGATACTTCAAAGCACAGAAATTTGCTTACCTTTCTTTTCTTTTTTTACACTTATGTTTTATTTGAAAACGTCCAAAATTTTGTTAAATAGGCATATGCATTTGAATATAATCACTACTTACAAATAAAACGAAATTGAGAAAGGATAATTACTGATAGGTTGAAGGTGTAGGAAGATGTCTTTGTGCTGTTCCAGAAAGGAAATCCCCTACAGTACATCGTTCAGATCCTCAACAAAGCTAAAATTTGGAGTATATTTCCCCAGCTGAGTTAAGCTTCCAGATCCCCAGCGGAGCCAGTGAATTCTAAACTTGATTCCCCAGCCGAGTTAAGTTTCAAAGTTTCCATCAGAGTTCAAACTCCCGATCCTCAGTGGATCCCAAAAAACCTGAAATACCTATCCCCAGTGGAGTTAGAATATTCTAAACTTTCTTCCCTGGCGAAGTCAAGTTTCTAATTATCAACCCCTGGTGGGAGCTGTTCAACTTCCCCCGATTTCCCCAACTAGGATGCTTCCCCAGTAGTTTGGCGTACAACCCAAAGCTTTTGATTTCACCGGCCGAGTAAACATTCTCCCCACAGAGTTATCTCCCAGCAGATCGAAGATTCCCGGTCTCATTTCTCCAAGCAGAAGCCTCCTAGGTTTTAACTCCCCAGTAGAGATTTTCAGAGTTTCCCCTATTTCCCATGAAAGTCATGAAGGATTCTCATTCCCTGCAGAAGTTGTCAAAGGCCTTGTTAATCCCCACGAATCGCCGAGGATTTTCAATCTCCAACAGTGGTCCAAGGATTTCTCCTTCTCAAGCAATCAGAGATCTTTAATCCCCAAGCAGTCAACAAGGATTTCTCATCTTTAATAATCAAAGATTTTTGGAATCCCCAGCATCGGTTCAGGATTTACTTTCCCCGACAGCAGTCAAAGATTTCATTATCTCCAGTTATCAAGGATTTATTTTCCTCAACAAGATAGCTACTCAGCTTACATGCACATCCATTGCATCCATATATCATAAACATTGATGAAACACAATTCATTGCATCATACATATCATGCAACATAACTTTGTGTTTTAGCTAACATTTTACCCTTTTCAGGATAAGATTAAAAGGCTATCGTTAACAACTATTCAGATACAGTATTGATACATCTCAGACACGGCGGTCATTCTATTACTCATTCAGAATTTCAAGTCAAAATACAATACGGATACACCCCAGACACGGCGGTCATTCTACTACTCATTCAGACTTCAGCAATCCGATACATACTAGATGCGCTCCAGACACGACAGCCATTCTACCTCTCATTCAAATTCAACTATCAACTTCAAGTTCAGATACGCTCTAAACACGAATGCCATTCTTGCCTTTACACCAGCAGTTTGATTCTCCCCAGTGCAGTCGCCACGGAAGTCATTATGTCACTTACTCAGATCCCAGTTACAGTCTCAGATACACTCCAGACACAGAAGTCATTATGCTACTCATACAGATCTCAACTTCAGATACAATCCAGATATGCTCCAGACACGGTTGCCATTCTGTCACTCATTCGGAATTTATCCCCAGCCCAGAGATGCTCCATACACAGATGTTTCTCTATCGCCCATCCAAAATTCAGATACAATACAGATACACTCCAGACACGACAGTCATTCTGGTATTCATTCAAAGTTAAAATACAGTTACAAATCAGATACGCTCCAGACACGGACGCTATTCTTTTGCTCATACAGACTCAGTCTCCAGATACAGTTCAAATGCATTCCAGATACGGATACCATTTTGATGCTCATTATTCTGACTTACAAAATTGCAATTCAACAAAAAGTCTTGGATGGCATCTTTAAGCCTATCTCCAGCAAGATTCTACCATCCCCAAATGGCATCTTTAAGCCCATTTCCTCAGCTATACTTTGACGAGTGCAAATTTACGGGCACTCTAGTGTCCAATCCTCTTTTACCTTCGAGTCGCGAAAGGAAAACTTGTCAATCTAACTCTTCAGGTTCAAGAAGATTGAACAGGGGAAACTGTTGTACCCCAAAATTATCCCTCTCATTTCATCAACATTTCTCATCACAAGACTCTTGGAATTCAAGATCAAGCTAGGGTTTGCTCTGCTTAAGGCACCTCCTTGCACTGTTGACTTAAATTAGGGTTTGAGTTTGCACAGTGATGTTTTGACCTACAATTCCAAAGTGACTTTCATACTTTATATTGGACTCACAAGTTTGTCCATACCAAGTTTCAAGCCTTGATTCAAATTTTTGCCCAGTCAATTGGACAGTTGACCTAGAAATCAGCTGTATTGGGGGAAAAGTCAACTATGGCCAATTGACAGTCAAACCTCATGAAATTTGACCCACATCAACATCATGAACTCATATGAACCATTTGATCAAGTTTGGATCACAATTCCACAAGAAATTTGATCAGATCACCAAAAGGGCAAAATGGTCATTTTTAGGGTTTTGATTGTACAAGGGCAATTTTTGACTGTTTGACCTAGCCAATGGCAAATCAAGCTCAACCATGGACTCAAGGACTCAATGAAATTGTCTTGACCCATTCAACAAGTTCAAAAGATCTCAAATGCATAGGATTGATAGATGAATTTTTCAATCAACTGATCAAAATTTGACTGTATACTGAAAAGTCAAACTTTGACTTTTTGGTCAAAATCAAGTGCCATGGGTCATTTTTCATCAAGACATGTCAAATTATGAAACTTGTTCATCAAGAAACCCAAAATTGCAAATTAGGGTTTAAAATGGAAAAATTTCATAACTTAGAAATTTTCTAAGTTATAAAATTTTCTTATTTTTTCCTAACTTTGTCCCATTTTTTCACCAAGATGCAAATGGATTTAAACAAAACTTATAAAATGAAAGTTGTAGTCCATCACAAATTCTACAACTTTTATTCACAAAGTTTTCTCAAAAGAATCTTGGATCTCAAGTTATGATTTTTGGAACAAGGGTACCTAAAACTTTTAACTTAGAGAAATTTTGCCCTAGTTTAGGCAGGATTTTGACCCATCTTCTTGGCCATTTTTCACATAGTTCCACTTGGATTTTCAAGTTGCATTTCAAAGATGGATTATAGTACATGTTTCAAGCTTTCCAAATTGTCCAAGAACTCCTCAAACACCTTTGTGGTTAGGGAGAATCGAATGCTTGAAGTTGGCAAAAACTCACTTTGTAACCATGGCCAATGCATGTTCATACCAAGTTGCAAATCTGACCAAGCTAGCTTTGTACACAATTACAGGCCTCTAAACCAATTTGTACTCAAAAATTAAATTCAAATCCATTGGTCTAAGGTTTTGTTTTGGACATTAGAGGATTGTACACAAGTTTAATCCCTAAATGGTAAAAGGCACATTGCCATTTTTGCAAAAGGTTGCTTTATGTCAAACCACTAATCCTTGAGCATAGAGCCAAATCTCTTGCAGATAAACAAATCCACTAATTAGAGGGGCCAAGAGGATTGTATGCAGGGTGATAAGATGGCATGTACAAGCCTATAACCTCACTTCCACTTTCTTGCTTCAAAAACAAGAAAACTTGCCAAATGCTTAGAACTTGAAAGACAGAAAAGATCAACTTACACAAACACTTCAAACAAGTTTCATACACTCTTGCAAGTCAGAAGCACGAGCCTTTCACCCCTAAAGCATCCTCATACTCCAAAACCCCGTTTTCTTGCAAAACAGGGCCAGTTCTGCATTTTGCAAGCCACCATCAAATTCCCTCGTGTGTTTTGTCCAAAACTACTTCAAACACATTCCAATCAATGTACCTGAGTTATCCAGACCATGCACAAGTTTCTGTAACTCCATTAACACACATTGCCATTTTTGTTTGGAAGCTTTGCAGGTTGAGTTCTGTAGCACGATTCAGGCCACCTCAAAACAAACTAAGCATTGGGAAAGGTTCAGTGGACATCAGGCAAGCTCAAAAGAACCTAAGGCACCATTGGAAGTTGCTGCATTGTCCATCTCGAACTCAACTGAAACAGGTATTTCATGAACTTCTATCTCTCTATTTAGGAATAGCTAGACTTAGGTTTGTGAATGAAAGATGTTGTATTCATAGCCATAAAACCATACATGTGCTTAGTTTTCATTTATATTAATCGTGCTAGGAGAATTTCATCCATGAACTTTCTGAAAAAACTAGGTTAGAAATTATGGCCAGAGAAATTCTCTCTGGTCTTTGAGAGTTAGCTTAAGTTTTTTATATGGTTAGATTCGTTGTTTGATGCTCTACAAGTTTTATGTTTTGAGTTTTGTAAAAAAAGCACTGAATCAGGAGATACAAGTTTGTGTGGAAAACGCGCGCTTTGGTGTTTGAACAGAGGAAGAAGATGAAGTTCTTGGGTTGGGCCTGGTTATTTTTGCTTCTAACACTTGCATTTTCAGTTCACACCCCCCCTGGCCCATTTCTTGTATATTTATCATTTTTGCATTTTTATTTTATTTCTGACTTTGATATTTTATTTTCTAAATATCAAAAATACTTAAAAAATATTTTCATAAATTTTTATATTTATTTGGTATTTATTTTAATTATTTCTAGCATTAATACATTAAATACTTTATATTTATTTTGTTTAAATTTAAAAATAATGTAAAAAAATACTTTTATTTTTATTTATTATTTTTGTTCACATTTGAAAATATTTTCTTGAAATATATACATTTTTGTAAATAATTTATTTTTATTTTTCACATATTTAACATATATATATATATATATATATATATATATATATATATATATATATATATATATATATATATATATATATATATATATATATATATATATATATATATATATATATATATATATATATATATATATATATATATATATATATATATATATATATATATATATATATATACACTATGTTTTATTAAATAATTAGAATAAAAAGAACAAAAATATTTTATTTTATTTTTATTATCATTTATACTAAAAAAAATACCTTTTTTAGGATATATTTCACTTTTATACATGTTAATACACTTTTGTAAATAAATAATACATTATATTTATTTTCCTAAGAAATTAGGGTTTTTGTCCTAAAAACAAAAATAATTAAAAATAGCCCTTTTTATTTATTTCTTTACTTTTCTTTCCATTGAAAATATTTTACATACATGAAAAACCTTTTTTGCATAATGCATTTTTATTCAATGTTTATTTATTGTTATTTTATTTAAATAATGTACATTTAAATATTATGTCTTGCACATTCAATATGGTTGTAATAATTTAGGATTTAATTTCTTGCAAAATAATCCCCAATTCAAATTTGTACACCCCCTCCCTATATCATGTTGTAATAGTGTAGAATTTAAATTCTCGCACCTTTAAATGCTTTCAATTATGCCATGATTAGACTTAGGGTTTTGTATGCAAAATCAAATTAACAAATAGTTTGACCTAATCCAAGATAAAAATGCATGAAAAACAAACACAATGCACACTTGCACCCCTAGGGTTACAATCCACTTGTTTCCTTCAAAAATGGGTCATGGTATGCATGTCAAGTATTTTGGTAAAGCAAAAACAAAACAAAGATCATAGTCCCTCGATGACGCTATCTGAGTTGCCTAAACAAAATGATCAAGTCCCTCAAGAAAATTGCCAAAAATACTTGACACAATTGCTATCATGGTCTATACGATGATCCGCGCCTGTCCCGTTTAACATCCTAACACAAGGTTGTTCACCAAATACAATGGTGACGCAACACTGTTAAAAGGGTTAAAAACATAAGAAAGATCTTTGAGTAAAATAGAGTAGACAACTCTTAGCTACTTGATCAAAGCTTGCAAAAACATCCTTGTTATCTTCAAAACACACTTCACAACACAAATTTCAAAACCCTACTTTCAAAACATTGAAAACTCTTCAAAAGACAAAAACACCTTTGTATACATTCAAAACAAGAATCATTACAAAGGTTGCCACAACGATGGCCTCTTTTCAAAACATCTTTTAAAACCACACACAAAGCACCATTTCAAACAATTGAAGAGCACCATTTCAAACAATTGAAAAGCAAAGAAAGTGATCTAAGCAAGTAACTAATAGCCCATGGATAACTATGGATAGAAAGGGTGTTAGTACCTTCCCTTTCTATAATCTACTCCCCGAACCCAAGAAAACATCTCAAAGGTCTTTCCTGTGCTTTTTGACCTTTCCTTATGATAAAATAAAAAGTCGGTGGCGACTCTTGCTAAACCGAAACATTTGCGAACACAAAACGCAAAACCTCAAGTCAGTTCTTCCACCGTATCACAGTCTTCAATTATTCTTGTCCCTTGGCTAGGGTCAAGAGAAACTGTTAAAACTGTGCATTCTGAGCTTGGAGGTCTTTCACTGTTTGCTCGAGATCCATCTTATTGAAATAAATAGTAGAGAGATTAGGAGACTTGTTGCAAAAAACCTTCTTATGTTATGATGAATGGTATATGCATATGCAATTTTTTCAAGGATTTCAAATATTCAAAATTGTTTTAGACAAAAAGGAAGCACATGTTATATTATCAAGATAAAGCTTGAGTACATCAATGCCCCTTGGTAAAAATAATAAAAAACTCTAAGATAGAAAGGTAGTGCACATCCTCTTCGGTGCAATGTAGGCATTCAAAGTATGTTCCTCGTGAAGTAGCCTAGTGAGCTCCAAAACCTTCTTCTCGCTTGCGTAGAAATGGGCTTCGAAGGTATCTCTCTCTCCTTTGAGCTGTATCTAATCCCTTTGTAGGTCTTCAAGATATGTGGGCATGTTAGGATATAGGATAGTGTATGGAACATCTCACTCCATGATAGGCTCAATGGTTACCGGGAGGATGGAAGGGTAAGGCATCATAAGACTCTTAGCACGAGTTCGTACCCATTTGAGGTAAGGCTTAAGAGAGATTGAATTCTTGTGCCCAAAAGTCTTGCTATCCACCTTGTTCAACATCCTCCAAGCTCGGATAAATCTCTGGCGAAGACCTTGATCGTCACCGTCGTAGTCAAATACCAAACCTTGAATCATCATCTCATGCAGGCCATCTCTTCGGGCATAACCAAACTGTCTTAAGGCCAAACAAGAGTTGTAGGTGATACCTCCCCTAATTCCAAGTAAAGGGACATTAGGAAATTCTCCACAACAGTCGACAATGATAACATTCTCTTTGGATCGGTAGCACCAATGAATGTTTGAATGTTTGAGTGTCATCAACCTTTGTGACTACCTTGAACCTTGCTCATTCTTTAATACAGATTAGGGAAGATGTGAAATAAACCATCTTGCCAAGAGAGGAGTACAACACATAAGGACGCCTCTTTTCCTCATTGTGCGAGTGTGAAAAGAGTGTAGGATATCTCCTAGTAACGTAGGCACGGGGTTGCGGGGTATGAAGATTTTGACAGCGTTGACATCTATGAGTTGGTCAGGATTTGGAAACAAAATCAGCCCATAGATGAGGAGAGCCACATTTTCCTCAAAGGCTTGCAAGTCCAAGGAATTCCAACATCTTTGGGCTTTCTCAAACAGGAACTTTGCTAGGAAACCTTTGACACCACTCCTTGTTTCCCAATGAGTTGTGACATCAGATGAGTGAAAGTGTAGAGCTTGAGCAATCTCTTCTGGCTTTGGGTCTCTTTCTGTACCATTGAAAGGTAGTTGATTGATAATGGGAATCCTCAAGAGTTGGGAGAATTCTTCCAAAATAGGCACAAGTTGATAGTCGGGAAATGTGAAGCAATGGTGTAAAGGATCAAAGAACTGATAGAGCACCTTCATCATGTCCTCATTTGTGTTGGAAGTGACCAAGTTGAGTAGGCGACCATGTCTCTCGGTAAATGGAGAGTTTTCAGGAATCCTTGAAACTAGCTCCTTAAGTTGTGGAGGGATCCTTACAAGGTTGACTTGAATAGTTTTCCTGCGAAGTGAATCCATATCCTACAAAACAAGAACAAAGATGAACCCAAAATCCTTGAAATGGTTAGTGGATGTATATGATGTTCATGATGTTCATGATGTTATGTACAAGTATGCATATACAAACAAAGAAAATAAGTCCTTAGGTTTAGGCTTGCATGGAGTTTTATAGGTAAGTACCCTCTTGAAGTTCTGTTGGCTCAAATCTGTCCTAGTAATAGTAACCGGTTTCTAAGGGGCTCAATATCACTGGTTTGTTTCCTTGGTCATTGTTTCAGCTCAAGCCTCTTTAATGGCGACCAAAATATCCCAAGAAACCAAACCTCAATGAGTGTAGTATCGAGTATCTACCAACTTCGGACTGCACCAAAGCCGGTCATCTCACTACATCCTAAAGGCCATGTTGGTCAAGTAAAGGTTCTAAAAGTTCATTAGTGCTTCATGACATCACTCAGCGGCCCCGTATTCTCTTTGATTAACTCAAAGGCTACCGGTACCCACAAATATATCACACTAACATAGATATTGCTTAGACCATGTCGGTATACCCCGCACAGTTTCCACAACGTATTTCTACTTACCTATAATGTATCCCAAATCCGGGTAGAGGATTCAAACCCAAACAAAGAACCATAATGTAAAGCATACAAGTCAAACAATGTAAGCAAATAAATGTGATCTATCCATAAGGTAACCCCACTTTTAGAATTATCCCCAGCAGAGTCGCCAGTTTTGTGATACGGTGGGAGAACTGACTTGAGGTGTTTTTCGTTTGATCGCAAATGTTGCGGTTAGCAAGAGTCGCCACCGAATTTTCTTTTATCCAAAATTAAAGGTGAAAAAGCACAGGAAAGACCTTTGAGATTGTTTCTTGAGTTCGAGGGGTAGATTATAAAAAGGGAAGGAATTAGCACCCTTTTTATCCATGGTTTTCCATGGGATCTTAGTTACTTGCTAGATCACTTGCTTTTGTTTGAAATTGTGCTTTGTGTGGATTTTGAAAGTATTTTGTAAAGAGGCCATTGTTTAGGCAATCTTTGTAATAATTCTTGTTCGTAAGAATGTATACAAAGATGTTAATCTTTTGAAAATGTTTTCAATTTTGTAAGATGTTTTGAAAGTGTATGTGATTGTTTTGAAAATAGCAAGGATGTTTGTTTTGAAATGGAGAAAGTAATTAGGAGCAATCTACCTACTCAAAAGTATTTCATGTTTTTTCCTCTTTCCTTTGACATTTTTATCTTACCATTGGTTTTGGTAAGTAACCCTATCTTTGGATGTAAACGGGACGGACGTGGGTCATCGTATAGTCATGATTAGCCATGTTTGCAACACATCTTAACATTCTCTTTGAGGGACTAAGATTATTTTGTAAGGCGACTTTGAATAGCGTCATCGAGGGACTATGATCTTGTATTTGCTTGTTTTTGCTAAGATACCTTACAAGCGTAATATGGCCATTTCGTATAAGGCAACCAAGTGGATTTTACCCTAGGGGTGCTTGTGTGCAAGTGTGTCATTTTCATGCTTGTTTTTGTCTTGAATTAGGGTTTTCTATTTGATTGCTTTTATCTTCTCATACAAATCCTAATTACTAGAATGTTATGTAAAAGCGATAAATTGCGAGATTTAAAGTTACTACGCTATTACAACATTTGTGGGAGGGGGTATACAATTTATGAATGGGGATTGCAATAATATAAACCTAATTAATCTATTACAACCAAATTGAATATTGTATAAAGAATTGAAATAAATAATATACAAGATGAATTAAATATGCAAGAATTGTAAATGCAAAGAAAAAGATTTTTTTGTTTGATTTCTTAAGGAAAAGGGTTTTGATTTTAACCTAATTAAATAAAGAAAATAATTAATCAAGTTTAAATTCATTAAGAAAAAGATTCTTGAATAAAACCCTATTTCTACTTAATTGATTAAAAAAATGAAGTTTACAAGAAAAGTATTTTTGTTTTATATTTTATCCTTTGGAAAAAAATAAAATCTAGTGTTAAAAATATTCTTAGTCTTTATGGTATTAAAAATATATTTTAATTAGTATAAAATAAATAATATTTTTATTTTTAATTAAATTTACAAGATGATTATTGAAAACAAATAAAGTGTGGTCAAAATAAAATATATTTTTGCAAAAAAAAAAGATAAACTAAGTTAAAATATAAATCTTTTATTTTTTGTATTCTTATGATTTTTAATATTAAGAAAAATATATTTAAGAAAATAAAATGAGAATAAAATGAAAAATAAAATAATAATGGGCCAGGGGTGCAAATATGGAACATGGAGGAAATGTTAGAAAAAAACAAAAGGCCCATGAAGTGGAGGCCCAGCGCTGCAAGAGACATAAAATGTGGAAAAATGTGAGAAAATGCAAAAGGCAGCGCGTTGAGGCTCGAACCCATGTCCTCTAGCAATAACGCGCGTTGCCTTACCACTTGGGTGGATGTACATCCGTTAACATAAGTGAAATGATAAATACATAACATAAGTCAAGTTCAAAAAATGACTTCATCTTTAACCTCCAGCCATGGTTCCTGTAACTTGCTCATTTCATAATGAAAATGGAAAATGTAAACATGAAAGTTGTGGTGTTTCTTCCCACGAATTCAACCATATTACTTATGTAAACTAACAATCAAAGATAATATCTAATTTTGCTGGTCCTAAATTAAAACCTAATTTTCTCAGAAATTTCAAATCCAAAATTCACTATGCACAGTCAATATAAATGGAAACTATGAACATGGTTAGCTTTAGAGCAAGGATATCTACATTTTGTTTTCACAAATCAAGATCAAATGATGCTTGTATGAAGAGATAGAAGTTTGAGTTTTTACTTCTTGCAGCTAGAGTCGTGAATGGAGTTTGAGCAACTTTTGAGAAGGCCTAAGGATCTGTTTAGCTTGCCTGGACCTCCTTGATTGTATCCCAACTCTTACTTTGCCTTGAAAGTCCTTGAATATCTCTGTTCAAGTCATCCTGCAAGCTTGATATTTGAAAATGGTGGATAGTGATGGAGGAGTTACAGTGAGGAAACAAGGGTATGGATTTCTTTGATATGATGTATATTAAGTGTTTGGGTGGTTAAAACTTAATACACACGAGTGGATTTGGAGATGGCTATGTGAAGTTTAAAACTGTCAAGTTATGGAAGATTTTGAGTTGTAGAGTGTTTGGGAGTGTTTTGGAGTCTTAGCATTCGTGTGTCAACTTGCAAATAGTGTGTCTACTTATAAGCAAGAGGTTTAAGACTTGTAACAACTCAGATTTCAAAACTCACATGTTTTGCTTGGTTACTTGTTTTTGAAGCAAAGCTACCAAGCATGGTTTCAATGTGAAGTACAAAGCTTGTAGGGGGGATGAGACCTTTAAACACGCTTGTTATGATTGTGTAGAGTATGTTTGTGCAGAAAGAACAAATGCAAGGCTCAATGCAAGCTGACTTTGCATAAAGCTTGCTTTTCTAAAATGGCAATGTTGCCTTTCTTCCCAAAATGGAATTAAATTTGTACAATGCATTTAATGCTTGGATTAAAGCTTCCAAAATCTGTGAAAACATTTAATTATGGAGTAAAAGTCAAGTTAGAAGCCTGCAAAGTGGGATTTATACAGCATGCTTGAGGATTGGATCCAATGTTCTTCACAAAATGGCTTGTAATCCAAGTGACAAAACACCAACTTCATCTCTTCGATTCTTCCTACTCAATAATGATATAAAGGAGTTCTTAGAAATTTTGAAAAGCTTGAAATGTGCTCTACAACTCATCCTTGAATTGATTTTTAAGATTCCCCTTGGAACTATGTGAAAAATTGCCATGAAGTTAGGTAAAAAATCTGCCTAACTAGAGCAAAATTTCACTAAGTCATTTTTAGTTCATGAGCATGTATTCACAAAATTATAACTTGATATCCAAGAATTTTTAGGAGAAATTGTGTGAAGAAAAGTTATAGATTTCATGGAGATCTACAACTTTTATGTTGGAAGTTTCCTTTGAATCATCTTGCATCATGGTGAAAATTTGGCTCAAAGTTGTGGAAAAAAAAAAGAAATTTTCTATACTTAGAAATATTTCGAAGTTAAGAAATTTCATATTTTCAAAATAAAATCTTGAATTCTTGATTTCTTGATGAACAAGTTTCATATTTTGATATGTTTTGATGAATTATAACCTTTGGCACTTGAATTGACCAAAAAGTCAAATTTTGACTTTTCAGTATATAGTTAACTTTTGATCAGTTGACTGCAAAATTCATCTGTCAATCAAATGGATTTGCAATATTTTGAATCATGTCACTAGGTAAAAATTATGCAATTAGACTCTTGAGATTATTCCTTAAACCAATTGATCATTTTCTAGATCAAAAATCAGAAATTGTCCTTTCTCAGTCAAAACCCTAATTTTGACCATTTTACCCTTTTTGAGATTTGATCAAATTTCTTGAGGAATTATGGTCCAAACTTGATCAAATGATAAATTTGGGTCTAAAATGTTTATGTGGATAAAATATTATGAATTTTGATTCTAAATTGGCTATGGTCGACTTTTTCCCCAATACAGCTGATTTTTAGGTCAATTGTTCAATTGACTGATCAAAAGTGTGATCCAAGGCTTGAAACTTGACATGAGTAATCTTGGGGGTCCATAATGATCCATGAAAGTCATAGGGGGCATTGGAAGTTCAAAAATCCTTGTGCAATCTCAAACCTTAATTTTCAGTCATCAGTGCTTAAGGAGGTGCCTTGAGCTGATCAACCCAAATGCAGTCTTGATCCAAAGGAGATCTTGTGAGAAAATTATTGATAAGTGAGAGGGAAAATTTTGGGGTACAACAGCTGCCCCTGTTCAATCTTCTTAAGCCTGAAGAGTTGGATTGGCATGTTTTGCCAGTCGTGACTCGAGGGTGGAAGATGATTGGACACTAGAGTGCCTAGAAATTTGCACTTGGTGGTGTGATGGTTGAGGGAATGGGCTTAAAGATTCCATTTGGAGAGGTGATAGAAAGTTGTAGGAGATGGGCTTAAAGATGCCATCCAAAAGTGATTGTTTGTATTGTAATTTGTAAGCTGAAAGAATGAGTATTAGAATGGTGTCCGTGTCTGGAGCGTATCTGAACTGTATCTGAGAGTTGAATCTAAATGAGTATCAAAATGGCATCCGTGTCTAGAACGTATCTGAATTGTATCTGAGTGCTAGCTTTAAATAAGTGTCAGAATGGCATCCGTGTTTGGAGCGTATCTGTAATGTATCTGAAAGTTGAGTCTGAATGAGTATCAGAATGGCATCTGCGTCTGGAGCATATCTGAACTGTATCTGAAGACTAAATCTGAATGAGTATCAGAATGGCATCCGTGTCGTGAGCGTATCTGAATTGTATCAAAAGGTTGAATCTGAATGAGTATCAGGATGGTCTCCGTGTCTGGAGCATATCTGAACTGTATCAAAATAAACTCTGAACATTGTTAATGGTAAATGTTTAATCTTATCCTGAAAAGGGTAAAATGTTAGCTAAAATGTAGAGTCATGTTATATGAAATGCATAGTATAATACAATCGTGTTATCAATGTTTATGATATATGGATGCAATATATGTGTATGCGAGCTAGTTTGTTGTACTGCTGTTGGATTGGGGCAAATAAATCCCTGACTGTTGCTGAGGATATCGAGTATAAGTCTTCATGTTGTGAAGTCTAAGTGTTGATAAATTTCTGCTTAGAGAAATAAACTTTGTTGTAAGGGAAATGCCGTATACTGCTTGTAAAATTCCATTGGGGAATCCTGAGAAATTTGACGACTTCTATTGGGGAGTGATAACTGGGAGTTTTGTTCCGCTGGGGATTAAACGATGTACTGTGGGGATTTCTTAGGTAATAGCCTATAGGTATTTCCCTATCTATTCAACCCATCAGTAATTGCCTTTTTTCATTTTGTTTATTTGTAAACAGTAATTATATTCAAATGCATATGTTTAACAATGAATCATTGGACGTTTTTTGCAAACGAAATACAAGCGTAAAGAAAAAACAGATAGTTTTTTGTACTTTCAAAGAGATATCTCTGTATTGACTTTGAGTAAGCATTTTTGTATAAAGAGACAAACATTCTAGTAAGAGAATTCCATCGTAAAAAGAATCAAAATTTTGATACAAAGAAAATATAGCTATGTGTAAAAATCCCATGGGGTTCCCATTCTGCTATAGTCTTCGCATCTCTGAGCATCTTGTCTATGTGTTGCCTCGTCCGAAGATGATTAAATTGATCAGAACCTCTGAGTTTGTTGGTTGAAGCCAAAGGTTGTCCATAAAGTGATCCAACGGGACATAGCCATACGCTTTAATTCCCTAACTTTTGCCTGGACCGCCCTTTCGGGTTTTCAGTCCATCGGGAAATCCTTTTTGCCCAAGTCTCCCTTTCAGGTTTTTAACTTGCCGAGTGTATATGTTTTTTTTGTTTTATCCCTAATTTTTTCCCAACCTTTTTGGTTCACCGGGATGCCCTTGTTTTTCCTAGGTATGTCAACTTAGCCGGTCTCTTATGCGTAGTATCTTTTGACTATGTCCGCGTTTGCAGGATGTGGCAGGTCGTCACCATCCATGGTGGTCAAGATCATTTCCCCACCGGAGAAAATATTTTTGATTACAAATGGTCCTTCATAGGTAGGAGTCCATTTTCCCCTAGGATCACCTTGTGGCAGTATGATGCGTTTGATCACTAGATCCCCAACTTGATACACCTAGCATCTGACATTTTTGTTGAAAGCCTTGATCATCCGTTTTTGACACATTTGACCATGGCAAACAACAATAAGTCTCTTCTCATCAATCAAGTTCAGCTGATCAAGTCGAGTCTGGATCCAGTCGTCTTCGTTCAGCCCTGCATCCTTCATAATCCTCAGAGAGGGGATCTGGACCTCGATAGGCAAGACGACCTCCATGCCATAAACCAGAGAATAGGGTGTTACCCCTGTTGATGTGCGAGCCGTGGTGCGATACCCGTGGAGAGTGAATGGTAACATCTTATGCCAGTCTTTGTATGTGACTGTCATTTTCTCTATGATCTTTTTAATGTTTTTATTTGAAGCCTCGACAACACCATTCGTCTTTGGCTGATAGGGAGAAGAATTATGATGCTGAATCTTGAATTTTTCGCACAATATGGTGATCATAGAGTTGTTTAGATTTGTACCATTGTCAGTGATGATCCTTTCTGGGATACCGTACTGGCAAATGAGATTTTGCTTGACGAAGTGGGAAACAACATTCTTTGTAACAGAGGCAAAGGAGGTTGCCTCAACCCACTTTGTAAAATAGTCAATGGCCACTAGGATTAAGCGGTGTCCATTGGAGGTTTTCGGATTGATTTCCCCAATCATATCAATCCCCCCACATAGCAAAGGGCCAAGGAGCCGTCAAGACATTCAGAGGAACCGGAGGTACGTGACCTTGTCAGCATAAATCTGACACTTCTGGCAGGTCCGGGAGTGTTGATAGCAATCTTATTCCATGGTATACCAATAATAGCCTGCCCGTAGGATTTTCTTTTCCATCATATGCCCACTGGAATAGGTGCCAAAAGTGCCTTCATGTAATTCAGCCATGATCCTTTCAGCTTCAACCTTATCTACGCACCGAAGTAACACAGAGTCATGATTGCGTTTGTATAGGATGTTGTTACTAAGGAAGAACTTAGAAGAGAATCTCCTTAAGAACTTCTTATCATTGACCGAAGCTTCTTCTGGATATTCTTGAGTCTCGAGATACCTCTTGACTTCGTGAAACCAAGGTTTGTCCACTACTTCTTCAGTATTAATCTCGTGACAGTGCGCTGGTTCATCCCTTCGTTCAATGGTGATCTGGGGAGCCTCATTATCCCAATTAAGTGTAAACATAGATGACATTGTGGCTAGAGCGTCTGCTAGCTGATTTTCTTCTCGTGGGAAATGCTCGAAGGTAATCTTCTCAAAATGTGGCAGCAATGTGCAAAACATGTTCTTTGTAAGGGATAAGGTTTGGGTGTTTGGTGTCCCCTTCCCCTTTGATCTGGCTGATAACCAAAGCTGAGTCTCCGAATACATCCAAGGAGTTGATCCCCAAGTCTTTAGTAGCTTTGAGACTGAAGATGCACGCTTCGTATTCTTCCATGTTGTTTGTACAATTGAAGCAAAGTCTGGTAGTAAAGGGAGTGTGACACCCTTCCGGAGATATGAGTACAACACCAATACCATTTCTAAGTGCATTGGATGCTCGATCAAAGAACAGGGTCCATCGGGATCCTTGTTCAGGTCCGTCATGTGGCCTGAATTCTTCACAGTTGTCTAATGCCATGATGTCCTCATCCGGAAATTCGAATTTAATGGATTGGTATTCTTCTACAGCTTGGTGAGCAAGGTGATCAGCTAGTATATTTCCCTTTATAGCTTTATGGGTAGTATACTGTATGTCATATTCTGTCAGGATCATCTGTCATCTCGCTATTCTCCCAGAAAGAGCAGGCTTCTCAAAGATGTATTTTATCGGATCCATTTTAGATATCAACAAGGTAGTATGAGTCAGCATATACTGTCTTAGCCGGCGAGCAGCCCATGCCAGAGCGCAACAAGTTTTCTCGAGTAGTGAATATCTTGTTTCACAGTCAGTAAACTTTTTGCTTAGGTAGTAAATAACATGCTCTTTTCAGCCAGACTCGTGATGCTTCCCCAATACACACCCCATTGAGTTTTCTAAAACAGCCAGATACATGATCAACGGTCTTCCCTTGACTAGTGGCATCAACATAGGGGGCTCTTGTAAGTATTCTTTGATTTTGTCAAAAGCAACTTGGCATTCATCATTCCATTTGACTACTTGATCTTTCTTTAATAGTTTGAAGATTGGCTCACAAGTAGCTGTCAGGTGAGAAACGAATCTGGCAATATAGTTCAAACGTCCCAAGAATCCTCTGACTTCCTTCTCAGTACGAGGAGCAGGCAAATCTTGTATCGCTTTAACTTTGGCAGGATCGACCTCGATACCTTTGTTGCTGACGATAAAGCCTAGGAGTTTACTAGACCGTACCCCAAATATGCACTTGTTTGGATTCAACCTCAGCTTGTACTTTTTCAGTGTCTCAAACAGTTTTTGTAAGTGGTCAAGATGCTCTTCTTTTGTTTGAGATCTGGCTATCATATTGTCCATGTATAATTCTATTTTATGATGTATCATGTAGGGATGTCAGTTTGGACCTGTTAATGGGGATCCCCGCGGGGAACGCCCCGTTCGGGGCCCCAAAGATGGGGAGAAAAATTCCCCCGAGAGCATTTCGGGGACGGGGACGGGGAATACACCCCCCGCCCCGCGGGGACCCCGCCCCGCCTATTATTTTAATATAGTTAATTTAATATATATATTTTAGATTAGGTTTTTTAGTCATTTCCTTTATGTTTAATATTATTATTTTGTGTTCCATTAGTATTTTTAATAAAAAATAATAAATGTCAAATACTAGTATTTTTTAATAACATAATAAATATGTGAATTCTTTGTGCTTTTTATTTTTATAGAAAATATAAACATTTTAAAAAAATAAAATATTAATGAATAAATATAGGATCTATGGGGATCCCCGCGGGGAACGGGGATCCGCGGGGAACGGGGATGGGGATAGAAATTCCCCCGTGACGGAGATCGGGGACGGGGACGGGGAATGAATTTGATGGCGGGGAAAAAGATGGGGAAGTGTCCCCCCGGCCCCGCCCCGCCCCATTGACATCCCTAGTATCATGTCGTGAAATAGAGCTACCATGGCATGCTGAAAGGTTGCCCCAGCATTCTTTAGTCTGAATGGCATTACCTTGTAGCAGAATGTTCCCTATTGTTTGACAAATATTGTTTTCTCCATGTCCTCAGGCACCATTTTGATTTGGTTGTAACCTGAGAATCCGTCCATGAAGGAAAACACTTTGTGTTGTGTCGTATTGTCAACTAGGATATCAATGTGGAGGAGTGGAAAATCATCCTTAGGGCTTGCCCTATTCAAATCTCTGTAGTCCACGCACATCCGCAGATTGCCATCCTTTTTAGGCACTGGAACAACATTGGCAACCCATTGGGGATAAGAGGTGACAACCAAGAATCCAGCATTGAATTGCTTCATGACTTCTGCTTTAATCTTTTCCGACATATCAGGCCTCATGCGGAGAACCTTTTGCTTTACCGGCGGGCAATCTTCTCTTGTAGGAAGACGATGTACCACGATGTCTTCATCAAGTCCTGGTATGTCTTCATACGACCAAGCAAAGACTTCAACATAATCGTGTAATAACTGAATCAGACACTCCTTGACGCTGGGTTCCAGATTGGCACCCACCTTAACCTCTTTTTTGTCTTCTTCAGTACCAAGGTTGATTGTATCCACGGGTTCCTCGTGAGGCTGAATGGTTCTCTCTTCTTGTTGTAGCAGTCTGGCAAGTTCCCCTGGTACTTCACAATCTTCCTCACCTTCGTCTTCGGCTTGGTAGATTAGATTCACAGAGTTACAAAAGGCCATAGCAGTATCATTATCCATGAGACCTCGAACGGATGTATACCTGCATTGTGAGTGTGGGTGTGTGTAAGGGTATAGCTATCTTTGAAAGAGAATAAAATGTAAAAGAAAAAAACAATGAGCACAAAAGTTTGTATGCGAAAACGTCCATGATTCATTGATGTCATATGAAAATGAGATAATAACCCTTACAAATGGACCATTGTGCCTCGGGTAAGACACAAGGTTTTAGGAGTGCAAATTGTTTCAATATTACAGATCCAACAAAATGTAAAGAAAAATTATTGTGGGATAAAAGTGATCGGGACAAAGTCTCTAGCCTTCCAATTGCTGAGCCCTCCACTGACAGTCAGGAAGACCCAATCCTCCAGGTTACAACCATCTTCACCATCTTCTACCGTGTTGACTTCACGGTTGCTGATCTTCAAGGGTGGTCCTCCAGCACGAGCACGGCGTACAACCTTTTGAGCACTTGAAGTGAAACCTAGGCCAAACTTGTCAGACTTATATGGGATATCTGGGAGTTTTCCCCATATAGTGCACCCTCCTTCTTCTACCACTGCTTTTGCATCCTTCAGAGATGACATCTGGAGTGGAGGCCTTGTAATCTTGGGAATCTGAGACACAGCCTTGGTCACTGCCACATCTTGGGGGACCTCTTTAAAGTGTTGAAATGGAGTTTCAATGAATTCCCCATCTAATTCCATATATCTGAAGGAATTGAGATGGCTGATCATGTATTCTTCCTCTCCATGAACGGTGATAATCTTCCCTTGAACTGCATACTTCAGCATTTTTTGCAATGTAGAAGTAATAGCCCCAGCATTGTGGATCCATGGTCGGCCTAGCAAGCAGGAGTATGAAGGGCGAATGTCCATTACATAAAAATTTGAATTGAAAGTTTGAGTTCCAACCTTTATGGGGATATCCACTTCCCCGTGCACCATCCTCTTCGCGCCGTCAAAAGCCCTTACTACTATGTTGCTTGGCTTCAAAGTCAACCCCTCACAGTCAAGTCTATCAAGAGCTTTTTTGGGTAATACACTCAGAGATGATCCAGTGTCCACCAAAACATGAGCCATGGTTGTGCCCCTACATTCCACTGAGACATGCAATGCTTCATTATGCTTCCTTCCCCTCGGCGTCAGATCAGCATCTGAAAAACCTAAACCATTGTCCGCAGTTAGGCTGGCTACGCAGTCTTGAAACTGATCGGCAGATGTCTCTTGAGGTACATGGGCGGTTTTTAAGAACTTCACCAAGGCTTTTGCATGTGCCTCGGAACATAGTAGTAATGCCAGCATGGAGATTTTAGATGGAGTTTGCCCCAGTTGTTCAACTACATCGTAGTCGCTTCTCTTTATAATTTTTAGGATCTCCTCCATTTCTTTCTTGGAGGTCTCATGGATAGTCAATGACCGAGTCTTCGTCCGGACAGGCTCAATCAAAACACCTTTTCCTCGAGTCTCAGTTAACTTGGCAGCAAGAGTGTTAGTAGGATTGATTATAGGGGTTGTAACGGCTTTGTCAATTGGAGTATTGTTGGAGATAATTTTAGGACCGGGAACAGTCTTTGGGGGAGCGACAGTAGGAATGATTATGGGTCCAAAACTTGCTTTCGGGGGAGCAATTTCTGGAGAAAAGATCCAACCACTTTGGGTAATTTTGTTAGTTCCTGCAATATTACTGATGTCGGAGTCCATTCCCTCATAACTTAAATCTTCAACGGCTGGTCAGTCCTGCTTGATACCATGGTAGTAGACATCCCCTCCATAATTCCATGGTACGGTTTTGTCTGACGCATATGGGACTGTTCCAGGCATTGTGATTATTAAAGGAGCTGCTTTCGGAACTGATGTAATTCTAACGGGTTTTTTGGTGGAGACCCTGGAAGAATTGACGGAAATGGTAATGATAGAAACATCTTCAAAAGGGATAGGTGGAACAGGAATATTTTCAAACAAGATTTCTTTGTTATCTATTAGGCACTGAACGCCTATTTTAAACAAAGGACAGTCAGTCGTGGAGGACAAACAGAGATGGAAAACTTCACCATAGCCCGGGAACACACCGGCATTTAACAAATTCATTTTAATAGTCAGAAGTAGGGTCATGAGTTCATCATTTGAAGTAACAAACAATCCTTCTTCAATGGCATTGGTATTGTAGCCATGTCTGGGCATATGGGCAGAAATGACATTTGGCTTTTCAGGCGCATCGAACTCAATTTATTTTGCTTTAATGAGGTCTTGTCTTTTTTTCTTTAGAGCCCAACAATTATTAGTATCGTGACCAGGACTTTCAGAGTGATATGCGCAACAGGCATTGGGATGATAATGAGGAGATGTTGTATTGGGGTTTTTTGGAGCTTCTTTCAAGGTCACCAAGTTGGATCTTAGTAGATGCGGTAATACTTGAGACAGAGTCATGTTGATTCTGGTGAACTTCCTGACTGGCCTTTCCATCCTTGGTTGATTATTTCTTTGTTGATCAGACGCAGGCTTAGGAATCATAACAGCCCCCACCTTTGGTCGGCGTTCGGCCCTATCTTAGTTTCTTTGCGGATATACAGCAGCCACCTCTTTTTTCCTGATGAAAGGCTTCCTTATAGCTGTAGAAGAAGATGTATCTTTCTGAATTTTTCCATTATTTATACCGTCTTCTATCCTTTCTCTGATCAATATTAGTTCAGTAAAGCCTACAGATGAACTTCCGATTAAATGATTGAAGAAGGGACCAGACAAGGTGCCCAAGAACATGTCTACCAATTCTCTCTCAGATAGAGGGGGTTGAACTCTTCCATCCAAATCTCTCCATTTTTGCGCATAGTCCTTGAAACCTTCATTGGACACCATGGCCATACTCTAGAGTTGAGTACGGATAGGCGCAAGATCAACATTGTATTTATTTTGTTTGTAGAAGGCTGCAGCAAGATCTTCCCAATTGTGAATGTTGGCTCTTTCTATTTGGTAAAACCAGTCAAGTTGAGTTCCAGACAGACTGTCTTGGAAGAAGTTCACCCATAAGTCTTTATTAGCGGTATGGGGTTGAATTTTCCTCACATATGACCGGAGATATATTTTAGGGCATGAAACTCCATCATACTTGGCGAATACAGGTGCTTTGAATTTTGGAGGAATCACAATCCCCGACACGAAACCCAATTCCTCAAAGTCCAAGCATGGCACTTTTTGTATTTCCATCGCGCTCAACCGCTCTTCGAGATGTCTATACTTGTCATCAACTGGAGGGTATTGTTCTTCAGAGCAGTCCTCTTCTTCCTTTGATTTTGACTGGACAACCGTTTCCTTGACTTTACCATCTTGATTTTATCTTTCCTCGGATGTTGTTGCAAAGTCCAAGGTCCTTTTTGTCTGTCCATGAAATCTTCTTCCCATGTTTAAGACTCTGGTTACCTTCTTGGTTTTCTTTTTCCTCTATTCAGCCAGCAAAGTCTTCAATTCTTCTTGTCCCTTGGCTAGGGTCAAGAGCAACTGTTGAAACTGTGCATTCTGAGCTTGGAGGTCTTTCACTGTTTGCTCGAGATCCATCTTACTGAAATAAACAATAGAGAGATGAGGAGACTTGTTGCAAAAAACCTGCTTATGTTATGATGAATGGTATATGCATATGCAATGTTTTCAAGGATTTCAAAGATTCAAAATTGTTTTAGACAAATAGGAAACACACGTTATATTAATAAGATAAAGCTTGAGTACATCAATGCCCCTTGGGAAAAATAATACAAAACTCTAAGATAGAAGGGTAGTGTGCATCCTCTTCGGTGCAATGTAGGCATTCAAAGTATGTTCCTCGTGAAGTAGCCTAGTGAGCTCCAAAACCTTCTTCTCGCTTGCGTAGAATTGGGCTTCGAATGTATCTCGCTCTCCTTTGAGCTTTATCCAATCCCTTTGTAGGTCTTCAAGATACGTGGGTATGTCAGGATGTAGGATAGTGTATGGAACATCTCCCTCCATGACAGGCTCAATGGTTACCGGAAGGATGGAGGGGTAAGGCATCATAAGACTCTGAGCATGAGTTCGTACCCATTTGAGGTAAGGCTCAAGAGGGATAGAATTCTTGTGCCCCAAAGTCTTGCTATCCACCTTGTTCAACATCCTCCAAGCTCGGATAAATCTCTGGCGAAGACCTTGATCGTCATCGTCGTAGTCAAATACCAAACCTTGAATCAGCATCTCATGCGGGCCATCCCTTCGGGCATAACCAAACTGTCTTAAGGCCAAACAAGGGTTGTAGGTGATACCTCCCCTAATGCCAAGTAAAGGGACATTAGGAAATTCTCCACAACAGTCGATAATGATAATATTCTCTTTGGATCGGGAGCACTAATGAATGTATGAATGTTTGAGTGTCATCAACCTTTGTGACTATCTTGAACCTTGCTCATTCTTTAATACAGATTAGGGAATATGCGAAATAAACTATCTTTCCAAGAGAGGAGTACAACGCATAAGGATGCCTCTTTTCCTCATTGTACGAGTGTGAAAAGAGTGTAGGATATCTCCTAGCAACATAGGCACCGGGTTGCGGGATATGAATATTTTTACGGTGTTGACATCTATGAGTTGGTCAGGATTTGGAAACAAAACCATCCCATAGATGAGGAGAGCCACAATTTCCTCAAAGGCTTGCAAGTCCAAGGAATTCCAACAGCTTTGGGCTTTCTCAAACAGGAACTTTGCTAGGAAACCTTTGACACCACTCCTTGTTTCCCAATGAGTTGTGACATCAGATGAGTGCAAGTGTAGAGCTTGAGGAATCTCTTCTAGCTTTGGGTCTCTTTCTGTACCGTTGAAATGTAGCTGATTGAGAATGAGAATCCTCAAGAGTTGGGAGAATTCTTCTAAAGTAGGCACAAGTTGATAGTCGGAAAATGTGATGCAATGGTGTAAAGGATCAAAGAACTGAAAGAGAACCTTCATCATGTCCTCACCTGTGTTGGAAGTGACCAAGTTGAGTAGGCGACCATGTCTCTTGGTAAATGGAGAGTTTTCAGGAATCCTTGAAGCTAGCTCCTTAAGTTATGGAGGGATTCTTACAAGGTGTACTTGAATAATTTTCCTGCGAAGTGAATCTATATCCTACAAAACAAGAACAAAGATGAACCCGGAATCCTTGAAATGGTTAGTGGATGTATATGATGTTCATGATATTTATCATGTTATGTACAAGTATTCATATACACACAAAGAAAATAAGTCCTTAGGTTTAGGCTTGCATGGAGTTTTATAGGTAAGTGCCCTCTTGAAGTTCAGTTGCCTCAAACCTGTCCTAGTAATAGTAATCGGGTTCTAAGGAGCTCAATATCACTGGTTTGTTTCCTTGGTCAATGTTTCAGTTCAAGCCTCTTTAATGGCGACCGAAATATCCCAAGAAACCAAACCTCAATGAGTGTAGTATCGAGCATCTACCAACTTCGGACTACACCAAAGTCGGTCATCTCACTACATCCTAAAGGCCAAGTTGGTCAAGTAAAGGTTCTAGAAGTTCATTAGTGCTTCATGATATCACTCAGCGGCCCCGTATTCTCTTTGATTAATTCAAAGGCTACCGGTACCCACAAATATGTCACACTAACATAGCTATTGCTTAGACCATGTCGATATATCCCACACAAATTCCACAACGTATTGCTACTTACCTATAATGTATCCCAAATCCGGGTAGAGGATTCAAACCCAAACAAAGAACCATAATGTAAAGCATACAAGTCAAAAAATGTAAGCAAATAAATGTGATATATCCCTAAGGTAACCCCAGTTTTAGAATTATCCCCAGCAGAGTCGGCAGTTCTGTGATACGGTGGAAGAACTGACTTGAGGTGTTTTGCGTTTGATCGCAAATGTTGCGGTTAGCAAGAGTCACCACCGACTTTTCTTTTATCCAAAAGGAAAGGTGAAAAAGCACATGAAAGACCTTTGAGATTGTTTCTTGAGTCCGGGGGATAGATTATAAAAAGGGAAGGTATTAGCACCCTTTTTATCCATGGTTTTCCATGGCTCTTACTTACTTGCTAGATCACTTGCTTTTGTTTGAAATTGGGCTTTGTATAGTTTTTGAAAGTATTTTGTAAAGAGGCTATGGTTTAGGCAATCTTTGCAATGATCCTTGTTCGTAAGAATGTATACAAAGATGTTGATCTTTTGAAAATGTTTTCAATTTTGTAAGATGTTTTGAAAGTGTATGTGATTGTTTTGAAAATAGCAAGGATGTTTGTTTTGAAATGGAGCAAGTAATTAGGATCAATCTACCTACTCAAAAGTATTTCATGTTTATTTCCTCTTTCCTTTGACATTGTTATCTTACTATTGATTTTGGTAAGTAACCCTATCTTTGGATGTAAACGGGACGGGCGTGGGTCATCGTATAGACATGTTAGAAATGTTTGTAAGGCATCTTAACATTCTCTTTGAGGGACTAAGATCATTTGGTAAGGAAACTTTGAATAGCGTCATCGAGGGACTATGATCTTATATTTGCTTGTTTTTGCTAAGATACCTTACATGCGTAATATGGTCATTTTATATAAGGCAACCAAGTGGATTTTACCCTAAGTGTGTCATTTTCATGCTTGTTTTTGTCTTGAATTAGGGTTTTCTATTTGATTGCTTTTATCTTCCCATACAAACCCTAATTACTAGCATGTTATGTAAAAGCGATAAATTGCGAGGTTTAAAGTTACTATGCAATTACAACATTTGTGGGAGGGGGTATACAATTTATGAATGGGGATTGCAATAATATAAACCTAATTAATCTATTACAACCAAATTGAATATTGTACAAATAATTGAAATAAATAATATACAAGATGAACTAAATATGCAAGAATTGTAAATGCAAAGAAAAAGATTTTTTTGTTTGGTTTCTTAAGGAAAAGGGTTTTGATTTTAACCTAATTAAATAAAGAAAATAATTAATCAAGTTTAAATTCATTAAGAAAAAGATTCTTGAATAAAACCCTAATTCTACTTAATTGATTAAAAAAATGAAGTTTACAAGAAAATTATTTTTGTTTTATATTTTATCCTTTGGAAAAAAATAAAATCTAGTGTTAAAAATATTCTTAGTCTTTTTGGTATTAAAAATATATTTTAATTAGTATAAAATAAATAATATTTTTAGTTTTAATTAAATTTACGAGATGATTATTGAAAACAAATAAAGTGTGGTAAAAATAAAATATATTTTTGCAAAAAAAAATAGATAAACTAAGTTAAAATATAACTCTACTATTTTTTGTATTCTTATGATTTTTAATATTAAGAAAAATATATTTAAGAAAATAAAATGAATAATAAAATAATAATGGGTCAGGGGTGCAAATATGGAACAGGGATAAAATATTAGGAAAAAAAACAAAAGGCCCATGAAGTGGAGGCCCAACGCTGCAAGAGACAAAAAATGTGGAAAAATGTGAGAAAATGCAAAAGGCAGCACGCTGAGGCTCGAACCCATGAACTCTAGCAATAACGCGTGCTGCCTTACCACTGGGGTGGCTGTACATCTGTTAACATAAGTGAAATGATAAATACATAACATAAGTCAAGTTCTAAAAATGACTTCATCTTCAACCTCCAGCCATGGTTCCTGTAACTTGCTCATTTCTCAATAAAAATAGAAAATGTAAACATGAAAGTTGTGGTGTTTCTTTCCACGAATTCAACCATATAACTTATGTAAACTCACAATCAAAGATAAGATCTAATTTTGCTGGCCCTAAATTAAAACCTAATTTTCTCAGAAATTTCAAATCCAAAATTCTCTATGCACAGTCAATATAACTGGAAACTATGAACATGGTTAGCTTTAGAGCAAGGATATCTACATTTTGTTTTCACAAATCAGGATCAAATGATGCTTGTATGAAGAGATAGAAGTTTGAGTTTTTACCTCTTGCAGATGGAGTCGTGAATGGAGTTTGAGCAACTTTTGAGAAGGCCTGAGGATCTATTTAGCGTGCCTAGACCTCCTTGAGTGTATCCCAACTCTTACTTTGCCTTGAAAGTCCCTGAATCTATCTGTTCAAGTCAACCTGCAAGCTTGATATTTGAAAATGGTGGATAGTGATGGAGGAGTTACAGTGAGGAAACAAGGGTATTGATTTCTTTGATATGATGTATATTAAGTGTTTGGGTGGTTAAAATTTAATACGTACGAGTGGATTTGGAGATGGCTATGTGAGGTTCAAAACTGTCAAGTTATGGTAGATTCTGAGTTGTAGAGTGTTTGGGAGTGTTTTGCAGTCTTAGCATTAGTGTGTCAACTTGCAAATAGTGTGTCTACTTATAAGCAAGAGGTTTTAAGACTTGTAACAACTTAGATTTCAAAACTCACATGTTTTGCTTGGTTACTTGTTTTTGAAGCAAAGCTAGCAAGCATGGTTTCAATGTGAAGTACAAAGCTTGTAGGGGGGCTGAGACCTTTAAACACACTTGTTATGATTGTGTAGAGTGTTTTTGTGCAGAAAGAACAAATGCAAGGCTCAATGCAAGCTGACTTTGCATAAATCTTGCTTTTCTAAAATGGCAATGTTGCCTTTCTTCCCAAAATGGAATTAATTTGTACAATACATTGAATGCTTGGATTAAAGCTTCCAAAAGCTGTGAAAACATTTAATTATGGAGTGAAAGTCAAGTTAGAAGCCGGCAAAGTGGGATTTGTACAACATGCTTGAGGATTGGATCCAATGTTCTTCACAAAATGGCTTGTAATCCAAGTGACAAAACACCAACTTCATCTCTTCGATTCTCCCTACTCAAGAATGATCTCAAGGAGTTTTGGACATTTTGGAAAGCTTGCAATGTGCTCTACAACTCATATTTAAATTGCTTTTGAAGATTCGCCTTGGAACTATGTGAAACATTTCCATGAAGTTTGGTCAAAAAGCTGCCTAACTAGGGCAAAATTTCACTAAGTCATTTTTAGTTCATGAGCATGTATTAACAAAATTATAACTTGAGATCCAAGCATTTTTAGGAGAAATTTTGTGAAGAAAAGTTGTATATTTCATGGAGATCTACAACTTTCATGTTGGAAGTTTCCTTTGAATCATCTTGCATCATGGTGAAAATTTGGCTCAAAGTTGTGAAAAAATAAGAAATTTTCTATACTTAGAAAAATTTCTAAGTTAAAAAATTTCATCTTTTCAAAATAAAATCTTGATTTTTTGATTTCTTGATGAACAAGTTTCATATTTTGACATGTTTTGATGAATTATGACCTTTGGCACTTGAATTTGACCAAAAAGTCAAAGTTTGACTTTTCAGTATACAGTTGACTTTTGACCAGTTGACTGCAAAATTCATCTGTCAATCAAATGGATTTGCAATGTTTTGAATCATGTCACTAGGTAAAAATGATGCAATTAGACTCTTGAGATCATGTCTTAAACCAATTGATCATTTTCTAGATCAAAAATCAGAAATTGTCCTTTCTCAGTCAAAATCCTAATTTTGACCATTTTGCCCTTTTGGAGATTTGATCAAATTTCTCGAGGAATTATGGTCCAAACTTGATCACATGATACATATGGGTCTAAAATGTTGACGTGGATAAAAAATTATGAAGTTTGACTGTAAATTGGCTATGGTCGACTTTTTCCCCAATACAGCTGATTTTTAGGTCAACTGTTCAATTGACTGATCAAAAGTGTGATCCAAGGCTTGAAACTTGACATGAGTAATATTAGGGGTCCATAATTATCCATGAAATTCATATGGGGAATTGTAAGTTCAAAAATCCTTGTGCAATCTCAAACCCTAATTTCCAGTCATCAGTGCTTGAGGAGGTGCCTTGAGCTGATCAACCCAAATGCATTCTTGTTCCAAAGGAGATCTTGTGAGAAAATTCTTGATACGTGAGAGGTAAAATTTTGGGGTACAACACATGCCAACTTGCCGAGTGTAATACGGTGGGAGAGCTGACTTGGTGTTTTACGTTTTATCGTAAATGTTGCGGATAGCAAGAGTCACCACCGACTTTTCTTTTATCTAATAAAGGAAAGGGTGAAAAGAATAAGAAAAACCTTTCGAGAATTTTCTTGAGTTCGGGGGGTAAGTTATGAAAATGGAAAGTGTTAGCACCATTTTCATCTGTAGTTATCTGCGAGCTCTTAATTGCTAGCTCACTTTGAAATGCTTTGTGTACGTTGAAATATGTTTTAAAGAGGTTTTAAAAGTGGTGATTTTGTAATGATTCTCATATCGTTGAGAATGTATACAAAATGTATTTTTGAAAATATTTTGAAAACGCCTTAGTACGACTAACTTTATAATGATTCTCGTATCATTGAGAATGCATACAAAGTGTTTGTTTTGAAAATATTTGTTTGAAAAGAGAGTGTTTGAAAAGATGTTTGTTTTTGAAAGTGTGAGGGGTGAAAATAGTTTTACTTTGTGAGAAAGCAATTACGAGCAATCTACCTACTCAAGAAGACTTTGGTTTTTTCTTCCTTCTTTAGATAGTTCTTACCTACCATTAGTTAGTAGGGAGCCATATCGTTGGATGTGAGGGACGAGCGTGGGTCATCGTACAATCATAGAAGGCAACTTGTAAGATGTTTTAGCAATTTTTCGTAAGGGACTAAGATATTTTACCAAAGGAAACATCAAAGGGTCATCGAGGGACTACAATCTTTTAACTCGAGGGTCTTTGCTAAAACGTCTCACGTTCGAGGGACGTGACTGTTTATATCCGAGGCAACAAGTATGGGTTACCCTAGAGGCGCATGTGTGTAAAGTGTATTTGATTCAATTATTTTATCTTGAATTAGGGTTTTGCTATGTTTGATTTTAATCTTGCCATGCAAACCCTAGTTACTAACAATTAAGCAAAGCGATAAATTGCAAATTTTAAATGTCCTACGCTATTCTAACACTTTGGGAACCAGGGGGGTACAAGTTTGTGAATGAGGGAAGGAAAGCAATAAAGTCCTAATTATCTATTACAAACCATTGAATATGAATAATAATAGAACTTACAAAATGTAAAGATGAATAAGAAAAAGGAAATTGTTTTTGTGGTTTTTTGATGTAAAAAGGTTTTATAATTAATCTAATCAAACTAATTAGTTTTAATTACAAGAAAAATTAATTAATTATATATCAAACCCTAAAAACATATTTTAATTGAAATTAAGATGATAATAAAAACCTAATTCTAATATTTTGTTTATAAAATAGATTGAATGTTAATGTTAAGAAAATGTTTTAAAGTGTGAAAGAACTAATAAAATTTAATTAACAAAAATAAATAAAATGCTTGAATTAAAATATTTTTAAATTTAATTATTTAAGAAAATGTGTTTTTGTAGTTTTTGATTAAATAAAGAATAAATAAATAAATAAAAATAAATGAAATATGAATGATCTAAAAAATATTGGGCATGGGTGTTTAAAAAGTAAAAGAAAGGTAAAAGGTAGAAAAAAAGGGCTCAAATCAGTTTTTTTGTTAGAAAACAGAAATAAAATAAAAAAAGAATGGGCCTGGTTGTTTTTTAGTAAAAAAGGAGTATGAAGAAGTAAAAAGAAAAAAAGAAAAGCCCAAGTCTAGAGGGCCCATGCGCTGTTTTGTGATTCAGTGTTGCTGGCTTTTGAGAGTGCATCATAAACTTGCCCATGTGGAGCGTTGTATTTGATTGTCTAATGATCAGATGGTATGGATGAGAGGCGCATGATGCGTGTATATGCTTGGCCTGCACATGATCTAAGACAAGAAAATATGAAATGAACAAAAGGGTACCGCTGGGGCTCGAACCCAGGTCTCTACCACTGGGGTGGCTGTTTCATTCGTTTATAATACAACTTCTATTAAATATAAAATAAACCCAAATCTGAATTTGAACTTCATATTCTTCCTCTTTCACGCACGCTGAACAAAAGCTTCATCGTTTTGAATTCTGAACTTGCTCATTTCTCAATCATTTTTAAAAATGTAAAATGAAAGTTGTTCCATTTTTCACCACGAGTTCAACTATATAAATAACTTAAGCTAACTCTCAAAGATAAACATGAATTTATCTTGGTACCAAAATAAACCCTAATTTTTCAGAAAGTTCAACTTCAAAATTCGCATCACTCAGGCAACATAAATGAAAACTAAAGGCACGGTTAGCTTTAGGACAGTGATGTTTACATTTTTCATTCACAAAGTATCCATTAATGGTGCTTGTATAAGGAGTTCAAAGTTGAGAAAACTTACCTCAAAACTGGAAATCTTGTTTGGAGTTTGAACAATCCTGGAGATGTTGTGATGATCTGGATAGCTTCACTGAACTCCTAGGAAGCTATTGTAATGCTTACTTTGGATTGAGAGTGGATGGGTTCTTTTGGAGAAGTCAAGTTGCAGAGCTGAGTTTTGAAAATGGTGGATGGTGATGGAGGGATTACAGGCATGGTTCAAGTGTTTGGATCACTTATATATGGTGTATAGATGATGTTTGATTAATTAAAATGGAAAACACACGAGTGGATTATGAGTTTGGTGTTCAAAGTCATAAATGACAAGTAATGGAGGTTTTGTTGCAAATTCCGCTTTTAGGGAGTTTGAGATGGTTTGAGGGAGATTGAAATCATGCTAAGGCTTGCAAACAACCTCTCTATTTATAGAGAAAAGTTTTTATAGGCTCAAGTAATCATAAATCAAAGATCACATGTTATGGTTATGTGACTTAATTTTGAAGCAAACTTGAAATACATAGTTTCAATGAATAGTACATGGGCTTGTAGGGTGGTTGACAGGCTTGTAGATGATTGCTTATTGCTTTAAAATGTTTCGGAATCAAAAGCAACAATGTATGGGCTCAAGGAGAGTTGACATTATGTATAAAGCAACTTTTCAAGAATGGAATGTTAACTTTGTGCCAAAAATGGAATAATGACTTGGACAATGGCTCAAGCACTTGGATCATAGCTTAATCAGTTGTGTAAAAAATTAATTATTGAGTGATTTTCAAGTTAGAAGCCTGCAAATCATGATTTATGCAGCATGCTTGAAGATTGGATCATAAGGTTCATCACAACATGACCTAGAATTCAAGTTTATGATGCCATCTTCTTCTATTTGATTCTCCTAGATCAAATATGATCTCTTCAAGTTATTGGACATTTTGAAAAGCTTGAAACATTGTATACAATATTCATGTTGACCACTTTGGCTAAATCAAATTGGAACTAGGTGAAAAATTGCCAAGAAGTTGGGACAAAAATCTGACCAAACTTGCTAAAATTTTCACTAAGTATTTTGTAAAAATGTCATGACTTCATGAGCCTATATCTTCAAATCTAAGCATTTTTTAGACATCAACCCTAAAGGAAAAAGTTTTAGAATTCATCAATATCTACAATTTTCTTTTTGAAAGTTTTCCTTGAATCATCTTGCATCTTGGTGAAAAATTATCATGAAGTAGTGAAATTATCAAGATAAAAAACACTTAGAATTTTTCTAAGTATAGAAAATCTTGACTTTTGTTGAATTTTCTTGAATTTCTTGATTCTTGATGATCAAGTTTGATATTTTTAAATGTCTTGATGAATCTTGATCTTTGAAATTCAATGTTGACAAAAAAGTTAAAGTTTGACCTTTTGTGTGTTAGTTGACTTTTCATCAGTTGATCCAAATTCAACTATCAACCCCTTGATCTTGAGAAATGATTTAAGCCATGAAATTTGGTCAAGATATTGTGTTTGAGTCCTTAAGATCATGCTTCAAGCCATTAGGTCATGTACTAGGTCAAAAGTCAATGATTATCCATTCTCACTCAAAATCTTAATTTTGACAATTTTGTCCCTTTGATGATTTGAATGCTTTTCTTGAGGAATTATGATCTACCCTTGATCAATTGATGAATATGACTTAAAAATGTTGATGTTGGCCAAAAATCTTGAAGCTTGACTTTATATTGATCACAATTGACTTTTTACCCAATACAGCTGATTTTCAGTCATTTGATCAATTGACTGAGAAATTTTGAGATGTAAGACTTGAAACTTGACATGAGCATTATTGGAGGTCTATGATGAACCATGAAAGTAATTTTAGGAATTAGAAGTCCAATTTTACTTGTGAAAACTAAAACCCTAATTTGTGGTCTCAGTGCTTAGGAGGAGGGCTTGTCAGATCAATTCTTAAGGATCCTTGAGCATTTGAGAACTTTTTGTGAGAAATATCTTGAAGAAAAGGGAGGGTAAATTTTGGGGTATAACAGCTTCCCCATGTTCAATCTTCTTAAACCTGAAAAGTTAGATTGGCTTGTTCGCCATTCGTGACTTGAAGGTAGAAGATGATTGAACACTTAAGTGCCCAGAAATTTGCACTCGCTTGTGCATGAAGTAAAACTGTTTGTTGATTATATTGGGAATGGGCTTATAGATGCCATTTGTAAAGGTAATGAAGAGTTGTCGGAGATGGGATTATAGATGCCATACAAAGTAACCGTTGATAGAGAAATTAGACTAAGTCTACGCTCGACTTTAACTGGGAGAAGTATCAGAATAAATCTTTGGTCGATTTAATCTGAGCTAGAAAATGTCTACTGGAAGAAATATCAGAATAAATCTTTGGTCGACTTAATCTGAGCCAAAAAATGTCTACTGGAAGAAGCATCAGAATAAATCTTTGGTCAATTTAATATGAGCCAGCAGAGGTCTTTAAATCTTTTAAATTGGGAGATGTATCAGAATAAATCTTTGGTCGATTTAATCTGAGCCATAAAAGGTCTACTGAGAAAAGTATCAGAATAAATATTTGGTCGATTTAATCTGAGCTAACAGGGGTCTTTAAATATTTAACTGAGAGAAGTATCAGAATAAATCTTTGATCAATTTAATCTGATCTAGAAAAGGTCTACTAAGAGAAGTATCAGAATAAATATTTGGTCGATTTAATCTGAGCCAGTAGAGGTCTTTAAATATTTAACTGGGAGAAGTATCAGAATAAATATTTGGTCGATTTAATCTGATCCAGAAAAGGTCTACTGAGAGAAGTATCAGAATAAATCTTTGGTCGATTTAATCTGAGCTAACAGAGGTCTTTAAATCTTTAATTGGGAGAAGTATCAGAATAAATCTTTGGTCGATTTAATGTGAGCCAGAAAAGGTCTACTGAGAGAAGTATGAGAATAAATCTTTGGTCGATTTAATCTAAGCCAGCAAAGGTCTATTAAGAGAAGTATCAGAATAAATCTTTGGTCGATTTAATCTGAGTCAGCTGAGGTCTTCAAATCTTTAACTGGGAGAAGTATAAGAATAAATCTTTGGTCAATTTAATCTGAGCCAGAAAAGGTCTACCGAGGGAAGCATCAGAATAAATATTTGGTCGATTTTATCTGAGCCAGCAGAGGTCTTTAAATCTTTAATTGGAAGAAGTATCAGAATAAATATTTGGTCGATTTAATCTGATCCAGCAGATGTTTGAAGGGGGTGTTCATCATGTAGATATTTGCCCTGTCTTGTTTCAGGGAATGACATACAATCTATTTTGAGGATTTGTTGATGATATTGGTCTGTCGATTGATTCTTTCTGAAAAGGTAAAGAGTTAGTTGTATGCAATGTCATGATGTACAAAATGCATCGCGTAATGATGTTCTCAAAATAAATGAGATTATGTTCCGTATTCATATGTTATGATGTATGAATGTAAAATGTTGTGAAGTGTATTTGTAAATTCGTGCAGTACTTTTGTCAGGGAAAATAAATCCCTGACTACTGTTGGGGCTAAAGAGTACGTGTATCTTTAATCTTGTCTAGAATGCTTCTGTTGGGCGTTCTTGCTTACTTATTGAGGAAACTCTGTAAGGGATGCATTAATTTCTATTTGGGGAGTAGAGTTTAGGAACCTTGGTCGTCTGTTCCTCTACTAGGGAGCTTAATTCTTATATATCCTGACTGGGGATAAATGAGATGGATAATCTTCCGACTCGTCTGGGAAGGATAATCTTTATACACCCTGACTGGGGATAAAAGAGATGGATAATCTTCCGACTCATCATGGGAGGATAAAGTTAACTGGTATCTGGTCGGATTCCAGGTTTTGCAGTAAATTTTTGGGGATAGTGATGACTTCATTGGGGAGGGGAATTTTTCCAGTGATTTGTAGTAGTCTGAGGAATAAACTCGAGCTGGGGAATTTGTAGGTTGTTAGGGAAATAAACCCTGTTGGAGAAATAAACCCTGTTGGGGAAATAAATTTTCTGGGGAAATTGAATTTGCTAGAGAGAAGAAATCTACAGGGTTTTACAGTTTTCAAACTTAGTCGGGGAAGATAATTTCCATGAAGTGCATTGATTGGAACTCCGTAGGGAATTTGCAGGGAATTTATCCTTTGTGAGGATGAATCTGTGAAGATTATTCTGTGGGGATAATCTCATAGAAGTAGCTCTGTGGGGTTTTATGGATAGCTTGAGTGTCATCCCAGCTTCTAGAATGCTTATTCCTATTCTTATGCGTATATTTGTTAACAATTAATCATGTTCATATGCAAATGTTCATTTAATTTAGTCATTGGATGTGTTTGTGAACAAAACAAAAAACAAAGAGTTTGAACTTTTAAGATGTATTTGTATTGATAATTTGCCTATAAACAAACGATTTTGTACAAAGAGACGCAAATCCTAGTAAGAGGAAGTTGTCGTAAAATGAAAAGAGTACAAAGTGAAAACAAAATGTATAGCCATGTGGAAGTGATCTCATTGGGTTCCAAACTCCTTTATTGCTCCTATATCTTCGAACATCTCGTCCCTTGCCATAAGAAGAAGTTGATTGAACCATTTGAACTTTCGACTTTGGTAATAAAGCTTGCATGTAAGTGATCCAACGGGACATAGTCATACGCTTTTAATCCCTAATTTTTTCCTAGACTGCCATTTCAGGTTTTCAGTCCACCAGGATACCCCTTTTTGGCCAAGCCGCCTTTTCAGGTTTTAAACTTGTCAGGTGTACAATCTTTTGTATATATCCCTAATTTTTGCCCGAACCCTTTTGGTTCGCCAGGATGCCCTTATTTTTGCCTAGGTATGTCAACCTAGCAGGTCATTCTTATGCATAGTATTTTTTTGACCATGTCTGTGTTCACAGGGTGCGGGAAATCTTCGTCGTCCATAGTGGTTAGCATCATAGCACCGCTTGAGAATACTTTCTTGACAACAAATGGCCCTTCGTAGGTGGGAGTTCATTTTCCCTAGGGATCGCCTTGTGGTAGAATGATTCTCTTTATTACCAAGTCACCAGCCTGGTATACTCGATGCTTGATCTTCTTGTTGAATTCCTTGATCATACGTTTTTGATACATTTGACCATGACAGACATCCACCAGCCTTTTCTCGTCAATTAATTTAAGCTAATATAACCTAGTCTGAATCCACTCGTCTTCGTCTAAGTCTGCTTCTTTCATAATCCTTAGAGAAGGGATTTGAACTTTGACAGGCAGGACAACTTCCATACCATAGACTAGAGAGAATGGGATTTTCACAGTTGATGTCCACGCCAAAGTATGATAGCCATGAAGAGCAAATGGTAACATCTCATGCCAGTCTTTGTAGGTCACCACCATCTTTTGCATAATCTTCTTTATATTTTTGTTGGCAGCTTCCAGTGTGCCATTCATCTTAGGTCTGTATGGAGAAGAGTTATGATGCTTGATCTTGAACTGCGTGCAGAGTTCAGTGATCACGGTGTTATTGAGATTGGTACCATTGTCAGTGATGATCCTCTCAGGGATTCCATATTGACAAATGAGGTTATGCTTGATGAACCAGGCCACGACGTTCTTGGTAACTGAGGAAAATAAAGCTGCTTCAACCCACTTGGTAAATTAGTCAATGGAAACATGAATGAAACAATGTCCATTAGAGGAAGTAGGCTTGATTTCTCTGATCATATCAATGACCCACATTGCAAATGGCCAAGGAGCAGTCTGTTGCAACTGGTTTTCAAATTAGAGTCGACACTCTTAATTTTTATCCTAAAGGAAGGGGTATAAAGGAATAACCCTAAAAAGTCAGAGATTCTAAGTTTGACTCGGTTCTAGACGAGGAGAAGGTGTTAGGAACCCCTTGTCTACCTTGTTCACAAGGATACTAGGGTTAGAAGCGCGTTTTTTAGGAAATAGAATTTTAATGTTTTATTAGGAGAACTCGCCACGATTTTGGCCGTATGCCTACGTATCCTCTTAGGAGGAATTAGAGTCTCAATTCATAGTCCGCAGTTGGTTTGTGTTTTTTATGGATTATGTAGAATTGTTTTCGAATTATCATTGAACCTTGTCTGAGTTTGAAATTGAGTGATTTTAGATGTAGTTCACAGTTAATTCGAAGGCAATTCTATTTAATCCTTTTTAAAAATAATATGGAAATTTTATTATGTTAGTTGAAAAAATGTTTTGATGTTGGTTAGTTGTTTTGAGACGTAGAGCGGGAGAAATCTGATAAAGTCTTTCACCTCACGTGGCCAGATTTTGTCTACGTGTTGCTCATCATGAAGGATGCAGGAGGAGTCTTCTAAAGTCTCCCTTATCACGTGGCCATATATTGACCACGTGTCATTTGCAGATGGTGAATTTGGAAAGTTACACGGATTCTAATTATTTAATTTTTAAATAATAAATCGGTAGGCGATGTGTCGAACGATTTAATTACTCAAAGATGACGTTCTATTATTTATAAAATGTTTGAATTAATTTTAATTATGAAAATGCTAGGCTTAAGTACAAATAAATGGTGAAATTCTTAACTAATAATTAACCTAATTAACTAAATAATCTAATTAGCCTAATAATAATAAAATATTTTTTTTTGTATTTTTATGTTGTTTATTGTTTTTGTATTTTTGATAAAAATAAATAACTAAATAAAATGATAAAAGTTATTAAATAAATAAAAAGTATATATAATCTAAAAGAAACAAATCAAAATGGAGTATTTTTGTACTAGGCTAGCAAAATGGGATGATGTTATAAAAAAGAATAAGGTCCAATATTATTTCTTTCTAAAGCCGTAGTTCTAAATTAGCTAATAAATTATTAACAGAAAAAAGAAGAAAAAATAACAACCAAAATTCTAAACCAGTATAGCACTATTTCATCACCATTTATGTTTTATTCCCATCATTTATAATGTTAACTTCATTAAGATATTAATTGAGAAAAAAAGTGAAGACTAGACGCGTGGGTTAGTGTACACTAATTTATGCCAACTAACTTGATAAATATTCACATACAATTTCAAATTGTAACCAAATTTTTTAGGAAAACTTTCTAGAATATACTTATTTTAAAGAATAAAATAATTATATATAATATCATGGCATCATGGAAAATGAAAAATCAGTATTCTCTTTCATTATACTTCTTCTTCTTTTACAAACCACTTTTTTTTCTCAAAAGACAATAGTTTCATATTTTTCTCTTCAAAAAATCAAGATCCCACACCCATTCAAAATTCATCTAAAAAAACTAACATGAAAATTCATATAAAACTCCATCAAAACAACACGTAAACAAATATAAGGGAAGCTGCTTACCGGTAGGGTTGATTTGGTAGATATGTCGGTGTCGTTCACGGTGAAGGTGGTGCAGAGTTGGTCGGGGTTGTTCCGATGCAGAGGAGCTACAGGTGGCTGCGATTTTCCGGCATCGGAAGTGGTTTCCGTCGTGATGCTCGTCGTAGTCGGAGCGCGGATGAAACCATCTTTTCTATCAGCAACCTGCAATAAAATTGAAAAAAACAACAGAAGGAGTTACAAAAAACACTATGAAATTAGCGGCGAAGATAATTAGCTTCTCCCTGTCGGAAGTGGTGCTTCGAAGTTCTTCGATTTTCGTCGGAAAACTATGACATTGTGTTTTTGTAACTTGCTTTGTGTTGTTGAAATTGATTTTGGACAAATTTTGATTGAAGGTTAGATGGTGATTGTGATTCTTTTATTGTAGCTTTCTTTTCTTGCAAAAAACTTTATACAAAATATAATGATGCATATATGTTAATAAGGTTATTAGAGAGAGTTTTGATGGTGAAAAGATGCATGAATGATGGTCTTGGTGTATATATCCTATATGGCTTTTTGCAATAAGAAAGCATGTACAAGTAGAAGGTTAATATGTGAATATGGAAAATTGCAGATCAAATTATAGTGATAAAATTAAAAGGTTTGATGATAACGATGTTAGTAATACATAAATAGTGTAATTTATTATACGAAATAATTAGTAACAATATAAACTAGTAAAAAATTTACTTTCAGACAATTCATCACATAGTTGCAAACCAACTACAATTAGACAAATTAAAAATAAAAAGGAGGCCTCATATTTGAATCATCGGCCAAGAATAAAAAAAACCCACAAATAGTTTTTGAAAAGAAAATTTAAAAAGAAAATGCAAAAAGAAATAAAAAGAACACCATAGGTGCTCCACCAGAGATTCTAACTAGCGCCCTTATACTTGCAAGCTTCATTCTTTACCAATTGTGATGTGTTACTTATTTGTAAACAAACTCAATTTGAAAGTATATGAAAGGTGTGCAGATATTTTCTATTTTAAAAATAAAAATAATTTGAAATGAATCATTATATTTTTAAATAGGTTTGGAAGCAAACATTTTTAAAAATCAAATAATATTATAAAAACAAAGTTTAAAGTATTTTTGACTGGTCTTGAGAATGAACATCTATAAAAATCAAATAATATTATAAAAATAATGTTTAAAATATTTTTGACTGTAGAAATAAAAGGGCGGGTAAATTTGGGGCATGACATTCAAAGGAACTGGAGGTACATCAACTTTATCACCATAGATCTAGCCTTATGGCAAATCCTCGAGCGGTGATAACGGTCGGTTTCCATGGTCGACCAACAGTAACCAGGTCTCAGAATCTTCTTGGCCATATTATGTCCACTGGAGTAAGTACCAAAGATGCTTTCGTTCATGTCCTCTATAATTTTCTCTGCTTCCTTCTTGTCCACACAATGAAGCAAAGTTGAATCATGATTGCGCTTGTACAAAATCCCATTGCTCAGGAAGAACATGGAAGAGAACCTCCGTAGGAATTTCTTGTTGATAATTGACGCCCCTTCAGGATACGCTTGAGCTTCGAGATATCTTTTCACTTCTTGAAACTAAGGTTTCTCCTCTACTCCATCAGTGTCAACCTCATAGTAGTGTGCCAGTTCGTCAAATCTTTCGACATTAATTTCGGGAGCTTCGTTGTCCCATTTGACCTTGAACATAGATGACATGGTAGCTAAAGCATCTGCCATCTGATTTTCTTCCCTCAGAATATGTCTAAATGTAACTTCTTCAAAGTACGGGATCAAGGTTAGCACAAGTTCTTTGTAAGGGATAAGATTTGGATGTTTTGTATCCCACTCTCCTTTAACTTGACTGATTACTAAAGCTGAGTCTCCATATACACTTAAGAATTTGATTCTTAGTTCAATAGCAGCTTTAAGACCCAAGATGCACGCCTCGTACTCAGTCATATTGTTGGTACAGTCAAAGCAAAGTCTGGCAGTGAAAGGCGTATGATAACCTTTAGGGGAAATGATCACATCACCAATTTCGTTACCCAATACGTTGGAAGCTCCATAAAAAACCATAGTCCACCGGAATCCTTGCTCAAGTCTTTCATATAGTCCAGGCTTTTCACAATCTGTAATCAACATGATATTCTCATCTGGGAATTCGAAGTGCATAGACTGATAGTCATCTACAACTTGGTGTGCCAAATGATCTGCCAGTACACTCCCTTTGATTGCTTTTTGTATGGTGTACTGGATATCATATTCATTTAAAAATCATTTGCCATCAGGCTATCCTTCTAGAGAGAGCTGACTTCTCAAAGATGTACTTGATGGGATCTGTGATACGGTGGGAGAGAACTGACTGTTTTTTGGAATGCTGATTTGCGTTTTGCGTTTGTTTTTGCAAAATGTCGCGATAAGCAAAAGTCGCCACCATCTTTTATTTTATCCAACAAGGAAAGGAAAAAAGCACAGAAAAATTCCTTTTTTCGAGATGTTTCTCGGGTCCGGGGGGTAGATTATAGAAAGGGAAGGTGTTGGCACCCTTTCTATCCGTGGTTATCCATGTGCTCTTAGGTACTTTCTCAAAGTGTTTTCAAAATTTTCTTTTCTTTGTGTTTGTGGGTTTGAAAAGAGTTTTTATTTGAAAGGTGTAAGTGCGAAAAGTTTTGTTTTCTTTCGAAAGAGCAAGTACTTAAGAACTATCTACCTATTCGAAAAAGGAATCAATCTGTACTAATGTCCTTTAGACAATACTATCCCACTATTGATGAGTAGGTAGCATCGTCGTTGGAGTTTTAAGGGTCAATTCGATTAAGGGACATGTGGTCACTAAAGCAATGTTAGGACTCCTTAGCGGTAACCCTAATGTCTTAGATCATTTTTCCGAGGCAACTGTTTCGAGGCAACTATGATCTTTGGACAAGAGGGCGACCTCTAAAACTTCCTATACTCAATTACCACGTTCGAAGGCAACCAAGTGAGGTGTACCCTAAGAGTGCGCATGTGCGAGTGTGTTATTTCAGTTAAGTTTATCTTTGTACATGCCAATGGTTATCTATGTTGATTTTAAGTTCACACATTCGATCTTGTCATGCATTCCCTATTATCAAACATCTAAAAGTTTATAAGTTGCGGAAATTAAATTGTGGAAATTTAAACTAACTATTACAAGGCGTCGGGTATTTAAGTCGCCAAAAACAACCCTTGAAATTAAAATGCGGAAAGTAAATAAAGCGATAAAATAATCAAAATCCTATTAAACTATTACATTTCGGGAAACAGATACAATAATATGGTAAAATGGCACGCGTGAGGGAAATTAAATCGAATGCGAATTTTTTAGGGTTTTGACCATTTTTTGAAAGAAAGTGATTTTTTTTGGTTATTTTTGGATTAAAAGAAATTAAATTAAGTTAACAATTAAATTAATAAACTAATAAATTAACTAAAATATTTTTGGATTTTTGAGTATTTAAAGAAATAAAAATAAATCAATTAATGTTAGTAAAACCTAATTATCTAAATTAATTTTAATTATTGCAAAAATATTAAAAGTTATACCTAATTAATACTAAATTAATTGAATTAATATTTATTAACAAAAATAAAATTCTGAAATTAATTTTAATAAATAAAATATATTTTTTGGTTTTTGATTTTATTAAGAAAAAGATTAATTGGTTAGTTTAAATAAAAATAATAATTAAACAAAACAAATAAATAAAATGAAAAATAGAGAGAGTTAGAGATTTGGGCCTGCATAGGGGGTTCATTCAGCAATTCCAAGGCCCATTTATCCACTGGCCTGGTTGACTTTCCTGGTTCCCTGTACGCCTTTGACTTGGTCTTATGATGGACCTCCAATATGGACCACCAGATCTGGCCTGGGGCCATCTGGCAAGCATTGGAATGAGGGAGTATCATGTACCATAATTGCTGAAGAGCGCTAGAACACCTGAAGAAAAATAGCAAAGCAATATGGGGGGACCTGGGATTCGAACCCAGGTCCTGTGAGTCACTGGACAGCGCGCTTACCACTACACCACTATGCATCATTTGTTAGTGTATTAGGTAATAATTACAATATGGGAAACAAGTCAATATGCCTGGAAAAAAAAGAAGAAAAAAGCGCAAATTATTTGAATGGAGCAATAGGATGGGGACACGTTGTCGTCCCTGTCCTCATATTTATACAGAGATTACCTGCAGATTTGAATCCGCAGCAAAACGCGTAGGTTGATTCAATAATCCTTCTCAGGCCATATAAATGAAAAGTGATACCATGGATGAACTCGTCTTGTTCCCCTGAACAAGATGGTACCCTTCTCACAAGCCAATTGTTCGTGTAATGGAAAGCCCTAAAAGAACCCTAAAGAACCCTTCAATGGCGTTTTGGATTATAGAACAGATAAATACAATTAAATAATATGGAAAGCATGGAAATTGTTTGGTGATTGCAAATATTCCATTAATTTCTTGTAATGATGCGTAAATTTTGAAACACGAAAGAAAATTCAGAGGGAGGTCACGTATTACTTACAACGTGTTTGAGAGGGTGAGAGAGCTTGCTAGGGGTTGCAGGAGATTCAGTGGATGGCCATCAATGGAGTAGTGTTGAGATTTTGTGTTGAAACTGCCTCTAAGCACGGTTTCAGATTCACACTTTTTTGCCAAATTTTCAAGTTTTGATTTTGATGTTTATGCAGCCTCCAACCTCTAATTCGTGTGCCTTTGCATTGTATATGTATGTTGCATTGGATTAGGTCAAGTTTTGGGTCTTTAATCTTTGTAAATCAATGCTTGGAGATATGATTTGATCCACCATTGATAACCTTCCAATTTGGTCCAAAGTCCAATATTTTTGTACATGAAAAGCTTGATACGGATTTGATCATGATCATGATGATAATTAAGACCTATAACAACCAAAAAGATCCTAAGTCATCAATATTTGGATTTTATTTGATTTAAATTGATTTAAAATGAATTAATTCAATAAAAAAATCAAATAAAATAGAAAAATTAATAAATGAACACAAGACTGAAGCTAGGACACGTGTGTAGTGTGAAAAGATCAAATCAAGTGGAAAAGAATTGGCCATTTGACAAAATTTGAAGTTTTGGGGATAGTTGACTTTTGGCAATTTTACAAAAATGCCCAAATTCAACAATGCATAACGTCTTAAATTTTGAACTTTTGGAAGTGTTCTTTGAATTTTTAGAAAGCTTGATATGTCCTATAACCAACCCTTTTTGTCTCATCTCATTTTGATATTCCATGCTCAAGTTATAAGCTTTGGAAAAAAAGGTGTTTTTGTTTACTTTCAAAAATGACCTATAATGTCCAAATTTGTAACTTCTTGTGAGTGAATTTCTTGATCTTGGGATATGAAGATGGATTGTAGGAAATTGCATCCTCTTCAAAATGAGATTTAGATGGGTCATTTCTCATAAAGTATGAGAAAGTTATGCTTGGTCAAAGTTGAGTTGACTTTTCCTACAAAACCCTAATTTAGCAACTTTTGAGTCTTGATGAATTTTGAGCAATCCTTGATGAATCATGATCAACACTTGATCAAATGATGGAATATCCTTCAAAATGAGAATGTTGACAAAAAATATTGAAGTTTGACTGTATTTGAAGCACAGTTGACTTTTGCCCTAGCACAGTCGATCTTGGGACCTCTTGAGAAATTGACAGACCAAACTTCCTCTGCAAGGCTTGAAATTTGACATGGATGAACTTGAGAACATATTAGGACATTGAAGAACACTTGAAGTCATTTGGATGCAAGGACCTTGATGCAACACAAAACCTTAATTTGAGGTTGACTGCCTTAGAAGATAGCTTGACTGTCCAACTCTTGAGCAATCTTGAGCCACTTGGGGATCCTTCTTGCAATGTTTTGGGAAATATGAGAGGGAAAATTTTGGGGTACAACAGCTGCCCCTGTTCAATTTTCTTAAACCCGAGGATATATATTGGCTCTCGGGCCTTTCGTAATCCGAAGGTGGAAGATGATTGAACACTAGAGTGCCCAGAAATTTGCACTCGCATGAAGTGGTATCAGCATTATGATGTTGGGAATGGGATTACAAATGCCATTTGGAGACTGTTGATAGATGTTCTGAACTTCAACTGGAATACGAATCAGGGAGATCTTATCAGCGATCTGACTAAACCAGAGGAGGTCTTGGATTAACTTTGACTGGATCAGCATCAGAAAAATCTTTAGGAATCGATTTAACTGGACCAGACAAGGTCTTGGAATAATTTTGACTGGATCGACATAAGAAAAATCTTTAAGAATCAATTTAAATGGACCAGGCAAGAGTCTTGGAATAACTTTGACTGGTTCGGCATCAGAAAAATCTTTAGGAATCGATTTAACTGGACCAGACAAGGTCTTGGAATAATTTTGACTGGATCGGCATCAGAAAAATCTTTAGGAATTGATTTAACTGGACCAGACAAGGTCTTGGAATAATTTTGACTGGATCGGCATCAGAAAAATATTTAGAAATCGATTTAACTGGACCAAACAAGAGTCTTGGAATAACATTGACTGGATCGGCATCAGAAAAATATTTATGAATCGATTTAACTGGACAAGACGAAAGTCTTGGAATAACTTCAACTGGAATACGAATCAGGGAGATCTTATCGGCGATCTGATTAAACCAGAGGAGGTCTTGGAATAACTTTGACTGGATCGGCATCAGAAAAATCTTTAGGAATCGATTTAACTGGACCATACAAGGTCTTGGAATAACTTTGACTGGATCGGCATCAGAAAAATCTTTAGGAATCGATTTAACTGGACCAGACAAGGTCTTGGAATAACTTCAACTGGAATACAAAACAGGGAGATCTTCGCAGCGATCTGACTGAACCAGAGGAGGTCTTGGATTAACTTTGACTGAATCGGCATCAGAAAAATCTTTAGGAATCGATTTAACTGGACCAGACAAGGTCTTAGAATAACTTTGACTGGATTGGCATCAGAAAAATCTTTAGGAATCAATTTAACTGGACCAGGCAAAAAAGTCTTGGAATAACTTCAACTGGAATACGAATCAAGAAGATCTTCGCAGCGATCTGACTGAACCAGAGGAGGTCTTGGATTAACTTTGACTGGACCGGCATCAGAAAAATCTTCAGGAATCGATTTAACTAGACCAGACAAGGCCTTGGATTAACTTCAACTGGATCGGCATCAGGAAAATCTTTAGGAATCGATTTAACTGGACCAGAGAAGGTCTTGGATTAACTTTGACTGGATCGACATCAGAAAAATCTTTAGGAATCGATTTAACTGGACCAGACAAGGTCTTGGAATAACTTTGACTGGATCGGCATCAGAAAAATCTTTAGGAATCGATTTAACTGGACCAGACAAGGTCTTGGAATAACTTCAACTTCATCGGCATCAGAAAAATCTTTAGGAATCGATTTAACTGGACCAGATAAGGTCTTGGATTAAATTTGACTGGATCGGCATCAGAAAAATATTTAGGAATCGATTTAACTGGACCAGACAAGGTCTTGGATTAACTATGACTAGATCGGCATCAGAAAAATCTTTAGGAATCAATTTAACTGGACCAGACAAGGTCTTGGAATAACTTCAACTGGATCGGAATCAGAAAAATCTTTAGGAATCGATTTAACTGGACCAGAGAAGGTCTTGGAATAACTTCAACTGGACCGACATCAGAAAAATCTTTAGGAATCGATTTAACTGGACCAGAGAAGGTCTTGGATTAACTTTGACTGGATCGGCATCAGAAAAATCTTTAGGAATCGATTTAACTGGACCAGACAAGGTCTTGGAATAACTTCAACTGGATCGGAATCAGAAAAATCTTTAGGAATCGATTTAACTGGACCAGACAAGGTCTTCCACATAGTTGAGAATTTAACTGCAGTTTTCCTGAAAGGCAAAGGTCAGTCATATGCAATGCATGATATGGATCAAGCAATGATGTTCTCAACATAAATGAGATTGTATTATATGATGCATATATGTATGTATCATGATGTATGGAAATGTGATGTTTTAGCTGGGGAAAATAAATCCCGGATAGCTGCTGGAGACAGAGTTGAATTCTTCGTTTCCGCTGGGGATGGTGAACGAAGGTGATTGCAAGAATAAACCTGTAGGAGAAGAGAACTCCGTTGGGGAGTAAACTGACGGGGAGATTACTCTGTGGGGAAGGGATGCTCTACTAAGGATTCCATTGATAAATTCCGGTGGGGTGAAATATCGTTGCTGGTGATACTGAATCTGTTGAGGATTGAATTCCTGTTTGTGAGAGGAAAGAAATTCGCTGGGGATGATCTTCAGTCGCAACTTGCTGGGGATAAACCTGTTAGACTTTTGTGGGGATAAACCTCTGAATTCTGCTGAGAATGTTCCTTTGAACTTGTATGGGGAGAGTTATTTTTGTACTCCGCTGGGGATAAACTTTCAGATTCTACTGGGGATGATGCATCATCTCTGTTGGGGAAGCTTTTTCAGACCACGCTGGGGAAATATTGACTCCACTGAGGGTATCTTGTATTCTGTCTGGGAACGTTCTTACGCTCCGCTAGGGAATATTAAGACTGCCGGGGATATCAAGCCCTTTCTAGTGCTGATGGTAGATAAACCCTGCTTGGGGAGAGCATTATTGATTCATTCACAGTTGTAAGTCACAGCTGGGGAGAGCTAATATTACTGTCTTTTTCTTTTACTCTACAGGGAGTGAATGTTACTAGGACGTGTGCTGAGGATATGACGATGGCTTTGCTTCGAGACTTTTCTGCCCTTGTATCTGCGGGAGAAGGTTCCTGCGAAGGCCTGGTGGATTGAGTATTATCCCCACCTATGAGGTGCTTGGTATCTTTCGGTCAAAATGACAAGTCTTCTTCTGGTAGGCAAGTGACGAGATGACGAGTCATAGTCGTACGCTTTGATCCCTAATTTTTGCCTGGACTGCCTTTTCGGGTTTTCAGTCCACTGGGATGCCCTTTTTTGCCCAAGCCGCCTTTTCAGGTTTTCGACTTGCCGGGTGTACAGATTTTTCATTCTTTATCCTTAATTTTTGCCTGAACCCTTTTGGTTCGTCGGGATGCCCTTATTTTTTCCTAGGCCAGTCAACCTAGCCGGTCTTTGATTATGCGTAGTACTTTTTTACTATGTCCACGCTCTTAGAGATGTAGGGAGGTGTCACTGTCGGTAGTGTTGTGTTGCCATACTACCAGAAGATCTTCGTTTGATCATGCAAGATTTGTTGCTGGAATTCATGTCCAATGCCCTAATTGATTCAGATGGAGATTTGCCCCTGGCTATTTGGCATTTTGGGAGATTCCTTGAATCTTGACTTGACTGCCCCAGATGATGGACAATGATCATGTCGTGCCCCTTGATTGGAAGTGTTTTTCCATTTGAGGTGTTCCTTTTTATTGAGAAGGGTTTTTGTTCACTAGATATTCGTCGTGCGAATTTCTCTGCTGTTGAACAAATAGTCATATGCAAACTATATTATTTTAAGAATGCAAAGCTTGTGTCTGTTTTGAAATTTTTTAAAAATGCATTTTTCCAGTAAAACAGGCAATGTTTTTGTAAAATGTGATGTCAACTCAGGATTTACAGCAAGCCCTACAGGAGTCAGGATACCTTTTGTAAGAGTATGCTTTCGGACTAACCCATGCTTCAGCTAGGACTTTTAAGGGTTATAACGTGGTCTGGTTCACGGTTTAAGAAACAAAGAATAAAGGCTCAAATTTTATTTGTACCCACCCATTCTTCGTGATGTTCTTTGATCTTAAACTCAGCTAATCGTGCATTAGATCCCATTTAAGTCTTTGCTCTGATATTCCAGTGATGGTTCAGATACTGACAATTTATTTTGAACAGGCAGTCATTTTGTTGAGAGTTTGCAGGATCTCTTCCCTTTTGGTTTTTATTATCCCTGTTTTTTTTTTGCATGAACTGTTTCTTTTTGTGATTACAGTCAGCGGGATGCCCCAGTTTTTCTTAAGTCTCCTTCACAGGTTTTGACTTATTGGGCTTTTATTTTGAAAGATAATGACTGCATGTCCTTACGATTATACGAAACCAACACCGTCTTTTGTTTCAGAAGGACTTCTTTGATGCCATTCATTGTGCACCTGGATCAACTGAGAAAACTACCCTGCCCCAGGTTATAATTAAGGGTTTTAATTTGTGAAAAGAAAAACTCCAACTTCTTTGGCTCAAAGGGGTTGACTAGGGATTATCTTCCTTATAACTCCACTGTTTAGGATTTGAAACAATGCATGTACCTCGTCAGCAGGGTCTATTCAAAAGTATACTGTAGAGATTTTGATATCATTTTCGTCATCCTCCCTCAAAAGGCTTAGAATTTTTTAATCGAGAGTTGAACATCACAAAAATGAAAGCAATTTGAATATAGTGAATACGAATGGACTAATTCAAAACAGACATATGCAATGCATTGATAAAGTAACAAAGTTTGACATGAATAAATGTTCGAACAATCAAAAGAAAATTACAACTTTAAAATTCTAATGAACAAAAATTCTTCTCGTCTCAGTACTTGTCACTTCAAATGGAGAACCTTGGGGGGATGGCAAAAGAATTCAATATGACCGTCTCGTGTGAGTTCCAATGCTCCTTCATCAATCAAGTCTTGAATTTTGTTACTCAACGCCCAACAGATGTTAGTATCATGCCCCAGGCTGTTGGAGTGATATGCACACCTTGCATCAGGATTTTACCTTGGGGAGGCTATGTTGGGATTCTTAGGAGGGTCCCTTAACGTCACCAGATTCAATCTCAACAAGTGTTGTAAAGCTTGAGACAACAGCATGTTGAGCTTGGTAAACTGCCTCTTGGGTGTATCCGACTTACTCTGATTAACCCGTTGTTTATGGAAAGGTTGTTGTTGGACCTGTGAGGTAGTGGCAACTTAGAGAGGTCTATTATTCATCAAACCAAACCTTTGACTTCTCGGAAGCTGATCAATGACTTGGCCTCCGGCCCCGACTGTTTGCTTCATGTTGTTGTATCTGTCTTGATGAAGCTGGCTGATAATGGTTCTCAGCTCTTCTTGTTCCCGGGTTAGGCCTTGGATAAGAGCCATCTGCCCCAGCATCTGGGTTCTCATTGCATCTACCTCAGCTTGCAGATGTTTCAGCCGTTCGTCCTTATTGTCTTCAGGACTTTTCTTGACCAAGTTTCCAACGAGGAGTGTTTTCAACTCTCCCTGCCCCTTGGATAGGTTTAGGAAGATTTCTTTGAACTAGGTTTCTCGAATTTGAAGATCTATGTTGTCTTGTTGGAAAGCCATTACTGAAATAAACAGCGAGAACATGAGAGACATGTACAGGAAGACCTGTTATGCAATGATATGTATGATATATGTATGCAATGTTTTCAAGGATCTCGCGGGGTAAACAAGAAATTGTTAGAATTTGAATCTTGTAGCTTTGATTGAAGGAACTTCATATCATTGAGAATCTCTATTCAAGAGTCAAGCTCACCATATCGAGTAGGTCATAGCCCCTGACTCAAGTTATCGTGTTTTGATTTCTAGACAACCTTGGCTAGAGGAAAATAAATCCCCTTTGCCCCTTGCTAGACATTTGATTTACCATAACCTGCATCACAAACCCTTGAGATCCTTGAAATGGTTAAGGAAATGTTAAGGCATGATGTTATGATGTGTATGTTATGCGTTTAAGCAAAAGTGTGAAGTGATGTAAGTAAACCCTGCAATAAATCCAAATTATTGGATAAGGACTGTAAACAAAACCTGCAAGGAACTCATGTTGTCAGATAACAAGAATGTGCAAGTAGTTCAAGTTTGAAGGCACACAAGTCACACAAACAACCTTAAGTTTAGGCTGGCATGGAGTTTAGGTATTACCCTCTTTCAGTTTAGTTGGTTCAACCTGTCCTAGAAATAGTAACCGGGTTCTAGAGGATCTCAATATCACTGACCACCCTCGATCGGTCATAATTCCAGTTTAGCAACCTTTTCTTGCGGCCAAAATCATCGCGAGAGTTTGGTCTCAATGAGTGTAGCATACTGCTACTGTTCTATGGCCAAGTTAGTCAATTTAAAGGTTCTAAGGTCAGTTGGTGCTTAATGACCCCTTAGCAGACCCATATTATCCTCGTTACGCCACAAGGGATATCGGTACATGCTAAAGTGCCACACCAACGTAGCTATTGCTTCAACCGTATCGATCTACGCCGTACAGTTCCCTCACAGTTTATTGCTACTTACCTAAAGGGTATCCCCCAGATCCGGGTTAGGATCTATAGTAACTCCGATACAAGCCCACAAATATAAAGCATACAAAGCAAGCAATTGAAAACACTATGAACTATTCCTAAGGTACACCCCACTTCCTAATATTCCCCAGCAGAGTCGCCAATTCTGTGATACGGTGGGAGAGAATTGACTGTTTTTTGGAATGCTGGTTCGCGTTTTGCGTTTGTTTTTGCAAAATGTCGCGGTAAGCAAGAGCCGCCACCGTCTTTTATTTTATCCAACAAGGAAAGGAAAAAAGCACAAAAAAATTCCTTTTTTCGAGATGTTTCTCGGGTCCGGGGGGTAGATTATAGAAAGGGAAGGTGTTAGCATCCTTTCTATCTGTGGTTATCCACAGGCTCTTAGGTACTTGCTCAAAGTGTTTTCAAAATTTGCTTTTCTTTGTGTTTGTGGGTTTGAAAAGAGTTTTTGTTTGAAAGGTGTAAGTGCGAAAAGTTTTGTTTTGTTTCAAAAGAGCAAGTACTTATAAACCATCTACCTATTCGAAAAAGGAATCAATCTGTACTAATGTCCTTTAGACAATACTATCCCACTATTGATGAGTAGGTAACATCATCGTTGGAGTTTTAAGGGTCAATTCGATTAAGGGATGTGTGGTCACTAAAGCAATGTTAGGACGCCTTAGCGGTAACCCTAATGTCTTAGATCATTTTTCCGATGCAACCGTTTCGAGGCAACTATGATCTTTGGACAAGAGGGCAACCTCTAAAACTTCCTATACTCAATGACCACATTCGAAGGCAACCAAGTGAGGTGTACCCTAAGAGTGCGCATGTGCGAGTGTGTTATTTCGGTTAATTTTATCTTTGTACATGTCAATGGTTATCTATGTTGATTTTAAGTTCACACATTCGATCTTGTCATGCATTCCCTATTATCAAACATCTAACAGTTTATAAGTTGAGGAAATTAAATTGCGGAAATTTAAACTAACTATTACAAGGCGTCGGGTATTTACATCGCCAAAAACAACCCTTGAAATTAAAATGCGGAAAGTAAATAAAGCGATAAAATAATCAAAGTCCTATTAAACTATTACATTCCGGGAAACAGATACAATAATATGGTAAAATGGCACGCGTGAGGGAAATTAAATCGAATGCGAATTTTTTAGGGTTTTGACCCTTTTTTGAAAGAAAGTGATTTTTTTGGTTATTTTTGGATTAAAAGAAATTAAATTAAGTTAACAATTAAATTAATAAAATAATTAATTAATTGAAATATTTTTGGATTTTTGATTATTTAAAGAAATAAAAATAAATCAATTAATGTTAGTAAAACCTAATTATCTAAATTAATTTTAATTATTGCAAAAATATTAAAAGTTATACCTAATTAAAACTAAATTAATTGAATTAATATTTATTAACAAAAATAAAATGCTGAAATTAATTTTAATAAATATATATTTTTTGGTTTTTGATTTTATTAATAAAAAGATTAATTGGTTAGTTTAAATAAAAATAATAATTAAACAAAACAAATAAATAAAATGAAAAATAGAGAGAGTTAGAGATTTGGGCCTGCATAGGGGGTTCATTCAGCAATTCCAATGCCCATTTGTCCACTGGCCTGGTTGACTTTCCTGGTTCCCTGTACGCCTTTGACTTTGTCTTATGACGAACCTCCAATATGGACCACCAGATCTGGCCTGGGGCCATCTGGCAAGCATTGGAATGAGGGAGTATCATGTACCATAATTGCTGAAGAGCGCTAGAACACCTGAAGAAAAATAATAAAGCAATATGGGGGGACCTGGGATTCGAACCCAGGTCCTGTGAGTCACTGGACAACGCGCTTACCACTACACCACTATGCATCATTTGTTAGTGTATTAGGTAATAATTATAATATGGGAAACAAGTCAATATGCCTGGAAAAAAAGCGTGAATTATTTGAATGGAGCAATAGGATGGGGACACGTTGTCGTCCCTGTCCTCAGATTTATACAGAGATTACCTGCAGATTTGAATCCGTAGCAAAAGGCATATGTTGATTCAATAATCCTTCTCAGGCCATATAAATGAAAAGTGATACCATGGATGAACTCGTCTTGTTCCCCTGAACAAGATGGTACCCTTCTCACAAGCCAATTGTTCCTGTAATGGAAATCCCTAAAAAAACCCTAAATAACCCTTCAATGGCGTTTTGGATTATAGAACAGATAAATACAATTAAATAATATGGAAAGCATGGAAATTGTTTGGTGATTGCAAATATGCCATTAGTTTCTTGTAATGATGCGTAAATTTTGAAACACGAAAGCAAATTTAGAGGGAGGTCACGTATCACTTACAGCGTGTTTGAGAGGGTGAGAGAGCTTGCTAGGGGTTGCAGGAGATTCAGTGGATGGCCAGCAATGGAGTAGTGTTGAGATTTTGTGTTGAAACTGCCTCTAAGCACGATTTCAGATTCACACTTTTTTGCCAAATTTTCAAGTTTTGATTTTGATGTTTATGCAGCCTCCAACCTCTAATTCGTGTGCCTTTGCATTGTATATGTATGCTGCATTGGATTAGGTCAAGTTTTGGGTCTTGAATCTTTGTAAATCAATGCTTGGAGATATGATTTGATTCACCATTGATAACCTTCCAATTTGGTCCAAAATCCAATATTTTTGTACATGAAAAGCTTGATACGGATTTGATCATGATCATGATGATAATTAAGACCTATAACAACCAAAAAGATCCTAAGTCATCAATATTTGGATTTTATTTGATTTAAATTGATTTAAAATGAATTAATTCAATAAAAAATCAAATAAAATAGAAAAATTAATAAATGGACACAAGGTTGAAGCTAGGACACGTTTGTAGTGTGACAAGATCAAATCAAGTGGAAACGAATGGGCCCATTTGACAAAATTTGATGTTTTGGGGATAATTGACTTTTGGCAATTTTGCAAAAATGCCCAACTTCAACAATGCATAGCTTCTTCAATTTTGTACTTTTGGAAGTGTTATTTGACTTTTTAGAAATCTCGAGATGTCCTCTAACCAACCCTTTTGGTCTCATCTAATTTTGATATTCCATGCTCAAGTTATAAGCTTTGGAAAAAAAGGTGTTTTTGTTGACTTTCAAAAATGACCTATAATGTCCAAATTTGTAACTTCTTGTGAGTGCATTTCTTGATCTTGGGGTATGAAGATGGATTGTAGGAAATTGCATCCTATTCAAAATGAGCTTTGGATGGGTCATTTCTCATAAAGTATTAGAAAGTTATGCTTGGTCAAAGTTGAGTTGACTTTTCCTACAAAACCCTAATTTAGCAACTTTTGAGTCTTGATGAATTTTGAGAAATCCTTGATGAATCATGATCAACCCTTGATCAAATGATGTAATAACCTTAAAAATGAGAATTTTGACAAAAAATCTTGAAGTTTGACTGTATTTGGGGCACAGTTGACTTTTGCCATAGCATAGTCGATCTTGGGACCTCTTGAGCAATTGACTGACCAAACTTCCTCTGCAAGGCTTGAAATTTAACATGGATGAAATTGAGAACATATTAGGACATTGAGGAACACTTGAAGTCATTTGGATGCAAGGACCTTGATGCAACACAAAACCCTAATTTGAGGTTGACTGCCTTAGGAGATAGCTTGACTGTCCAACTCTTGAGCAATCTTGAGCCACTTGGGGATCCTTCTTGCAATGTTTTGGGAAATATGAGAGGGAAAATTTTGGGGTACCACATGATCCATCTTAGATATCAAGAGAGTAGTATGAGTTAACATATACTGTCTTAGTCGGTGAGCAGCCCATGCCAAAGCGCAACAAGTTTTCTCGAGCAGTGAATATCTTATTTCACAGTCAGTAAACTTTTTTCTAAGGCAGTATATTGCATGCTCTTTTCGACCAGACTCGTCATTCTTCCCCAACACACACCCCATTGAATTCTCTAACACACTTAGATACATGATCAGAGGTCTTCCTTAAACTGGTGGCATCAGGATTGGAGGTTCTTGAAGATACTCTTTATTCTTGTCAAAAGCTATTTGGCAATCACCATTCCATTTTACTACTTGATCTTTCTTCAGTAGCTTGAAGAGTGGTTCACAAGTAGCAGTCAAGTGAGAGATGAATCAGGAAATGTAATTAAGTCGTCCCAAGAAACCTATGACCTCCTTCTCAGTATAGGGAGCTGGAATTTCTTGGATAACTTTAAGTTTGGCAGGATCGACCTCAATACCTTTGCCGCTGAAGAAGAAGCCTAGGAGCTCTCCAGATCTTATCCCGAAGATGCATTTACTTGGATTCAACCTCAACTTATATTTCTTTAGCCTTTCAAATAGCTTGTGCAGGTGATCAAGGTGTTCTTCCTCAGTTTGCAATCTCGCTATCATGCCATCCACATAGACTTCCATCTCATGATGAATCATGTCATGAAATAAAGCCACCATGGCCTGTTGATAAGTTGCAACTATGTTCTTCAGCGTAAAAGGTATGACCTTATAACAAAAGGTGCCCCACTTTGTGACAAAGATAGTTTTCTCCATGTCTTCAGGTGCCATTTTGATTTGGTTGTACCCTGAGAAGCCATCCATGAAGGAGAATTTCTTCTGTTGAGCGGTGTTGTCAACTAAGACATCAATATATGGTAGTGGGAAGTCATCTTTGGGGCTCAAACTATTTAAATCCTTGTAGTCTACACACATAAGGACCTTACCGTCTTTCTTAGAAATTGGAACGACATTTGCAACCCATTGGGGAAACTACGTCACTGCCAAGAAACCTGAATTGAACTATTTCATTACCTCAGCCTTGATCTTCTCTGACATATCAGGACGCATGCGGCGAACCTTTTGTTTGATCAAAGAATAACCCTCTTTCATTGGCATATGATGAACCATGATATCAGTATCAAGCCCTGTCATGTTTTTGTATGACCAAGTAAAGACCTCAACATATATGTGCAACATCTAAACAAATCTGCTCTTGACACTGTCTTCCAGGTTTGCACCAATCTTGACTTCTTTTTTATCTGCCTCAATACCCAAGTTTATCACTTTGACCGGTTCTTTGTGCGGTTGCATAGCCTTTTCCTCTTGTATCAGGAGACTGACGAGTTCTCCAGTTATCTCACAATCTTCTTCACCTTCATCTTCGGCTTGATGGATTGGATTTTCAAAGTCATAAACGATAATAGCAGAATTGTTGCCAATGAGATCCGGAGTGGATATAGATATGCAAATATGTGTGTGCATGTAAGGTCACATGGCTATTTTGAAAATGCAGTTAAGTAAAAGAAAGACAAGGAGCGCAAAATTTGAATGCTAAATCGTCCAATGTTTTCATTAAATGAGCATATGATATATGAAATGGCAACCCTTAACAAATGGACCATTGTGCCCCGGGCAAGGCACAAGGCTTAAAGTAATTATTTTTAAATAAATTATACAGAAAAACTTCTTAAAGAAATAAAAATAGGAAATATCAATTACTCATGATTGAAGGACATTGAGATAAAGTCTTTGGCCTTCCAGTTGTTGAGTATATCGTCAATAGTAGGGAATATCCAGTCGTCCAAGTCACCGTCACCATCAGTGTCTTCCATAACATTGACTTCATTGTTGCTAATACGGAGAGGTGGTCTTCCAGCATGAACATGATGAACCTCTTTCTGAGTCTTTGAAGTGAAACCCAGTCCAAATTTGTCCGATTTGTAGGGGATCTCAGGAAGTTGTCCCCAGATAGTGCATCCTCCATCTTCTACCACAACCCTAACATCCTTCAAGGAAGCCATTCTATGTGTGTTTTTAGAAACCTCGTGAATAATAGCTTTAGCAACAACAATCGTCGGAGGGATTACCTCAAATCTCTGGTAGGGGGTTTCAATGAATTAGCCATCCATTTCAACATATTTGAAAGAATTCAAATGACTGGCCATATATTCTTCCTCTCCATAGACTGTGACAACCTTCCCTTTCACTGGGTACTTCAGCTTTTAATGCAATGTAGAGGTAACCACACATGCCCTATGAATCCATAGGCGTCCTAGAAAGCAAGAATAGGCCGGGCGGATATCCATTACATAGAAACTTAAATTGAAGACTTGAGATCCCACCATGATCGGAAGATAAACCTCTCCATGGACCATTGTTTTCAAACCATCGAAGACTCTTAACACATTATCGCTGGGTTTGAACACCAACCCTTCACATTCTAATCTATCCAAAGCACCCTTGCGTAAAACATTCAGGGAGGAACTTGTATCAACTAACACATGTGCCAAAGTAGTGCCTTTGCATTCAATAGAGATGTGCAGAGCATTGTTATGATTTTCCCCGCTAGAGTTAAATCTGCACCCGAAAAGCCTAAACCATTGTCAGCGGTTAAGCTAGCTACATAATTCTCAAATTGATCAACATGGGTCTCTTGTGGTACATGGGCATTCTTCAGGAATTTCAACAAAGCTTGGGCATGTTCTTTGGAGCATAATAACAAGGGCAACATGGATATTTTTTAGGGTGTCTGCCCTAGTTGTTCAACTATTTTGTAGTCACTTTTACGGACGATCTTCATAATTTCTTCCATCTCTTGTTTAGATGGGTCTTCAATTGTAATATATTTGGATGGCGCCTCCATCTGGCCAGGCTCAGACACTTTCTCGTTCCCTCGGGCGTCAGCAGTTGGCCCAGCAGCAAGAATATAAACAGGTGTTGTAGTAGTTGTTGGAGGAGAGATCCCCGGAGAGAAGATCCTTCTTGTCCTAGTGACCTTACTAGTTTCGACAATTTTTGTGATTTCAAGATCATCATTTCCATTAATCCATGGCTCTTTCTTGACACCATGATAATAAACCTCTACCCCATAGTTCCAGGGAACAACCTTGTCAGAGGAATAGGGGACTGGCCCCGGTGTAGTAATGATCAAGTGAGCCACTCTCGGCTCAGTAGGAATCCTTATATGGCCTCAAGAGGTGATCCTTATAGGAGCATTGGAAATTGTGATTATGGAAACATCTTCAAGTCTCAGTTCTTGGAAAGTACTTCCAGGTAAACTCTTCACGGACGGAGTTTTCTCGAACATGATTTCATGGCTATCAATCAGGCATTGGATACCTTTCTTCAGCCACATACATCTATTAGTTTGGGAAGCACAATGGTAAAAATTATCATGGAATCCTGGAAATAAACCGACTCTTAACAGATTCTTCTTAATGATCATCAAGGGAGTAGTCAAATCACTGATGGAGGAGACATAGGAAACATCATCAACAGCATTAACACCTTTACCATGATTGGGCATGGGTGCGGTAATCACATTAGGGGTCTGTGGAGGGTCAAACTCAATCACTTTATTGTCAATCAAAACATGGATTTTGCTTTTTAGGTCCCAATAATCATTGGTGTCGTGGCTAGGACTATTGGAATGGTATGCACACCTTGAATTTGGGTTATATTTTGGAGATGATGTGTTGGGATTTTAAGGAGGATCCCGTAGTGTTACCAAATCTGCCTTCAACAAATGTTTTAAAGCTTGAGACAATGGCATGTTTATCCTAGTGAACTGCCTTCTCGGGGCATCTGCCCTATGCTGATTATTTTGTTGTTGTGGTCGTTGAACTGGAGTCGGATTAGAAATTAATACTACTCCTACCGATTAATGACGATCATTCTTGATACGGTTCCTCTATCAATAAACAACATTAGTTTCCTTATTACTAATAAATGGTTTCTTCACAGTACTAGAGGATGCAGCCATCTGAATCTTCCCACTTTTGATTCCGCTTTCAACTCATTCACCAGTCAAAATCAACTTAGTAAACCCTGATGAAGAACTTCCAATCAACAAATTAAATAATGGACCAGTCAAGGTGCCCATGAACATGTCCACTAATTCTATGTCAGTCAAAGGGGGTTGCACCCTTCCATCCAGGTCCCTCCATTTCTGGGCATACTCCTTAAAGCCTCCGCTTGAGCCCATAGTCATACTTTGTAATTGCACGCAAGTTGGTGCAAGATCAGCATTGTATTGGTATTGTCTATAGAAGGAAGCATCCAAATCCTCCCATGTATGGATATTAGTTCCCTCTAGTTGATAGAACCACTCCAACTATGTCCCAGATAAGTTCTCTTAGAAGAAATAAACCCATAACTTCCTATCGGCGGTGTGTGGTTGAATCTTGCGGACATATGACCTTAAGTAGAGTTTCGGACAAGAGACCCCATCATATTTGGCGAAGATGGGGACCTTGAATTTGTGGGGAATTACCACCCTAGGGACCAAACCTAAGTCTCCAAAGTCCAAACCATGCACTGTTTGGATCTACACAGTCTTAATTCGATCTTCCAACTGTTTGTATTTGTCATTAGCTGGTGGGTACTGCTCATTAGAGTAGTCTTCATCCTTAGAAATCTGGTTATTTCCACCCCCAACCCCGGTGCTTCTAACATCCTCGTCTTGATTATCTTCTTCCTCAGAAGAAGCCTCTTCTATTTGAGCCAGTCAGGCGGGCCCCTTGAACCTTCTTCCCATGTTGAGGATAACATCCCGTTTCTTGGTCTTCTTTTTGGTGACGAGTAGCGTCATCATCTCTTGTTTCCCTTTAGCTAAGTTGAGGAGAGTCCCTTGGAACTGTGTGTGTTGAGTTTGCAGATCTTTGACGGTTTGCTCTAGTGCCATCTTATACTGAAATAAACAATAAAATAATGAGGAAGCATGTATCAGAAAACCTGCTTATGATATGATGCATGCTATGTGGATGCAATATTTTCAAGAACCTCAGAGATTTAAATTTTCTAGCCAAAAAGGAAACAAAAACAACAATTGCATTAATAAGTTCAAGATTTAAAATTTCCCCTTGGGCTCACAATAAAGAGACAACAAAATACAAACTCCTAAAACCTAAGACTCGGGTCTCCCACGACCGTTTCCTCTTTGTGTTGATGTAGGCATTTAGGCTTTGCTCCTCGTTAGGTTCCTTGGTATGCTCCAACACTTTCTTCTCGCTTGCGTAGAATTGAGCTTCAAAGGTGTCTCATTCTCTTTTGAGTTGAATCCATGATGTTTGTAAGTCTTTGAGGTCGGTAGGCATGTTAGGATGGAGAATGGTATAAGGAATATCCCCTTTGGCAATGGGCTCCATAATTACTAGTAGGATGGCTGGATATGGAATCATGAGACTTTAAGCACAAGCTCGTACCCATTTGAGATAAGGCTCAAGAGGGATAGAAGTATTATGCCTCAAAGTCTTGCTATCAACCTTGATCACCATGCCCTAACCATGTACAAACCTTCGATGATAACCTTGAACATTGTTCTCGTAGTCGAATATAATATCTTAAATGAATGCATCGTGGGGACCATCTCTTCGAGCATAGCCGAATTGTCGTAGAGCTAAAGAAGGGTTATAAGTAATACCTCCCCTAATGCCAAAGAGTGGAACATTAGGGAACTCCCCACAACGGTCAATGATAGTAATGTCCTCTTGAGATCGAGAGTACCAATAGATATATGTATGAGAAAGCAATATTATGCTTTATGACCACCTCAAACCTTGCTCATTCTTCAATAATGATTGGGGAAGGTGTGAAATAAACCACCTAGACAGCAAAGGAAAGCAACACATAAGATTCCTTCGCTTCCTCACAGTGCGAGTATGAAGAGAGTACAAGACGTCTCCAAGTAATGTAGGCACAGCGTTACGAGTAAGGAAATTTTTTACAGCATTCACATCTATGAGTTGGTCAGGGTTAGGAAAAAGCACCAACCCATGGATTAGAAGAGCCAAGATCTCCTCAAAATCTTGAAAGTTCATGGCATCCAAAAACAAACGACCCTTCTCCATCAGGAATTTAGCCAAAAAGAATTTGACAACACTTCTTGTCTCCCAATTAGCTACAATGTCAAAAATCTTCAAATGTAAGTTCGTGGCAATAACTTCAGGTCTTGCAGATTCCTCTAAATTGGTGAAGGGTATTTGATCAAGAATAGATACTCCTAGTAGTTGAGATAATTCTTCCATTGTGGGAACCAATTGATAATCGGGAAAGGTGAAACAATGATGTATAGGATCAAAGAACTGAAAGAGCACCCTCATCATGTCTTCTTCAAAGCTTGAGGTAATCAGATTGAGAAGTCGACCATATCTTTTGGTGAACGGAGATTTTTCAGGAACCCTTGATGCTAACTGTAATACAGTGGGAGAATTAACTTGGGTGTTTTGCGTTTTATCGTAATTGTTGCGGATAGCAAGAGTTACCACCGACTTTTCTTTTATCCAATAAAGGAAAGGGTGAAAAGAATAGGAAAGACCTTTTGAGAACTTTTCTTGAGTCCGGGGGGTAGGTTATGAAAAGGGAAGGTGTTAGCACCCTTTTCATCCCTAGTTATCTACGAGCTCTTAGTTGCTATCTCATTTTGAAATGTTTTTATGAATGTTTTTGTATTTGTTTGAAAGTGCCTTTGTTTCGGAAAACTTTGTAATAATTCTCGTATCTATAAGAATGTATACAAAGTGGTTATTTTGAAAATAGTTCAAAGAGATGTTTGTTTTGAAAAGTGTTTTGAAAGTGTGAGGTGTAAAGATGGTTTTGTTTGTGAGCAAGCAACTACGAGCGTTCTACCTACTCAAAAGAAGTATTTGTTCTTTTCCTCCTCCTTCAGATAGTGTAATCTTACCATTAGTTAGTGAGAAACCATATCATTGGATGTGAATGGACAGGCGTGGGTCATCGTACAGTCATAGAAGGAAACATTGTAAGATACCTTAGAAATTTTTTATAAGAGTCTAAGATCGTTTATCGAAGGCAACATCGAAGGGTCATTGAGGAACTACGATCTTTTAATCGAGGGTCTTTGCTAAGGTATCCCACGTTTGAGGGACATGACTGTTTTATTCTAAGGAAACAAGTGTGGGTTAACCTTCGAGGTGCAAATGTGCAAAGTGTTTTTGTTTTCATGCATTTTGTCTTGAATTAGGATTGTCTATCGTTTATTTTAAGTCTTGCCATACAAACCATAATTACTAGCAATAATATGGAAAGCGATAATTTGCGGAAATTTAAAGTCCTACCCTATTACATCATTTTAGGGGATGGGGATACAAATTACAAATGGGGATGAAAGCAACTAAAACCTAATTATTACAAGGCTTTGACAATTACATAATAGTATGAAATAATAAAATGTACAACAATGCAAAGGTAATGAAAATTGAAAAGAAAATTATTTTTATGGTTTTTATGGAAAAAGGTTTTTAATTAAACTAATTGATTTGAAAAAGAGTTAATTAAAATCCCTAAATCTAAATTTAATTTAATTAAAAAAAAAGTTAAAATAAAACCTAGGTCTAAATTAATTTAATTAAGAAAATAAATTAATTTGTTAAGAAAATACTTTTTTGGTCTTTTGTTTAAAGGAAATAAAATAAAGTGAAAATGAAATAATAATTTTAGCCTAAGTATTTAATAATAAAAAATATATTTTTTCATTTTTTGATAATAAAATAAGAAAATAAAATAAAATAAAAATGTAAATTTAGGACTCAGGGGGTTTTGAAAAGGAATTGGGAGGTTAGAAAGTAAAATGGTTTTTAGTTTAGTCCCAAGGCCTGTTTTATTGGAAATCAGAAAAATAAAACAAAACAAAATTAAATATGTGGGCCTATGTTGTCTTTAGTAGAGATGAGGTGAGAAGAATTAAAAAAGGACAGGCCCAGTCAGGGGATGCCCAGCGCGTTACTAAACAAAAAAGAACAAGGAAAATGTTAGAAAAATAACAAAAGGTCTTGCTGGGGCTCGAACCCAGGACCTTATACACTATTGCCTTACTCACACGCCTTCTGCCACAGGGGTGGCTGTTTCATCCGGTTATAAAACATGTTGCAATAAATTTAAAATAAACTAAGTCCATGACTATACTTCATCTTCTTCCTCGCGCCATAACTATAGCTATGTAAATTTCTCATCTCTCAACCATTTCAGAAATTATAAACATCAAACTTGTTAGAAATTTCACCATGATTTCAAATATGTAACCAACTTAAGCAATGGATCAAAGATGAGCACGAATTTTAAATGGTACCAAATTATAACCTAATTTTTCAGGAAGTTCAAAATCAAAATTCACACTACTCAGGCAACATAAATGAATTCTAAGGACATGGTTAGTTTCAGGGCTATGATGTATATATTTTATCTTTGAAAATGGAAGCCAAATGATGCTTATATGAAGAGATAAAAGTTCAGAAAACTTACCTTGCAGATATAGATCGTGTTTTGAGTTTGAGCAACCTTCAAGGTGTTGTAATGATCTGGTTAGCTTCCTTGAACCTCCAGGAAGCTATTGCAATGCTTACTTTGGATTGGGGATGGCTGAATCGTGTTGGAGAAGTCAAGATGCAAGTTGCTGTTTTTGAAAAAGGAAGATGGTGAAGGAGGTGTTACAGTTGTATTGCAGGTGTTTGGATTGTCTCTATATGTGTATTAAAATCTTGGTGATTTATGAAAATGGAAAACACACGAGGGGATTGTGAGATGGATGTTCAAAGGCAGAAATGACACAACAATGGTGTTTTTAGAGAAATTTATGGTTTGAGGGAGTTTGAGGGAGTTTTAAAGCTTGTAATTTCGTGTACTGGCTTGCAAAGACTTCCTCTATTTATAAGCAAGAGGTTTGGAGGTTTGAAATGATCAGAAAACAAAGATCAAATGTTATGGATTTTTAACTTGTTTTTTAAGCAAGTTTGACAAACATCTTTCCAAGGCATGGTACAAGGATATCTAGAGTGGTTACCAACTTTAAACATGTTTATCTGACTTTTTAGATGAAGCTTGTGCATAAGGAACAAGTGCAAAGCTCAATACAAGCTGACTTTCTGATTTAAGCAACTTTTCAAGAATGGTAATGGTGCCTTTGTGCCATAAATGGAAATGCAACTTGGATAATGGCTCAAATGCTTGGAAAAAAGCTCAATATGTTATGTAAACAATTAATTAAGGAGTGAATTTCAAGTTAGGAGCATGGAAAGAAAGATTATGCAGCATGGCTATGAGATTTGGTCAAGTGTTCATCACAAAAATGACTTGTAATTCAAGAATGGATGCCCAACTTCTTGTCTTCAATTATCTTAGCTCAAACATGATCTCTTAAAGTTCTTAGACATTCTGGAAAGCTTTAAACATTGTCTGTAACCTTCTTGTTGACCATTTTGACAAAATCAAATTGGAACTAGGTGATAATTGGCCAAGAAGTTAGGTCAAAAATCTGCCTATACTTGTCAAAATTTTCACTAAGTGTTTTATGAAAATGCCATGACTTCATGGGCTTATATCTTCAAATATAAGCATTTTTTGGACATAAACCCTCTAATACAAAGTTGTAGAATTCATCAATATCTACAACTTTCATTTTGAAGGTTTTCTTTGAATCATCTTGCATCTTGGTGAAAAAGGGTAATGAATTAGTGAAATTATCAAGGTTTAAAACACTTAGGAATTTTTTTAAGTCTTGAAAAGTTTGACTTTTTATATTGACTTTTGAATTTCTTGATTCTTGATGATAAAGCTTCATATTTTTGAATGTCTTGATGAATCTTGATCTTTGAAACTTAATGTTGACCAAAAAGTCAAAGTTTGAGTTTTGGTGTATCAATTGACTTTTTCATCAATTGACCAGATTTCAACTATCAACTGTTTGATCTTGAGAAATGAATTGAGCCATAGAATTAGGTCAAGGTTTTGTCTTTGAATCCTTAAGATTATGCCTCAAGTTAATAGGTCATGTATTAGGTCAAAAGTCAAAAATCAGTCATTCTCAATCAAAACCCTAATTTTAACCATTTTGCCCCTTTGATGATTGAAACACTTTTCTTGAGGAATTGTGATCCAAACTTGATCAATCGATAAATATGATTTCAAAATGTTGATATTGGCCAAAAATCTTGAAGTTTGACTGTCGGTTGACCATAATTGACTTTTTACCCAATATAGTTGATTTTCAGTCATCTGATCAACTGACTGAGCAAAATTATGATCTAAGACTTGAAACTTGGCATGAGTATTATTGGATGTATATAATGAACCATGAAAGTAATTTTAGGAATTAGAAGTCCAATTGTCCTTGTGAAAATCAAAACCCTAATTTGTGGCCTTAGTCCTAGGAGATGAGTTTGTCTGATCAAATCTTGGAGAATCGTTGATCATTTAAGATCTTTTTATGAGAAATATCTTGAGAAAGAGAGAGAAAATTTTGGGGGTACAACAACTGCCCCTGCTCAATCTTCTTAAACCTGAAGAGTTAGATTGGCATGTCTGCCATTCGCGACTCGAAGGTAGAAGATGATTAAACACTAAAAGTGCCCAGAAATTTGTAGTCGTTTGTGCATGAAGTAGCATTGTTGATTGGTTATCGGGAATGGGCTTAAAGATGCCATTTGGAGAGATGATGGAGATTTTTCAGAGATGGGATTATAGGTGCCATCCAAAGTAATTGTTGATAGAGATTGGAAGAAGTATAAGAATAAATCTTTGGTCGATTCATCTGAAACGGAGGAAAGTGTCTACCAGAAATGAATCAGGATCTATCATTGGTCGATTTAAAATGAAATAGGGAAAGTGTCTACCGAAATGGAATTAGGATAAATCATTGGTCTATTTAAACTGAACTAGTAGACGTCTCGAAATTGTCTTTAACTGGATATGATTCAGCATAAATCTTAGGGTCGATTTAACTGAACTAGAGAAAGTGTCTACCAGAACAGAGTCATGATAAATCACTTATCGATTTAAAATGAACCAGCATATGTCTTGAATGTTATTTAACTGTATAACAAATTGGCATAAATCTTAGGGTCGATTTAACTGAACCAGAGAAAGTGTCTACCAGAATGGAATCAGGATAGATCATTGGTCGATTTAAACTGAACCAATAGAGGTCTTGAATGTTCTTTAATTGGATAACGAATCAGCATAAATCTTAGGGTAGATTTAACTGAACCAGAGAAAGTGACTACCGAAACAAATCAGGATAAATCATTGGTCGATTAAAACTGAACCAGTAGAGGACTCAAATGTTCTTTAACTGGATAACAAATCAGCATAAATCTTAGGGTCGATTTAACTGAACCAGTTGATGTCTTGTGAAAGAAATGTTCATTGTTGATGGTATTCATCCGGTGACTGATCTTTCCTGAAAAAGGTAAAGAATTAGTTGTATGCAATGTCAGGATGTATGAAATGCATTGTGTAATGATGTTCTCAAAATAAATGAGATTATGCTATATGCGTTTCGTATGCGTATGCTTTGATGTACGAATGTGAAATGTTTGTTTAGGGAAGATAAATCCTTGACCATTGTTGAGGATGAAGAGTATGTGTATCTTCGACTTGGTCTAAAATGCTTCCGCTGGGAATTCCTGTTGACTTTAGTTAAGGACACTCCGCTAGGGATGTTTGATTTCTGCTTGGGGAGTAGAGTTTAGGAACATTAGCCATTCATTGCTCCACTAAGGAATTTAACTCTTATATTCCTCGACTGAGAATAAAAGAGATGACTAAACTTTCGTCTTGTTTGGGGATGATAGTTGACTGGTATCTGGTTGAAATCCATGCTTTGCAATATCTTTCTAGGGATAGTGACAACTCTACTGGGGAAGAGGAGTTTTGTCAGTGATTTGTAGTAGTATGAGAAATGGACTCAAGCTGGGGGAGATTGTAATCTGTTGGGGAAATAAACCCTGTTGAAGAAAGTATTTTGGCGACCTTATTGGGGAAATGAATTCTTTTGTGGAAGAACATGTTCAAGGTTTCTTTTCCAGTTTTAGAAGAACAAACTCAACTGGGGAAGAGAATTTCTAGGAGATATGCTAATTGGAACTCAAAAAGGAAGTTGTATGAATTTACTCTATGGGGATTTATGGATAGCATGAGGGTTACCTTGGCTCCTCAAGTAAGTACTTATTCTTGTTCTCATACGTATATTTGTTTCCAGTTAATCATGTTCATATGTGTTGTACCCCAAAATTTGCCCTCTCTTTTCACAAGGGATCACCCCGTATCCCAGGTGTGCTTCTATCAAGTTTCCAAGACTTGAACTACAAATTTTCCAAGGTCAATCACAAGGGCAAAATGGTCATTTGTATGCTGAAAAGTCAAACATTGACTTTTGGACCAAAATCAAGCTTCAAGAATCATATTTCATCAAGACACGTTAAAATATGAAGTTTTGTTTCATCAAAATCCAAAAAAGTCAAAATTCTAAATACTTAGAATTTTTCTAACTGTTTAAGAAAATATGACAAGCTCAGAACTTCTGACCAAATTATCACCATAACACTCAACAAATTCTGGATATTCTCAAGACAGAGTTTGGTCAGAACTTCTGGGAAAGTTTTCACAAAAGCTCAGTCAGAGTTTTCCAGGGTAAGTCAAAGAAGGTTAAGGAGCGTGCTGCAAGCTTTCTAGAAAGTCTGAAAGCTCCTTCAGAACATGCTGGAGCCAGAAGATAAGAGGATCAGAAGATTGGATGCTACGCTAAAGCATAACTTCTGATCCAGAACTAAGCCTTGGTGTAGAGTTTCACGTTGCAGGATTTCTGGTTGTGATAAGTCTCATCATCATTTAATGCTCATTTAATGCTCACAACCACCTTTTGAGTCTTTATCTAAAGGATTTTCAGCACGTGTACCTCTACTGTCTTGGGATAGCAACTTTGCTACCAAGCTCATGCTTTGCTTTTTACTTTTCCTTAATTCCTGCTGACAACCACCATGCTTGCTTCAAAAACAAGGCAGCGCTTCAGCACATGAAGGCTATATATCAACGCGTGGGTCAGAACATGACCAGATCAAAAAACCTTGTTTATACAACCTGCTGCAAGCCTATGACCAACAGTTGGTTCAGCCTACGCCTGCGTCCCATGATTGCACCAAACTAACATACGAAAACTGTGATGAAAAAGAAAAGGAACAGGATACCAAAAGAGGTTCAAATCCCATTTCCCCCCCCCCCCCCCCCAAATCACAGCAAATTCATCTATAAATACTTGGCTCCATCACATGTTCAAGGGGATGGCTTTTGGAGAGAGATTGGCCAAAAGAGAGAAGAGAAAACAGGGAACACCTTCACAAATCCAAAGAAAAAACCTTTTGTTCCTCCTCTTTGAATCAAAGAACATAACCACTATTCTGTCTCTCTTGCTGACTCAGAACACCCAGAGGCAGCAACTCAAAGCTCCAAGCCCACGTTCCAGGTTCAAGGTAAGTCTTTCTGACTTTGCTTGTTTTTCATTCTGAACATCATTAACATGTAAATATCATAGTATTAATGTTGTACATATCATTTCTTAAGTAGAAAAACTGTGGATCAAAACTTCTTGATTAAGGCTAGGCTCAGATTTAAGATTAGAACTTCTGTAAACTGTTATGCAATTATCCTTCTGACTTGCTGATTAATAGGAACTAAATAAATCGCTGATGTGCTGATTGAGTGATGAAATATGGCATTAAAACTTCTAATGTTCATTCATAGTTTTAACACAGAGAACTTCTATGATTTTTCGCACTGTTAAACACACACAAAACTTCTGAGTTCTCTTCAATGTTTTAACACACAAAACTTCTATGATTTTTCCCACTGTTAACACACACTGAACCTCTGATTCTTACGCTGTTAACACACACAGAACCTATGATGATTCACTCACTATTCTAACACAGCACAGAACTTCTGAGTTCTCCTTGCATGTCAAATACACTGAACTTCTGATGTTTCCATTCGTTGTTTTTACACACTCAAAGTTTCTAATTTTTACATGCTGATAATGCACTGAACTGCTGACGTTTGCTTACTATTTTAGTGTAATAAAAAACTTTTGAATTGTGGCCCACTGTCTGAATGTAATCCAGAAATTCTGTGTCTATCCTCTAACATTTCTTGCAGGACCTCAGAATATACCAATCCAGAACTTCTGATTCTGACGCTTCCTTCTGAGTCACCACGTGGCTGACTTCAGAACTTATGATCCTTGTTGTTTTGCTTGCAGCAGCACGTTGTTCCTATCTTTCATTTATTTTTCTTTTTTATCACTTTTAATATTAACTCCTTTTTTATTAACATAAAAAACATAAAAATATTTTCCTTTTAATTTATTTCCTTATGACAAAAATATTTTCTAAACAAGTCCATTTCTTTCTTATATTGTACATTTCAATATGGTTGTAATAATAACTCAGGGCTTATTTTTACTTGCAATCCCCATTCGCACATATGTACCCCCATCCCCTAAATATTATAATAACGTAGAATTTAATTTTCCGCAATTTACTATTTTCCTTATACTGTATAGTAATTAGGTGTGTATGGCAAGATAAAATCAACAAGCAGATAACCCTAACCAAAAACTAAATGCATGCAATCAAACACACTTTACACACATGCACCCTTAGGGTAATCTCACTTTGTTGCCTATCGGAAAAATAGTCATGTCCCTCGAACATGGGCATTTTAGAAAAAGACCCTCGATAAAAGATCGTAGTCCCTCGATGACCCTCGATGTTGCCTTTGGTAAATGATCTAGTCCCTAAACGACTTTGTAAAATGTTCATAGGTTGCATTCTATGACTATACAAACGTCCCATACTCGTCCCCCACACATCCAACGATGGGGCTTCTTACCAAATTAATGGTAAGATAGCAACATCTAAAGGAGGAGGAAAAGCACATTTAAGACCTTTTAAGTAGGTAGATTCGCTCCCAGTTGCTCGCTTGCTCACAACAAAAACATTTATACACTAACACTCTCATTTTGAAACATTTTCAAAAGATACACTTTGTACGCGTTCTTATAGAAACGAGAGCCATTACAAAGAAAACCTTTTTTTTTAAAAATCACTTTCAAAAAACACTCTACACAAACACCTCTTTGAACTTTTTTCAAAACAAAACTTTGTACACATTCTTATAGAAACGAGAATCATTAAAGTCACATTTTCAAAATACTTTCAAAACCCACACCACAAGCACATTCAAACAAAAGCAAGTGATCTAGCAAGCAACTAAGAGCCCATGGAAAACCATGGATGAAAAGGGTGCTAACACCTTCCCTTTTCATAATCTACCCCCCGAACTCAAAAACATCTCTAAAGGTCTTTCCTGTTTTTTTTCACCTTTCCTTTTAGATAAAAGAAAAGTCGGTGGCGACTCTTGCTAAACCGTAACATTTGCGAACACAAACACAAAAATACCTCAAGTCAGTTCTCCCACCGCATCACAATATACATATGTTCATTCAAATTTAGTCATTGGACATTTTTATAATCAAAACAGTAAAACAAAAAGTTTTCACTTCAAAGTATATTTGTATTGATAATTTTCCTATAAGCAGGCAATTTTTTACAAAGAGACGGAAATCCTAGTAAGAGGAATTCATCGTGAAATGAAAAGAATACAAAGTGAAAACAAATATAAATGGCCATGTGGAAGTGATCTCATTGGGTTCCAACTCTGCTATTGCCCCTATGTATTCAAACATCTCATCCTTTGCTGTCAGAAGAAGTTGATTAAACTGATCTTGTACCATTTAAACTTTTGACCTTGGTAATAAAGCTGGATGTAGTGATCTAACAGAACATAATCATACGCTTTAACCCCTAACTTTTTCCTGGACCACCCTTTCGGGTTTTCAGTCCACCAGGATACCCTTTTTTGCCCAAGCCGCCCTTACGGGTTTTCGACTTGCCGAGTGTACAACCTTTTTGTATATATCCCTAATTTTTTCCCGAACCCTTTTGGTTCACCGAGATGCCCTTATTTTTGCCTAGATATGTCAACCTAGCGGGTTGTTCTTATGCGTAGTATTTTTTGACTATGTTCGCGTTCATAGGGTGTAGGAAATCTTCCCTGTCCATAGTGGTTAACAGCATGGCACCGCCCAAGAATACTTTCTTAACAACAAATGGCCCTTCGTAGGTGGGAGTCCATTTGCCCTTGGGATCGCCTTATGGTAAAATGATGTTTCTTATTACCAAGTCGTCAGTCTGATATACTCGAGGCTTGATCTTCTTGTTGAATGCCTTAATCATACGTTTTTGATACATTTGACCATGATAGATAGCAACCAGTTTATTTTCATCAATCAAATTCAACTGATCCAATCTAGTCTAATCCATTCATCTTCGCCTAAGTCTTCTTCTTTCATAATCCTTAAAGAAGGAATCTGAACTTCGACAGGCAGGACGACTTCCATGCCATAGACTAAAGAGAATGGAGTTTCCCTAGTTGATGTTCATGCTGAGGTACGGTAGCCATGAAGAGCAAAAGTTAACATCTCATGCCAGTCTTTATAGCTCACCACCATCTTTTGCACAATCTTTTATATTTTTGTTGGCAGCTTCCATTGCGCCATTCATCTTAGGTCTGTATGGAGAAGAGTTGTGATGCTCGACCTTGAACTATGAGCTGAGTTCAGTGATCATGGCATTGTTGAGGTTGGTAATGTTGTCAATGATGATCCTTTCAGGGATGTCGTATCGACAGATAATGTTATGCTTGATGAATCAGGCTACAACATTCTTGGTAATTGAGGCAAATGAAGTCGCTTCGTCCCATTTAGTGAAGTAGTCAATGGCGACGAGGATGAAACGACGTCCATTAGAGGCAGTGGGCTTGATTTCTCCGATCATGTCAATTCCCCACATTGCAAATAGCCACGGAGCAGTCATGACAATTAAAGTTACTGGAGGAACATGAACCTTATCAGCATAGATCTAGCATTTATCGCAAGTCCTTGAGTGATGGTGACAATTAGTTTCCATTGTTGACTAATAGTAACCAGCCCTCCGAATTTTCTTGGCCATAGTGTGTCCACTAGAGTGAGTTCCGAAGAAATCATCATGCATGTCCTCCATGATCTTCTCTACTTCTTTCTTATCCATACAACGGAGCATAGTTGAATCATGGTTGTGTTTGTTCAAAATCCCATTACTTAGAAAGAACTTGGCTGAGAACCTCCGCAGGAATTTCTTATCATTGATTGAAGCTCCTTCAGGATACCCCCGTGCTTCAAGGTACCTTTTCACCTCATGGAACCAAGGCTTCTGCTCATTAGTGTCAATCTCACAACAATGCGCTGGCTCGTCAAATCTTTCGATAGTAATTCTGGGAGCTTCATTATCCCAATTGACCTTGAACATAGACGACATAGTCACTAAGGCATATGCCAACTGGTTTTCTTCCTTAGAAAGTGTTCAAAGGTGACCTCTTCGAAGTAAGGGATCAAGGTGAGCACAAGTTCTTTGTAAGGGATCAGATTTGGAGATTTGGTATCCCACTCTCCTTTAACTTGACTGATTACTAAAGCTGAGTCTCCATGCACGCTCAAGAATTTGATTCTTAGGTCAATAACAGCCTTAAGACCTAAGATGCACGCCTCATACTCGGCCATGTTATTTGTACAATCGAATCAAAGTCTGGAAGTGAAATGTGTATGGAAACCTTTGGGAGAAATAATCACAACAACAATCCCGTTACCAAATGCATTGGAAGCTCCATCAAAAACCATAGTCCATCAGGATCCTTGTTCAGGTCCTTCATATGGTCCAGGCTTTTCACACTCGGTTATCAGCATGATATTCTCGTCTGGGAATTCAAAGTTCATAGATTGGCAGTCATCAACAGCTTGATGCGCCAAATGATCCACCATCACACTTCCTTTGATTGATTTTTATGTAGTGTACTGGATGTCATATTCATTCAAGATCATTTGCCATCTGGCTATTCGTCTGGAGAGGGTTGGCTTCTCGAAGATATACTTGATGGGATCCATCTTAGAAATAAATAGAGTAGTATGAGTCATCATATACTGTCTTATCCAGAGAGCAGTCCATGCCAAAGCGAAGCAAGTTTTCTCAAGCAGTGAATATCTAGTTTCACAGTTGGTAAACTTTTTCCTAAGGTAGTATATTGCATGCTCTTTTCGACCAGACTCGTCATGTTGGCCCAACACACACCCCATTGAATTCTCTAACATAATGAAGTACATGATCATAGATCTTCCTTCAACTGGAGACATCAGAATTAGAGGTTCTTATAAATAACCCTTGATCTTGTCAAAATCTGCTTGGCAGTCATCATTCCATCTGACTACTTGATCTTTTGTCAACAGTTTGAAGATTGGCTCACAAGTAGAAGTTAAGTGGGAGATGAATCGGGAAATATAGTTGAGTCGACATAAGAAGCCCCTAACTTCCTTCTCAGTATAGAGAGCTGGCATCTCTTGTATGGCTTTGACTTTTTCAAGATCGACTTCAATACCTTTTCCACTGACAACGAAGCCTAGGAGTTTTCCAGACCTCACCTCGAAAGTGAATTTGTTGGGATTCAGCCTTAGCTTGTATTTCTTCAACCATTCAAATAGCTTATGCAGATTATCAAGGTGTTCTTCCTCAGTCAATAATCTTGCAATCATGTCATCGACATAGACTTCTATCTCATAATGAATCATATCATGAAATAGAGCTACCATAGCCCGTTGATAAGTTGCGCCTGCATTCTTCAGCCCAAACGGCATCACCTTATAGTAGAAGGTGCCCCACTGTGTAACAAAAGTGGTTTTCTCCATATCTTCAGGCGCCATTTTGATCTGGTTGTAACCGAAGAAGCCATCCATGAAGGAGAACAATTTATGTTGAGCCGTATTGTCAATAAAGACGTTAATATGTGATAGTGGGAAATCATATTTGGGACTTGCCTGTGATACAGTGGGAAGAACTGACTATTTTTTGGAATGCTGGTTTGCGTTTTGTTTTGGCAAAATGTCGCGGTAAGCAAGAGTCGCCACCGACTTTTATTTTATCCAACAAGGAAAGGAAAAAAGCACAGAAAAATTCCTTTTTTGAGATTTTCTGAGTACGGGCGATAGATTTATAGAAAGGGAAGGTATTAGCACCCTTTCTATCCGTAGTTATATACGGGCTCTTAGGTACTTGCTCATTGTTTTCAAAATTATTTTCTTTGTGCTTGTGGGTTTTGAAAAGTTTTTGTTTGAAACTTTGATTTAACTCTTGCTTCTGTCCTCAAGAGTGTAATGAAGTGTTTTTGAAAACTTTGTTTGAAAAGGAGTGTAAGTGTGAATTTTTTTTTAAAGAGCAAGTATCTAAGAACCATCTACCTACTCGAAAAAGGAATCGTTCTATGCTAATGTCCTTTAGACAATGCTAGCCCACTATTAATGAGTAGGTAGCACCGTCATTGGAATTTGAGGGTCAATTTGAATGAGGGACATACGGTCACCAAAGCAATGTTAGGACGCCTTAGCGGTAACCCTAATGTCTTAGATCATTTGTTTGAGGCAACAATATCTGAGGCAACCGTTTCGAGGCGACTATGATCTTTTATACAAGAGGACGACCTCTAAAACGACCTATACTTAATGACCGTGTACGAAGGCAACCAAGTGGGGTGTACCCTAAGAGTGCGCATGTGCGAGTGTGTCGTTTTCAGTTTATTTTTATCTTTGTACATGTTAAAGGTGATCTAATTTGATTTTAAGATTAACATTCAGTCTTGTCATGCAAACCCTATTATCAAACATCTAACAATTATAATTTGCGGAAATAAAAGTACGAAAATTAAATTACAAGGCGTCGGGTATTTACATCGCCAAAGACAAACCCTTTTGAAAAACAAAATAAAGCGATAAAAGTAATTAAATGTCCTATCTAACTATTACAATCTGGAAACAGGTACACTATTGGATGAAAAAAGTAAATTGCGACGCAAAAATTAAATCGGACGCATGATTAGGGTTTTGACCCTTTTGGTTAAAGAAGATATCTTTTTGTTGTTTTTATTTTAAGAAAGAAATAAATCCTAAATTAATTACTAAATTAAATTAATAAATTAATTAAATGAAAAATAAATTATTTCTGGAGTTTTTGATTATTTAGGAAAGAAATTAAAAATGATTAAATTAGTGGTTAATATCTAATTAAATCTAATTAATTAAAATTATTTACAAAAATAAGTTAAAGTTTTCTAATTAAAATCCTAGTTAATTAATAAATTTATTAAGAAAAATAAAAGTTAAAAATTTGATTGAAATAAACAATATTTTTTGGTGATTTTATTTAATAAAAAAGGAATTTTGTGATTGGTTAGAAATTAAATAAAACAATTAAAATAAATAAATAAATAAAATAAGAGAGGAGTATTGGGCCTGAATTAAGGGGTGTGAGGAGCAATTCTGAAGACCCAATTGTGCTGGCCTTTGTGGACTTTTTGGATCTGATGCTCACGCGTTGACTGGCGCTTTGGTGGACCCCCAATCATGGACCCTCAGATCTGGCCATTGGCCATCTGGATCTTGGATGCATGAGAGAGTATGGTGTACTGCAAGCTTGTATGCGCATGTGATTACCTGAAAAGAAACAAGAAAATGCAAAGTGCTGGAGGCAGGGATCGAACCCCTGACCTCCAGCCCCTAACGCCTTGGAAACTGACTTGTTGACCACTGGGGCACGCTGCTTCATTTATTATATTAATATAAATGATCTATATTATATAAAAAACAAAACTATTACAAAAAAATAATAAAAACGCGCGCTTGGTTTGAATGGCCCAATGATGGGACGCCACGCATCATCCCTAACCTCTCGTCTGTGGCTAAAAGGTAACAAACTTATACCAACAGACAGAAGTCCGTAGCTGTAAGCCAGTCCAACTCTAAAATCCTGTACAAGCCATAAAAATGATTTCCAAAGGCATAGTCATGTTCGTCTCAACCTCCCAGTCATAACCATACCCTTCATGGAGGTCAATTGTTCCTGAAATAAAAACGCCCAAAAACTCCAAGCAAAACCTAGCTATGGCGAATTTCAATACAGACCATATAAATGAAATTAAATGATGCAAATAGCTTGGAAATGTTCTTATGATTACAAATATGCCAATAGTTTTCTCAAATGATGCAAGAACAAGTCAAATCGATTTCAAGAACAAGGTTGTGTTTCGTGAGACTTACAATGCTTGTAGAGGCATGAAAATGCTTGCTTTTGATCCAGGTAGCTTGTGTGAATGCCCAGGAAGCGATTGGGATAAGTCTCGTGTCCTGAAACTGCCTCTAACTTGGACTTTGATCTCTCACTTTTTTGTGAATTTTTCAATTCTTGTTCTGCCTCTCTCCACAGTTTCCAACCCTTGTTTTCGTGTCTTTGCCTTCCTTATGTAATGCTCAGTGCATTAGGTCAACAAAATTGATCCAAATCTTCCCTTATCAATGCTTGCAAATTTGATTTTATCTCCCTTTACAAATTTGCCAATTTTGCCTAATTCCAATCTTTTTGCACATGATTTGGTTTGATTCGAATTTGATGATGATAATGATTGTAATCAAAGCTTGAAATAGCCAAAAGATCTTGTGTTATCAAAGTGTTGGATTTTATATGATTTTATTTGATTTAAAATGAATAAATTCAATTAAAAATCAAATTAAATAATAAAAATTAAATATGGGCTCATGGCTGAATCTAGGACACGTTGGCAAATATGCAAGCTCAAATCAAGTGGAAAGGAATGGACCCATTTGACAAAATTTGAAGTTTTGGGGATAGTTGACTTTTGGCAATTTTGCAAAAAATTCCAACTTCAACAATGCATAACTTCTTCAATTTTGAACTTTTGGAAGTGTTCTTGGACCTTTTAGAAAGCTTGAGATGTCCTCTAACCAACCCTTTTGGTATCATCTCATTTTGATATTCTCTGCTAAAGTTATAAGCTTTGGCAAAAAAGGTGTTTTTGTTGACTTTCAAAAATGACCTATAATGTCCAAATTCATAACTTCTTGTGAGTGGAGTTTTTGATATTGGGGTATGAAGATGGATTGTAGGGAATTGCATCCTATTCAAAATCAGCTTTGGATGGGTTATTTATCATAAAGTATGAGAAAGTTATGCTTGGTCAAAGTTGAGTTGACTTTTCCTACAAAACCCTAATTTAGCAACTTTTTAGTCTTGATGAATTTTGGGGAATCCTTTATGAATCATGATCAACCCTTGATCAAATGATGAAATATCCTTCAAAAATGATAATGTTGGCCAAAAATCTTGAAGTTTAACTTTTTGTAGGTCACAGTTGACCTTTGCCCTAGCACAGTCGATTTTTAGACCCTTTGAGCAATTGACTGAGCAAACTTCCTCTGCAAGGCTTTAAATTTGACATGGATGACTTTGAGAGTATATAAGGACACTGGTGAGCGCTTTAGGTCATTTAGACTCAAGGATCTTGATGCAACACAAAACCCTAATTTGGAGTTGACAGCCTTAGGAGATAGCTTGCTTGTCCAACCCTTGAGCAAACTTGAGCAACTTGGAGATTTTTCTTGCAATGTTTTGGGAAATATGGGAGGGAAAATTTTGGGGTACAACAACTGCCCCTATTCAATCTTCTTAAACTTGAGGATGCAGATTGGCTTTTAAGCCTTTCGTGATCCGAAGGTGGAAGATGATTGAACACTAGAGTGCCTAGAAATTTGCACTCGCATGAAGTGGTGTCAGCCTTGTGACGTCGGGAATGGGCTTACAGATGCCATTTGGAGATTGCTGGCGGGAGGATGGGCTTAAAGATGCCATCTGCAGGAGTGTCGGTCACATAAGAGATTCCTTAGCAAGAGCTTGTATACCTGTTGTTGAAGAAGATTCCGCTGGGGAAGTCTAACTTTTGTTGAGATTTAGGAACTTGCCTGTACTTCAACTGAGAGAACATCTCTACTGAGTTTTAAGAACTTGTCCTTAATTCAACTGGGGGGAAACATCTTCATCGAGATTTAAGAACTCGCTGGTAATTCAACTGAGAAAACTCTGCTGAGATTTAGGAACTGTCTGTAATTCAACGGAGGAACTTTGTCGAGATTTAGAATCTTATCTGTAATTCAACTGAGGATAATTCGGTTGAGATTTAAGAAATGATCAGTACTTAGACAGAGGGAAACATCTTCATCGAGATTTAGGACTTGTCTGTAATTTAACGGAGGATAATTCTGTTGAGATTTAAGAACTGTCAGTAATTCGACGGAGGAACTTGTCGAGATTTAGAACCTTATCTGTAATTCAACTGTGGATAATTCGGTTGAGATTTAAGAACCGGTCAGTACTTTGACTGAGGAAAACATCTTCATCGAGATTTAGGACTTGTGTGTAATTCAACGGAGGATAACTCTGTTGAGATTTAAGAACTGTCAGTAATTCGACGGAGGAACTTGTCGAGATTTAGATTCTTATCTATAATTCAATTGAGGATAATTCGGTTGAGATTTAAGAACTGGTCAGTACTTCGATTGAGGGAAACATCTTCATCGAGATTTAGGACTTGTCTGTAATTCAACGGAGGATAATTCTGTTGAGATTTAAGAACTGTCAGTAATTCGATGGAGGAACTTGTCGAGATTTAGAACCTTATCTGTAATACAACTGAGGATAATTCGGTTGAGATTTAAGAACTGGTCAGTACTTCGACTGAGGGAAACATCTTCATCGAGATTTAGGACTTGTCTGTAATTCAACGGAGGATAATTCTGTTGAGATTTAAGAAATGTCAGTAATTCGACGGAGGAAACTTTGCCGAGATTTAGAACCTTATCTGTAATTCAACTGAGGATAATTCAGTTGAGATTTAAGAACTGGTCAGTACTTCGACTTGGGTAAAAGCTTCATAGCTGAGAACTTAACTGCATCCTTCCTGAAAGGTAAAGGTCAGTCGTATGCAATGCATGATATATATCAAGCAATGATGTTCTCAAAGTAAATGAGATTGTGTTGTATGATGCGTATATGCATGTATCATGATGTATGGAAATGTAATGTTTTAACTGGGGAAAATAAATCCCGTATAACTGCTGGAGAAAGGAGTTGAATTCTTCGTCTCCGCTGGGGATGACGAACGAAGATGATTGCGAGAATAAACCTGCAGGAGAGGATAACTCCGTTGGGGAATAAACTGATGAGGAGATTACTCTGTGGGGAAAAGATGCTCTGCTGAGGATTCCACCGATAAATTCCGCTGGGGATGAATTACCGTTGCTGGTGATACTGAATCCTGTTGGGGATTGAGTTTCTGTTTGTGAAAGGAAAGAACTCCGCTGGGGATGATCTTTCAGTTGCGACTTCACTGGGGATAATCCTTTAGACTCTTATGGGGATAATCCTTTGAGCTCTACTGGGGACAATCTTCCAAAGTCTACTGGGGATGGTTCTCCAAACTCCACTGGGGAAGCTTTTTTAGACTGCGCTGGGAAAAATTTTGAACTCCACTAGGGATACTTTGTATTCTGTCGGTGAATATTCTTATACTCCGCTGGGGAATATTAAGACCTTTCAATGCCGATGGTGAATAAACTCTGCTTGGGAAGGATATTACCGATTCATTCACAGTTGCAAGTCTCAGCTGGGGAGAGCTATCATTACTGTCTTTTTCTTACCCTGCGAGGAGTGAAAGCATTTCAGCCACATTTTTCAGCTGAATCTACCTTTGTATCTGGTGGATAAAGCAACTGTACAGTTTGGACACTTTTTATTTGCCCATGTTTCTGATATTACCAGTAATCGTCTTTTGTTTCGCATGTAAATATTTACGAGCAACAATTAATGTCAAATGCATATATCAAAAATGAACATTAGACGTTCTTTGCAAAACAAAACAAAAAAAGAAAAACAGTTTGAAATTTCTCTGAAAATGAATTGTATTGATTTTGAAGTTTGGCCTGTAAATAGGCGTTTTTGTACAAGAGGCTGACGTTCTAGTAAGAGAACGCCGCTGAACCGATATTTTATACATTTTGTGTAAAAGAAAACAAAACAGCTATGTGAATAATCCCACTAGGTTCCAACTTTGCTATTGCCTTTATGTCCTCGAGCATCTCATCACTTTTCTACTTGGTTGAAGGTAGATCAGATTGATTAGTGCCTTCCGAGCTTGATAGTTGATACCGAAGTCTGGTCACAAGGTGATTCACTGAGACATAGTGTTACGCTTTGATCCCTAACTTTTTCCTGGACCGCCCTTTCGGGTTTTCAGTCCACCGGATACCCTTTTTTGCCCAAGCCGCCTTTTCAGGTTTTCGACTTGGCGGGTGTACAAATTTTTTTATTTTCATCCCTTATTTTTGCCCGAACCCTTTTGGTTCGCCGGGAAGCCCTTATTTTTGCCTAGGCCAGTCGACCTAGCGGGTCTTTGATTATGCGTAGTATTTTTTCACTATGTCTACATTAACGGGGTGAGGAAGGTCTTCACCATCCATGGTGGTTAGATACATATCTCCTCCTGAGAAAATGTTCTTAACCACAAATGGCCCTTCGTAAGTAGGGGTCCATTTGCCCCTGGGATCACCTTGTGGCAGTATGATGCGCTTGATAACCAGGTCCCCAACTTGATACTCATGTCGTCTAACTTTCTTGTTAAATGCCTTGATAATTCACTTTTCATACGTTTGACAATGACAAATAGCAGTAAGTTTCTTTTCGTCGATTAAGTTCAGCTGATCAAGTTGGGTCTGAATCCAGTCATCTTCGCTCAAACCTGTATCCTTCATAATTCGAAGAGAGGGTATCTGAACTTCAATGGGCAAGATTGCCTCCATGCCATATACCAAGGAATAAGGTGTCGCCCCTGTTGACGTCCGCACTGAGGTACGGTACCCATGAAGAGCAAACGGTAGCATCTCGTGCCAATCTTTGTATGTCACTGTCATCTTCTGCACAATCTTCTTAATGTTCTTATTAGTCGCTTCAACAGCCCCATTCATCTTCGGCCGGTAGGGAGAAGAGTTGTGATGTTGTATCTTGAACTACTTACAGAGCTCAGTGATCATCTTATTGTTTATATTTGTACCATTGTCCGTAATGATCCTCTTTGGTATACCATATCGACAGATCAGATTGTGTCGAATAAACCGTGCCACAACATTCTTGGTCACAGTAGCAAAGGATGCTGCTTCAACCCACTTCGTAAAGTAATCAATTGATACCAAGATAAAACGATGCTCGTTGAATGTTGTAGGTCTGATCTCACCGATCATGTCAATGCCCCACATTACAAAAGGCCATGAAGCTGTCAAGACGTTCAGAGGTACTGGAGGTATGTGCACCTTATCAGCATAGACTTGGCACTTGTGATAGGTCCGAGAATGCTGATAACAATCGGCTTCCATTGTGGACCAATAATATCCTGCCCGAAGGATTTTCTTTGCCATGGTGTGTCCACTGGAATGAGTTCCGAAAGTACCTTCATATAAATCTGCCATGATCCTTTCTGCCTCGTTCTTATCCACACATCGTAGTAAGGTTGAATCATGGTTACACTTGTAAAGGATACCATTACTGATGAAGAACTTCGCCGCGAACCTCCTCAGAAACCTCTTTTCATTAACAGATGCACCCTCGGGGTACTCTTGAGCTTCAAGATACCTCTTCACCTCATGAAACCAGGGTTTATCTGCTACCTCTTCCGTCTCAATATCGCAGCAATGTGCAGGTTCGTCCAAACATTCAATGATAATCCGGGGAGCTTCGTTGTCCCAATTGACTTTGAACATAGAAGACATCGTAGCCAGCGCATCCTCCAACTGATTCTCCTCTCTAGGGAAGTGTTTAAAGGTTATCTCTTTGAAGTGCGGAAGCAATGTCAATACATATTCCTTGTAAGGAATAAGATTTGGGTGTTTCATATCCCACTCACCTTTGATCTGACTGATCACGAGAGCGGAATCTCCGAACACACTCAAGTACTTAATCCTTAGGTCAATTGATGCTCGAAGACCCATGATGCATGCTTCATACTCCGCCATATTGTTAGTGTAGTTGAAACATAGTCGGGAGGTAAATGGAGTATGAGAGCCTTTAGGAGACATGATCACGGCGCCAATGCCATTACCCAGAGAGTTTGAAGCTCCATCAAAGTACATAGACCATCGGGATCCCTCTTCAGGTCCTTCATCCGGTCCAGGCGTCTCACAGTCAGTTACCAACATGATGTTATCATCTGGGAATTCAAAGTTCATAGACTGGTAATCGTCCACTACCTGATGTGCCAAATGATCTGCCAACATACTTCCCTTGATTGCATTTTGGGTCGTGTATTGGATGTCATACTCAGTCAATATCATCTGCCAACTTTCTATTCTTCCGGATAATGCAGGCTTCTCGAAGATATACTTGATTGGATCCATCTTTGATATCAATAGAGTAGTGTGAGTCAGCATATACTGTCTCAGCCGGCGAGCAGCCCATGCCAAAACGCAACAAGTTTTCTCAAGCAACGAGTATCGGGTCTCGCAGTCGATAAACGTTTTGCTAAGGTAATAAATAGCATGCTCTTTTCAGCCAGACTCGTCATGCTGACCCAACACACACCCCCATTGAGTTGTCGAGTACTGTCAAGTATAAGATCAAAGGTCTCCCTTCAACTGGAGGCATCAAAATAGGTGGCTCTTGGAGATATTATTTGATCCTTTCGAAAGCAGCCTTACATTCATCGTTCCATCTTACCACTTGATCTTTCTTCAGTAGCTTGAAGATTGGTTCACAAGTATCAGTCAGGTGTGAGATGAACCGGGAAATATAGTTTAAACGTACCAGAAAGCCCCTTGTTGTACCCCAAAATTTGCCCTCTCATGCTTTAGGAAATCATCCTGGATTCTCAGAGTCTCTCTGAAACAAATCCAAGTCCTGAATTATCATTTCTTCCCAAGCAAACCATTTACAAGAGCAAAATGATCACACAAGCTCTAAAGGCAACGCTTTTACCTTGAAAAATTAAAATTCTAAACATTTGGAATTTTTCTCTAAAAATTGGTGTTTAAGAAGAAAATAACACTTCAGAACTTCTGGACCAACCTCCAGACAGAAGCGGTCAGAAGTTGCAAGCTTGGCTCAACGCAGTCAGAAGTTGGCTCTTCAGCAGCTAAATTAACTCAGTTAGAGGTTGCAAACATGGTTCAACACGTAAGCCTCAAACAGAACATGGCTCTTTCAGCAGTTACGCAAGTTCAGCCAGAGTTTGCTAGAGGAATGCAAAGGAAGCAAAGAAGTCTGAGGGCTCCTTCAGAACATGCTGGAATCAGAAGAGGAAAGGGTCAGAAGAGTGGGTGTTACACTGACATAGAATCTCTAAGTCCAGGATTTCCAGAAGCAAATCCAAGGAACTTGTTAGAAAGTCAGGAGAATCCCCAGAATTTGCTGAGACAGCAAGAGGCCAAGATCAGAGCTTGGTTCACGTTGTTTTTGGTAAAACAGAACTGCTGGTTCAGGTTTTCTCCTATTACAAGAATTTTGGTGTTGATAAGTCTCATCACCATTTAATGCTCATTAATGCTCCCAACCACTCCTGAACATTCATCCAAGAGGTCTCTTCACGTGTGGCTTGGTAAACACCTTTCTGCAGGCTTAGGCATGGGTCTACGCGCAACCTTCCACCTATAGAGGTCACTTCTCCTCAATCCTTGCCTGCTGTTCTAGCCTAGGCTGAAAAGCTGTGCATTATCACAACTTTCCATGAACTTCTTTAAAAAAAAACAATTTAAACTCTATTGGGGCCTTTAACGTTCAAGAATCCACAAGAGCTTTGCCTATAAATAGAGCACCATTGACCACTAAGAAGAAGTCCAGAAAAAACCAGAAAAATTGCTAGAAGAGAAACATAAATTTTTAGCAAGAAAATACTTTGAAACTCTGTCAAAAAAATCTTGGTATCTCAAGAGCCTCAAACATAACTTTGAATCTCCTGTCTCAAAACCTCATTTGTACCCAGATTGCTTCTTGACTAAAGAAATACGCCCCTACAGCTTCTGACCACATATACACTCCATCCACCCCTTCAAAAAAGAACCTGTCCAGAACACCATCAGAGCTAAAAGCTAGCTCTCACTCACAAACTTTTCCAACAGCCAGGTAAGCACCTACTGACCTTCATCACGCTGCTAAGCATCATCAGCTTTGCATGATCAAATAAACATAATGTAAATATCATGTTGCTGCTGTTTGCGTTCTGAGGATTTTCATACCTCAAAATGTTTGAGTAGGAAGTAAATCAGCGTAGAACCTGCCTGTGACCTTGTTGGTTCTGTCTCCTAAAACACTTTGACAGTTGCTGAAGCTGTCCCAAACATGTTTTCTGTTTTGTGGAACAATAAGAAAACTGCAGATGTTCTGACTAGCACAGGGAGAAGCCAAGTGCTGACTTTGACGTTAGCACATCTGAAGTCTGTTCTGGTATCAATAATATCAGAACTTCTGAAGATTATTGTATCTCCAGCAGGATCAGAACTTCTGATATCCCCACTAACAAATTTTTTTCTTTCAGCGCATGGGGGTCAGAACTTCTGATCTTCCCACTAACAGGTTTCTGTTTTGCAGGTGCCAGAGTCAGAAGTTCTGACTCATACAGTTTAACCAAGAGGTTGATAGTCTGGCAGCAGGCCTGAGTCAGAACTTCTGATGGCCTCTCAGCAGCGCGCTGGCTCTCTCTCTCTTTCTCTCTATCTTGCCTTTGTTATTTTCTTTTCTTATCTATTTTGAAACACCCCATGTACAAATATGTATCCCCACCCCCTAATTGCTGTAATAGCGTAGGACTTTATATTTCTGCTTTTTATTGCTTTCAAATATAAATGCTAGTAATTAGGATGTGTATGGCAAGATAAAATCAATGAAATAGAAAATCCTAATTCAAAGATAAACTCTTATATGCAACAAAACACACTTGCACACTTACACCCCTAGGGTTACATCCACTTGTTGCCTTCAAAAATGGGCCATGTTTGCATGTCAGGTATTTTGGCAAAACAAAAACAAACAAAATGATCATAGCCCCTCGATGACGTTATCTTGTTGCCTAAACGAAATGACCATAGTCCCTCAAGAAAATTGCCAAAATACTTGACACTATTGCTATCATGGTCTATACGATGACCCGCGCCTGTCCCGTTTACATCCTAACACAAGGTTGTTCACCAAATACAATGGTGAAGTAACACTATTAAAAGGGTTAAAAACATAAGGAAAGATCTTTGAGTAAAATAGGGTAGACAACTCTTAGTTACTTGATCAAAAATCTTGCAAAACATCCTTGCCATTTTTCAAAACACACATCACAACACAATTTCAAAACAACTTTCAAAAACATTGAAAAATTTTCAAAAGACAATACACCTTTGTATACATTCAAACAGGAATCATTACAAAGGTTGCCACAAATGGCCTCTTTTCAAAATATCTTTCAAAACCACACACAAAGCACCATTTCAAACAATTGAAAATGCAAAGCAAGTGATCTAAGCAAGTAACTAAGAGCCCATGGATAACCATGGATAGAAAGGGTGCTAATACCTTCCCTTTCTATAACCTACTCCCCGAACCCAAGAAAACATCTCAAAGGTCTTTCCTGTGCTTTTTGACCTTTCCTTAGGATAAAATAAAAAGTCGGTGGCGACTCTTGCTAAACTGAAACATTTGCGAACACAAACACAAAATCCCAAGTCAGTTCTCCCACCGTATCACAGAACTGGCGACTCTGCTGGGGAAAACTTTAAAAGTGGAGTAACCTTAGGGCTTAGATCACCTTTTGCATGACTAATTGTTTGCTTTGATTGCTTTACATTTTGGTTCTCTTGTTTGGGCTTGAAATCCTACACCCGGATTTGGGAAACATTCATAGATAGCAATCTGTTGTGGAAACTGTGCGGGGTATACCGACACGGTTGAAGCAATAACTATATTAGTGCAACATATTTGTGAGTACCGGTAACCCTTGAGTTCAATCAAGGAGAGTACGGGGCCGCTGAGTGATGTCACTAAGCACTAATGACCTAGAACCTTACTTGACCATCTTGGCCTTTTATTAGGGGTAGTGAGATGACCGGCTTTGGTGCAGTCCAAAGTTGGTAGATACTCGATACTACACTCATTGAGGGTTGTTTTCTTGGAATATTTTGGTCGCTAGTTAAGTGGCTAAACCAAAAAAATGAACATAGAAAACAATCCAATGATATTGAGCTCCTTAGAACCCGGTTACTATTTAGGACAGGTTTTAAGCCAACTACACTCAAGAGGGTACTTACCTATGAAACCTCATGCAAGCCTGAAACTAGGGTTTTGTGTGACTTGATTGTACATGTGTTTGTGCATACATCATGAACATCATAAAGCATCATATGCATCCACTAACCATTTCAAGGGTTTGGATCTTCATCTTTGTTCTTGTTTTGTAGGTCATGGAATTTCTTCGCAGGAAAACTATCCAAGTCAACCTTGTGAGAATCCCTCCTCAACTCAAGGAGCTTACATCCAGAATTCCAGAAAGTTCTCTCTTCAGTGAAAGACATGGTAGACTTCTCAACCTAGTCAACACCAGCATTGAAGAAGACATGGTGAAAGTGTTGTTCCAATTCTTTGACCCCCTTCACCACTGTTTCACATTCCCCGACTACCAATTGGTGCCTACTTTGGAGGAATTTTCTCAACTCCTGAGAATTCCTATTCTTAATCAACTACCCTACAACGGTACGTGTAAGTGTTTAGTTATTGGCATGTATTTTTGGTAAAACCAGGTGTGTGAATGTCATGACTGATGTCATAACATTATGGTTTATTAGGTACTTTATGCAGAAAAATTATGGCATACAGTAGCTACTGTGTATGAGTGTGTATCTGAGCATTTTGCAAAAGATCACATTTATTGCCTTCTACCAAAATCAGTAAACAGGAATTCTGATGTCATAACAAATGTTAAGACATCCTGTACTGATCTAACAGTAGTGCAGTTTGGTTAATTCTGAGATTTTTCAGGAAGTTGGCTCATTCCTTCCAGAACAGAATCTCCCGTTGTCTTTGGGTTAACCTAGCTCAACCCTAAACTGGTTGATAAAGTCTTGTGACCAAGTCTTATGGTTAAACCTAATTAACCCTAGCTTTTTGTGGAAACCCTAACTGAAGAAACAACTGCTATATATTCAACATGATTGCTGTTTGGAAGATATCTCTTTGGACTGAAGATCAATTAGAAACTGTATAGTTTTAACTACTGTAATCTAAGCAATTATCATTGTGATAAGTGACTTGGAATAGGTTTTGTTTGTAAGGGTTTTTGTACCACTCAAAGCTTTGAAGCAAGAGTGTTTTGTGTCTCTTGACTAAAGCTTTGAAGCAAAGTCAAGTTAGGTTTATGTATCACTCAAAGCTGTGAAGCAAGAGTGTTTGTGTTACTTGATTAAAAAGCTGTGAAGCATAATCAAGTGTATGTTCTGAAGAGTGTCTTCATTAATTCATTAGTCAATTGTTTTAAGTATCACTGCTGTGATTGAGGGGGAGTGAGTAGGAACTCAGGTTTAAGTAGAACTTAGATTGAAGTTGCATTGGGTAAGTGAAGGAGATAAACTGGTTGGTTTATTCCTGAATTAATATCTCTTATAGTGGATTTCCTCCCTGGCTTGGTAGCCCCCAGAGTAGGTGTTGTTTCACACTGAACTGGGTAAACAATTGACTGTGTTCTTTACTGTTTTTATTTACTGTCTTATAGAAAGTCAGATACGGTGTCATAACATTCACTGTGACACTGAGTATCTGCTGCCAGAATTTTCAATTGGCATCAGAGCAGGCACCCTGCCTGTATTACTGGGTGAGATCTAGGGATATCACTTTCTGGAACTATGGACAAAGAAGGAGTTTTTGGAAATAGACCACCCATTCTGGATGGAACAAATTATGACTACTGGAAACCTCGTATGATTGCCTTCTTAAAATCTCTGGACAAAAAGGCTTGGAGAGCTGCTGACAAAGGATGGAACCATCCCACCATAACTGAGAAAGATGGGACAATCAGTATAAAGCCTGAGGAAGAATGGAGCAAAGAAGAAGATGAGTTAGCCCTGGGAAATTCCAAAGCTTTAAATGCCTTGTTCAATGGAATTGATAGAAACATTTTCAGACTAGTACATCAATGTGAACTGGCCAAGGAAGTGTGGGACACTCTCAAAACTACCCATGAAGGCACATCCAAAGTAAAAATGTCAAGGCTTCAGATGCTGACTACAAAGTTTGAGAACCTAAGGATGAAGGAAGATGAAACCATTCATGAGTTTCACATGAACATCTTGGAGATTGCCAACACCTCAGGAGCATTGGGTGAAAAGATGTCTGAAGAAAAACTGGTGAGAAAGATTCTCAGATCCCTGCCTAAAAGATTTGCAATGAAGGTAACTGCTATAGAGGAAGCCCAGGACATCAGCAACTTAAAAGTGGATGAACTCATTGGGTCTCTTCAGACTTTTGAGATGAGGATCAGTGACAATGTTGACAAGAAAAACAAGAGCATAGCACTTGTATCCAACACTGAAGATGAAAACAAGGAGGATGAAGAAGAAAATATTTCAGAAGCTATTGCCATGCTTGGAAGACAATTCAACAAACTCATCAAGAGAATGGATCCAAAGTCAAGGTTAAATGTTGATAACATTCCCTCTGACATTAACAGATCTTATGACTCCAGCAGAAGACCAAGGTCTGAAGAGAAGGGAAATCAAGGCAGAGGAATTCAATGCCATGGTTGTGAAGGATATGGGCATATTCGAGCTGAATACCTTACCTTTCTTAAGAAACAAAAGAAAGGAATGACTGTTACCTGGTCTGACTGTGATTCAGAAAGTAATTCTGAAGAAGAATCTGCCAAACTAGTTACTGCTCTAACTGGTGTTTGTACCTCTGAAAGTGACACCAGTGATGAGGAAGTGACATTTGAAGAACTGGCTGATACTTACAAGAAATTGTGTATCAGAAGTGCTGAAGTCTGTGTGCAAAATGAGAGACAAACAAAGCTCATCATAAAGTTGGAGGCTGAAAAAAGGGCAGACCTTGAAACTATAAGTCATCTAGAAGGGGAAGTTCAATTGCTAAACTCACAACTGAACCAGATGACCAAATCTGTCAAGATGCTGACAAATGGAACTGACAAATTGGAAGAAATCCTTCAGGTTGGACAAAATGTGGGAAACAAGTCTGGACTAGGATTTATGGAAGCAAAGAAATCTGGTGCAGACAAGAAGATCAGGTCTGATAAACAAATGTCAAAGCAGATGTCACAACATAACACTCAACATCGGGAACATAGAAATATGAAGAAAAAGTACCAAAGATGGAGATGTCACCATTGTGGGAGGTTTGGTCACATAAAGCCTTTCTGATTCAGATTGTATGGATACCCTAATCAGAACCCAGGTGTCAAACCTAAGGCTAACAGGGTACCACATACTCCTTAATGGAAGAAAAAGGCTACTGCCCTGATAGTCCACACTTCCCTGAGAGTCTCTGCAAAGGAAGACTGGTACTTTGACAGTGGGTGTTCTAAGCACATGACTGGAATCAAGAACATTCTCAATCATGTTAAACCTCACACCACTAGTTATGTGACCTTTGGAGATGGTGCTAAAGGTGAAATCAAAGGAGTTGGTAATTTGGACTGCCCTGGAGTTCCAAATCTGAATGAAGTACTATTGGTAAAAGGCCTGACTGCTAATCTCATTAGTATTAGTCAATTATGTGATCTAGGATTCAAGGTCAACTTCTCAAAATCTGAATGTCTTGTAATTAATGAAAAACAAGAAGTTGTAATGAAAGGAGTCAGATCTAAAGACAACTGTTACTTGTGGCAGCCTGAGAATACTAATAACTCCACTGTGTGTTCTATTGCCAAAGAAGAAAAAGAGGTGAAACTGTGGCACCAAAAACTTGGCCATCTTCATCTAAGAGGAATGAAAAGGATTATCTCCATGGAAGCAGTCAGAGGGATTCCAAGACTGCAAATTGATAAAGGGAGAGTTTGTGGTGAATATCAGGTGGAAAGTCTTGGTGAAAAGAGATATGCCTATGTTGTGGTGAATAACTTTGAAGTTTTTAAAGAACTGTGCAAAAGAACTCAAAAAGAAGGGTGTATTGTCAGAATCAGAAGTGATCATGACAAGGAATTTGGAAACAACAAGTTTAATAAGTTCTGTTTCTCAGAAGGAATTAGTCATGAATTCTCTTCTCCTATAACTCCTCAACAAAATGGAGTTGACAAAAGGAAAAATAGGATCATACAGGAATCTGCCAGAGCTATGATTCATGTCAAAAGAATTCCTTTTCAACCTTGTGCTGAAATAGTTGCAGCTGGTAGTAGCTGTTCTCAAATTATCTGGACAAAACAGATGCTCACTGAGTATAATGTCTCACAAGATGTTGTGACATTGTACTGTGACAATCTGAGTACAATCAATATTTCCAAGAACCCTATTCAACATAGCAGGACCAAGCACATTGACCTTAAAAATTACTTTATCAGAGACCTTGTAGAGGAGAAGACAATTAAACTGGAACATGTTGCCATTAAGCTACAACTGGCTGACATTTTTACCAAGGCTCTTGATGCAAATCAATTTGAAAACTTGAGGGGCAAGTTGGGTATTTGCCAACATGAGAAATTATAGCAATTAATTTTGCTCAAAACAAGGGTTGAAGGAGTTATTTTTGTTAAGTCTATTTTAAGTGGGTTAATCATATATTTCCCCAATTCTTTCAAAATTATTAAGAAGTTGAATAGCCACACATTTGCCTCCTTCCACTATCGACTTTGCAACATCTCTTTTTCTCTCAATCAAAGTTTTCTCCCTATTTGCTACTGGTTTTCCAAGTCAATCAAAATGTCTCAAACTTCATCCTCATCCAAGACAACCGTTTCATCTTCATCATCTGATCAAGATTCTCGAGCAATCACCTCATGCATGGATTCTGAAGTCCTGGAGATTACTCCTCTCAGAGAAATAGCAACTAAACCTTCCAAGGTAAAAAAGCTGAGAACAAGGCATGCAGGAAGGTCTCAGGCTACGTCATCCGGTAATCCCTCTCAACCTTCATCTTCTGTACCTAATAGGGAAGGATCAGCTTATGTACATCAAGCAATAGCTAGGCTTGTTACAAGAATCCTGAGTGAGAACCACTCTGTACCGGGGATTTCTGTTCCATTAAATCAAGAATCAGCAAGCCCAAATGTTGAAGCAAATCCAGATGTCTCTGAGAATGTTGAGACACCAAATGACAACATTCAAAAACCATCTGAAAACCTGGATGATATTCAGAACCCTTCAGAGAAGAATGTTGAACCACCTGTTATTGATGTGGATGAGGAATACTCAGACAATGACCTGATTGCAAATATCAACCCTAACATAGCTAGGAGAATGATGAACAGGAAGGGTAATCAAGATGCTACAAAAGGTCTGAACAAAGAGAAACCTGCTGATAAGAAAACCAGGTCTGAAGGGAAGACTGGTACTGTGAAGACTGGACTGTCCAAAGGGAAGGTGAAAGCCCAAGTGCATGCTGGGAGTCTCTTAAAACCTGCAAGGCAACCAATAACAAAGAAGAGAAAAGAACCTGAGCCTACTGATTCTGATGAGGAGTAAGATTTTAAAATTGATACTGAAGACATTCCCCTCAGAAGGAAACTCCCTTCCAGCAAAATGGCTAGAGTTCCTGAAGTCCCCACTGACAAAATTTCATTTCACCACCCTGAAAATGACAACAGATGGAAGTATGTTTGCTTGAAGAGAATAGCCTTGGAAAGAGAACTAAACAATTGTGCCATGGATTGCAAGGAAATCATGGACCTGATAAAAGCTGCTGGACTAATGAAGACTGTGGTAAAATTTACCAAATGCTATGAAAATCTGGTCAAGGAATTCATAGTGAATTTGTCTGATGAATGTGCTGATGGAAGGTCAGCTGACTTTGAATGTGTATATGTGAGAGGAAGAAGGCTTAATTTCTCTCCATCTGAAATTAACAAATTTCTTGGAAAATCAAATGAGGCCTGCCCTGAACTGGAAGCTAATGACAATGAAGTTTGCCAAACCATCACAGCAAGACAAGTCAAGTGCTGGCCCTCAAAAGGCAAGCTAAATGCTAGCAAGCTAAGCATAAAATTTGCCATCCTGCACAAGATTGGTGCAGCCAACTGGGTCCCTACAAACCATAAATCAACCATCTCTACAGGATTGGGGAGATTCATTTATGCTTTTGGTACCAGAACTGAATTTGACTATGGCAGGTACATTTTTGATCAAACCTTAAAACATGCTGGTAGCTATGCTGTTAAAGGCCCAATTGCCTTTCCCTCCCTCCTATGTGGAATCATTCTTGCTCAGTACCCTGATATCCTGGTGGAAAGAGACACTTCTTTCAAAAGAGCTCCTGCTCTTGGGTTACACTACAAGCTGTTTCAGGGATCTCATGTTCCTGACATTGTCATAACATCAACTGAGACATCATCTGCAAAATCTCAGTCTAAGACATCTGATGTTATAGCTGTATTGAACGAGACCTGCAAAGAGCTGGAGACCAGGAAAAAGACTCTAGAAAACCTAATTGCCAAATTAGAACAGGAGGAGATTGAAGGAAACAGAAGGGAAGAGGGTGCTGCTGAAGATCAGCTCAATGCTGGAGAAAGTAGCTCCTCTGAAGGTGACAGTGCTTAAAGTCTGGTGGAATTGTCAAGCCTGATGCTGATGTTGTTGATGCAATTGTCTTCAGATTTTATTTGTTGTTTTTATTACCTATTTTGGATAACTGTATAACATTTAAGTACATGTTTCTTTGGCCCATTTGTGGCTAAAGAGGGGGAGATAATTTCTGTGTTAATCACTTGGTAGACCTCATATTTTTTCTGCAGTCATATTCATTCTGCTGCTCTATATTCTCTGATTGCTTAGGGGCTTTAGCCAAAAATCTGCCAAAGGGGGAGTTTGTAAGTGTTTAGTTATTGGTATGTATTTTTGGTAAAACCAGGTGTGTGAATGTCATGACTGATGTCATAACATTCTGGTTTATTAGGTACTTTATGCAGAAAAATTATGGCATACAGTAGCTACTGTGTATGAGTGTGTATCTGAGCATTTTGCAAAAGATCACATTTATTGCCTTCTACCAAAATCAGTAAACAGGAATTCTGATGTCATAACAAATGTTAAGACATCCTGTACTGATCTAACAGTAGTGCAGTTTGGTTAATTCTGAGATTTTTCAGGAAGTTGGCTCATTCCTTCCAGAACAGAATCTCCCGTTGTCTTTGGGTTAACCTAGCTCAACCCTAAACTGGTTGATAAAGTCTTGTGACCAAGTCTTATGGTTAAACCTAATTAACCCTAGCTTTTTGTGGAAACCCTAACTGAAGAAACAACTGCTATATATTCAACATGATTGTTGTTTGGAAGATATCTCTTTGGACTGAAGATCAATTAGAAACTGTATAGTTTTAACTGCTGTAATCCAAGCAATTATCATTGTGATAAGTGACTTGGAATAGGTTTTGTTTGTAAGGGTTTTTATACCACTCAAAGTTTTGAAGCAAGAGTGTTTTGTGTCTCTTGACTAAAGCTTTGAAGCAAAGTCAAGTTAGGTTTATGTATCACTCAAAGCTGTGAAGCAAGAGTGTTTGTGTTACTTGATTAAAAAGCTGTGAAGCATAATCAAGTGTATGTTCTGAAGAGTGTCTTCATTAATTCATTAGTCAATTGTTTTAAGTATCACTGCTGTGATTGAGGGGGAGTGAGTAGGAACTCAGGTTTAAGTAGAACTTAGATTGAAGTTGCATTGGGTAGGTCTTAAGTGAAGGAGATAAACTGGTTGGTTTATTCCTGAATTAATATCTCTTATAGTGGATTTCCTCCCTGGCTTGGTAGCCCCCAGAGTAGGTGTTGTTTCACACTGAACTGGGTAAACAATTGACTGTGTTCTTTACTGTTTTTATTTACTGTCTTATAGAAAGTCAGATACGGTGTCATAACATTCACTGTGACATTGAGTATCTGCTGCCAGAATTTTCAGTACGGAAAAAGAACCAAAACCTGAAGATATTGCTCAAGCACTACACTTGCAATCATCTGACATCAAGGGGCATTGGGAAACTAGAAGTAGTGTCAAAGGCTTCTTGGCAAATTTCTTGTTTGAGAAGGCACAAGAGTGTTGGAATTCTTTGGATCTGCAAGCCTTTGAAGAAATTGTGGCACTCCTTATTTATGGGTTGTGTTGTACCCCAAAATTTGCCCTCCCATATTTCTCAAAATATTTCAAGAAAAATTCACAAGTCCAACCCGGCGCGTCATATTCAGGTATTCTTTCGCCAATATATCTCTGATAACGTATTCTCAAATTCAGGTTCGGCTCAAGAGTCAATTCTTTAAAGAAGGTATCAGAATGTGTGAGTTTTCTCGAAGAAATATGGTGAAAAAGTGTGCTGAAAGTGCAGTTTTTACGCGCTAAAAAATTCATAACTTGAAGATCGTGACTCGTTTTGAACCCGTTCCGGTGGCCAAAATTTAGTCTTGACATTATCTACGTTTTCATATCTCACGGCTGGAAGCCAATTTCGATCAGAAGGTCTTCAAAAATGTGGATTTATCAAGTATTTTCGCACAGAAAATTTGTGACAGAAGTTTATTTGCGTCATGTTCAGAAAATCATAACTTGGTCGATTTTCATCGTATCGAGCTGGTTCCGGCGCTAAAATTTCAAAAATTGAGTTGGCTACATTTTCACAGGAGGTATCGAGTTCGAACGATGTTCAAAAGATCTTCATTTTTTGCTCAGAGTGTGTGACACGCCGAAAATCCTGAATGCTGAATATTATTTCATCTGGGCCGAAACTTCGAAAATTCATAACTCGGTCAATTTTTATCGGATTGGACTCATATTTTTACACAAGGTCACTGACTCATAGATCTACAACTTTTCTTCAAAAGTCGAGACCAAATTATGCACCGATCAATACCAGTTTTTTATTGAAGAACGTGTCAGAGTCGACACTGGAGCCCAAAATAAGTTTGTCTGAGCTGAAACTTCAAAAATTCATAACTAATTCACCGTTTATCCGATTGAGCCGATTTTCGGACAGGAGTTAGTTATCGATGTCGGCTACATTTTGTTTTCACATTTCAACTTCAAAAATTGCACTTAAGTCCCCGCGATTTAGCCTGGAAAGTGACGAACTCAAGTGAACATTGGAGGCCTAATTGCACATTAAAAGCCCATTTTCTTTACCCTAATTTCCATTATATAATCACATTCTTTTCACACAAACCAGAGAGGAGGAAAAGAGAGAAAAAACCTTGCCACAACACTGTTAGAATATCAAATTCTTTCAAGAACCCTAAAACCTTGAAATCCTTATTACAAATCCCTCTCTCACTACAAACAAGCCATCACAGTTACAAACCAACACCTCATTACTTCTTCAGTAAGGATAAGGCTGACTTGATCTCCATGATCCAAAGGGCATAAAAGCATTCAGGTCACTAATTTTCCAGTAAGGGTAAGATTGATTTGATCTCCATGATCAAAAGGGTATAATCATATTATACATGCTATATTGTGCCTAAACATTAAATTTCTTCATATATTGGCTTTATTTGCATTTTATGATTTTATTTAATGTGTTCGTGAGATTCAACACTGCAGATTTAGACAGGATCCCATGCAGGTTCATTAAGGAACGTTGAGGCCAAAATCCAAATGGCCCAAAGCCAAAAGCCAAAAGCCAAAAGCCAAATGGCCAAAAGAACAACTTATGCATGACGAGACAGACATCCTGAGAAGATTAAGGAACGTTGAGGCCAGAACACAAATGACCAACAGGCAGAACACAAATGGCCATGAAACCCAATCCAATGGCCAAAGAATGCAGACCACGGTACTCAGGAGTCAATGAACACGCACGTGATGCCAGAAAGTCAAACAAGACTTTTTGTCTAATGGGCCAGATTTCTCACAAAAAACCTCCCTTTGGGTCTGAATACCCCCCATGGTTTGCACATTTTTATTTTTTTATTTGATTTTCCTTTTTATTCTTTTAATTGTTTTCAATTGTTTTCTTTAATTTCATAAGATAAAAAATCAGAAACTAAAATATATTTAATTATTATTATTTCACTATTAATTTATTTTGTAAATAAACTTTAATAATTAGTTTAGTAAATTAGGTTTTAAAACTTTAATCTTTTTCTCAATAAATTAAAATATGTAGAAATTAGGTTTTTTTTTAACTTTTTATCCCTTTTTTTAATAAATAACCTTCTCTCATTATTATTATTATTATTATCATTAAATATCTTTGTAAATAAATATGTAAATAATTAACTAGCATAAATTAGGTTTTAAACTTTAACCTTTTCTTTAATAATTAAAAATAATTTAGAACTAGGGTTTCCTTCTAATTTTAATTTTAATCTTTATTTTCATTAAATACCAAAAACTTAAAAAAAATTACTTTCCTTTTATTAAATAATTAATTGGACTTTAATTTAATTTAATTTCATGCAAAGGGTCAAAACCCTCGGACGTCCTAATTTTAATTCTTTTCACGCATTATTTCTTTCGATCATTATGTAACTGTTTCTCAGATGTAATAGTAATTAGGTTTATCTTTCCGTCTTTACTTTCCGCATCTTTATCAAAAACGGGTCTTTGTAATTTGGCGATGTATAGACCCGCGCCTTGTAATAGCGTAGGATTTATCTTTCCGCATTTAAATTTCTGCACTTTTAAATTCTAATTGCATGAAAGAATGTATGGCTAATTAAAAACAATGCGTAGCTCACCATGTCATGATCAAAGATAATTGCTAAACATGAAAACAACACACAAATTTACACACCACTCTTAGGGTACGCCTCACCTGTTGCCTTCGAAACGTGGTCGTCAAGTATAGGACGTTTTAGTGAGTCCTTATGTCCATAATCCAGTTGCCTCGAAATAGTTGCCTCGAATCAGTTGCCTCGAAATAGTTGCCTCGAAACGGTTGCCTCGGATTAAAAAAGGATCAAGGACATAAGGGTAGCTTCTAAGGTGTCCTACTATTGCTCTGGTGACCACACTGTCCCTAACAACTCGAATTGACCCGAACACCTCCAACGGTGGTGCTACCTACCTCTCAATGGTGGGATGGCACTACCTTAAGGACATTTGCACAGCCTAATTCCTTAGGGTAGGTGGATGACTCATAGATACTTGCTCTAATTCAAAACAAATCAAAAACTCTTTTCACACCGACACTTTCAAAAAGCTTTCAAAATAATTTTTCAAACACTCTTGAGGACTGATACAAGAGTCGATCTGAAACTTTCAAAGAAACTTTTTCAAACCCACTCACGATTGAAAAGCGAACAAACATTTTGAAAACACAATGAGCAAGTATCTAAGAGCCCATGGATAACCATGGATAGAAAGGGTGCTAACGCCTTCCCTTTCTATAAATCTACCTCCCGAACCGAGAAACTATCTCATAAGGAATTTTGCTGTGCTTTTGTCCTGTCCATGTTGGAGAAAATAAAAGACGGTGGCGACTCTTGCTTACCGCGACATTTCGCAAACCAGCATTAAACAGTCAGTTCTAGATCCACCGATCACAGAACTGGCGACTCTGCTGGGGAATCTTATAAAGTGAGGTGTACCTTAGGACTAAGATCACTTGTGTTTTCAATTGTCTGAATTTTTTGCTTTATTATTGTGGGCCTGTCTTGGGAGTTCTAATAGATCCTAACCCGAATCTGGGGATACCTTCTTAGAAAGTAGCAACAAGGCTGTGAGGGAACTGTGCGGGGTATACCGACATGGTTGAAGCAGTCTGCTACGTTGATGTGGCACTTTGGTGTGTACCGGTACCCTTGAGTTCAGTCAAGGAGAGTACGGGGCCTCCGCGTGGTGTCGTGAAGCATCAACTGATCTTAGGAACCTTAATTGAACCATCTTGGCCTCTTTAGGGTAGTGAGATAACTGACTTTGGTGCAGTCCGAGGTTGGTTGATACTCGATACTACACTCAATTGAGGGTTGTTTTCCTGGAATATTTCAGTCGCCAGTTCAGTGGCTAAATCGAAACGATGAACAATGAAAACAGTCCAGTGATATTGGGACCCTTAGAACCCGGTTACTTCTGATAGGACAGGTTGAGCCCACCAACTTCAAGAGGGTAATACCCAGACCCCATGCTGGCCTAAACTCTAAGGGTTATGGTGTGACTTGTGTGCTTTCATACTTGACTACTTGCATGCTTGTTATCTGACACTTGAGTTTCTTGCAGGTTTTGTTTATATTCCTTAATCTGGACTCATAACAGGGTTTACCTACATTACCCCATGCATGGCATAACATCATACCATTGCATGCATCTTGCATAAAGACTAACCCGTTTCAAGGATCTCAAGGGCTTGTGATGCAGGTCATGATGAACCAACTGTCCAGCAAGGGGCAAAGGGGATTTATTTTCCTCTAGCCAAGGTTGTCAGGGGCTATGACCCACTCGATATGGTGAGCCTTGACCCTTGAAAAAGGACTCTCCACAAACATGAAGTTCCTTCAATCAAGCTACAAAATTCAAACTCTAACGGTTTCTTGTTTACCCCGCGAGATCCTTGGAAACATTGCATGCATACATCCATATCATTGCATTACAGGTACCCCTTTTACAGGTTGCTTACCTTCTTCGCTGTTTATTTCAGCTCGCCATCATGAATCCTGAATCATCTACTGAGCAATCCATCAAGGCTCTCCAGGCTCAGAACGCCCAGTTCCAAGAGTTGATCATGAGTTTGGCCCGGGGGCAACAAGATCTGAAGACCCTACTTTTGAAAAAGAAGAAGAAGAGGACGGTGTTGTTCAACCCTAGACGCAAATCTGGGAATGGATCACAAAACGAGGTTGAGCTGACTACCCCATCTATTGAAAAAGACAGTCCCTAAGAGAGAGAGGTTCCTAGTCCAGTGGTCTCTGACAACGAGACCGATTACCATGATGAACAGTACCCTCCAACTGAGGATAGGTACAAACAGTTAGAAGACAGACTAAGTGCTATGGAAATACAAAAGGTGCCTGGCCTGGACTTCGAAGATCTAGGTTTGTCTTTTGGGGTAGTGATCCCACACAAATTCAAGGCACCTGCTTTTGCAAAGTACGACGGGGCCTCTTGTCCTAAGTTGCACCTCCGTTCATACGCAAGGAAGATCCAGCCCTACACGGCAGACAAGAATCTATGGATCCATTTCTTCCAGGAGAGTCTTTCAGGGACTCAGCTCGAATGGTTCTATCAGTTGGATGGAAGCAGTATTCGTAACTGGGAGGACTTGGCAACTGCTTTTTATAAGCAGTATCAGTATAATGCCGACCTCGCTCCTACGCGTACCCAACTCCAGGGTATGTCACTGGGGACGGGTGAAGGTTTTAAGGAGTACGCCCAAAAATGGAGAGACCTTGCTGGAAGGGTACAACCACCTCTAACTGACCGTGAGCTCGTTGACATGTTCTTGGGGACTTTGTCTGGTCCATTCTACAACCATCTGATTGGGAATTCTTATGCTGGGTTCATAGATCTTATCTTGACTGGGGAGAGAATTGAAGTTGGTATCAAGTAGGGGAAGATTCAAGAAACCGCACCTGCTGATGCTCAGAAAAATCCCCACTGTGGGAAGAAGGAGTCCAATTCTATACATGGTAAAAAGGGTCGTCATGATGTAGGGGCAATCCAGATCTCTGATCCCACGCCCGTTCAACCAAGAAAGAGAAATAGGCGTAGGATAAAGTATCAAGATAGGAAGTATACTGACATCAACATGTCTTTGTCTCAGGCATTACAGCAATTGCTGAAGGCAAAACTGATCACACTAAAGGATCCTCCTCAAAATCCTGATACTTCCTCTTCCAAGTACAACCCGGGTGTGAGATGTGCCTACCATTCTGACAGTCATGGACATGACACCGACGACTGTTGGACCTTGAAGAACAAGATCCAGGATTTGATTGATGCCAAGGAGGTCAAGTTTGAACACTGATCCTGCACCAAATCATCGAGAATGTCTTTTGTTCATTCGAATGTTCAAGTTGTATTTTTCTTTGATTGTTCAAACATTTTATTCATATCAAACGTTGTTATTTCATTAATGCATTACACGTGTCTGTTTTGAAGTAATTATGTTTACTATGCTTAAAACTGTTTTCATATTTTTGTGATGTTCAACGCTCGGTTAATAATTCTAAGCCTCTTGAGGGAGGATGACGAAAATGATACCACAATCTACAGTATGCTTTTGAACAGACCCCGCTGATGAGGTACAAGCATTGTTTCAATTCCTAAACACTGGAGTTATAAGGAAGATAATCCCTCGTCAACCCCTTTGAGCCAAAGAAGTAGGAGTTTTTATTTTCGAAAATTAAAACCCTTAATCATAACCTGGGGCAGGGTAGTTCTCTCAGTTGATCCAAGTGCATAACAAATGGCACCAAAGAGGTCCTTACAAAAAAAAAGAAGACAGTGATGATTCCGAATAATCATAATGATAGGCAGTCATTATATCTCAAAAATAAAAACCCAATAAGTCAAAACCTATGAAGGAGACTTACAAAACTGGGGCATCCCGCTGACTGTAATCACAAAAGAAACAGTTCATGCAAAATTTAGGGATAGCGAAATCAAAAAGAAAGAGGTCATACAAACCCTCAACAAAAACAAAAAATGACTGCCTATTCAGAATAAATCATCAATATCTGAACCATCATTGGAACATCAGGACAAAGACTCAAACAAGGTCTAACGCACAATCAACTGAGCTTAGGTTTGAAGAACATCACGAAGAGCGGGTGGGTACAAATAATTTGAGCCTTTATCCTTTGTTTCTTAAACCATGAACCAGGCCACGTTATAACCCTTAAAAGTCCTAGCTGAAGCATGGGTTAGTTCGAAAGCATACTGTTACGAAAGGTATCCTGACTCCTTAAGGCCTACGGTAAATACGGAGTTGACATCACGTTTTACAAACATTCACTTGTTTTATGAAAAAGAATTCATTTTCAAAATCTTCAAGATAGACATAAGCTTTGCATTTTTGATATAACATTGTTTGCATATGACTATTTGTTTGAACAACAGGGAAATTCGCACGATGAATACCTAGTGAACAAAAGCACTTCCAATCAAGGGGCAGACGTGATTATTGTCCATCATCTGGGGCAATTAAGTCAAGATTCGGAGAATCTCTCAAAAGGCCAATCAGCTTGGGGCAAATCTCCATCTGGATCACTTGGGGCATTGGACGATCAAACGAAGATCTTCTGGTGGCATGGCAACACAACAACAGGGGCAACTCCCTACATCCTGAGAACATGGACATAGTCGGAAAAAAATACTACGCATAATCAAAGACCCTCTAGGTTGACATACCTAGGCAAAAATAAGGGCCTCCCGGCAAACCAAAAGGGTTCGGGCAAAAATAAGGGATGACAATCAAAAAAATATGTGCACCCGGCAAGTCGAAAACCTGAAAAGGCGGCTTGGGCCAAAATGGGTATCCCGGTGGACTGAAAACTCGAAAGGGCGGTCCAGGCAAAAATTAGGGATCAAAGCGTACGACTATGTCCCGGTATCTCGTCACTTGCCTACCAGAAGAAGATTTGTCAAACGGCAGTTATCAAGCACCTCACAGGTACCTTCTTCTCCAACAGAAACGGGGGCAATAATGAGTTGTCTAAATGATCTGGTTGCTCTGTCCACCGAAGTGCCAAGGTAAGTTCAACTGAAGAATGCGACCAAGATACCTTCACTCCTTGCAGAGCGAACGCGTCTCCCCGGTTTTATTCAAAGGTTATTTCCCCACCAGGATATAACTGGGTTATCCTCAGCCAATAACCATGGAAAGATCGTCCTCGGCAAAGTTCTTCTTATTCCCCAGCGGAGTTCATCAAAACTTCCAACAGAGCACAACAACGGTATCCCCAATGGAGTTATCCTCATCAACCTCAGCAAAGTACCTCTCTTTCCCCGCAGAGTAATCTATTCGCCAAGTTTATTCCCCAACGGAGTCATCTTCTCCTACCGGTATTCTTGCAATCATCATCCCCAACAGAAACGAAGAATCTCACTCTTCAACATCAGCCTAGGATTTGACTCCCCGACATCCGTCAAGGATCTATCTTCCCAGACGAAGATACATTCATAAACATCACATTGTTATACATCATGATACATGCATATACGCATCATATCATACAATCTCATGTGTTGAGAACATCATTGCTTGATTCATATCATGCATTGCATATGACTGACCTTTACTTTTCAGGAAGGATACAGTTAAATGATCAGCTATGTAGACGAATACAGTCAAAAGAGACCAACCCAGTCAAAGAATAACAATCCAGTTAAATTAATGCCTAAAGATTTCTCTGATACAACTCGTCGTTATAGACACTCGTCGTTATAGACACTCGTCGTTATAGACACTCGTCGTTATAGACACGCGTCGTTATAGACACGCATCGTTATAGACACCCGTCGTTATAGACACCCGTCGTTATAGACACCCGTCGTTATAGACACCCGTCGTTATAGACACTCGTCGTATAGACACTCGTCGTTATAGACACTCGTTGTTATAGACACTCGTCGTTATAGACACCCGTCGTTATAGACACCCGTCGTTATAGACACTCGTCGTTATAGACACCCGTTGTTATAGACACCCGTCGTTATAGACACTCGTCGTTATAGACACCCGTCGTTATAGACACCCGTCGTTATAGACACCCGTCGTTATAGACACTCGTCGTTATAGACACCCGTCGTTATAGACACCCGTCGTTATAGACACTCGTCGTTATAGACACTCGTCGTTATAGACACCCGTCGTTATAGACACCCGTCGTTATAGACACCCGTCGTTATAGACACTCGTCGTTATAGACACTCGTTGTTATAGACACCCGTCGTTATAGACACCCGTCGTTATAGACACCCGTCGTTATAGACACCCGTCGTTATAGACACTCGTCGTTGACACTCGTCGTTATAAACACTCGTCGTTATAGACACTCGTCGTTATAGACACTCGTCGTTATAGACACTCATCGTTAAAGACCACTCGTCCATGAGGATAACCTGTTAGTAGAGACAACTCATCAACCTTTCTGAATTCCAGACTCGATTCCTGTATCTTGCCAGGGCACGTCTGAAGAGTTCGAAGATCCGATTCCTGTATCTTTCCAGGGTGTATCTGTTGACGACTACATTACCAGACTCGATTCCTGTATCCTGCCAGGGCACGTCTGAAGAGTTCGAAGATCCGATTCCTGTATCTTGCCAGGGTGTATCTGTTGACGACTAACATTACCAGACTCGATTCTTGTATCTTGCCAGGGCACGTCTGAAGAGTTCGAAGATCCGATTCCTGTATCTCGCCAGGGTGTATCTGTTAACGACTAACATTTACCAGACTCGATTCCTGTATCTTGCCAGGGCACGTCTGAAGAGTTCGAAGATCCGATTCCTGTATCTCACCAGGGTGTATCTGTTGACGACTATATTCTCCGGACTCGATTCCTGTATCTTGCCATGGCACGTCTAAAGAGTTTAAAGATTTGATCCCTGTATCCAGCCAGAGCACATTTACACAAAGAGTTTGAAGATCAACTCCTGTAACAGGCCATGTAATTATTTTCTTTTTCTCAGGTACGCAAGTTCTCGCTAAGGAATATCTTACGCGATCGACACTTAGATGGCATCTATAAGCCCATCCACATACCAACAGTCTCCAAATGGCGTCTATAAGCCCATTCCCGACCAGGTACTGTCACACTTCCAGATGACATCTATAAGCCCATCCTCCTATCCATCAGTCTCCAAATGGCATCTGTAAGCCCATTCCCTGCATCATACTGCTGACACTCTACTATGTGAGTGCAAATTTCTGGGCACTCTAGTGTTCAATCATCTTCCACCTTCGGATTATGAAAGGCACGCAAGCCAATCTATATCCTCAGGTTTAAGAAGATTGAACAGGGGCAACTGTTGTACCCCAAAATTTGCCCTCCCATATTTCTCAAAATATTTCAAGAAAAATTCACAAGTCCAACCCGGCGCGTCATATTCAGGTATTCTTTCGCCAAGATATCTCTTATAACGGGTTCTCAAATTCAGGTTCGGCTCAAGAGTCAATTCTTTAAAGAAGGTATCCGAATGTGTGAGTTTTCTCGAAGAAATATGGTGAAAAAGTGTGCTGAAAGTGCAGTTTTTACGCGCTAAAAAATTCATAACTTGAAGATCGTGACTCGTTTTGTACCCGTTCCGGTGGCCAAAATTTCGTCTTGACATTATCTACGTTTTCATATCTCACGGCTGGAAGCCAATTTCGATCAGAAGGTCTTCAAAAATGTGGATTTATCAAGTATTTTCGCACAGAAAATTTGTGACAGAAGTTTATTTGCGTCATGTTCAGAAAATCATAACTTGGTCGATTTTCATCGTATCGAGCTGGTTCCGGCGCTAAAATTTCAAAAATTGAGTTGGCTACATTTTCACAGGAGGTATAGAGTTCGAACGATGTTCAAAAGATCTTCATTTTTTGCTCAGAGTGTGTGACACGCCGAAAATCCTGAATGCTGAATATTATTTCATCTGGGCCGAAACTTCGAAAATTCATAACTCGGTCAATTTTTATCGGATTGGACTCATATTTTTACACAAGGTCACTGACTCATAGATCTATAACTTTGCTTCAAAAGTCGAGACCAAATTCTGCACCGATCAATACCAGTTTTTTATTGAAGAACGTGTCAGAGTCGACACTGGAGCCCAAAATAAGTTTGTCTGAGCTGAAACTTCAAAAATTCATAACTAATTCACCGTTTATCCGATTGAGCCGATTTTCGGACAGGAGTTAGTTATCGATGCCGGCTACATTTTGTTTTCACATTTCAACTTCAAAAATTGCACTTAAGTCCCCGCGATTTATCCTGGAAAGTGACGAACTCAAGTGAACATTGGAGGCCCAATTGCACATTAAAAGCCCATTTTCTTTACCCTAATTTCCATTATATAATCACCTTCTTTTCACACAAACCAGAGAGGAGGAAAAGAGAGAAAAAACCTTGCCACAACACTGTTAGAATATCAAATTCTTTCAAGAACCCTAAAACCTTGAAATCCTTATTACAAATCCCTCTCTCACTACAAACAAGCCATCACAGTTACAAACCAACACCTCATTACTTCTTCAGTAAGGATAAGGCTGACTTGATCTCCATGATCCAAAGGGCATAAAAGCATTCAGATCACTAATTTTCCAGTAAGGGTAAGATTGATTTGATCTCCATGATCAAAAGGGTATAATCATTCATACATGCTATATTGTGCCTAAACATTAAATTTCTTCATATATTGGCTTTATTTGCATTTTATGATTTTATTTAATGTGTTCGTGAGATTCAACACTGCAGATTTAGACAGGATCCCATGCAGGTTCATTAAGGAACGTTGAGGCCAAATGGCCAAAAGAACAACTTATGCATGACGAGACAGACATCCTGAGAAGATTAAGGAACGTTGAGGCCAGAACACAAATGGCCAACAGGCAGAATAGAAATGGCCATGAAACCCAATCCAATGGCCAAAGAATGCAGACCACGGTACTCAGAAGTCAATGAACACGCACGTGATGCCAGAAAGTCAAACAAGACTTTTTGTCTAATGGGCCAGATTTCTCACAAAAAACCTCCCTTTGGGTCTGAATATCCCCCATGGTTTGCACATTTTTATTTTTTTATTTGATTTTCCTTTTTATTCTTTTAATTGTTTTCAATTGTTTTCTTTAATTTCATAAATTAATTTTCATAAGATAAAAAATCAGAAACTAAAATATATTTAATTATTATTATTTCACTATTAATTTATTTTGTAAATAAACTTTAATAATTAGTTTAGTAAATTAGGTTTTAAAACTTTAATCTTTTTCTCAATAAATTAAAATATGTAGAAATTAGGTTTTTTTAAACTTTTTATCACTTTTTTTAATAAATAACCTTCTCTCATTATTATTATTATTATTATCATTAAATATCTTTGTAAATAAATATGTAAATAATTAACTAGCATAAATTAGGTTTTAAACTTTAACCTTTTACTTTAATAATTAAAAATAATTTAGAACTAGGGTTTCCTTCTAATTTTAATTTTAATCTTTATTTTCATTAAATACCAAAAACTTAAAAAACATTTCTTTCCTTTTATTAAATAATTAATTGGACTTTAATTTAATTTAATTTCATGCAAAGGGTCAAAACCCTCGGACGTCCTAATTTTAATTCTTTTCACGCATTATTTCTTTCGATCATTATGTAACTGTTTCTCAGATGTAATAGTAATTAGGTTTATCTTTCCGTCTTTACTTTCCGCATCTTTATCAAAAACGGGTCTTTGTAATTTGGCGATGTATAGACCCGCGCCTTGTAATAGCGTAGGATTTATCTTTCCGCATTTAAATTTCCGCACTTTTAAATTCTAATTGCATGAAAGAATGTATGGCTAATTAAAAACAATGCGTAGCTCACCATGTCATGATCAAAGATAATTGCTAAACATGAAAACAACACACAAATTTACACACCACTCTTAGGGTACGCCTCACCTGTTGCCTTCGAAATGTGGTCGTCAAGTATAGGACGTTTTAGTGAGTCCTTATGTCCATAATCCAGTTGCCTCGAAATAGTTGCCTCGAATCAGTTGCCTCGAAATAGTTGCCTCGAAACGGTTGCCTCGGATTAAAAAAGGATCAAGGACATAAGGGTAGCTTCTAAGGTGTCCTACTATTGCTCTGGTGACCACACTGTCCCTAACAACTCGAATTGACCCGAACACCTCCAACGGTGGTGCTACCTACCTCTCAATGGTGGGATGGCACTACCTTAAGGACATTTACACAGCCTAATTCCTTAGGGTAGGTGGATGACTCATAGATAATTGCTCTAATTCAAAACAAATCAAAAACTCTTTTCACACCGACACTTTTAAAAAGATTTCAAAACAATTTTTCAAACACTCTTGAGGACTGATACAAGAGTCGATCTGAAACTTTCAAAGAAACTTTTTCAAACCCACTCACGATTGAAAATCGAACAAACATTTTGAAAACACAATGAGCAAGTATCTAAGAGCCCATGGATAACCATGGATAGAAAGGGTGCTAACACCTTCCCTTTCTATAAATCTACCTCCCGAACCGAGAAACTATCTCATAAGGAATTTTGCTGTGCTTTTGTCCTGTCCATGTTGGAGAAAATAAAAGACGGTGGCGACTCTTGCTTACCGCGACATTTCGCGAACCAGCATTAAACAGTCAGTTCCAGATCCACCGATCACAGGTTGGTCTTGTTCCCAAATCCTGACCAACTTATAGATATCAATGCTGTCAAGATTTTCATGTTAAAGAATCCCATACCTACATTACTTGGGGACATCCTACACTCATTTTACACACGAACAATGAGGAAGAGAGGTGTTCTCATGTGTTGTACTCCTCTCCTAGCAAGGTGGTTTATTTCTCACCTTCCGCAATCAGTTTTGAAGAACGAGCAAGGCTTGAGGTGGTCGCAACGATTGATGACCCTCACACATTCTGATGTACATTGGTGTTCTCGGTCCAGAGAAAATGTCATCATCATCGATCGTTGTGGTGAGTTCCCTAATGTCCCATTACTTGGCATTAGAGGAGGTATTACCTACAACCCTTGTCTAGCTTTGAGACAATTTGGATACGCTCGGAGGGATGGCCCTCATGACATGCTGATTCTTGACCTAGTTTTTGACTTCGACAACGATGCGCAAGGACTTCGCCAAACATTCATCAGAGCTTGGAGGATGCCTAACAAGGTAGATAGTAAGACACTGGGGCACAAGAACTCCATCCCTCTTGAGCCTTATCTCAAGTGGGTACGAACCCGCGCCCAGAGTCTTATGATGCCTTACCCTCATATTCTCCCTTTGATCAAAGAGCCTGTTAAGGAGGGAGAGGTTCCATACACCATCCTACATCCTGACATGCCAACATCATGGGAGGAAATGCAGAAGAGTTGGATCCAACTCAAGGAAGAAAGGGATACTTTCGAGGCCAGCTTCTACGCTAGTGAGAAGAAGGTTTTGGAACTTACCCGCCGACTTCACGAGGAGGAGACCCTCAACACTTACATTGCACCAAAGAGGATGCGCAACGTCTTTTTACCTTAAGAAGTTTTTGTAATATTTGGCCCATGGGGCATTTATGTACTGACAAAATTTCTTCTTATTAATATGACGGGTGTTCTTTTTGTTTGCAACAACTTTGAACTTCTAAAACCTTGAATGCATTACATGAATAAACATATCATTCATCATATGCACAAACAGGTCTTCACACCAGGTTTCCTTATCTTTCTGCTGTTTATTTCAGTAAGATGGATATTGAGCAGACGGTCAAAGATCTGCAGGCACAAAACTCGCAGTTTCAACAGCTTCTCATGACCTTAGCAAAGGGTCAGGAGGATCTTAAAGCACTGTTAGGGAATAAAGAACAAGAAAAAGGAAAAAAGAAAAAGAAAAGAGTTGGGGTAGCTACACTGGGAAGAAGATTTGAGAATGAAGCTAGGAGAGTTCTTGATTTCCCCTCCACATCCGATGAGGGGACCGGTAAGGGAAAAGGAGCTGCATTACCCTCTGAGTCTGAGGCTGAAGAAGAAGAGGTTGAGGAAGATGAAGATTACTCAGAGCAGCAGTACCCGCCAGCGAACGACAAATACAAAAACCTGGAGGATAGACTGACAGCTATGGAGCTGCAAAGGGTTCCCGGACTAGATTTTGAAGAATTGGGATTGATTGCTGGGATTGTTATACCTCCCAAGTTAAAGGTACCAACTTTTGCAAAATACGACGGTCTGTCTTGCCCAAAGATGCACCTGAGGTCGTATGTCAGAAAAATTCAGCCTCATTCATCCGATAGAAATCTCTGGGTACACTTCTTCCAGGACAGCCTGGCTGGTACACAGCTAGATTGGTTTTACTAGCTTGAAAGATCAGAAGTGCATAATTGGGAGGACTTGGCAGCTGCCTTTTATCGCCAGTATCAATACAACACCGACTTGGCACCAACCCGTACTCAGCTACAAAGTATGGGGATAGCCTCAAATGAGGGATTCAAAGGATACGCCCAGAAATGGCGCGACTTGGCCGGAAGGGTGTAGCCACCTCTTTTAGATAGGGAGCTAGTTGATATGTTCTTGGGAACCCTATCTGGCCCTTTCTTCAACCATTTGATCGGGAGCTCTTCTGCATGGTTTACTGAACTGATTCTGACTGGCGAACGGGTGGAAGCTGGTATTAAGAGTGGGAAGATTCAAAGGGATGCCTCTGCATCCACAACTGTTAAAAAACCTTTCCCAGTAAAGAAAGAAGCGATTGTTATATACTCCCAGAAAGGATCGGGAAGAACTGAGCGCCGACCAACTGTAGGGGCCGTGATGATTCAAAATTCGTCAAATGATCAGCCTCGTAACAATCAGTCGAGACCAAATCAGCAACGGGTAGAACGGCCACAACGGCAGTTCACCCGCATCAACATGACGCATGCACAAGTTCTTCCCCATTTGTTGAAGTTAAATCTGACTGGTTTAAAGGAGGCACCGAAAAACCCTAACACCACATCTCCATACTATCATCCAAATGCTAAATGTGCCTATCATTCTGACAGCGCCGGGCATGACACCAACAATTGTTGGGCGCTTAAGAATAAAATTCAGGATTTAATAGATGCTAAAGAGGTTGAGTTCGACGCCCCTGAGAAGCCGAATGTAATCTCCGCTCCAATACCGAAGCATGGTCACAACGTCCATGCTGTTGAAGAAGATCTGTATGTTGCCACTGTTGATGATCTGATAACTCCACTACTGAAAATCAAGTTGAAACTGTTGAAGGATGGGATTTTCCCAGGTTGTAAAGAAGACTGCTACCTTTGTTCCTCCTTACCAACCGACTGTCCACTGCTGAAGATAGGCATCCAACGCCTAATGGACAACCAAGAAATTCTTTTCGAAAAGACTCCTGTTACTCCAACTCCTATCAATGAAGTTTCAATAATAACCATTTCTACCAATCTTTCCAAGGTCCCCAAAAGGCCTGTTAAGATTACATCCGCTCCGAAGACTGTACCGTTGAAGATAACCATGCCTGGGCCCATCCCATACAAATCAGACAAGTCAATACCATGGAATTATGGTGGAGAGATCTACTACCACTGTGTTAAGCACATTGAGATAACTGAAGAGAGCTCTGACGAAGAAACTGTCGACATTGGAAACATTGCCGGTACGAGCAAAATTACCCGAAGCGGAAGAATTTTCTCTCCAGAGATTGCCCCTCTAAAGGCAATCTTTGGACCCTCAGTTGCTCCCAAGGTTACCCCTGCACCGGTAAAACTATCTGCCAGAACTCCAATGATTGAAGAAGCTGTTACTCTTGTGGTTGTCCCTCCTGCTGCTGCTGATAAGGGGAAAGGGATCCAAGAAGAGCTCGTCAGGACGAGGGCTCAGCCATCGGTCATCCCTGAAACCTCTAAAAAAGAAATGGAGGAGATTCTAAAAATAATCAAGAAGAGTGATTATGATGTGGTGGAGCAACTAGGGCAAACCCCCTCGAAGATCTCCATGTTAGCTTTGCTGCTTTGTTCGGAGGCTCATGCCAAAGCTCTGATAAGGTTTTTGAAGACAGCCCATGTGCCCCAGGAAACCTCAGCCGATCAATTCCATGATTGTGTAGCCAGCCTTACCGCCGACAACGGCCTGGGTTTCTCTGATGCTGACCTGACTCCGAAGGGAAGAAAGCACAATGACGCACTGCATGTGTCAGTTGAATGGTGAGGAACCACTATCGCCCATGTCTTGGTCTATACTGGTTCTTCTCTAAATGTGCTGCCTAAGAAAGCTCTGGACCGGTTGGATTGTGAAGGCTTGGAGCTGAAACCAAGTAATATCATTGTCAGGGCCTTTGACGGGTCTAAAAGAATGGTGCATGGGGAGGTCGACATTCCCATCAAGGTAGGCACTGAAGTTTTCCACTCAACATTCTATGTGATGGACATCCACCCATCATACTCTTGCTTGCTAGGAAGGCCGTGGATTCATAATGCTGGGGCAGTCACCTCTTCTTTACATCAGATGCTGAAATACCCTGTTAAAGGTAAAATCATAACTGTACACGGTGAGGAGGAGTACATGATCAGTCATCTGAATTCCTTTCGGTATGTGGAAGTGGATGGCGAATTCATTGAAACACCTTTTCAACACTTTGAGGAAGTTTCTCCCGAGGTTGCAATACCAAAGGCAGTAGCTGAGGTACCCAAGTAGGTGGCCAGAATGGCATCTCTGAAAGACACAAAGGCTGCAATTAAGGAGGGAAAGAGCACAGTGTGGGGACAGTTGCCTGATTTTCCTCACAAAATAGACAAGTTTGGTTTGGGATTTACTGTTGCGGGGCAAAAGGCTATGCGTCGCTCCAAAATTGAAAAGACACCCATCAAGATTTCTCCTCATGGAATCAATGCTTTAGAAGACGAAGACGGAGAGGGTAACTTTGAAGATTGGATCTTTCCAACCATGGAAGGAGGGCTGAAGAACTGGGAGGCGAAAGACTTCGTTCCCATTACTTTCATCGATCAGTAATTTATCTTCTGAACATTTCCTGTTGGTCTGTAATAATTACTCTTAAACAATCCGCACACTATTTTTCACCTCATGCCTTGCCCAGGGCATGTAGGTCCATTTGTAAGGGCTTGATTTTCTTTCATAATCATATGCCATGTTTAATGAATCATTGGACGTTTTTCATTTATAAACTGCTGTGTTCATTTTCTTTCCTTTTTCATTTTTGCTTGTTTAAGGATGGCTATCCCTTACACACACCCACACTCACAAATGCAGGTAGCCATCCACTCCGGATTCCATGGGTGACTATTCTGTTGTATCTTTCAATAACTCTGAAGATTTGGTCAATCAGGCTGAGTACGAAGATGACAAAGATTGTGAAGTACCGGGAGAGTTAGCCAGACTTCTACAACAAGAAGAGAGGGCCATCTTGACTCATGAAGAGTTGTTGGAAACTGTCAACTTAGGAACAGAGGAAGACAGGAAAGAAGTACAAGTGGGTGCCAATCTGGAACCAAGTGTCAAGGAACACTTAATACAGCTGTTGAATGAATACGTTGAAATCTTTGCCTGGTCTTATGAAGACATGCCAGGGTTAGACGCAGACATCGTGGTTCATCGTCTCCCTACGAGAGAAGACTGTCCACCGATTAAACAAAAAGTCCGCCGAATGAGGCCCGACATGTCCGAGAAGATTAAAGCTGAAGTAATGAAGCAATTCAACGCTGGCTTTCTGGCTGTTACATCCTATCCGCAATGGGTTGCTAACATTGTGCCAGTACCTAAAAAAGACGGCAAGGTCAGAATGTGTGTGGACTACCGGGATTTGAACAGGGCCAGCCCTAAAGATGATTTTCCGCTACCACATATCGACATTTTGATTGACAACACAGCTCAACACAAGGTATTTTCCTTCATGGACGGATTCTCGGGCTACAACCAGATTAAAATGGCCCCCGAGGACATGGAGAAAACAACCTTTGTTACACAATGGGGTACCTTCTGCTACAAGGTGATGTCGTTCGGACTGAAGAACGCAGGGGCAACTTATCAACGCGCCATGGTAGCTTTGTTTCATGATATGATACATCATGAGATCGAAGTTTACGTAGACGACATGATAGCTCGATCACAAACAGAGGAGGAACACCTTGAACATTTGCAAAAGCTGTTTGCCAGGTTGAAGGAATACAAACTCAAGCTGAATCCAAGTAAGTGCACTTTTGGAGTTAGGTCTGGTAAACTCCTGGGGTTTATTGTCAGCAACAAAGGCATTGAGGTCGATCCAGCAAAAGTAAAGGCTATACAAGAAATGCCTGCCCCCCGTACTGAAAAGGAGGTTATAGGATTCTTGGGACGCTTGAACTATATCGCCAGGTTCATCTCTCACCTGACGTCTACCTGTGAGCCAATTTTCAAACTATTGAAGAAGGATCAGGTAGTTGAATGAAACGATGATTGACAAATTGCTTTTGATAAGATCAAGGAGTATTTTCTAGAACCTCTAATTCTGATGCCACCCGTCGAAGGAAGGCCATTAATCATGTATCTGACTGTTTTGGATAACTCAATGGGGTGCGTACTGGGCCAACATGACGAGTCAGGTCGAAAAGAGCATGCCATTTATTACCTTAGAAAAAAGTTTACCGACTGTGAGACTCGCTACTCACTGCTCGAGAAAACTTGTTGCGCTTTGGTATGGGCTGCTCGCCGACTAAGGCAGTATATGTTGACTCATACCACTTTGCTGCTTTCCAAAATGGATCCTATCAAGTATATCTTCGAGAAGCCTGCTTTATCTGGAAGAATTGCTAGATGGAAAATGATCCTGACTGAGTATGACATCCAGTATACTACCCAAAAACCTATAAAAGGGAGTGTACTAGATGACCATCTAGCTCATCAAGCTATCGAAGATTATCAATCCATGAGATTCGACTTCCCGGACGAGGACATCATGACATTGGACAACATTGAAGGTAACGGATCGTATGACGAACCTGAAAAAGGATCCCGATGGACCCTGTACTTTGATGGTGCTTCAAATGCACTTGGAAATGGTATCGGTGCGGTACTCATTTCCCCAGAAGGTGGCCATACACCTTTCACGGCCCAACTTTGTTTCAGCTGTACCAACAACATGGCCGAATCTGAAGCTTGCATCTTTGGTCTCAAGGCCGCTATAGACTTGGGGATCAAATCTTTGATCGTATTTGGGGACTCGACTTTAGTTATCAGTCAAATCAAAGGAGAGTGGGACACCAAACATCCTAATCTTATCCCATACAAAGAACATGTTTTGACATTGCTGCCTCATTTCGAGCAGATCACCTTCGAGCATTTCCCGCGAGAAGAAAATCAGTTAGCAGATGCTCTGGATACGATGTCTTCCATGTTTAAACTCAACTGGGATAACGAGACTCCCCAAATCACCATCGAGCGAATGGACGAACCTGCGCACTGTCATGAGATTAATACCGAAGAAGTACTGGAACAACCCTGGTTTCATGAAATCAAAAGGTATCTCTAGACTAGAGAATATCCTGAAGGAGCTTCAGTAAATGACAAGAAGTTCTTAAGGAAATTTGCCTCCAAGTTCTTCCTAAGCAATGACATCCTTTATAAGCGCAACCATGATTATGTTTTACTGCATTGTGTGGACAAAGCTGAAGCAGAGTTGATCATGACTGAGATACACAGTGGCACATTTGGCACCCACTTGAGCGGACATACGATGGCTAAGAAGATTCTAAGGGCAGGCTATTACTGGTCTACCATGGAAGCTGATTGCCATCAACATTCCCGTACTTGCCATAAATGTCAAGTCTACGCCGACAAGGTTCATATTCCTCCTGTCCCTCTCAACGTTCTGACAGCTCCTTGGCCATTCGCAATACGAGGCATTGACATGATTGGAGAGATTAAGCCCACGACATCCAACGGACATCGCTTCATCTTGGTCGCTATTGACTATTTCACCAAGTGGGTCGAAGCAGCTTCCTTTGCCTCTATTACAAAAAATGTGGTTGCCCGCTTCATCAAGAAGAACCTCATATGCCGGTATGGTGTCCCCGACAGGATCATCACAGACAACGGTACAAATCTGAACAATACCATGATCACCGCTCTATGCGAACAGTTCAAGATTTATCATCACAATTCATCTCCCTATCGGCCGAAGATGAACGGTGCTGTTGAAGCTGCAAACAAAAACATCAAGAAGATCATCCAGAAAATGACAGTCACCTACAAGGACTGGCATGAGATGTTACCATTTGCTCTGCATGGATACCGTACCATGACACGTACTTCAATAGGGGCAACCCCATTTTCTTTGGTATATGGCATGGAAGCTGTCCTACCCATGGAAGTTCAGATTCCTTCTTTAAGGATTATGAAGGACGCTGGTTTGAGTGAAGACGATTGGATTCAGACCCGACTTGATCAACTCAATTTGATCGACGAGAAGCGACTCACTGCTGTTTTCCATGGTCAGACTTACCAAAAACGAATGATCAAGGCTTTCAACAAGAAAGTCAGACGTCAAGTATATCAAGTCGGAGATCTTGTGATCAAGCGGATCATCTTGCCGCAAAGTGATCCCAGGGGCAAATGGACTCCTACTTACGAAGGACCATTTGTAATCAAGAGCATCTTTTCTGGTGGTGCAATGATTCTGACCACCATGGACGGCGACAATTTGCCATACCCTGCGAACGCAGACATAGTCAAAAGATACTATGCATAAAACGACCCGACAAGTCGAAAACCCGAAAGGGCGACTTGGGCAAAAAATGGGCATCCCGGTGAACCGAAAACCCGAAAGGGCGGTTCAGGCAAAAATTAGGGATAAAACAAAAAAATTTGTACACCCGGCAAGTTGAAAACCCGAAAGGGCGACTTGGGCAAAAAAGGGTTTCCCGGTGGATCGAAAACCCGAAAGGGCGATTCAGGCAAAAGTTAGGGAATTAAAGCGTATGACTATGTCTCGTCGGATCACTTTAAAGAACAATCTCTTCATCAACAAGCCTCGAGCTTCTGATCAATCCAATCATCGGCGGACGAAGCAATGAATGGACAAGATATTCAGAGTTGTGAAGGCTATAACAGAATGGGAATCCCATGGAATTGTTACACATAGCCATCTTTTTTTTGTATAAATTTTTCAATGTTTACGACAACATCCTCTTACTAGGATGTCTGTCTCCTTTGTAAAAAGATACTCATGAAAAGTTAATACAAATACTTTTCCAAGTACAGAAATTTTGCTTTGTCTTCCTTTTCTTTTTACACCTATGTTTTATTTGAGAAACGTCCAATGTTTTGTTAAATAGGCATATGCGTTTGAACATAATCATTTGCTTACAAATCAAGAAAAGATGATTGCTGATAGGTCGAAGGTACAGACAGATATCTTGAGGCCCTTTCAAAAGAAACCCTAGCGGAATTAAACTCCAAGTTCCTCAACTGAGTTAAAATCCAGAACTTAATTCCCCAAACAGAGTTAAACTTCAGGATCCTCAGCAGAGCAAAATCTTTCTAAAAGCTGATTTCCCCAGCTAAGAGAGCCTTCCAGAACTTAACTCCCCTCAGAGTTGAGTTTCAAGATCCCCGGTGAAGCCAAGACTGATAGTCCCCAGCGGAGCTAAAACTTCCAACTATCAATCCCCAGCGGAACCAGATCAATGAATATTCTCCCCACAGAGATACTTCCCATCAGATTGAAGATTCTCAGTCTCACTTCTCCAGCATAAGTCTCCCAAGTTTTAAATTCCCCAGTAGCGATCGTCAGAATTCTCATTCCCCACAAGTCATCAAGGATTTTCAATCCCCAGCAGTGGTCCTAAGATCCCTCAACAATTGAAGATCTTACTCTCCAAGAAGTCAGCAATCAACAGTCAGCAAAGATTTCTCATCTCCAGTGATCAAAGATCCTTGGAATCCCCAGCTTCGGTCATGGATTTATTTTCCCCGACAACAATCAAAGGATTTTCAAATCCCCGACAGCAGTCCAGGATTTATCTTCCTCAGTAAGACATCTACTCAGCTTACATGCATAATCATTACATTCATATATCATAAACATTGATGAAATGCAATTCATTGCATCATACATATCATGCAACATAACTTTGTGTTTTAGCTAACATTGTATCCTTTTCAGGATAAGATTAAAAGGCTATCGCTAACAATTAGTCAGATACAGTATGGATACACCCAAGACACGGCGGTCATTCTATTACTCATTCAGAATTTCAAGTCAGATACAGTATGGATACACCCCAGACACAGCGGTCATTCTATTACTCATTCAGAATTTCAAGTCAGATACATTATGGATACACCCCAGACACGATGGTCATTCTATTACTCATTCAGAATTTCAAGTCAGATACAATATGGATACACCCCAGACACGGCGGTCATTCTACTACTCATTCAGACTACAACAATCTGATACAGACTAGATACGCTCCAGACATGGCAGCCATTCTATCTCTCATTCAAATTCATTTATCAACCTCAAGTCCAGATACGCTCCAAACACGGATGCCATTCTGGCCCTTACACCAGCAGTTTGATTCTCCCCAGTGCAGTCGCCACAGAAGTCATTATGTCACTTATTCATATCCCAGTTACAGTACAGATACACCCCAGACACGGCGGTCATTCTACTACTCATACAGATCTTAACTTCAGATACAGTCCAGATACGCTCCCGACACTGTTGCCATTCTGTCACTTATTCAGATCCCAGTTACAGTACAGATACACCCGAGACACGACGGTTATTCTACTACTCATACAGATCTCAACTTCAGATACAGTCCAGATACGCTCCCGACACGGTTGCCATTCTGTCACTTATTCAGATCCCAGTTACAGTACAGATACACCCCAGACACGGCGGTCATTCTACTACTCATACAGATCTCAACTCCAAGGTACAGTCCAGATATGCTCCAGACACGGTTGCCATTCTGTCACTCATTCAGAGTTTATCCCCAGCACACAGTTGCTCCATACACAGATATTCCTCTGTCACCCAGATACAATACATATACACTTCAGGCACGACAGTAATTCTGATCTTCATTCTACATTCAAACACAGTTACAGCTCAGATACGCCCCAGACGCGGAGGCCATTCTTTTGCTCATACAAATTCAGTCTCCAGATACAGTTCGAATGCATTCCAGACACAGATACCATTTTGATACTCATTCTTTTGACTTACAACATTGCAAGTTGACAAAGATTCTTGGATGGAATCTTTAAGCCCATCTCCAACAAGATTCTACCATCTCCAAATGGCATCTTTAAGCCCATTCCCTCAACTATGCTTTGGACGAGTGCAAATTTACGGGCACTCTAGTGTCCAATCCTCTTTTACCTTTGAGTCGCGAAAGGAAAACTTGCCAATCTAACTCTTCAGGTTCAAGAAGATTGAACAGGGGCAGTTGTTGTACCCCAAAATTTGCCCTCTCATGCTTCAGGAAATCATCCTGGATTCTCAGAGTCTCTCTGAAACAAATCCAAGTCCTGAATTATCATTTCTTCCCAAGCAAACCATTTACAAGAGCAAAATGATCACACAAGCTTTAAAGGCAACGCTTTTACCTTGAAAAATTAAAATTCTAAACATTTGGAATTTTTCTCTAAAAATGGGTGTTTAAGAAGAAAATAACACTTCAGAACTTCTGGACCAACCTCCAGACAGAAGTGGTCAGAAGTTGCAAGGTTGGCTCAACGCAGTCAGAAGTTGGCTCTTCAGCAGCTACATTAACTCAGTTAGAGGTTGCAAATGTGGTTCAACACGTAAGCCTCAAATAGAACATGGCTCTTTCAGCAGTTACGCAAGTTCAGCCAGAGTTTGCTAGAGGAATGCAAAGGAAGCAAAGAAGTCTGAGGGCTCCTTTAGAACATGCTGGAATCAGAAGAGGAAAGGGTCAGAAGAGTGGGTGTTACACTGACACAGAATCTCTAAGTCCAGGATTTCCAGAAGAAAATCCAAGGAACTTGTTAGAAAGTCAGGAGAATCCCCAGAATTTGCTGAGACAGCAAGAGGCCAAGATCAGAGCTTAGTTCACGTTGTTTTTGGTAAAACAGAACTGTTGGTTCAGGTTTTCTCCTATTACAAGAATTTTGGTGTTGATAAGTCTCATCACCATTTAATGCTCATTAATGCTCCCAACCACTCCTGAACATTCATCCAAGAGGTCTCTTCACGTGTGGCTTGGTAAACACCTTTCTGCAAGCTTATGCATGGGTCTACGCGCCACCTTCCACCTATAGAGGTCACTTCTCCTCAATCCTTGCCTGCTATTCTAGCCTAGGCTGAAAAGCTGTGCATTATCACAACTTTCCATGAACTTCTTTCAAAAAAAACAATTTAACCTCTATTGGCGCCTTTAACGTTCAAGAATCCACAAGAGCTTGGCCTATAAATAGAGCACCATTGACCACTAAGAAGAAGTCCAGAAAAAACCAGAAAAATTGCTAGAAGAGAAACATAAATTTTTAGCAAGAAAATACTTTGAAACTTTGTCAAAAAAATCTTGGTATCTCAAGAGCCTCAAACATAACTTTGAATCTCCTGTCTCAAAACCTCATTTGTACCCAAATTGCTTCTTGACTAAAGAAATACGCCCCTACAGCTTCTGACCAAATATACTCTCCATCCACCCCTTCAAAAAAGAACCTGTCCAGAACACCATCAGAGCTAAAAGCTAGCTCTCACTCACAAACTTTTCCAACAGCCAGGTAAGCACCTACTGACCTTCATCACGCTGCTAAGCATCATCAGCTTTGCATGCTCAAATAAACATAATGTAAATATCATGTTGCTGCTGTTTGCGTTCTGAGGATTTTCATACCTCAAAATGTTTGAGTAGGAAGTAAATCAGCGTAGAACCTGCCTGTGACCTTGTTGGTTCTATCTCCTAAAACACTTTGACAGTTGCTGAAGCTGTCCCAAACATGTTTTATGTTTTGTGGAACAATAAGAAAACTGCAGATGTTCTGACTAGCACAGGGAGAAGCCAAGTGCTGACTTTGACGTTAGCACATCTGAAGCCTGTTCTGCTGTCAATAATATCATAACTTCTGAAGATTATTGTATCTCCAGCAGGATCAGAACTTCTGATATCCCCACTAACAAATTTTTGTCTTTCAGCGCATGGGGGTCAGAACTTATGATCTTCCCACTAACAGGTTTCTGTTTTGCAGGTGCCAGAGTCAGAAGTTCTGACTCATACAGTTTAACAAAGAGGTTGATAGTCTGGCAGCAGGCCTGAGTCAGAACTTCTGATGGCCTCTCAGCAGCGCGCTAGCTCTCTCTCTCTTTCTCTCTATCTTGCCTTTGTTATTTTCTTTTCTTATCTATTTTGAAACACCCCATGTACAAATATGTATCCCCACCCCCTAATTGCTGTAATAGCGTAGGACTTTATATTTCTGCTTTTTATTGCTTTCAAATATGAATGCTAGTAATTAGGATGTGTATGGCAAGATAAAATCAATGAAATAGAAAATCCTAATTCAAAGATAAACTCTTATATGCAACAAACCACACTTGCACACTTACACCCCTAGGGTTACATCCACTTGTTGCCTTCAAAAATGGGCCATGTTTGCATGTCAGGTATTTTGGCAAAACAAAAACAAACAAAATGATCATAGTCCCTCGATGACGCTATCTTGTTGCCTAAACGAAATGACCATAGTCCCTCAAGAAAATCGCCAAAATACTTGACACTATTGCTTTCATGGTCTATACGATGATCCGCGCCTGTCCTGTTTACATCCTAACACAAGGTTGTTCACCAAATACAATGGTGAAGTAACACTGTTAAAAGGGTTAAAAACATAAGGAAAGATCTTTGAGTAAAATAGGGTAGACAACTCTTAGTTACTTGATCAAAAATCTTGCAAAACATCCTTGCCATTTTTCAAAACACACATCACAACACAATTTCAAAACAACTTTCAAAAACATTGAAAATTTTTCAAAATACAATACACCTTTGTATACATTCAAACAAGAATCATTACAAAGGTTGCCACAAATGGCCTCTTTTCAAAATATCTTTCAAAACCACACACAAAGCACCATTTCAAACAATTGAAAATGCAAAGCAAGTGATCTAAGCAAGTAACTAAGAGCCCATGGATAACCATGGATAGAAAGGGTGCTAATACCTTCCCTTTCTATAACCTACTCCCTGAACCCAAGAAAACATATCAAAGGTCTTTCCTGTGCTTTTTGACCTTTCCTTAGGATAAAATAAAAAGTCGGTGGCGACTCTTGCTAAACCGAAACATTTGCGAACACAAACGCAAAATCCCAAGTCAGTTCTCCCACCGCCCCTGACTTCTTTTTCTGTTTGAGGAGCTGGCATTTCCTGTATAGCCTTCACCTTTGCAGGATCCACTTGAATACCCTTATCGCTTACGACGAAACCCAGTAGTTTACCAGATCTCACCCTGAAGGTGCACTTGTTCGGGTTTAACCTCAGCTTGTACAACTTCAACCTGTCAAATAACTTCTGAAGGTGGTCAAGATGTTCTTCTTCAGTCTGGGATCTTGCAATCATGTCATCGACGTATACCTCAATCTCATGATGGATCATGTCATGGAACAAAGCAACCATGGCACGTTGCCCCATCATTTTTCAATCCAAAAGGCATGACCTTGTAGCAAAAGGTACCCCATTGAGTAACAAAGGTTGTCTTCTCCATGTCTTCGGGAGCCGTCTTAATCTGATTATAACCGAAGAAACCATCCATAAAGGAGAAGACCTTATGCTGTGCGGTGTTGTCAACCAGAACGTCGATATGAGGTAGAGGGAAATCATCCTTGGGGCTTTCCCTGTTCAAATCCCTATAGTCAACACATATTCGAACCTTACCATCCTTATTTGGCACGGGAACCACGTTGGCAACCCACTGCGGGTAAGAAGTAACTGCTAGAAAATCGGTGTCAAACTGTTTCATAACTTCAGCCTTGATTTTCTCAGACATCTCCGGGCGCATTCGACGAACCTTCTGTTTCACTGGAGGACAGTCTTACTTGGTAGGCAGGCGGTGAACCACAATATCGGTATCCAACCCAGGCATATCTTCATAAGACCAGGAAAATATCTCAACATAGTCTCGCAACATCTGAATCAGCCGTTGTTTAACACTAGGCTCCAGATTTGCACCGATCTTGACTTCTTTCTTATCTACCTATGTTCCCAGATTTACTGATTCCACCGGCTCTTCGTGCGGATGTATGGCCCTCTCTTCCTGGAGTAGCAGTCTAGCAAGTTCACCAGGCACTTCACAATCATCTTCACCTTCGTCTTCGGCTAAGTTGATCGGACTTTCAAAGTCATAACTGGCAGTAACAGAGTTGTCACTAGTGAGATCCAGAGTGGATGTAGACCTGTATATGTGAGTGTGTGTAAAATAGTTGTTTTGCAATATATAATAAAAGAGAGAGAAGGAGCGCAAAATTTTGAAATGCAAGAAACGTCCAATTCTTTTATTAATGATATATGTAGATGACATACATAAAGCCCTCACAAAAGAAGCCACGTTGCCCCGGGTAAGACATCGGGCCGTAAAGTTTAAAAACATTGTCTGTTACAAATTCAAAGCAAAAGTCTCATTACTAGGTAATAAAATAAATTGGGACGAAGTCCTTTGCCGTCCAATTGCTTAATCCACCATCGGTCGTTGGGTAAATCTAGCTGTCAAACTCAGATTCTTCAACATCGTCTTCAATGGCATTCACCTCTGAATTGCTGATAAACAGGGGAGGTCTTCCAATCCGTGCACTCCGAACAGCCCTTTGAGCTTCTGCAGTGAAACCCAAACCAAACTTGTTAGTCTTATGTGCAAAATCAGGGAGTTGGCCCCAATTTGCACACCCACCTTTCTCAACAACAGCCCGAGCATCCTTTAAGGAAGCTATCTTCATTGGAGGATCTTCAACAACAGTTTCAGTTGATGCCAGCGTCTGGGGGACTTCTTCAAAATGTTGAAACGGGGTCTCAATGAACTCTCTGTCCATTTCCACATACCGAAAGGAGTTGAGGTGGCTTAACATGTACTCCTCTTCCCCTCGTACTGTAACAATTTTCCCTTTCACTGGGTATTTCAGCATCTGGTGGAGCGTAGAAGTTACTGCCTCATCTTTGTGGATCCACGGGCGACCCAGCAAACAAGAATAAGATGTCCGAATATCCATCACATAGAATGTAGATGCGAAAACCTGAGAACCAACCTTAATCGAAATATCCACTTCTCTATGTACCATTCTCTTGGACCCATCAAAGGCCCTGACTATAATGTTACCCGGCCCTGACTATAAGGACATTGGTGAGCACTTGAGGTCATTTGGACTCAAGGATCTTGATGCAACACAAAACCCTAATTTGGAGTTGACTGCCTTAGGAGATAGCTTGCTTGTCCAACCCTTGAGCAAACTTGAGCAACATGGAGATTTTTCTTGCAATGTTTTGGGAAATATGGGAGGGAAAATTTTGGGGTACAATATTGCCCTATTCAAATCCCTGTAGTCTACACACATACAGACCTTTCAGTCTTTCTTCCACACTGGGACCACATTTGCGACCCATTGAAAATATGATGTGACTGCCAGAAAACCTGCATTGAATTATTTCATTACCTCAGCCTTGATTTTCTCAGACATGTATGGCCTCATGCGACAAACCTTTTGTTTAATCAGAGCACAACCTTCCTTCATCGGCAAACGGTGAACCATAATGTCAGTATCAAGTCCCGATATATCTTCATATAACCAAGCAAATACCTCAACATAATCGTGTAACATCTGAACCAATCTTCTCTTGACATTGTTTTCCATGTTAGAGCCAATCTTGACTTCTTTTTTATCTGTCTCGGTACCTAGGTTTATCACTTCAACAGGTTCTTTGTGCGGTTGAATGTACTTTTCCCTTTGGCTCAGGAGTCTGGCGAGTTCCCCAGGCATCTCACAATCTTCTTCACCTTCGTCTTCAGCTTGATAGATTGGATTTTCCAAATCATAGATGGCAATAGCAGAATTGTTGTCAATGAAATCTAGAGTGGATGTAGATCTGCAAATGTGTGTGTGTGTGCATGTAAGGTCACATAGCTATTTTTGAAAATACAGTAAAGTAAAGAAAGACAAGGAGCGCAAAAATTTTAATGCAAAATAGTCCAATGTTTATCATTAAAATGAGCATATGGCATATGAAAATGACAAACCCTTAACAAATGGACCATTGTGCCCCGGGCAAGGCACATGGTTTAAATTCATTGTTTTAATGGAAATTACAGACAAATTTCTCAAAGTAATAAAAACAGGAAATGACAATTACTCCTGGCTAAAGGAGATGGAGATGAAATCTTTGGTCTTCTAGTTGTTGAGTCCTTCATTAGCAGTTGGGTAGACCCAATCATCCCAATCACCATCATTGTTAGAGTCTCCAAGAGTATTAACCTCATTATTGCTAATATGGAGAGGTGGTTTCCCCGCACGAGCACGTCGAACTTATTTTTGATCCTTGGAGGTGAAGCCCAACTCGAATTTGTCTGACTTGTATGGGATATCAGGAATTTGCCCCCAAATGGTGCAACCTTCTTCTTCAAAAACAACACGAGCATCTTTGAGAGAGGCCATCATTGGGGTATCTTTAGCAGATTTGGGGATGTTAGAAGTGGTCTTGGAAACAATAATCATGGGAGGGATCATTTCGAATGCTTGATATAGGGTCTCAACAAACTCACCATTCATTTCAACGTACTTGAAATAATTTAAATGGATAACCATAAATTTTTCTTCTCTACACACTATGACGATCCTCCCCTCTACTGGATATTTCAACTTTTGGTGCAATGTAGAGGTAACCGCACCCGCCCCATGAACCCATGGGCGTCCAAGTAAACAATATTAAGCCAGAAAAATATCCATCACATATAATGTTGAGTTGAAGACTTACGACCCTACCTTGACAATGAGATCAACTTCTCCATGGACCATTATTTTCGACCCATCAAAAGCTCTCACCACAATGTCACTTAGTTTCAGTACCAACCCTTCACAGTCCAATCTGTCCAGAGCCCCTTTTGGTAAAACATTGAGGGAGGACCCAGTATCCACTAACACATGTGCTAAAGTGGTGCCCTTACACTCGATGAAAATATGCAGAGCTTTATTGTGATTTTTCCCTGGCGGGGTCAAATCTGCATCTGAAGATCCCAAACCATTGTTCGCAGTAAGACTTGCTACACAGTTTTCAAATTGGTCAGTCATAGTTTCTTGTGGAACATGTGTATTTTTCAAGAATTTTAACAGGGCTTGGCATGCGCCTCAGAACATAACAACAAAGATAGCATGGATATCTTTGAGGGTGTTTTCCTCAGTTGTTCCACTATCTTGGAGTCACTTTTTCGGATAATTTTTAAAATCTCCTCCATATCTTGGGTAGATGGGTCCTTAATGGTAACATCTTTTACGGGTGCCTCCGTCCGGACAGACTCAGTCATTTTTTCCTTTCCTCGAGTATCAGCAACAGGTTTAATAGCGGTAATACGAATGGGTGTAGTAGTGATTGTCGGAGGTGAAATCTCTGGAGAGAAGATCCTCCCCGTCCTAGTAACTTTACTTGATCCATCAATGTTTGTAATGTCAGCAGTTTCATCTTCGGCAATCCATGAGTCTTGTTTGATACCATGGTAATACACTTCCGCCCCATAATTCTAGGGAACATCCTTATTAGAAGAGTAGGGGACTGGCTTCGGTGTGCTGATAATTAATGAAGCTATTTTTGGTTCAGTGGGAATCCTAATAGGACCTTTGGCGGTGATCCTAATAGGAGTATTTGAGATAGTAATGATGGACACGTCTTCAAACTCTTGAGGTACACTTCAGGTCAATCTTTTTATAGATGTAGTTTTTTCAAATAGAATCTCATGGCTATCCATTTGGTGTTAGATACCTTTCTTCAGCCATTCACAATCATTAATTTGTACAACACAATAGTAGCAATCTTCAAAACAACCTGGAAATACACCGACTTTTAGCAATTCTTTTTAACAGTCTTCAAAGGAGTGGTCAAATCTTTGATGGAGGAAACAAAAGAGGCATCTTCAATAGCATTGACACTTTTACCATGACTAGGCATGGGTGCGGTGATCATATTAGGAGTCGGTGGAGGGTCAAATTCAATTGTTTTTTTGTCGACCAGGTCTTAGATTTTGTTCTTCAAAGACCAACAGTCATTGGTATCATGTCTGGGACTGTTTGGAACGGTATATTTTGGAGAATTTGTGTTAGGGTTAGAAGGGGGATCTCTCAAAGTCACCAAATCAACTTTTAATAGGTGTTGTAGAGCTTGAGATAATTGCATATTGATTCTTGTAAATTTCCTCTTCTGGATATCTGGTCTTTGTTTACCATTTTGTTGACGTGGTTGTTGAGTTAGAGTTGGATTGGAAATTAATACTGCCCCTACTGAATGATGACGGTCATTCTTAGTACGAATTCTTGATCCATATACAACATTAGTCTCTTTTTTAACAATAAATGGTTTTTTCATAGCATTTGAGGTGGAGGCCATGGGTATCTTCCCTATTTTAATCCCACTTTCGACCCTCTCGCCAGTCAAAATCAATTCAATGAATCCTGATGATGAACTTCCAATCAGCAAGTTGAAAAATGGGCAAGTCAATGTTCTCATAAACATGCCTACTAACTCTCTATTAGTTAAGGATGGTTGCACCCTTCCAGCCAAGTCTCTCCATTTTGAGCTTGAAGCCTTCATTTGAACCCATAGTCATGCCTTATAGTTGCACCTGAGTTGGTGCAAGATCAGCGTTATATTGATATTGGCGTTAAAAGGCAGATGCCAAATCCTCCCATGTATGGATATTAGCCCCCTTCCAATTTGTAAAACCACTCCAAATGCTTTCAAGATAGACTCTCTTGGAAAAAGTGCACCCATAGTTTCCTATCAGCGGTGTGCGGTTGAATTTTTCGGACATATGATCTTAGATGAAGCTTTGGACATGATACACCATCATACTTGACAAAAACTGGGATCTTGAATTCATGAGGAATGACCACCCCAAGGACTAAACGCAAGTCTCCAAAGTCCAAGCCAGACACAACTTAGACCTCTACAGCTTTGAGTCTTTCTTCTAGCTGCTTATATTTGTTGTCGGACGGTGGGTATTGCACATCAGAATAATCCTCGTCTTCAGAAATTTGATTGTTTCCACCCCTAACACGAGTACTCCTAGCATCTTCTTCTTTATTATCATCCTCCTCGGAGGAATCCTCCTCAATTTGAACCTGTCGGGCGGGGCCTTTGAACCTCTTCCCCATGTTGATTATAACTCTCTTCTTGGTCTTCTTCTTTGTGACAAGAAGCTTCTCATTTCTTGTTGACCCTTTGCTAAGTTGAGCAGAGTCTATTGGAATTAAGTGTGTTGAGTCTGCAAGTCCTTGATGGTTTGCTCGAGATCTATCTTATACTGAAATAAACAGTAGAAAGATGAGGAAACCTATGTCAAAAAACCTGCTTATGATATGATGTATGTTATGTGTATGCAATGTTTTCAAGGACCTTAAAAGATTTAAATTTGCTAAACTAAAAGGAAAGAGAAACAAATATTTCATTAGTAAATTCCAAAACTACATTTTGCCTTTTTGGCTTTACAATGAAAAATAAAATATTTCAAAGAGACATCAAAAATATAAACTCCTAAGTCTCCCATTGACGCTTCCTCTTTGGTGTGATGTAGGAATTAAGGCTTTGCTCGTTGTGAAGTTGCTTCGTTAGCTCTAACACTTTCTTCTCGCTTGCGTAGAATTGGGCTTCAAAGGTGTCTATCTCTCCCTTGAGTTGAATCCACGATCTTTGCAACTCCTCGAGATTAGTAGGCATGTCAGGATGGATAATGGTATAGGGAACATCCCCCTCAATAGTAGGGTCCACATCTATTTGCAAGATGGATAGATACGGCATTATGAGATTTTGAGTGCGAGCTCGCACTAATTTGAGATAAGGTTCCAAAGGAATAGAGTTCTTATTCCCCAACGTTTTTCTATCAACCTTGTTCACCATGCCCCAAGCTCGTACAAACCTTTGACGATAACCTTGGGCATCACTCTCGTAGTCGAACATAATTCCTTGAATGAGTGCTTCATGAGGACCATCCCTCCAAGCATAACCAAACTTTCATATAGCCAAAGAAGGATTATAAGTAATACCTCCCCTAATTCCCAAGAGTGGAACATTAGGGAATTCTCTGCAACGGTCAATAATGGTAACATCCTCCAAATATCAGGAACACCAATGAATATCCAAATGCGAAAGTGACATCATTCTTTGAGACCACCTCAAGCCTTGTTCGTTCTTTTAAAACTGATCGAGGAAGGTGTGAAATAAACGACATAGATAGAAAGGGTGCACAACACATAAGAGTCCCTCTTCTCTTCATGGTACGAGTGTGAAGAGAATACAAGATATCTCCGAGCAAAGTAGGAACCGAGTTATGAGAGAGAAAACTTTGACAACACTCACATCTATGAGTTGGTCTGGATTAGGGAACAGTACCACCCCATAGATTAGAAGATCCAATACTTCCTCAAAATCTTTCAAATCTAAAGCATCCCAAAATAGTTGAGCCTTCTCAAACCGAACCTTAGTAAGAAAACCTTTAACACCACTCCTTGTTTCCCAATTAGCCACAATGTCAGATCGTTGAAAATGTAAGGCTGATGCAATCTCCTCAGTTCTTGGATCTTTCTCAATACCGGTGAAGGGTATTTGATTAAGAATAGGTACTTCCAATAGTTGAGAGAACTCTTCCATGGTGGGAACCAATTGATAATCAGGAAATGTGAAATAGTGATGTTTGGGTTCAAAGAATTGAAAGAGCACATGTACCATGTCTTATTCAAAGCTTGAGGTAACCAAGTTGAGAAGTCCACCATATCTCTTGGTGAACGGAGAATTTTTAGGAACCCTTGATGCTAACTCTTTGAGTTGAGAAGGCACTTTCAAAAGGTTGATTCAGATGGTATTTCTGCGAGTGGAAGTCATATCCTACAAAATAGAACAAATAAACATATACAAGAAAAGAAAACGAGTCCTTAGGTTTAGGCTTGCAGGAGGTTTATAGGTAAGTACCCTCTTGAAGTTTAGTTCGTTCAACTTGTCCTAAAAAGTAACCGGCTTCTAGGGAATCTCAATATTATTGATCTTTCTTCATCGGCATTGTTTCAGTGTAAGCCTCTGTTTTGGCGACCGAAATATCCCGAAAGTCCGATCTTAATGAGTGTAGTATCGAGTATCAACCAACTTTAGAATGCACGAAAGCCGACTATCTCACTACTTCCTAATGGCCAAGTTGTTCAACTAAAGGTTCTATGGTCAGTTAGTACTTCATGACACCACACTGCGGCCCCGTATTCTCCTTAATTCTCCATAAAGGATACCGGTACCAACAAATGTGTCACACTAACGTAGCCATTATTTCAACCATATCGGTATATGTCGTACAGTCTCCACAGTCTAATGCTACTTACCTAATAATGCCCCTAGATTCGGGTAGAGGATCTATTCAACACCCAAACACCCTTTTAAGAGTAAAGCAAGCAAGTCAAACAATGAAAGAATTTAAATGTGAACTAATCTCTAAGGTAACCCCACTTTTAAGTAAACTCCCCAGCAGAGTCGCCAGTTCTGTAATACGGTGAGAGAACTGACTTGGGTGTTTTGCTTTTTATTGTAATTGTTGCGGATAGCAAGAGTCACCGCTGACTTTTCTTTTATCCAATAAAGGAAAGGGTGAAAAGAACAGAAAAGGCCTTTTGAGAATTTTTCTTGAGTTAGGGGGGTAGGTTATGAATAAGGAAGGTGTTAGCACCCTTTTCATCCGTAGTTATCTATGGGAACTTAGTTGCTAGCTCACTTTTAAATGGTTTTGTGAATGTGTTTGTATTTGTTTTAAAGTTTGAAAATATTTTGAAAGCGCCTTTGTTTCGGAAAACTTTGTAATTATTTTCGTCTCTATAAGAATGTATACAAAGTGTTGGTTTTGAAAATAATTCAAAGAGATGTTTGTTTTGAAAAGTGTTTTCAAAGTGTGAGATATAAAGATGGTTTTGTTTGTGAGCAAGCAACTATGAGCATTCTACCTACTCAAAAGAAGTATTTGTTCTTTTCCTCCTCCTTTAGATAGTGTTATCTTACCATTAGTTAGTGAGAAACCATATCATTGTATGTGAAGGCACACACGTGGATCATCGTACAGTCATAGAAGGCAACATCGTAAGATACCTTAGAAATTGGTTATAAGAGTCTAAGATCGTTTACCAAAGGAAACATCAAAGGGTCATTAAGGAACTACGATCTTTTAACCGAGGATCTTTGCTAAGGTATCCCACATTCGAGGGACATGACTGTTCTATTCTAAGGCAACAAGTATGGGTTAACCCTAGAGGTGCAAGTGTGCAAAGTGTTTTTATTTTCATGCATTTTGTCTTGAATTAATATTGTCTATCATTTGTTTTAAGTCTTTCCATACAAACCCTAATTACTAGCAATAATATGGAAAGCAATAATTTGTGGAAATTTAAAATCCTACCCTATTACATCATTTTAGGGGATGGGGATACAAATTAAAAATGGGGATGAAAGCAACTAAAACCTAATTATTACAAGGCTTTGACAATTACATAATAGTATGAAATAATAAAATGTATAACAATGCAAAGGTAATGAAAAGAGAAAATAAAATTATTTTTATGGTTTTTATGGAAAAAGGTTTTTAATTAAACTAATTGATTTGAAGAGTTAATTAAAATCCATAAATCTAAATTTAATTTAATTACCGTTTTGCCATTGTGCCAATTCCAAACTTAAATTGATGTATCAGTACTGCAAACTTGAGTCATGGAAGATCTTGTGAGAAAAATCTTGAGAAACGAGAGGGAAAATTTTGGGATACGATAGTTGCCCCTGTTCAATCTTCTTTAACCTGAAGAGTTAGATTGGCGAGTCTGCCATTCGTGCCTTGAAGGTGGAAGATGATTGAACACTAAAGTGCCCAGAAATTTGCACTCGATAAAGTGTTAGTTGACTTTGTAGGGAATGGCCTTAAAGATGCCAATTGGGGAGATGATGGAGAGTTTTCGGAGATGGGCTTATATATGCCATCCAGAGTGACCGGGGAAGGTATCCGGATAAATCTTTTGGTTGATTTATACTGGAATGGTAGATGTCTTTTGTTTGTTTTTAGATGGAAGAGATAAATCCAACCAGAAAAGGTCTTCATTTGATGATTGATTTTTCCTGCAAGGAAAAAGGATTAGTTGCATGCAGATGTATACATGGCGTAATGATGTTCTCAAAATAAATGAGACTATGCTGTATGCATTTGTCATGTATGTGTTATGGTTTATGAATGTGATGCGTTTATGGAAGCGTGTCTTTGTCTAGGAAAATAAATCCTTGACAACATGCTGGGGAGCCTTGGGAGGCTGAATCCCGGAATGTTATTGGAGAGTAGGTGTATCTTCAACTTTGTTTAGAATGTTTCTGCTGGGAATTCATGTTTTATTGTTTGAGGAGAAATTCATTGGGGAATATTAACTTTGGCTCTTTGCAAGAGGAAACTCTGTGGGGAATGTTGATTTCTGCTTGGGGGAAAGTTCAGGAATTTTGGTTGTCCATTTCTCTACTGGGGAATTATTCCTGACTGGAGAGCATCGAAATTTAGCTATTATATGGTCGAAATCCAAGCTTGGCAGCAATTTGTTGGGGATAATGAAGTTGACTTTTATCTGGTTGTATTCCAGGCTTCGCAACGACTTACCGGGGAAGATTAAATTAACTGTTATCTGGTTGGATTCCAGGATTCACAAAAATTACTTGAGAGAGTGAAGTTAAGTTGTTATCTGGTCGGATTTCAGGCATTGTAGCCACTTACTATCATTAAACTGTTGTTTGGTCGGATCCCAGGTTTCAAAGAAATTTTTTGAGGTGGATGAAGTTAATTGTTATCTGGTCAAACTCCATGCTTCACAATAACTTACTTGAAAGGAGGAAGTTGAACTGATATTTAGTCAGGTCCAGGCTTCATAGTGACTTGCTTAAAAGGATGAAGTTGAACTGATATCTGGTTGAGTCCAGGCTTCACAGTAACTTGCTTGAAAGGATGAAGTTGAACTGATATCTGGTCGGGTCTAGGCTTTGCAGTAACTTTCTTGAACGAATGAAGTTAAACTGATATCTGGTCGGGTCCAAGCTTTGCAGTAACTTACTTGAAAGGATGAAGTTGAACTAATATCTGGTCAGGTCCAGGCTTCACAGTAACTTGCTTGAACGGACAAAGTTGAACTGATATATGATCGGGTCCAGGCTTTGCAGTAACTTACTTGAAAGGATGAAGTTAAACTGATATTTGGTCAGGTCCAGAATTCACAGTAACTTGCTTAAAAGGATGAAGTTGAACTGATATTTGGTCGTGTCCAGGCTTCGCAGTAACTTGTTGGGGGTAGAGCCAAACTCTATCGGGGGAAATAAGTTAAACCATTGTCTGGTCGAGTCAAAGTTTTACAATATCTCGAGAAGTTAAACTATTATATGGTCGGGTCCAGGCTTTGCAGTAACTCGAGAAGTTAAATTATTATCTAGTCGGGTCCAGGCTTCATAGTAACTGAAATTTGTTTAAATATGAGTGATTCTGTTGGGGAGCATATTGTTTTGTTGGGAAATAAACCCTGTTGAAGAGAAAATTTGATGACCTGCTGGAAAGGTGAATTCTTTAGGAAGAAATCCATAAGTCTTCTTCTTTTAAGACCAACTTAGCTAGGGAGAGGGTGGTCGAGAGATTGAAACTCTGACCGAGGGTTTCATAAATTCAACTTTGTGGGCAACTCTGTTGGGGAAAAGGTTTAGGCTCTGTGAAAAAAATGTTAATGAGATAACTCTATGGGGATATCTCAACTGTATGCTCGTTGCTGCTTGGTAGCACATATTTTCTAAATAATTTAATCATGTTCATATGCATATGTTCATTCAATTTTAGTCATTGTATGTTTTTCACTCAAAACAAAAAGTTTGCACTTCAAAGTATATTTGTATTGATGTTTTGCCCATGAATAGGAGTTTTTGTACAAAGAGACGGAGATCCTAGTAAGAGGAAATCATAGAAAGGAAAACAAAATTTAAAACAAAAATAACAACCATGTGGAAATGATCTCATTGTGTTCCAACCCTACTATTGCCCCTAATGTCTTCGAACGTCCCTTGCCTTTGACAGAAGTTGATTGGATTGATCTTGGACCGTTTGAAACCAGACCTTGGTAATAAAGTCGAATATGGTGATTCTACAGGACATAGTCACACGCTTTCAATCCTTAACTTTTTCCTGGACCGCCCTTTCGGGTTTTCAACCCACCAGGATACCCATTTTTTCCTAAGTCACCCTTTCGGGTTTTCGACTTGCCGGGTGTACAATATTTTTCATATATCCATAATTTTTTCCCAAACCTTTGGTTTGTCGGGATGCCCTTATCTTGCCTAGGTGTGTAAACCTAGCGGGTCTTTTATGCATAGTATTTTTTAACTATGTCCGCGTTCACAGGATGTTGGAAATCTTTACCGTCCATAGTAGTCAGCATCATGGCACCACCAGAGAAAAATTTCTTGACAACAAATGGCCATTCATAAGTGGGAGTCCATTTTCCCCTGGGGTCGCCTTGTGGAAGAATGATACGCTTTATTACCAAGTCACCATCTTGATATACTCGAGGCTTGATATTTTTGTTGAAAGCCTTGATCATACGTTTCTGGTACATCTGACCATGACAAACAGCAGCCAGTCACTTTTCATCGATCAAGTTCAACTGATCCAATCTTGTCTGAATCCATTCATCTTCGCCTAGGCCTGCTTCCTTCATAATTCTTAGGGAGGGAATCTGAACATCCACTGGCAGGACAACTTTCATGCCATAGACCAAAGAAAAGGGAGTTGCCCCACTTGATGTCCGAGCTGAAGTACGGTAGCCATGAAAAGTGAATGGTAACATCTCATGCTAGTCTTTGTAGGTTACTACCATCTTTTGCACAATCTTCTTAATGTTTTTGTTGGCTTCTTCCACTGCACCATTCATTTTAGGTCTATAAGGAGAAGAATTGTGATGCTTGATTTTGAACTGAGTGCAAAGTTCTGTAATCATAGCATTGTTGAGATTGGTTCCATTGCCAGTGATGATCCTTTCGGGGATACCATAGCGGCATATGAGGTTATGTTTAATGAACCTAACTACAACGTTCTTTGTGACTGAGGCAAATGAGGCAGCTTCGACCCATTTGGTGAAATAATCGATAGCGACAAGAATAAAGCGATGTCCATTAGAAGGAGTAGGTTTAATCTCTCAAATCATGTCAATGCCCCACATTGCAAATAGCCACAGAGAAATCATGACATTTAGAGGAATAGGAGGCACATGGACCTTGTCAGCATAGATTTGGTACTTGTGACAAGTCCTTGAGTGATGATGGAAATCAGTTTCTATTATTGACAATTAGTAACCAGCTCTCAGGATCTTCTTGGCCATGGTATGTCCACTAGAGTGAGTCCCAAAGAGGCCATCGTACATGTCTTCCATAATTTTCTCTTCCTCCTTCTTGTCCACACATCGGAGTAGAGTAGGGTCATGGTTGCGTTTGTACAGGATTCCATTGCTTAGGAAGAATTTGGATGAGAATCTTCGTAAGAATTTTTTATCATTGATGGAAGCTTCTTCGGGATACTCTTGCGCTTCAAGGTATCTCTTCACCTCATGGTACTATGGCTTCTCTGTGTCAATGTCAAGCTCATAGCAGTGTGCAGGTTCGTCAAATCTCTCAATTGTAATCATAGGAGCTTCGTTGTCCCATTTGACCTTGAACATAGAAGACATTATGGCCAAAGAATCAGCTAACTGGTTTTATTCTCTAGGGAAGTGTTCAAAGGTGATTTCTTTGAAGTATGGAATCAGAGACTACACAAGCTCCTTGTAAAAAATAAGATTAGGATGCTTAGTGTCCCAATCTCCCTTTACTTGGCTAATCACTAGAGCGGAATCTCCGAATACATCCAAATGCTTGATCCTTAAATCAATGGCAGCCTTCAGACCCAAAATGCATTCCTCATATTCAGCCATATTATTTGTACAATCGAAGCATAATCTAGCAGTGAAAGGGGTGTGGAAACCCTCATGGGAAACTATCACTGCACCAATTCTCTTACCCAAAGCATTGGAAGCCCCATCGAAAACCGTAGCCCATCGGGATCCTTGTTCAGGCCCTTCATACGGTCCAGGTTTTACACAATCGATCACTAACATGATATTATCATCCGAGAAGTCAAAGTTCATAGATTGATAATCATCAACAGCTTGATAGGCCAAATGATCTGCCAATACACTTCCTTTGATGTCCTTTTGTGTTGTATATTGAATATCGTACTCAGTTAAAATCATTTGCCATCTAACAATCCGCACGGAAAGAGCGAGTTTCTCGAAGATGTACTTGATAGGGTCCATCTTAGAAATCAATAGAGTGGTATGAGTGAACATATATTGTCTTAGCCGGCGAGCAGCCCATTCCAGAGTGCAACAAGTTTTACTCGAGAAGTGAATATCTGGTTCCACAGTCGGTAAACTTTTTGCTCAGGTAGTATATTCCATGCTCTTTTCGGCCAGACTCGTCATGTTGGCCCAACACGTATCCCATAGAATTCTCTAGCACAGTCAAGCACATGATCAAGGGCCTTCTTTCAACTAGAGGCATGAGGATAGGAGGTTCTTGCAGATATTCCTTGATTTTGTCGAAGGCAGCTTGGCATTCATCATTCTATCTGACCACCTGATCATTCTTCAAGAGTTTGAAAATCGGCTCACAAGTAGCAGTTAAGTGAGATATGAAGCTGGTGATATAGTTAAGATGACCTAAGAATCCTCTAACCTCCTTTTCAGAATGGGGAACTGGCATTTCTTGAATGGCATTTACCTTTGCAGGATCAACTTCGATGCCTTTACCACTGACAATAAAACCTATAAGTATTCCAGATCTTACTCTGAATGTGCACTTATTAGGGTTCAACCTCAATTTGTACTTTTTCAGCCTCTCGAATAGCTCGTATAGGTGATCGAGATGCTCTTCTTCAGTTTGTGACCTTGCAATCATATCATCCACATATACCTCTATTTCATGATGGATCATATCATGAAACAAAGCTACCATATCCCTTTGATATGTTGCCCCTGCATTCTTCAATCCGAATGGCATGACCTTGTAACAAAAAGTGCCCCATTGCATAACAAAGGTGGTCTTCTCCATGTCTTCGGGAGCTGTCTTAATTTGATTATAGCCGGAGAAATCATCCATGAAAGAGAAGACTTTATGTTGAGCGGTGTTATCGACCAAGACATCAATATGAGGTAGAGGGAAGTCATCCTTGGGGCTTGCCCTATTCAAATCCATGTAATCTACGCACATATGAACTTTTCCATCTTTCTCTGGCACGGGAACCACATTCTCAACCCATTGGGGATAAGATATCACAGCTAGGAATCCTGCAATGAATTGTTTCATCATTTCAGCTTTTATCTTTTCAGACATGTCAGACCGCATGCGACGAACTTTTTGCTTGACAGGAGGACAATCTCCTTTGTTGGCAGATGATGAACTACAATGTCGGTATCCAACCCTCACATATCTTCATACGACCAAGCAAACACTTCCACGTAGTCATGTAACATATGAACCAATATTCTTTTGACATTGCTTCCTAGGTTGGCGCCGATCTTGACCTTTTTCTTGTCTGTCTCGATACCTAGGTTGATAACTTCAACTGACTCTTCATTTGGCTGAATATATTTTTCCTCTTGCATTAGAAGTCTGGCTAGTTCTCCTGGTATTTCACAATCTTCCTCGCTTTTGTCTTAGGCTTGGTTAATTGGATGTTCAAAACCATAACTGGCAATAGTAGAGTCATTGGCAATGAGATCCGAAGTGGACGAGGATCTGCAAGAGTGTGTGTGTGTGTGCATGTAAGATACATGGCTATTTGGAAAACACATTAAAGAAAAAGAAAGATAATGAGCACAAAATTTTGAATGCAAAAAGTCCAATGGTTTATATTGAATGATCATATGATAAAAAGAACATAAATAAAACCCTTAACAAATGGACCATAGTGCCTCGGTCCAAGCATATGGCTTAAAAGTCGTTGTTTAATATTACAGATGAAAGGCTCTTGAATTGATAGAAAGCAATAAACAAGTAATTACTCCTCAATGAAGGAGATGGGAACAAAGTCCTTTGCGCGCCAATTGTTGAGCTCTGTCGTAGTAGGGTATATCCATTATTTGAAAGAACATTCATCATCAGAATCTACCACAGCGTTTACTTCATGATTTCCAATACAGAGAGGGGGCTTTCCTGTACGAGCGCGCCTAACTTCTTTTTGAGCCTTGATAGTGAAACCCAACCCACATTTGTCTACTTTGAACAGGATCTTGGGGAGTTTCCCCCAGGTATCATAGCTTCCATCTTAGATTGTGGCACGAGCATCCTTGAATGAAACCATCCTTGGCACGACCTTATCAACTTTGGGCAAGTCAGAGGATATTTTGGCAGTAGCAACCATAGGCAGAACAACTTCAAAATCCTGGCACGGGGTTTCTATAAATTCGCCATCCATCTCCACATATTTGAAAGAATTGAGATGGCTTACCATGAACTCCTTCTCACCGTAAACAGTGATGATCATTCCCTTGACTGGGTATTTTAGCTTTTGGTGAAGGGTAGACGTTACTGCCCATATTCCATGGATCCAAGGGTGACCCAACAAACAGGAGTAAGCGGGACGGATGTCCATGATGTAGAAAGTAGAGTTGAAAAATATGTGAGCCCACTTTAATTGGGATATCTGAAATCACCCGGCCGGAACCTGTCATCTGGATGTAATGAAACATCAATGAAGCTACCACCGAACGTCTTTTATCCCGCCGAAAGGGAAAGGTAAACATCGAGAAAACCTGAAAAGGGAGAAATCACGGTCTTTCGACCGAGAGATTGGGTAAGGGAGTCTGTTACGCGAGGGGAAGGTATTAGCACCCCACACGCCCGTAGTACTCTATGGTATCAACTCTTGTTGTCTAATCTAATGGGTGTGGTCAAAACCTATGTCTATGGCTTAAAGCTAAAAAAGGAAAGCATGCGAAAGAAAAAGAAATAATGTAGGGAAAATAAAAGTTGTGCTCGGTTGGGCCCTACCCCTTTGCCTACGTATCCCTTTTAAGGAATCAGAGCAGCCGTAGTTCAGCTCATATATTTTGGTTGGTTTGTGTTTTTTAGTTAAGACAACAAAAAAAAATCAAGATGGCAAAACATCGAATAAAACAATAAACAAATGAAATGGTAAAACATCATTTAAATAATAACAAAGTAACATGTCAAAGATGGCGAATTATCAAATGATAAAGCAACACACATAACAATGATATTGAGAATCAAAGTAGGATAATAAACATGTGCGATGGTGAAACATCGGCTTCAAGCAATTGTGTGATAGGGAAACATCGACTATAAGGTAACAAAATATCATGGCAAAGATGGCGAAACATCAATAAAACGAATGATAAAACATCACACCTAACAATGATATTAGGAATCAAAGTAGGATAACAAACATGTGCAATGGCAAAACATCAGCTTTAAACAAATGTGTGATGGCAAAACATCGGCTAAAAGGTAGTAAAGTATCATGGCAGAGATGGAAAAACATCAATAAAACGAATGACGAAACATCACACTTAACAATGATATTGGGAATCAAAGTAGGATAACAAACATGTGCGATGGAAAAACATCGGCTTTAAACAAATGTGCAATGGCGAAACATCGGCTAAAAGATAATGAGATATCATGGCAGAGATGGAAAAACATCAATAAAACGGATAACAAAATATCACACCTAACAATGATATTGGGAATCAAAGCAGGATAACAAACATGTGCGATGGAGAAACATCGGCTTTAAACAAATGTGCGATGGCGAAAAATCGGTAAACCAGGTTTAAAAACAAAGCCAAGAGGTGTACAGACAAATAATATTGATTTGTATCTTTTACCTTGAAGAATGGTTTGAGTTCATTAGAGGTATATTATGATTTGCCAAGAAAATAGTTTTTATTTTAAGATGCAAAATGCAAAGGAAGGAAATCAAAACAACTAAGGGAAACTAACCTAGCACTATCCCTAGTGTTATCATACAATGATTGATCCTAAGGTTGAGGATAAAGGAAAACCCTACCTTAATTAACATGTTAAAGGAATCTTAGCTAAACTATCCTATAGGGAACATGCAATGAGAGCGAAGTCGTGATCTCAATTTCTAAATTGAGTGACTCATCGATCAACAATTAAAGAAGAAAAACAGATAAACATCCTATAGGGAACATGCATTGAGAGCGAAGTCATGATCTCAATTTCTAAATTGAGTGACTCATCGATCAACAATTAAACAAGAAAAACAGATAAACATCCTATAGGGAACATACACTGAGAGCGAAGTCGTGATCTCAATTTCTAAATTGAGTGACTCATCGATCAAAAGCAAACACAACACATGTATCAGACAAAAACCAGAGGGCCTCCTGACATATATCAGCAATAGAGGTCCCATTATGCAATCAGAGAACTATGCAACATAAAAATAGAAGAAAGGAAATAGTGCAATACCAAACGGATAACTATCCATAGCAACTGAGCAAGAACAAAAGAAACCCAGAGAACTTCAAGCAAGCTAGCATCAGTAGACAAATCAAGTCAGAAATTACGCCATCAGGATGTAAGTAATGAAGTCATCAGATATGAACAGATCACATGGGTAATGTATAGCATTCATAATTACATGCATATATATCCTGCATAAACCATCAAACATGCTAAGCACAAGAATGGTGCCAATATAATAAATCGTGTTCCACAAATAAAGTGAAACACAGTAGCCTCAAGCCAAAAATGGAAACTTTTCTCAAAGTACCTCACACATTCAACAACCAAATTAGTATTACCATAAATTGAATGATGATTCACATAAGGGATGGATGAAACATGATGAAGTGAGAAAAACATGATAACAATTATCAGAGCATTAGGTATGGTAGACAAAAAAAAAGAAACATGCATATGCACAATTAGGTCAAAAATTAGAGGAATGTTGCTCCTTTCTATCACCATATCGAGTTTACAATTGAATATCAATCAAGGATCATAGGAGCTTGAGAATAATAAAATCAAAGACCATGAAGGTCAGTAGTAACCACAATTCAATCATACTTAATTAATTCATCACAGCTCATAAGCATAATAGAAGAGAAATTCCATACAATGCATCAAAAGGTTCAAGCATTCAAACATGGGGCATTAAGTGAAATGACTTGAGTTATTATGGATAATCAGAATCAATATGATCATTAGGTGCCCAATTATAGGCCTCACTCAAGTTCATTGGCCATCAAACAAATTGCAAAAAGATATGCAACATCAATTGGGTACCTTCACTTCAAAAATACATCATAAATAGAAACAAAGATCAATAAATCAAACCAAAAATTTCTTAGCATCTTTGAAGTGTGTAGAAGTCAGAAAGCAAGTCTTAAATTCATGAATGATTGAGGAGGGGATCCAATGAGGCCCAAAGTTCAAGACTAGTTGGCAAAACTACAAAACTAGACAAGTTTTCAAAATAATTTGTGGAAAAATGTCAAACCAAGTCAAATAATGCAAGAAAAATGGTTTTCAGATCCTCAATGCATTCATGAACCATAATCAAGACTTAAATTCCATTGAAAATCCAGGGCATAAGGGTTTTGAAAAAGAAACTTGCACAAGAAGCAACAAATCCCTAATTTTTGAGTTTTAATCTTAAATATTGATTAAGTAAGATCAAAATTCAAACAATTCAAACCAAGATCATACAAATCACAAAGAAATCCTAAATGTCAGAATACATATTTTTTTCACATTTTTGAATTAAAGAAAAGTCAAAAATAAAATTAAATTAAAACAATTTATCACTTAAACAAATAATCACATCTCAAAATAAAATTTTAATCAAAAAGTCAAAAAAATGTCCAACCAAAATTATATTCAAGTATTAGAATTAAAAACACACATCCCTGGTTTTTTTGGAATTTTTGAATTAATGGAAGTATTAAAATAAAAATCAAACAAAACAATTAACAATTAAACTATTATTTAAGGGCAAAAATGCAAACCCTAGCAAAAAGTCATGAAAAGGTCAAAATAAAAATATATTCAAATTCTATGATTAAAAACAAGCTTGCATGATTTTTTTGAGGGTTTTCTGAATTAATGGAAGTATTAAAATAAAAATTATAAAGAAAAAACTAAAAATAAACTTCCCAAATTAAATTCATAATCAAAAATAGAAAAAAAGCTAAACAAATTTTAGAATCAAATTCTACATGATTTTACGAGTCAAAAATATTTCTTGTGGAATTTTTCAAATCAAAGAAATATTAAAATAAAAATAAACACTAAACAAACAATTAATTAAACTCATTAATTTTTAAACCAATCAAAACATTTTCAAAAATTATCAAAAAAATGCACAAGGTCAGGAATACTATTTTGAATTTGTGATAATTTTTTTCAGAATGTTTCAACCATTTTTGAGCAAGAAATAAAATCATGAAAATCAATTTATGAAACAAAATTCAAATGAATTAAAGAAACAAGCCAGCCAACCAGAGGAGGCCACGCAATCATCTTCAACCTCTGGCTAGGGAAAAAACGTGTGCGTGATCAGGTTCATCATCTCATGTTCCAGTCAACATAACATGCTCAATTCTACACTATTTTTCATGAAATTTCGTGCAAATTAAACCCAACATTTCATACTTCAACATGCAATTCGAATAATATCAAATAATTAACCGTGGATCAAGAACAGATCGTGCAAAAATATCAAAAACTCACTGAACAGAAAAATTTCAGATACATCATTCATGCACATCTCATCAAATTAAAAGCTCTGAAGCTACAGAAACACTTAATGAAATTCAGATAACATGATTACGAACTCAAATCACACAATGCGCGACTAGAAATCCAGATCCAAAGTTAAGAATTCAAACCTTTGAGGCAAAAATGAATCTACTGTCTCCTTCACTCCAGTTGCAAACCAAGCCTCGATCTACAATCCTTATCACTTGGAGAAGAGAATGCAAGAAGAATCAACCAAAACGCGCAAGGGAATTGAAAGAATCGAAGAAAATTGCAGAATAAGTAGCTATGGAGTTTTCTGAGTTCAGGGATGAAATGAAGCATGAATCCCGTTCAATGAGGCTTGCTTCTCAATATATAGAGCATGAAGAGGATGGTAGGATAGGTTTTTCACACTGAAAACTGTTAGAAAGAATGAATTCCTCTTTTTTCCAAAATCAAGTGTGCACATGCAGCCCTCAAATCCCTCGTATGTTTGCTTGCATTTTACGTGCATTTCAATCCATTTTATCTCAGGAAGAGATTAGCAAAATAATTAAGGCTTAAATCCTTGTATTAAGCAAGTGTTGGTGATTAGGCATTTTCATGCTACTTTTTGCAAAATCACGAGTTGCCCTTGCATTTGCCCATGTTCAGCTCAAACTTTGGCATGATGGGCCTTGGTACATTTCATATTAGTCATGGGCCATGTTTTAAGTGAAACAAATGGCCACAAATCAAGTTATCAAGAATTTGCAATTTGCATGGTATGCATGAATTCAATGAAATGCCTCCAAATTCCAAGGTCCATAACTTGCTCATACTTTTGAATTTGGACACAAATGAATACAATTTGGAAAGGTATTGAAAAGATATTCAATCCCTTAGTTTTGAGTTTTTGCAATTGAATCCATTAAGGTCCTAAAAATTTGACATGAAATTCACTAAATTTGGAAAATGACCTATAATTTTATGAATTCCAAGCTTTATAGCTCTTGACTCTTTGCCAATTTGGACATGAGACCAAAAGGAGATGAAAGATAATCCTCTTATCTTTCCAAGCATGTTTCATTTGCATTTTTTTGATCAAAGGTGAATAAAATGTGAGTTTTTGAAATTAAGTCCTTATTTTCCAAAATTAGAAACTTTTAGGGTTTCTTTCATGAACAAGTTTCAACCCAAACCTCAATATTTTTGATCGAATGATCAAAATGGACTTGAAATATGAAAAGTACATCCTTGAATTGATGGTTGGCCAAATTTTCACTTAGTCAACCTTGACTTTGACTGATTCTGACCAAAATGACCATTTTGCCCCTCTAAATCAATTAATTTACTTCCCTTCAAAATTGATGATCAAAACTTCAAACATATGATCTTTCAAACATATAGAGGACATGTACAAAGTTTCACTTCATAATTCTCAATAAATCTTGATGAAATCCCAAACCCTAGTTTTGGTCAACACCTTAGGAGACTGATGAATCATCTCCAAAACTTTAAATCCTCTGAGCATCTTGACGAATTTCTTGTACAAAGGCTTTTCAAATACCAATGAGATGTTGTAGCTTCCAAATCAAGACTTGTTCATTGACCAATAGCCTTGATCAAGCAAAACCCTAATTTGACTGGTGAATCAAAGGAGTGATTCCTTCTTATAACCAAACACAAACTTCAATCCTCTGATAATCCAAAGAGATGGATAAAACATCTTGAGATATGAAATAACTTCTGAGCTTGAAAGATCTAGAGGTTTAGATGATAAGGTTCTACTTGAGCAACTTGTCAATGCAAACAACCTTCAAAGCTTGAGGAAGTCTTGATAACCAAAGTACTTTGATCCTATCACAATGTATGAATGCAATGCAATATGATATTCATGATGAAACATAAGCCAAAATCAAGAGGGTAAATTTTGGGGTGCAACAATATCCACCTCTCCATGAACCACCTTTTGGACCCATCGAAATCCCTCACAATAATATCACTCGGCTTCAACACCAGTCCTTCACAGTCTAACCGGTCCAAAGTGCCCTTGGGTAGCACGTTTAAAGAAGAGCCAGTGTCAACCAAAACATGTGCTAGGGTAGTCCCCTTACATTCAACAGAAACATGCAAAGCTTTTTTGTGATTTCTTCCAAGTGATGTCAAATCAGCATCAGAGAACCCCAATCCGTTGTCGATCGTCAAGCTCGCCACACAATTTTCAAATTGGTCAGTTGTGGTCTCATGAGGGACATGGCTTTCTTTAAGAATTTGATCAATTCTCGGGCATGAGCGTCGGAATAAAGTAGCAAAGATAACATGGAGATCTTGGAAGGGGTTTGCCCCAGCTGTTCCACTATCTCGAAATCACTCCTCTTAATAATTTTCAAGATTTCATACATTTCTTGAGTGGAAGGCTCCTCAGTAGTAACGTCCTTCACAGGCGTATCTGTCTCAGAAGGATCAACTACTTTCTTTGTACCCCTAGTGTCAGCATTAGGTTTATCAACGGTGATGTGGACATGTGTCGTTATAGTAGTTAGGCGTGAAATGTTGGGCGAAAAGATTCTCCCAGTTCTGGTCACCTTACTAGAGCCAGTAATATTCCCAACATCATCAGCCTTGTTTTCTTCAATCCAAGCATCTTACTTTATTCCATGATAATACACTTCAGCACCGTAGTTCCATGGCACTGCTTTGTTGGAAGAGTACGGAATTGGCCCAGGGGGAGTGGTTATTAATGGAGCAATAGTTGGGTCATTCTAGGACCCTTTGAGGAGATCCTAAGAGGTTTGTTTGAAATTGTTATGATGGAGAGGTCTTCAATCTTATTGGTCAAACTTTCGATGGACGGAGTTCTCTCAAATAGGATCTCATGACTATTCACCAGGCGTTGAACACCTTCTTTCAGCCATTTGCATCCATTAATTTGTTCGACGCAGTAATCACAATCTTTTAAACAGCCAGGGAAAACCTCGACTCTCAGCAAATTCTTTTTTACAACAGTTAACGGAGTAGTTAGATCTTTGACGGAGGAAACAAAAATAGTGTCTTCAATTGCATTGATACCTTTGCCATGGTTTGGCATTGGTGCCGTTATCACATTGGGATTTGTAGGAGGATCAAATTCGATTATCTTGTTGTCTATTAGATCTTGAATTTTTCTCTTCAGTGCCCAGCATTGATCAGTATCATGCCCATGACTATTTGAATGATATACACACTTGGTATTCAGATTGTATTTAGGTAAGGAAGTGTTCGGATTGGACGGAGGATCACGCAGTGTCACTAAGTTGGCCTTTAACAGGTGTTATAAAGTTTGGGATAGCGACATGCCTATCCTTGTGAACTGTCTTCGTGGAGCCTCAAATTGTTGATGATTAGAAGATTGTCTTTGAATAGGAGTAGGGTTGGAGATCAGAACAACATTAACGAACGGACGATTATCCTTCTTGGTATGGGCCCTTTCCCCATACACAGTGTTGTACCCCAAAAGTTTCCCTCTCATATTTTTCCAAGATTTTCCTCTTATATAGGTGGTTACAAACCTTTTCCTAAAGACAAGGAAATTTTTCAAATGAGGTTTCTAAGTGTCCTTCGATTGGCCTGTTGCCAAGTTTCCTTCGATTGGCCTATTTCTAAGTTGCCTTCGATTGGCCTGTTAACAAGGATCTTTGATTGGCACCTACTAAGTGTCGTTCGATTAACATCTCTAAAATGCTCTTTGATTACCACCTATATAGCTCTCTTCGATTACCATCTATATAACGCTCTTCGATTTCCATCTATATAGCGCTCTTTAATTTCCATCTATATAGCGCTCTTCGATTACCATCTATATAGCTTCCTTCGACTGACATCTACAAGCGTCCTTCGATTGGCATCTATAAAAGGCCTTTAGATTGGCCTCATGACAAGCCTTTCGATGGGCATTGTGTCAAGGCTTTTCGATTAGCGTAGCAAAGGACTCTTCGTTTAATATGCCAACAAATACCCTTCGATTGGTACTTGGACAAGGGCCCTTCGAAAGACTCTCTCCAGGCCATTCGAAAGAGGCCATCAAGAGGGCACTCTGAAAACATGCCCATGCCAGAGTCTTGCCTTGTTGGGTCACAATGCCACAAGAGTTGATTTGACCAGAGACTTCTCTTAAAATGGACAGGAAATCGAAGCAAAGGGGGGGGGGGGGTCCAATCGAAGAAGTCTTTGTATTGAAGCTGGCACAGTTCTACTCAGAACCATCAAAGAACGTAAGGTTCTATTAAGGAAAGTTATGATTAGTTTTAATTGAATTAAGGCTGGAAAGGAAGGAATTCGAAGGAATGAAGTTGGGACTTGGTCCAAAACAAGCCAGAAAGCCCATAATCGAAAGAAGATTGAAACAGGCTGGCAAATCAAGGAAAACACGTGGGAAAGAACACTGAGATTTGGCCATTTTAGAAACAAAAGATGCAAGATACAAATAAAATCTTTTCCCACTCAATCTTCAAGATTTAGTTCAATTTTGTTAACCTAATTCATCCCACTATATATACATAATGAACCCTGATCAGAGAGGGAGGATTTTGGTCGTGTAGAACACCAAGACTACTCAGAATTTTTGAGAAAAAAAAGTGTGGAACGAGTTTTGATCTAGAGGGAGATTCAAGGAGTTACAAGGACTGAAATCCCTTCCCAGGTGTATTTGGAAGCTTTCTGGACTACTTTCGCACATCAATAGTTCCAGGAACGATCAACACATGCATCACGGTTTTCACTTTTTCTTGAAACTGTTCTTTGAAATATATGCATGATCAATGAATTTTAAATATGTAGTCATGTTTATATGATTATTTAGAACATATCTGCATGATTAATTATATGTTTTAATGCATATTCGATTAAATGCCATTATTAGGGTTTGAAGCTTCGTATTAGGGATTTTTATTTCAGGCAAAATCAAGACAAATGATGAGTATTGTTGTACTCACAAGACCAAATCTAATTGATCTGCATATTTGGTTTAAATTTATGTTGCATAATTATGATTTTTGAGATGTTCAGGTTTGTAGCTACAACGTTGTCTGTAGGTAAAACCTTTAGGCTAAAACAACAGTCTCAACAAAGAAGATGACTGTGTGTCAAAACCTGAGTGGCCCGTTTGAATTCTTGTGTGTTTTTTATTATAACCATTATCACATATAATACATGTTGTTCGTTTATATTAATGATTGAATAAATGGCTCAATGGCGAAGGGGAAGGATTTTCAACATGCGTGTGTAGGAGGTCAGGGGTTCGATGCCTGCCTCCTACATGTTATTTTTCTTAATATTTCTATGCAGATTCAATGCCTCTTTTCCAAGTGTGCATACCACAGGCCTCAGATCCTCATCCTTGGATCAATCAATGCATGGATCCAATGCTCCAATGAAGCTCCCCGTGGTGGACACTCCTGGGACTACCATACTGAATCACACGCAGCTATGGGCCAGCTGTATTGGGCTGTGACCAGAAATTCAGCATGCACCCTCCAATTTGGGTTTACACCCCCTCAGGCTTACTCTTTCTCCCTTTTAATTTTGTTTATTCAAATTAGTTTATTTATTTTTCTTAAATTAATTTTTTTCCATAAAATCATAAAAGAACAACATCACAAAAAAAATAGGATTTAGTATTTTTCTCAATAAATTAATTTTTGTAAATTAATTAATCTCATCAATTTTAATTTGTTTCATTAGTTAAAATTTATTAGAAAAATTAGGTCAAACTTCAAATCTTTTTCACAAAAATCCTAAAAAATATTTTCAGTGATCAAATTAGGTTTTTTAGGGTTTCAAACTTGTTTCAATTTTTTATTCTCGCGCATAATTTCTTTTGTCATACGATTAATTTTTACTATTTATGTAACTGCGCCCGGTATGTAATAGTTTAATTAGGATTTTGTTTCAGCATTTTATTTTCAGTCAATTCCTTATGTATCTACACCAAATCCTTGTAATAGCTTAGGGCCTTTATTTTCTCGCTTTTATATTATGTATATATTTGTATATAACTGCTAGCAACTTAGGCGTGTATGCTCAATTAACCAATAGATCACTAATATCAAAGATAAATATATTTGAAAAAGCACACTTTTGCACACTTGCACCCCTAGGGTATTACCTCACTTGGTTGCCTTCGGAAACAATGGTCATGTCCCTCGAACGTAAGGATACTCTTAGCAAAGACCCTCGATTAAAAATCATCATAAATATCATAGTCCCTAAACGTCCCTCGAGTTGCCTACGAGAAATGATCTTATGATGATAGTCCCTTCGAAATGCTAAGGTATCCTTACATGTTGCCTTCAATGACCATTACGTCCCTTTCGATAGTCCCTCAACATCCAATGACTAGGGTTACCTACTCACTAATAGTAGGATAACACTGTCTAAAGGATAGGAGGAAAAGAACGCCTTTTTACGAGTAGGTAGATAGTTGTTAGGTACTTTCTCAAACAATACTTTTTTCACACTACACTTTCAAACATACTTTTCAAACAAAAGTTTTCAAAACGCTTTATCACACTCTTGAGGACTGATACAAGAGTTACCATAAAGTGAATCGCCGCACTAAGGCATTTTTCAAAGCTTTTCAAACTCACTGACACAAGCAATTTCAAAAATGAGCAAGTACCTAAGAGCCCATGGAAAACCGTGGATGGAAAGGGTGCTAACACCTTCCCTTTCCATAATCTACCCCCCTTACTCAGAAAATCTAAAACAAAATGTCTTTTTCTGTTCTTTTCACCCTTTCCTTTTTGGATAAAAGAAAAGTTGGTGGCGACTCTTTCTTACCGCAACATTTGCAAATACAAACGCAAAACCAGTATTAAACAGTCAGTTCTGCCACCGTATCACAGAACTGGCGACTCTGTTGGGGAGAAACTTAAATAATAAAGTGGGGTTTACCTTAGGATCTAGATCATTTAAATTGCTTTCTTGGTTTACTTTACTTTTAAAGGCTTGTTGGGGTATTCTTGTATCGATCCTATACCCGGATCTAGGGACACTTTTTAGGTAAACAACAATAGATCGTGGAGACTGTACGGTGTAGACCGATATGGTTGAAGCAATAGCTGTGTTGGTGTGACACTTTGGTTGGTACTGATATCCCTTGTGTCGAATCGAGGAGAATATGGGGATGCCGCGTGGTGTCGTAAAGCACTAACGGACCTTAGAACCTTAGTTGAACAAATTTGACCATTAGAAAGTAGTGAGATAGATGGTCTCAGTGTAAAGCTAGGAATCGGTTAATACTCGATACTACACTCATTGAGATCGGACTTTCAGGATGTTTCGGCCTCAAGAAAAGATTGCTAAGATGAAATAATACCGATAAAGAAAGATCAGTGATATTGAGACTCCTTAGAACCCAGTTACTATTTTTAGGACAGGTTTGAAACCAACTAAACTTCAAGAGGATATTTACCTATAAACCCCATGTAAGCCTAAACCTAAGGTTTTGTGTGCTTTGCTTGTGCGTGATTAATCTGCTCAAATGTGACATCATGCATCATAAACATTCATTCTTCATTCACTAACCATTTCAAGGATTAGGGGAATTTATCTTTGTTCTGTTTTGCAGATCATGACTTCCGCTCGTAGAAATACCATCTGAATCAGCTTTGTGAGAATACCTCTTTAACTCAAAGAGCTAGTATCTAGGGTTTCTGAGACTTCTTCATTCACCAAGAACTATGGTCGACTCCTCAATCTGGTTACCTCAAGTTTTAATGAGAAGATGATGAGTATTCTCTTTCAGTTATTTGACCATAAGCATAATTGCTTCACCTTTATAAACTATCAGTTGGTACCCACAATGTAAGAGTTCTCTCAGATATTGGGTATACCTATTCTAGATCAGTTGCCTTTCACCAGCTTGGAAGAAGCTCCAAAGCCAGAGGTCATTGCAGCAGCTTTACACCTAAAACAGCCCAACTTTGTATCTAACTGGGAAATAAGAAGCGGAGTTAAGGGTTTTCTAGCCAAGTTCCTAATAGAGAAGGCTCAGCTGTTTTGGGATGATTTGGACTTCCAGGCTTTTGAGGAGGTTTTGGCCCTTCTCATCTATGGGTTAGTACTGTTCCCTAATCTGGACTTACTCATAGATGTGAACATTGTCAAGGTTTTCCTTTCTCGAAACCCTATGCCCACTTTACTCGGAGATATCTTGCATACCTTCCACTCTCGTACCACGAAGAAAATAGGGATTCTTATGTGCTGCGTGCCATTACTTTCGAGGTGGTTTATTTCTCACCTCCCTAAAGCAGTACTGGAGAATGAAGAAGGTTTGGGCTGGTCACAAAGGGTAATGTCTCTCTCTCACACGGATATTTTATGGTATTCCCGATCTATGGGAGATGCCTCTATTATTGACTGCTGCGGGGAATTCCATAATATCCCACTACTTAGCATTAGGGGAGGCATAACCTATAATCCTTCTCTGGCTCTGTGATAATTTGGTTACGCTCGAAGGGACGGTCCTCACGAGATGCTTATCCAGGGCATTGTGTTTAACTATGAAGATGATGTTCAAGAGTATCGCCAGAGGTTCATACAAGCTTGGGGCATGGTAAACAGATTTGACGTCAATACTTTGGGGCCAAAGACTTCCATTCCTATGGAACCTTATCTCCAATGGGTACGAGCTCGTGCTCATAATCTTATGATGCCTTATATAGCCATCTTACTAGTGATTGTGGAGCCCATTACTGAAGGGGATATTCCCTATACGGTTCTTCATCCTGATATGCCCGCTGATCTTAAGGAATTACAAAGATTCTGGATTCAGTTGAAGAAAGAGCGGGATACCTTTAGGGACCATTTCTATGCCCATGAGAGGAAGGTTTTAGAGCTCACGAAACAACTTCATAAGGAAAGAAGCCTCAATGTCTATCTCGGTGCAAAGAGGAAGCGCCCATGGGAAACCTGATCTTGTTTTAAGTTTTTGAACCTTCATTTGAAACGCCTAAAAGGCAATTGTATTTTGAATTCTACTAATAAAATCTTTGTTTCATTTTGGTTCGCAAATTTAAATTTCCCGAAATCCTTGAAATCATTGCATACACATATCATACATATCGTTGCATAAACAATTTCTCAAACAAACTATAAAAGACTTAGAGACTCAGAATGTACAATTCCAACAGATGATCGTGGCTCTAGACAAAAGGCAAGAGGAATTGAAAGCCTTGATTGTTAAAGACAAGACCAAGAAGCCAAGGAGGACAGCTGGTGTGGTAAATATGGGAATAAGATTCAAGAGACCGTTGAAGCAAATGGTTTATTTGACCTCTTCATCCAAGGAAGGAGAGAACCAAGAGGGTGAGACAAGAGAGGAAGACCCTAGTCTAGGGGGATCTGATAATGATATTGATTATAATGAAGAGCAGTATCCTCCGGCTGACAAAAAGTACAAACAACTGGAAGAGTGTCTGAGTGTAATGGAGATTCAGAAAGTGCCTGGGATGGACTTTGAAGAGCTGGGTTTGGTGTCTGGGATTGTCATTCCGCCAAAATTCAAGGTACCAGTGTTTTCTAAGTATGACGGGGTTTCATATACCAAGATGCAACTCTGATCTTATGTGAGGAAGATACAGCCTCACATTGCTGACTGAGACTTGTGGGTCCACTTCTTTCAGGATAGTCTATCTGGAACTCAACTAGATTGGTTCTATCAGCTGGAAAGGGCCAACATTCATAATTGGGAAGATCTCGCTGCTTCTTTCTATAAGCAGTATCAGTATAATGCGGACCTTGCTCCCACCCGTACTCAACTCCAAAGTATGCCTTGGGTTCGAGCGAGGGCTTCAGAGACTATGCTCAGAAATGAAGGGATTTAGAAGGAAGAGTCCAGCCTCCCCTGTCTGATAGGGAGCTGGTGGATATGTTTCTCGGTACCCTGTCTGGTCCATTCTTTAATCACCTGATTAGAAGCTCTTCAACCGGCTTCACTGAATTAATCTTGACAGGGAAGAGAGTGGAAGCTAGAATTAAAAATTGTAAGATCCAAAAGGAGGCATCCTCTAGTGCCGCAAGAAAGCAATTTGTTGGGAAGAAAGAGGTTAATGTTGTGCACAATCAAAAGAACTAGGACAGAACTGAACACCATCCAACGATAGGGGTTGTCATGATCCCTAAGCCTGCACCCACACAACAGAGGAATAATCAGCAGAGAACAGAAAGTCCGGCAAGACAGTTCACCCAGATAAATATGACTTTATCCCAAGTTTTTCCTTATTTGTTGAAATCTAATCTGGTAACCTTGCGGGAAGCGCCAAAGAATCCCAACACTACCTCCCCCTGCTACAATCTAAATGCCCGTTGTACTTATCATTCAGAGAGTCTCGGTCATAATACAAACAACTTCTGGGCTTTGAAGAACAGGGTACAAGACCTTATCGAGGCGAAGGAAATTGAGTTTGAAGCCCCCGAAATTCCAAATGTTATCACCGCTCCTATGCCCAAGCACGACCGTGGTGTTAATGCTATTGAAGATGACATGTTTGTTACTACTGTTGAAGATCTTGTTACTCCTCTCTTGAACTTTAAATGGAACTTATCGAAGGCCGGTTTATTTCTTGACTGTGGCGAAGGTTACCACTTCTGTTTATCTCTACCGACTGGTTGTCATTTGTTGAAGGCATATGTTCAACGCCTGATGGATGATAGAGAGATTTTGATTGAGAAGAATCTCGTCCCGACTATTGCTTGCAGAGATGTTTCAATAATAATCATTTCCACCAATCCTCCCAGGGTCTCTACCAAAAGACTCGTCAGGATTACATCTACTCAGAAGGTTACTCCACTGATAATTACTGGGCCAGGGCCAATCCCGTACTCCTCAGATAAAATTGTTTCGTGGAACTATGGGTGTGACGTCTACTACCACGGCGTCAAGCAAGATTGGCTGGCTGCTGAAGACCAGGTTTCTGTGAATGCTGGTCCCGACATTGTCAACATTGTGGGAACCAATAAAATAACCATAAGTGGAAGAGTGTTCTCCCCTGAGATTTCTCCTCTGAGAGTTGTTACCGATCCTGTGATCATTCCTACTTTCATTCCTGTTGATACTACTACTACAATCCCTGTGATTACCCCTGCTGACACCCCTATCATCGAGTTGACCGAGACTCAGAGCAAAGACGTACTGGTTGAGCATGTCCAGACGAAGGCGCATTCGGTATCTATCCCAGAGGCTTCCAAGCAAGAAATGGAAGAAATTTTGAAAATTATCAAGAAGAGCGACTACAACGTGGTCGAACAGCTGGGGCAGACCCCTTCAAAGATTTCTATGCTAGCCTTGTTGTTGTGTTCTGAAGCTCATGCGAAGGCTTTGGTGAAGTTCCTGAAAACTGCCCATGTGCCCCGGGAAACCTCTGCTGACCAATTTGAAGATTGTGTGCTAGTTTGACGGCTGATAATGGTTTGGGCTTTTCTGATGCTGATTTGACTCCTAGATGGAGGAAGCACAATGATGTGTTACATGTCTCTGTCGAATGCAAGGGCACTACTTTGGCCCATGTCCTTATAGATATTGGTTCGTTGTTAAATGTTCTACCTAAGAATGCCATAGATAGACTAGATTTTGAAGGTTTGACTTTGAAGCCCATCAATATTGTAGTAAGGGCTTTTGACGGTTCAAAGAGAATGGTGCACGGGGAGGTGAATGTCCCCATCAAGGTTGGTTCTCAGACTTTCTGCTCTACCTTCTATATGATGGATATCAGGCCATCTTATTCTTGCTTGTTGGGTTGCTTTTGGATACATGGGGTTGGAGCTGTTACATCCACTCTACATCAGATGATGAAATACCCGGTCAAAGAGAGAATTGTCATTGTACACGGTGAAGGAGAATACAGTGTCAGTCACCTGAATTCCTTTAGATATATGGAAATGGATGGTGATTTCATCGAGACTCCGTGCCAGAATTTCGAAGAGGTACCTCATACCCTAGCTGCAACTGAAACTGTTACCAATGTACCGATGATCACCAGACCTCCCTTGAAGATGGCTTCTCTCAAGGATGCAAAAGCCGTTATCGAAGAAGGTGGGTCTACCATCTGGGGTCAGCTCCCTGATATTCCATACAAGTCTGATAAATTTGGTTTGGGTTTCTCTTCAGGGGCTCAGAGGGCTGTTCGACGTGCTCGTGCTGGAAGACCTCCCTACGCATCAGCAATAATGGGTTCAACGCTGTAGAAGACGGAGATGGTGACAATGACATGGATAGCTGGATCTCCTCTACTACCAATGGTGGACCTAGTAACTAGACGGAAAAATATTTTGTACCTATTACTTTTGTTCATAAGTAATTGTCTTTCTTGTTTTTTTATATGAAATAAACAATATAACTGTATGGCCATGTGTCTTACCCGGGGCACATCGGTTTATTTGTGAGGATTATCATGTTTCACTTTCATATGGCATCCATAAAGCATTGGACGTTTAAGCATACAAATTATGCGCTCTCTGTTTTTCTTTTCTACTTTTACTTTGTCTATACAGCTATGCTCTTACACACACTCACATATTAAACTGCAGATCCATATCCACTCTGGATCCCATTGATAACATTTCTACTATTGCCAGTTATAACTTTGAAAATATGATCAACCAAGCCGAGGAAGAAGATGAGGAAGATTGTAAGGTACCTGGAGAACTTGCTAGACTGTAACAACAGGAAGAGAGGGCTATACAGCCTCATGAAGATCCAGTTGAGACAATAAACTTGGGCATAGAGGTAGACAGAAAAGAAGTCAAGATCTGTGCAAATTTGGGGCTTAATGTCAAACAGCGGTTGATACAAATGTTTCATGACTATGTCGAGATCTTTGCCTAGTCATATAAAGACATGCCATTACTGGACACAGATATTGTGGAAGAAACTTGACGATGAAGAAAGATTACAAGTTCTCCAAATGAACCCCCAATTTCTCATGTATGACTTAAAATGATCATAACATGGTCAATTATTATCACCTTGAGCCCACTCTTTTTCCATAATGATCTTGAGGATGTTAAGTTTATACCTTATTTTATGTGCAAAGTGATAAAATGGATGGAAGATTCCCTAAGGATACAAAAGATTATAGGTCATTTCATGATTTTTTGCCGACTTCAACAATTCATAACTCTCTCAATTTTTGGAGATTTTGAATGGTCCCAGTTTCAAAATGTCATTCAAGAGGTCTATTTCATGCCATATTTTTTGGTCAAGAGCAAATTCCAAGTGGAAGGCCATGGTTGGGTGCAAGACATTATAGGTCAATTTTGAAGAAATTTTTTAAATATTTCTAAGTATGGAAAGTCAAACTTTTTCCCCCAACTTTGACTCAATGCAACTTTCAGCTCAAGCATCCATTTGATTCCATTCTTTTTCCATTGCAAAGCTTGTAACCTCATCTTTATAAAGCATCAAGAATAATGCCTTAAGACCCCTTGAGCTGAGAATATCATTGGATTAAACTTGGTAACTTAGAACTGAAGTTTCTTCATAAGTCAGAATTTGAAATTCATGTTTTGGCCTCTAAACATTAAATTAGCACACGTTTATGATCTAAATATGTTTAACCAAGTTTCCAAAGTGGATTAGAGCCTTAAAATGCAAGGATTGGATGAGTTTTGATGGAAATCATATCACATTTTGCTCGTGCACCAGGTTCACACGATTTCCCTCCAAACTCCATCATTTCACACGCTTGAACATTCCATTTGATTCCCTATAAATAGAGGGTCATCCCCCATTCACTTCTTCAAACTTTGAGAGCCAAAAAAACTTTGTCAAAACCTCACACAAACTTCAAAATTTTGAAATCAGTTTGAGATTCAAGCTTTTTCTTCTAAAATTCTTTGCATGTTCATCTTCCTTAAGCATCATACAAACTCTCCAGCACTTAAATAAAGCAAAACGAGCTATAATTCAAGCTACAGAAGTCCAGTTTCAGAGCTTCTTTCTTGAACTTCGAAAAGGTAGAATTCTCCACCATTTTTTCATATTTTTATTTTGAAAATTGATATTTTTTATATTTTTTGCATTGTTTTCTTTGTTTTAATTACTTTAAAAATACTTTCTGACATTTTTTAATTCTAAAAAAATTCATAAATATCATTTTGCATATTTATGACTTTCGGAAAATTTTATGGAATTTTATATTGATGTTTACTATTTTTTATATATTTTCTATTTGTTTGAACAATCTTAATTAGTTTTAAAATATTTTATGACTTTTAAAAATTGTCAAAAATTTTATAAAAATATTTGAGTCCTTTTCTGATTTTTCTATGGTCTTACTTAATTTTTCTTGATTAATTTGAATATAGTTGATATTTTTATTTCTTATTTTCATTTTAAAACATTTTTAAACCTTTTTTTATGTATATATTAAATACAATGTTATTTTGTGATTATTTTCTGGCTGAACTTGGGTTGAATTTTGATCAAGAACTTTATTAACATCATTGGATCCATGGTGTTAAGTCTAACTCCATAAAAATGGATGAATTATTTTAATAATAGTTTGATTTAAATTTAATTGAAATATGGTTTGTATATTCTTTCCCACCCCTCTTCCTCTTGTCCCTTTCTTATTGCACTAAGGGTTGTTGGAGCATGATTATGTCTCAGAATAAATGGTGCATAGATTGATATTAACCAACCGTAAAATAGGTGTGACTTCTATATAAGTCTACTTATGATTGCTTACATAGCGCTAAATTTTGTCCTGATTCGAATAAGTGATGATTTGTGGCCCAAACCTATGTTTTCAAGCCCAAGTATGTTAATTTGATCCCTTTGATCCAATAACCTTGAGATTAATTGTGTGGAGGCTTTGGTTCTACCAATCCTCTAATGGATCTACAACACTTTTGGTCAACGCGGATCACTTAAACATCGTTGATCATTAAATGGTATTTTTAAGGATTCCAAATGGATGATATACTTGACAAAAAGCAAATGCAACTTGTTGTGTGGAGGCTTTGGTTCTACCAATCCTCTAATGAGTTTCAAATGCAAGTTTCAAGATGGTCATCCAACTAACCACTAATTATTAAATTATTTTTACTTTATGCCCTTTTATTTTTTATGCTTTATGTACCATTTACTGTAAGCATTACATTTCATGTCATTTTTATTTTTCTCACTTGAGCCTTTTCTTTCCTCTTCTAAGACACCTAATAATCAACATGAACCATAAAAATCTTTAATGATACCTGGACTATTAGGATACTATCCTTAGCATTATGGAGAATTGGACTTCTTGGACTTAGGATTAGAAACCTTGGCCTATGTTGGAGACCTTGTAATCTTAATTGATATTTTGTTTGGAGTTCTTAAGGTTTACCTCAAGACATTGAGTTGTTTGTTTGTTTTTTGTGCAAGTTATTGTGATTACATTCTTTGGTTGTAATATGGAATTCACCCGTATACAGCCGTTACTCTGCCCAATTTTTGTTAAGACTTAATACACTTGAAGTTTGGTTCTCTCAAGAGGTCTAGTATCTTTGCTTGTTTGGTTTCAATCTAAATAATGGGAATTCTATCTTGACTCATAATGTCAAGTATTAGCTTCTTGTTGGTTAGATGGCTCTTATCCCTAGCTTTTACTTTATGCTTTAGGATAGTCTCTTCTTCTCCTCCCATCTTCTTTAATTTCAAAAATCTTCTTCCTCCTTTTGAAAACTCTTCTTGTTTTGAAACTTGAACCACCTTCATAATAAACTTGGACTTAGGTCCATGTATTTTCAAAACCTTTTCATAAATAAACTCTAATCAACATAATAATACCTTGACATTTTTGTGAGAAGACTAAAAGTCAACTAATCTCATTTCAAACCATTTTTGCCACTTTGGCTTTTTACTTTAAAATTTTTCTCAAAAGATTGGACTCTTGTCAATCCTTGTAATGTTGCAAACAACTATACTTCTATAATATATAGTGAAGAGAGATATTTTCCACTTGGGTGTTGAGTGAGGCATTGTTGATTTTAAAATCCAAGTCATATCCTCTACTTTGAGATGATGCAAATTCTCCTTTCTCATGATTGTGGGTAGTAAGTATGTTTTCCACTCGGACAATGATGATGATGTATTATCTCATAAAATCAACCAACACACTTGTGTTTTCAAATATTTTTAAAAGAGGAACTACGTGTACCCTGATCCCCTATTGCATGAAAGGTGGTACGTAGGCACTAAAGGTTCCCAACCGCGGCGGGTGCAAAAACCATAAAAATATATTTCTTTTCTCACCTCCACCATCCATTTTTATACAACATTTTATAGCCAAAATATACAGATTTTACAAAGAGGTTCCTGCGGAGTACCATAAATGTTTAGGGTGCTAATACCTTCTCTTTGCATAACCAACCCCATTACCTTGAATCTTTCCCCCTCTTTTTGGGTTATTTTCTCTTTTCCCATTCCTTTAGAAACAATAAAGCACGGTGGAATTTTTTATTTTGATCTGTATAAGTCTAGTCAATCCAATGGCTTAGTCTTAAACATTTCTACCGCTATAGAAAAAATGGCGAATTCACTGGGGAAAGATTGACCTCTTGCTGGTCCATCCTTAAGTGGGTCGAACCTATCTTTGTTTATATCTGTATATGTGCTATTTTTTGTTATATATTATATGTTATATATCTGTTTGTTTGGATTTTCCTGGTATTCAGGGTGCTTGGTGATTACTTATAAGTCCTGTACCCGAACTTGGGCAAACTTTAAGATAGGACGGACGGTATAGTAATGTTAACTTTGAGGGAGTAATCCCAAAAAAGGAGGCATGATATCCCCCACTCAGTGGAGGCCCCTTGACTGTAGTGTCGTTTACCGAGTAATCAGGAGGACGCACTGCTTTTGACCTGGGAGCCTGCTGAAGCTGAGGACCGTATAATACCAAACCCATCTTGGCCTTTTAGGTGTAGTGTGGAAGCTATGATGGAGTAATCCGAAAATAGTTGTCACACAATACTACGCTCAAATGATTTTTTTCTTGAGAATATTACTAATTACTGAGTTAATCGGGTAGTTGGTAATATCCAAATGAATGATGTAGACTCTGGGAACCTCTAGAACCTTGTTCGGCAGGTGATAACTTTTTAGATCAACACCTTATGGGTAGTACCTTCAATCTCATGCTCGTGACGTTGAACCTATGAACTCTATAGGTGTGATCTTGTGTGTGATTGTTGTATCATGCATCCATGCACTCATAAGCATCTTTTGAAGAAATTTTATTTCAAGGGACTTAAAAGTTGACCATTTGTGAATATCTCAGATACTTTTTAACCATGGACTCTGGAAAAAGAAAGACCGGGAAATACAGTTTCAAGGATCCCAAGATAGATGAGTTGATCAGTCTAATTCCTGAGATCGAGTGTTCTGTAGATTTTTGGAAGAAGTATGGATCCATCATTCCTCTTATGAAGCTTAGGATGAAGGAGGGTATTCTTTCGACCTTGGTCCAATTCTATGATCCGATGTATCATTGCTTTACTTTTACCGACTATCAGTTGATTCCTACATTGAATGAGTATTCTTATTTTCTAGATTTACCAGTTACTGATCGTGTTCCTTTTACTGGTTTGGAGGGTGAACCAAAACCACATGAGATTGCTGCTTTGATCCATTTGGGGAAGTCTGAGGTGGAAGCCCATATGACTACTAAAGGAGGGATTAGAGGATTACCGACCCATTTCTTATTGGAGAAAGCTCGTTACTTTTCCAGGATGAAGAGTACAGTCACTTTTGAGGCCATCTTTGCTCTACTTTCTTACGGGTTGTTTTTATTTCCTAATGTGGACAAGTTTGTTGATGTTAATGCTATTAGGATCTTCATGATTGGAAACTCAGTTCCTACGTTGTTGGGTGATGCTTATTACTCTATTCATCTTTGGAATTCTTATCATGGAGGGATGATTATCTGTTGTGCGCCTTTGTTGTACCGGTGGTTTATCTCTCATATGCCTCAGTCTGATGCTTTATGGGATGTCAGGAAGGAACCCCGTTGAGCTCCTAAGATCATGGCACTTACTTACTCGGATATTGATTGGTATCATCGAGCTTACCATGATATAGAGATTGTTGACAATTGTGGTAGTTTCCCCAATGTACCTCTTCTTGGTACAAAGGAAGGAATTAACTATAACCCTGTTCTTGCACGACGACAACTCGGTTATCCGATGAGGGATAAACCAAATAATATTCATTTGAGTAGTTTCTTTCTGAAGGAGGGAGGAGACCATAAGGAAGCTAAGGAGCAGATTGCGAAAGCCTAGCGTCACATTCATAAGAAGAGTAGGAAAGACTTGGGACCTAGGGGGGTTGTTACTTTGGAGCCATATCTTCAGTGGGTTCAAGCGAGAGCTATTCAGTTGAAGATGTCGTATTCCTGGGAAACACCTATGCCTGATTTTTTTGTGAAGACCACTCCTCCCTTATTGGATGATGTTGTACCCCAAAATTTTCCCCCTCAATCCTCAAAGGATCACCCTGAATCCTCATGTCTGTTCCCATCCAATTTTAAGCTTTGAATTACAAATTTTTCAAGAAAATCATCCACAAGGGTAAAATGGTCATTTGTGTACTAAAAATTCAAACTTTGACTTTTGAATCAAAACCAAGCTTCAAGAATCATATTTCATCAAGACATGTTGGAATATGAGATTTATTTCGTCAAGAAATGCAAAAGTCAAATTTCTAAATACTTGGAATTTTTCTAAGTGTTTAAGAAATATGACGAGCTCAGAACTTCTGATCAGATTATCACCATGATGCAAGTTGATTCTGGCAGAACTTCTGATACAATAGTTGTAGATTTCAATGAGATCTAAAACATTGCAGAACAAAACTTCCTCTGGAAATGCTGGAATTTCAAGTTATAAATGTTCAGAGACACGTCCTTGAAATTAAAGCACTCAGCAAATTCTGGACATTTTCAAGACAAAATTGGGTCAGAACTTCTAGGCCAATTTTCATAAAGGTTCAGTCATAGTTTGCAAAGGGTAATTCAAGAAGGTTACAAGACGCACTGCAAGCTCCCTGGAAAGTCTGAGAGCTCCTTCAGAACATGCTGGAGCCAGAAGATAAAAGGATTAGAAGGTTGGATGCTACGCTGAAGCAGAACTTCTGATCCAGAATTAAGCAATGATGCAAAATTTCACATGGTAGAATTTATGGTTTGATAAATCTCATCACCATTTAATGCTCATTTAATTCTCACAACCACTTTTGAGTTTTTATCCAAAGGACTTCCCCCACGTGTACCCCTACTGTCTTGGGAAAGCAAGCTTTTGTGAAAAAGTGTGCTAGGCCCATGCGCTGCTTTTGCTTTTCCTTAATTCATGCTGACAAATTCAGCTTAGGCGCTGCTGAACCTGCTAACCATCCTACTTTGTGCCTTGAACCATCCTTGTTTAAGCTTACTTCTAGAGTAAGTCAGCGTCTAGCGTATGACGTTGGTGCCACTTGACCTCTCCAAACTACAAAACCTTCGCCTATAAATTGAACTCCATTGTCCATTAAAAGGGGGTCGAAATTTTGAGAAAGAAAAACCTTGAACCCCTGCAAAAAAAATTCCAAGAGTCCAAAAACTGTAAAGACAACATACAAAACTTGTTAACTTTTGATTCCTTGCAGTCAAACTCCATTTTTTTCTCTCAAGTGTTTCCTGACCAAAACCACCCATATTGTTTCTAATATACATTCAAAATCCATCCAAAATTCTATAGTCAAACTGTCACACATTCCCCATCAATATCCACCTCAAAGGGTCAGAACTTTATCCTTTGGTTGTTCCAGAATTTTCTAATCATTTGCAGCCCAAGTTGAAAGTTTCCAGCCTGCTGAGCACGTGAGGAAGCTGTTTAGAACATCACAAGTGGTCAGAACCAGTTTCCAGCTCACTGAGTATTTTCCAGCTGCAAGGTAAGCTTCTGCTGACTCTCATCATATTATTTAGGCATTGTCATATTTTACATATTTAAAACACCATGTAGATATTCTGATGATGTACATATTCTGAGATTTCATGCATCTGCCTGCCTAAATAGAGAGAATTCCAGTTCAAAACTTCTTGAAGAAATTAGGACTCAAAATCAGGCTCATCAAATTCATGATTGATTCTGATTTATAGTTCTGATATCTCTTGTTTCTGAAACTTTGTGAAACCTTCCATAAACTATTATAGGCGTATTTTCTGTTTTATTGAGAAAATAACCAAGTTACAGATGTTCTGACTAGCATAGAGAAGAGAGGAAAAGTTCTGCCAGTTGCATCAGAAGTTCTAAAAACTTATAAGTTCTCAACAGATCCAGAACTTCTGAAAACTTCTAAGTTCTCAGCAGATCTAGAACTTCTAAAAACTTCTGAGTTCTCAGCATATCCATAACTTATGAACCTTCCTATTTCTATTAATGTTTGTTCTATTTGTGTAGCACGTCAGAGTTAGAACTTCTGACCTCTTCTATTTCGACATTTACGATGATTCTGTCTTCTTTCCTTTTATTAATTTTTGCCATCACTTTTATTTTTCATTAATAAAAAAAAACACCAAAAATATTTTATATTCACATATTATATTTTATTCCTTTCAACCCAAAAAGACCAAAAATATTTTCTTGAACAAAACATATTTCTTTTCTTAAACGAAACAAACATTTTACATTTCTTGTACATTCTTATTATTTCAATATGGGTGTAACAAATAATTAGGATTTATTTTCTCGCAACCCCTCCCCCCCCCCCCATTCATAAATATGTACCCCCATCCCTAAGATATTGTAATAGCATAGGACTTTACGTTTCTGCAATTTATCGCTTTCGAATGTAAATGCTAGTAATTAAGGTGGGTATGGAAAGACTAAAACCAACGTTTAGAAAATCCTAATTCAAGACAAAATTATGCATGCAATCAAATACACTTGCACACTACCACCCTTAAGGTTAACTCCACTTGTTGCCTAAAAATGGTCATGTTATGCATACGGGGTGTCTTAGCAAAACCAACTGAAATACAAGATCATAGTCCCTCGATGACGCTATTCAAAGTTTCCTTACAAATGATCTTAGTCCCTAAAAGAAAATGCTAAGATACCTTGCAACCTTGCTTTCTATGACTATATAAACGTCCCACTCTCATCCCTTACACATCTAATGATGGGGCTTCTTACCAAAACAATGGTAAGATAATAACATCTAAAAGAGGAGGAAAAGAACATCTAAGACCTTTTTGAGTAGGTAGATTCGCTCCTAGTTTCTCGCTTGCTCACGACAAAAATATTCTATACACCAACACTCTCACTTTGGAATATTTTCAAAATACAACACTTTGTATGCGTTCTTATAGAGACAAGAACTATTACAAAGAAAACCCTTTTCAAAATCACTTTCAAAAAACACATTTCACAAACATCTTTTGGAACTATTTTCAAAACAACACTTTGTACGCATTCTTATAGAGACGAGAATCATTAAAAAGTCACATTTTCAAAATACTTTCAAAACCCACAAGCACACATTCAAAACAAAAGCAAGTGATCTAGCAAATCAACTAAGAGCCCATGGAAAACCATGGATGAAAAGGATGCTAATACCTTCCCTTTTCATAATTTACCCCCCGAACTCAAGAATACATCTCTAAAGGTCTTTCATGTGATTTTCCACCTTTCCTTATTCAATAAAAGAAAATTCAGTGGCGACTATTGCTAAACCGCAACATTTGCAAACACAAACGCAAAACAATCAAGTCAGTTCTCCCACCACATCACAGAAGTGGCGACTCTGGTGGGGAACAGATTTAAAAGTGGGGTTACCTTAGGGTTAGATCACATTTGCTTGCTTTATTTGTTTGATTTGTATGCTTTACATTATGGTTCTCTGTTTGGGCTTGCTTTGATCCTCCACCCGGATCTGGGACACCTTTCTAGGTAAGTAGCAATAGATTGTGGAAACTGTACGGCATAGACTGATATGCTTAAAACAATGGCTATGTTAGTGTGACACATTTGTGGGTACCGGAATCCCTCGTGGTGAATCGAGGAGAATACGGGGCCGCTGAGTGGCGTCATCAAGCACTAACTGACTTTAGAACCCTAATTGAACAAACTTGGCCATTAGGATGTAGTGGGATAACCGGTTTCGGTGTAAAGCTGAAAATTGGTTGATACTCGATACTACACTCATTGAGGATAGACTTTTGGGATATCTCGACCACAAGAAAATATTGATTGTGCTGAGACAATGCCTAAGAGAAAGGTCGGTGATATTGAGATCCTTTAGAACCCGGTCACTATTACTAGGGCATGTTGATCCAACTAAATTTCAAGAGGGTACTTACCTATAAAACCCCATGCAAGCCTAAAACATATGGACTTGTCTGTTTTATATGTATATATCTACTTGTACATAAAATCATAAACATCATAAGCATCATACACATGCTCACTAACCATTTCAAGGATTTAGAAATTCATCTTTGTTTTTGTTTTGTAGGTCATGAATTTTGTCCAAAGGAACACCATCCGAATCAACTTTTTAAAAGCACACCCTCAACTTCAAGAGTTAGCCTCAAGAGTGCCCAGGGATTCTCCTTTTACCAAGAAATTCGGCCGACTCCTTAGTTTGGCTACATCCAGTTTCCAAGAAGAGATGATGTGTGTGTTGTTCCAATTCTTTGATCTTGTACATCATTGCTTCACTTTCCCGGACTATCAGTTGGTACCTACACTGGAAGAGTTCTCTCTACTCTTAGGGGTGCCCGTGTTTGATCAGATACCGCTCACCAGTCTGGAAGGGATTCCAAAACCTGAATTCATCGCCGAGGCTTTGCATCTGAAAAGAGCTGACATCATAGCTAACTGGGAGACAAGAAGCAGGGTTAAAGGTTTCTTAGCCAACTTTCTATTGGAGAAGGCTCGTTCATTCTGGTATGACATGGATTTCCAAGTCTTCGAAGACATCTTGGCTCTTCTCATTTTTGGTTTGGTTCTGTTCCCCAACTCGGATCAATTCATAGATGTCAACGCCATCAAAGTCTTTCTCTCTCACAATCATGTACCTACCTTACTAGGAGACATCTTGCATTGCCTTCATACCTGCACCATGAAGAAAAGAGGTACACTTTTGTGTTGTATTCTACTACTCACTAAGTGGTTCACATCACACCTACCTCAATCAGTATTGAAGAACGAGAAAAGACTGACATGGTCTCAAAGGATGATGTCCCTCACCCATTCTGACATCCATTGGTGTTCGAGATCCTTGGAAGATGTCTTTATCATTGACCTCTGCGGGGAATTCCCTAATGTCCCTCTGCTTGGTATTAGGGGAGGTATCACCTACAATCCTTGCTTAGCTCTTAGACAGTTTGGGTATGCCCGAAGAGACGGCCCTCGTGAGATGCTCATTCAAGGTCTAGTGTTCGACTACAACAAGAAAGACCAAGGTTATTGCCAGAGGTTTACACGATCTTGGAGGATGGTGAACAAGGTGGACAGTAGGACTTTGGGACACAAAAACTCTATCCCACTCGAGCCTTACCTTAGGTGGGTACGGGTGTTGTACCCAAAAATTTGCCCTCTCGTATTCCTCAAGACATTGCAAGAAAAATCTCCAAGTTGCTCAAGGTTGCTCAAGAGTTGGTCAGACAAGCTATCTCCTAAGGCAGTCAACTCCAAATTAGGGTTTTGTGTTGCATCAAGATCCTTGAGTCCAAATGACCTCAAGTTCTCACCAATGTCCTTATATGCTCTCAAGATCATCCATGTAAAATTTCAAGCCTTGCAGAGGAAGTTTGCTCAGTCAATTGCTCAAAGGGTCCAAAAATCGAATGTGCTAGGGCAAAGGTCAACTGTGACCTACAAAAAGTCAAACTTCAAGATTTTTGGCCAACATTCTCATTTTTTAAGGATATTTCATCATTTGATCAAGGTTTGATCATGATTCATCAAGGATTTCCCAAAATTCATCAAGACTAAAAAGTTGCTAAATTAGGGTTTTGTAGGAAAAGTCAACTCAACTTTGACCAAGCATAACTTTCTCATACTTTATGCGAAATGACCCATCCAAAGCTCATTTTGAATAGGATGAAATTTCCTACAATCCATATTCATACCCCAAGATCAAAAAATGCACTCACAAGAAGTTATGAATTTGGACATTATAGGTCATTTTTGAAAGTCAACAAAAACACCTTTTTGCCAAAGCTTATAACTTGAGCATGGAATATCAAAATAAGATGATACCAAAAGGGTTGGTTATAGGACATATCAAGATTTCTAAAAAGTCCAAAAACACTTCCAAAAGTTCAAAATTGAAGAAGTTATGCATTGTTGAAGTTGGACTTTTTTGCAAAATTGCTAAAAGTCAACTATCCCCAAAACTTCAAATTTTACCAAATGTGCCCATTCTTTTCCACTTGATTTGAGTTTGCATCATTGCCCACGTGCCCTAGCTTCATCCATGTGCCCATATCTCATTTTTATTATTTAATTTGATTTTTATTTGAATTTATTCATTTTAAATCAAATAAAATCATATAAAATCCAAGGCATTTATAACTCATGATTTTTTGGTTGCTTTAGGCTTTGAATACAGCTATTATGTGAATCAAATTCGTATCAAATGCATTGGTTACAAGAAGATATGATTTAGGCCAAGTTTGGAAAGGTTTTCATGGAGAATCAAATCAAATATGCAATCATCATTGGAGCAAGATTTGAACCAAATTTGTTACCCTAATCCAATGTGCATTACATAAGCAAGCTAAAGCACACGAAATAAGGGTTGGCAAGCATTGGTAGAGGCAGAACAAAAGTGAGAAAAATCACAAAAAAGTGAGAGACAAAAATCAGGGTTAGAGGCGTTTTCAAGGATCAAGACTTGTCCCAATCGATTCCTAGACATTCACACAAGCTAACTCGATCAAAACCACGCATCCTCAGGCCTCCAAATGCACTGTAAGTCTCACGTAACACAACTCTGTTCTTGAATTCGATTTGAGTTATTCTGGCATCATTTGAATAAACTAATAGCATATTTTGAATCTACAAACCATTTGCAAGCGTTTGGTATCATTCAATTGCATTTATCTGGCCTGAATAGAAAACCACCATTGTTAGGGTTTGGTCTGTGTTTTTGGGCATTTTTGTTTCAGGTACAATTGACCTCCATGAAGGACATGGTTGTGACCGGGAGGGTGAGACGAACACGACCATGCCCTTGAAATTCATTTTTATGGCCTGTACAGGATTTTGGAGATGGACATGCCTGTAGCTACGGACTTCTGTCCGTTGGTATAGGTGTTTGGCCTTTTAGCCACGGAAGGGAGGTTAGGGATGATGCGTGGCATCCATCCATTGGCCTGTTCAAATATTTTGCCCATTTTTTTTTTATTTTCAGGTCATATGCTTTGTTTCTATATATTATATTGTGTTATTATTATTATAACAAACGAAGCAATGTGATGCAGTGGTAGTCACTCAAGGTCTTAAGGCGTTCCAAGGCTGGAGGTCAGGGGTTCGAACCCTGCCTCCAGCAATTTGTGTTTTCTCATTGTTTTTCAGATAATCACATGTGTACGCTAGCTTGCAACCTACTATGCTCCCTCATGATCCAAGCGCCAGATGGCCAAGGAGCCAGATCTGGTGGTCCACGTTGAAAGTCCACCATAGGCCAGGTCAATGCATGCATATTGGATTAGAGAAAGTCAAACGAGCCAGCATTATTGGGCCTACAGATTTGCTACTCACACCCTTCAAAATCAGGCCTAACTCCTCTCTCTTTTATTTACTTTGTTTTATTTAATTTAATTGTTTTATTTCATTTAACCAATTTTCTAACCAATCACAAAATTCTGTTTTTATTAAATAAAATCACAAAAATATTTTTTATTCAACCAAATTTTAAACTTTTATTTTTTCTTAATAAACTTATTAATTGATTAGTTTTTTTAATTAATTAGAAAACTTTAATTTATTTTGTAAATAATTAAAATTAATTAGATTTAATTAGGTTTTAACTACTAACTTAATTAATTTAATTTTCTTCTTAAAATAACAAAAACCCAAAAATATGTCATAAATTATTTTTCATTAATTAATTTAATTAATTTAATTTAGTTATTTAATTTAGGATTTAATTTCTTTTCTTAAAATAAAAACAACCAAAATCAACCAAAAAAGCAATTTTCTTTTAAAGGGTCAAAACCCTAATTCGCATCTGATTTAATTTCCCGCGCGCTTTATTTATTTTTATCATATTAATGTACTTGCTTCCGAATGGTAACAGTTAAATAGGACATTTAATTATTTTTATCGCTTTATTTTATTTTTCAAAGGGTTTGTCTTTGGCGATGTAAATACCCGACGCCTTGTAATTTAAATTCCACATTTTTAATTCCGCAAGTTATAACTGTTAGATGTTTGATAATAGGGTTTGCATGACAAGACTGAATGCCTAATCTTAAAATCAAATCAGATCACCCTTAACATGTGCAAAGATAAAAATAACTGAAAACAACACACTCGCACATGCGCACTCTTAGGGTACACCCCCACTTGGTTGCCTTTGTACACGGTCATTGAGTATAGGTCACTTTAGAGGTCATCCTCTTGTCTAAAAGATCATAGTCGCCTCGAAACCGTTGCCTCGGATATTGTTGCCTCAAACAAATGATCTAAGACATTAGGGTTACCGCTAATGCGTCCTAACATTGCTTTAGTGACCGTATGTCCCTCATTCGAATTGACCCTCAAAACTCCAACGACTGTGCTACCCACTCACTAATAGTGGGATAGCATTGTCTAAAGGACATTAGCATAGAACGATTCCTTTTTCGAGTAGGTAGATGGTTCTTAGATACTTGCTCTTTCAAAAACAAAACTTTTCGCACTTACACTCCTTTTCAAACAAAGTTTTCAAAAATACTTCATTACACTCTTGAGGACAGAAGCAAGAGTTAAATCGAAGTTTGCAAACAAAAACTCTTTCAAACCCACAAGCACAAAGAGAGCTATTTTGAAAACAATGAGAAAGTACCTAAGAGCCCGTAGATAACTACGGATAGAAAGGGTGCTAATACCTTCCCTTTCTATAATCTACCCCCCGTACTCAGAAAATCTCGAAAAGAATTTTTTTTTATGCTTTTTTCCTTTCCTTTTTGGATAAAATAAAAGTCGGTGGCGACTCTTGCTTACCGCGACATTTTGCCAAAACAAACGCAAAACGCAAACCAGCATTCCAAAAAAACAGTCAGTTCTTCCCACCGTATCACAGAACTGGCGACTCTGTTGGGGAGCTTATAAGTGGGGTGTACCTTAGGAATAGTTCATAATGTTTTCAATTGCTTGACTTGTATGCTTTATCTTTGTGGGCTTGAATCAGAGTTATTATAGATCCTAACCCGGATCTGGGGGACACCCTTTAGGTAAGTAGCAATAAACTGTGAGGGAACTGTACGGCGTAGACCGATACGGTTGAAGCAGTAGCTACGTTGGTGTGGCACTTTAGTTTGTACCGATATCCCTTGTGTTGGAAAAAGGAGAATATGGGTCTTCTAAGGGGTCATTAAGCACCAACTGACCTTAGAACCTATAATTGACCAACTTGGCCATAGAACAGTAGCAGTATGCTACACTCATTGAGACCAAACTCCCGCGATGATTCCGGCTGCACGAAAAGGTTGCCAAACTGGAATTATGACCGATCGAGGGTGGTCAGTGATATTGAGATCCTCTAGAACCTGGTTACTATTACTAGGACAGGTTGAACCAACTAAACTGAAAGAGGGTAATACCTAAACTCCATGCCAGCCTGAAATTTAAGGGCTATTGTATGACTTGTGTGCTTTCAACTTGAACTACTTGCACATGTTTGTTATCTAACAACATGAGTTCTTTGCAGGTTTTGTTTACAGTCCTTATCCAATAACTTGGATTTCTTGCCGGATTTACTTACTTACATCACCTTGCATTTGCTTAAACGCATAGCATACACATCATAACATCATACCATAACATTTCCTTAACCATTTCAAGAATCTCAAGGGTTTGTGATGCAGGTTATGGCAAATCAAACGTCTAGCAAGGGGAAAAGGGGATTTATTTTCCTCTAGCCAATGTCATCTAGAGATCAAAACACGATAACTTGAGTCAGGGGCTATGACCCACTCGATATGGTGAGCTTGACTCTTGAAGAAGGACTCTTGATAACACGAAGTTTCTTCAATCAAAGCTGCAAAATTCAAATTCTAACAGTCTCTTGTTTACCCCACAAGATCCTTGAAAACATTGCATACATATATCATACATATCATTGCATAACAGGTCTCCCAGTACAGGTCTCTGATGTTCTCGCTGTTTATTTCAGCAATGGCTCTCCAACAAGACAACCAAGATCTTCAAACTCAAGAAGCTCAATTAAGGGAAATATTCCTAAACCTATCCAAGGGGCAGGAAGAGTTGAAAACACTCCTCGTTGGGAACTTGGTCAAGAAAAGTCCCGAAGACAATAAGGACGAGCAGCTGGAACAACTGCAAGCTGAAGCTGATGCAATAAGAACCCAAATGCTGGGGCAGATGGCTCTTATCCAAGGCTTAGCCCGAGAACAAGAAGAGTTGAGAACCATCATCAGCCAGCTTCATCAAGACAAATACAACAGTGTGAAGCAAACAGTCGAGGTCGGGGACCAAGTCATTGATCAGCCTCCAAGAAGACAAGGGTTTGGTTTGGTAAAGAATGGACTTTTCCAAGTTGCTACTACCTCACGGATCCAACAACAACCTCGCCATAAACAACCGGTTGATCAGAGTAAGTTGGGTAGGCTCGAGAAGCAGTTTACCAAGCTCAACATGCCGCTGTCCTAAGCTTTGCAACACCTGTTGAGATTGAATCTGGTGACGTTGGTAGGACCTCATCTGAATCCTAAGACTTCTTCACCCAACTACAATCCTAATGCAAGGTGTGCATACCATTCTAACAGCCCGGGGCATGATACTGACGACTGTTGGAAGTTGAAGTAAAAAATTCAAAACCTGATTGATGAAGGAGCATTGGAATTCACACAAGATGGTCAGGTTGAGTTCTTCTACCATCCCTCCAAGGCACGCCATTTGAAGTGACAAGTCCTGAGACGAGAAGACTTTTTTGTTCATTATAATTTTCAATTTGTAATTTTCTTTTGATTGTTCAAACATTTATTCATGTCAAACTTTGTTACTTTATCAATACATTGCATATGTCTGTTTTGAATCAATCCATTCGTATTCACTATATTCAAATTGCTTTCATTTTTGTGATGTTCAACTCTCGATTAAAATTCTAAGCCTTTAAAGGGAGGATGACGAAAATGATATCAAAATCTTTACAGTATGCTTTTGAACAGACCCCGCTGACGATGTACATGCGTTGTTTCAAATCCTAAACAGTGGAGTTATAAGTAAGATAATCCCTAGTCAACCCCTTTAAGCCAAAGAAGTTGGAGTTTTTTCGTTTCACACAAATTAAAACCATTAATCACAACCTGGGGCAGGGTAGTTTCTCAGTTAATTCGGGTGCACAATGAATGGCATCAAAGAGGTCCTTCCAAAATAAAAGATGGTGATGGTTCCTTATAGTTGTCAAGGCAGGCAGTCATTATCTCTCAGAAATAAAAGACTATTAAGTCAAAACCTATGAAGGAGACTTACAAAACTGGGGCATCCCGCTGACTGTAATCACAAAAGAAACAGTTCAGGCAAAAGACAGGGATAATAAAATAAAAAAGAAAGAGGTCCTACAAACTCTCAATAAAAATGATTGCCTGTTCAAAATAAATTGTCAGTATCCGAACCATCACTGGAATATCAGAGCAAAGACTCAAATGGGATCTAATGCACGATTAGCTGAGTTTAGGATCTAAGAACATCACGAAGAACGGGTGGGTACAAATACATTTTGAGCCTTTATCCTTTGTTTCTTAAACCGTGAACCAGGCCACGTTATAACCCTTAAAAGTCCTAGCTGAAGCATGGGTTAGTTCGAAAGCATACCGTTACAAAAGGTATCCTGACTCCTGTAGGACTTGCTGTAAATCCTGAGTTGACATCACATATTACAAAATTTGCCTGTTTTACTGAAAATATTTATTTTCAAAATTTCAAGACAGACATAAGCTTTGCATTCTTAAAATAACATTGTTTGCATATGACTATTTGTTCAACAGCAGAGAAATTCGCACGACGAATATCTAGTGAACAAAAACCTTCTCAAAAGGATCACCTCAAGTGGAAAAAAACTTCCAATCAAGGGGCACGGCATGAGCATTGTCCATCATTTGGGGAAGTCAAGTCAAGATTCAGAGAATCTCTCAAAGTTGCCAAATAGCCAGGGGCAAATCTCTAACTGAGTCACTTGGGGAATAAGACATGGATTCCCGCAACGAATCTTACATGATCAAATGAACATCTTCTGGTAGTATGGCAACACAACACCACCGACAATGACAACTCCATACATTCTGAGAGTGTGGACATAGTCAGAAAATACTGCACATGAACAAAGACCCGCTAGGTTGACTGGCCTAGGCAAAAATAAGGGCATCCCGACGAACCAAAAGAGTTCGGGAAAAAATTAGGGATAAAAACGAAAAAATTTGTACACCCGGCAAGTCGAAAACCCGAAAGGGTGGCTTGGGCAAAAAAGGGTATTCCGGTGAACTGAAAATCTGAAAAGACAGTCCAGGAAAAAGTTAGGGATTAAAACGTACGACTATGTCCCGTCATCTCGTCACTTGCCTACCAGAAGAAGACTTATCATTCCGATCGGCAGTTACCAAACACCTCACAGGTTGGGCCTCCGCAGGCACCTTCTCCCACAGATACAGGGGCAGAAAAGTCTCGATGCAAAGCCATCGTCATATCCTCAGCACGCATCCCAGTAACATTCACTCCCCGCAGAGTAAGAGAAGGACAATAATGTTAACTCTCCCCAGCTGAGACTCACAACCGCGAATGAATCGGTAAAATTCTCCCCAAGCAAAGTTTATCTACCAGCAGCACCGAAAGGTCTTATAATTTCCCCAGCGGAGTATAAGAATATTCCCCGGCAGAGTACAAGATATCCCCAGTGGAGTTTGAAATTTTTCCCAGCGCAGTCTGAAAAAGCTTCCCCGGTGGAGTTTGGAGAATCATCCCCATTAGACTTTGGAAGATTGTCCCCAACAGAGCTCAAAGGATTATTCCCATTAGAGTCTAAAAGGTTATCCCCAGTGAAGTCGCAACTGAAGATCATCCCTAGCGGAGTTCATTCCTTTCACAAACAGGAATTCAATCCCCAACAGGAGCCAGTATCACCAGCAACGGTAATTCATCCCCAACGGAATTTATCAGTGGAATCCTCAGAAGAGAATCTCTTCCCCACAGAGTAATCTCTTCATCAGTTTATTCTCCAACGGAGTTATCCTCTCCTGCAGGTTTATTCTCATAGTCATCTTAGTTCGCCATCCCCAGCAGAAACAAAGAATTCAACTCTTTTCTCCAACAATTATCCGAGATTTATTTTCCCCGGCTAAAAACATTACATTTCCATACATCATGACGCATGAATATACGCATCATATAATACAATCTCATTTATTTTGAGAACATCATTGCTTGGTAAATATCATGCATTACATACAACTAACCTTTACCTTTCAGGAAGGATGCGGTTAAATTCTCGCAAAATTCAAAGTTTTGAAGCTTTTACCTCAGTCGAACTAGTGACCAGTTCTTAAATCTCAACCAAATTATCCTCAGTTGAATTACACATAAGGTTCTAAATCTCGACAAAGTTCCTCCATCGAATTACAGACGAGTTCCTAAATCTCAGCAGAGTTTTCTCAGTTGAATTACGGGCAAGTTCTTAAATCTCGATGAAGATGTTTCCCTAAAGTTGAACTACTGACCAGTTCTTAAATCTCAACAGAATTATCCTCAGTTGAATTACAGACAAGGTCCTAAATCTCGACAAAGTTCCTCCGTCGAATTACAGACTAGTTCCTAAATCTCAGCAGAGTTTTCTCAGTTGAATTACGGGAAAGTTCTTAAATCTCGATGAAGATGTTTCCCTCAGTCGAACTACTGACCAATTCTTAAATCTCAACAGAATTATCCTCAGTTGAATTACAGATAAGGTTCTAAATCTCGACAAACTTCCTCCGTCGAATTAAAGACGAGTTCCTAAATCTCAGCAGAGTTTTCTCAGTTGAATTATGGGCAAGTTCTTAAATCTCGATGAAGATGTTTCCCTCAGTCGAACTACTGACCAGCTCTTAAATCTCAACATAATTATCCTAAGTTGAATTACAGATAAGGTTTTAAATCTCGATAAAGTTCCTCCGTCGAATTACAGACGAGTTCCTAAATCTCAGCAGAGTTTTCTCAATTGAATTACAGGCAAGTTCTTAAATCTCGATGAAGATGTTTCCCTCAGTCGAACTACTGACTAGTTCTTAAATCTCAACAAAATTATCCTCAATTGAATTACAGATAAGGTTTTAAATCTCGATAAAGTTCCTCCGTCGAATTACAGACGAGTTCCTAAATCTCAGCAGAGTTTTCTCAGTTGAATTACGGGCAAGTTCTTAAATCTCGATGAAGATGTTCCCCTAAAGTTGAACTACTGACCAGTTCTTAAATCTCAATAGAATTATCCTTAGTTGAATTACAGACAATGTCCTAAATCTCGACAAAGTTCCTCCGTCGAATTACAGACTAGTTCCTAAATCTCAGCAGAGTTTTCTCAGTTGAATTACGGGAAAGTTCTTAAATCTCGATGAAGATGTTTCCCTCAGTCGAACTACTGACCAATTCTTAAATCTCAATAGAATTATCCTCAGTTGAATTACAGATAAGGTTCTAAATCTCGACAAACTTCCTCCGTCGAATTAAAGACGAGTTCCTAAATCTCAGCAGAGTTTTCTCAGTTGAATTACGGGCAAGTTCTTTGAAATTCTGGCTACAGATACTCAATGTCACGTCCAATGTTATGACACCGTATCTGACTTACTATATGACAGTAAATACAAAAGCAGTAAATAACACAGTCAATTGTTTACCCAGTTCAGTGTGCAACAACACCTACTCTAGGGGCTACCAAGCCAGGGAGAGAATCCACTATAAGAGATGTTAATTCAGGAATAAACCAACCAGTTTATCTCCTTCACTTAAGACCTACCCAATGCAATTCTAATCTAAGTACAACTTAAACCTGAGTTCCTACTCACTCCCCCTCAATCACAGCAGTGATACATAAATCAATTTGACTTGAGAATTTATGAAGACACTCTTCAAAACACACACTTGATTAAGCTTCACAGCTTTTTAATCAAGTAACACAATCACTCGTGCTTCACAGCTTTGAGTGATGTACACAACTAACTTGACTCTGCTTCACAGCTTTAGTCAAGTAACATTCAAACACTCTTGCTTCAAAGCTTTGAGTGCTACACAACCCTTACAATTGAAACCTATTCCAAGGCACTTATCACAATGATAATTGCTTGGAGTACAATAAACAAATCTATACAGATTACAAAATTGATCTTCTAATCAATCAGCAGGGATATCTTCAAAAACCGCAGCTCTGTTGAATATATAGCAGCTGCAACTTCAGTTAGGGTTTCCAAAAACCTAGGGTTGATTCCGTTTGGCCTAAAGACCAGGTCACAGTACTTTGTTGATCAGGTTAGGATTGAGCTAGGTTACTCCTCAGAAAACGCAGGATTCTGTTTAGAGGGGACTGAGTTATTTCCTGAAAAAACTCAGACTTATCCAATCCTGCAATCCTGTTAGTTCAGAACAGGATGTCATAACATCTGTTATGACATCTGAGAAAACTTGTCTACTGATTAGCAAAATGTGATCATTTTGCAAACATGCTCAGATACACACTTCTAAACATCAGTATTTGAATTACAATATTTTTCTGCACATGTACCTATTGAGTTAGTACAACCTGAACTAGAATGTTATGACATCAGTCATGACATTCACACATAGACTTGGGATTTACCAAAAATGCAAGCCAATACCTAAACACCTACAAACTCCCCCTTTGGCAGATTTTTGGCTAAAGTCCCTAAACAATCAGAGATAGATAGATAGCAGCAGAAATAAGTGACAGCAGAAAAATATAGTGTTAAGTACTAATTAGGCAGTACCAAAAATATTCTCCCCCACTTTAGCCACAAATGGGCCAAAGATTACATGTTTATAAAGTTATACAGTTATCCAAGACAAAATAATGAGATCAGCAGCAGACAACAGCAGAACATACTTCCAAACTCCACCAGCAACACCACCAAGCAGCAATCATCCTTCAAGCACTGTCATCAGACTCAGAGGAGCCAATTTCTTCAATGTTGAGCTGTCCTTCATCTTCTTCCCTCCTGCTTTCTTCAGCTTCTTCCTTTTCTAGCCTGGCAATTAGAGCTTCTAGGGTCCTTTTTCTAGCATCCAGATCTTTGCAAGTTTCTTTTAAAACAGCTATGACATCTGATGTTTTGGACTGGATCTTTGCAGACGATGTCTCAGCTGATGTTATGACAATGTCTGGAGCATGGGATCCCTGAAACAGTTTGTAGTGCAGGCCAAGGGCAGGGGCTCTTTTGCAGACTGTATCTCTTGCTACAAGGATGTCAGGGTATTGTGCAAGGATGATTCCACAAAGGAGGGAGGGAAAAGCAATTGGTCCTTTGACAGCATAACTGCCAGCATGCTTCAAGGTTTGTTCAAAGATGTACCTTCCATAGTCAAAGGCAGTCTTGGTTCCTACAGCATAGATGAATCTCCCCAATCCTGTGGAGATGGTTGATTTGTGATTTGTAGGCACCCAGTTTGCTGCACCTATTTTATGCAAGATGGCAAATTTCATGCTGAGTTTACTAGCATTCAACTTCCCTTTCAATGGCCAGCACTTTACTTGCCTGGCAGTGATGGTCAAACATACTTCATTGTCAGTTGCCTCTAGATCAGGACAGTCCTTATTTGTTCTTCCAAGAAACTTGTTGATTTCTGATGGAGAGAACTTGACCCTTCTTCCTCTAACAAACACACTCTCAAAATCAGCTGACCTCCCATCAGCACAATCATTGGACAAGTTCACTACAAACTCTTTAACCAGATTTTCATAACATTTGCTAAACTTCATTACTGTCTTCATTAGCCCAGCATTCCTGATTAGCTCCATGATGTCTTTGCACTCCAAAGCATCATTGTTGAGTTCTCTCTCCAAGGCTATTCTCTTCAAGCAAACATACTTCCATCTGTTTGCATTATCAGGATGATGAAAGGAGATGTTGTCTGTTGGCACTTCAGGCACTCTAGCAATCTTGCTGGAGGGGAGCTTCCTTCTGATGGGAGTATTGTCAATGTCAACCTCAAATTCTGATTCATCATCAGAACCAGAAGTTTCAGGTTCTTTGCTTTTCTTGGAGATTGGTTGTCTAGCAGTCTGCACCTGTGCCTTCTTCCCTTTTGTCTGAATTTTCTCAGCCATCCCTTCAGCCTTGGATTTCTTAGCATCAGGTTTAACAGTCTCACTACTCTTTCTTTTCATCAATCTCCTAGCAATGCTAGGGTTCACATTAGCAATCAGTTCATTATCTGAGTAATCTTCATCCACATCAATGATAGGTGGACCAGCAGCCTTTTCAGAGGGATTCTGAATGTTGTCTTTTGGTGTCACAACATCCTCAGTGACATCTATATTTTCAGAACCTTCCACATTTGGACTTTCTGATTGATTCAACGGGATAGAAATCCCCGGTACAGATTGGTTGCCACTCAGAATGCTAGAAACCAGTCTAGCAATAGCTTGGTGTACTTGAACTGATCCTTCTTTATTAGGTGTAGAAGATGAAGGAAGAGAAGAGTTACCAGAGACTGTAGCTTGAGCTCTTCCTGCATGTCTGGTCCTGAGCTTTTTGACTCTGGCTGGGTCAGTTGCCATCTCCCTGAGAGGAGTGACCTCAAGAACTTCAGATTCTATGCATGTAGTGATTGCCCTAGAATCTTGATCAGATGATGACGATGATGAGTGAGACGAAGCCGCCATGGTGGAAGACGATGTCTGAGACATTGTGTGTAACGTTGAGTGATAGTAGCAGTTTGAGAAAATTCTTTGATTGGGAGGAGGAAACAGGTTGCAAGGACGAGAGAGGTAGGGAGTACAAGGGAGTCTCTTCAACTTCTTAAGGCTTTTGTGAATGAATATGATTAACCCACTTAATATAGACTTAATAAAATTAATCCCTTCAACCCTTGTTTTCAGCAAAACTAATTGCTATAATTTCTCATGTTGGTGAATACCCAATCTGCCCCTCAAATTTTCAAGTTTATTTCCAACAAGCGACTTGGTAGAAGAATCAGTTAGCTGAAGCTTAGAGAACCTATGTTCCAGTTCAAATGACTTCTTTTCTCCAAAGGAAATGTTGAATGTTTTCAGAGTATCGCACCACAATGTCACAACATCTTGTGTAACATTGTCCTCAGGTAGCATCTGTTTTGACCAGAATTTTTGAGAACAGAGTTTATGAGACTTGTTCTTTGCCACATCACTTATGTTATCAGCCTGTAGTTTAGAAGTTCTTCTGACATCTTCCATAGGAATAGCTCTTTTCATTCCTTCAAGCTTACGCTGCCACTGTTTCATCTCTTTTTCTTCTTTGATGATTTGACTCATAGTGGAGATATCAGTGTTCTCAGGCTGCCACACATAACAGTTATTTTTGGATTTGATTCCTCTCATTACAACATCTAGTTTTTCATTAAACACTAGACATTCAGATCTTGAGAAGTTGACCATGAATCCTAGATCACATAATTGACTGATGCTGATGAGATTAGTAGTCAACCCTTTTACCAGCAGTACCTTATTCAGACTTGGAACTCCAGGGTAGTCCAAATTACCAACTCCTTTGATTTCTCCTTTAGCACCATCTCCAAAGGTCACAAAACTGGTGGTGTGAGGCATAACATTATTGAGGAGATTTTTGAATCCAGTCATGTGTCTGGAACATCCACTGTCAAAGTACCAATCTTCCTTTGCAGAGATCTTTAGGGAAGTGTGTGCTATCAGTGCAGTAGCCTTTTTCTTCCATTGAGGAGCGTGTGGTACCTTTTTAGACTTAGGTTTGACATCTGAGTTCTGTTTAGGATATCCATGTAATCTGAAGCAGAAGGGCTTTATGTGTCCATATTTCCCACAATGATGACATCTCCATCTTTGGTACCTTTTCTTCATATGTCTCTGTCCCTGATGTTGAGAGTAATGTTGAGACATCCGTTTTGACATTTGCTTTCCGGTACCAAATTTCTTTGTTTCCACAAATCCTAGGCCAGATTTATTTCCCATATTTTGACCAGCCTGAAGGATCTCTTCCAATTTGTCTATTCCATTGGTCAACATCTTGACAGATTTGGTCATTTGATTCAGTTGTGAGTTCAGCAGTTGAACTTCTCCTTCTAAATGACTTATAGTTTCAAGATTTGCCCTCTTTTCAGCCTCCAGCTTTACAATGAGTTTTGATTGTTTCTCATTTTGCACACAGACTTCACCACTTCTGATACACAATTTCTTGTAGGTATCAGCCAGTTCTTCAAATGTTACTTCTTCATCACTGGTGTCACTTTCAGAAGTACAAACACTAGTTAGGGCAGTAACTAGTTTGGCAGATTCTTCTTCAGAATTGCTTTCTGAATCATAGTCAGACCAAGTAACAGTCATTCCTTTCTTTTTCTTCTTAAGAAAGGTAGGACATTCAGCTCGAATATGTCCATATCCTTCACATCCATGGCATTGAATACCTCTGCCTTGGTTTTCCTTATCTTCTGACCTTGGTCTTCTGCTGGAACTGTCAATGTCAGAAGGAATGTTATGAACATTAGACCTTGACTTTGGGTCCATTCTTTTGATGAGCCTGTTGAACTGTCTTCCAAGCATGGCAATGGCTTCTGATATGTTTTCTTCTTCATCCTCCTTGTATTCAACATCAGTGTTGGATACAAGTGCTATGCTTTTGTTCTTCTTGTCACCATTATCAAAGATCCCCATCTCAAAAGTCTGAAGAGACCCAATAAGTTCATCCACTTTTAACTTGCTAATGTCCTGGGCTTCCTCTATGGCAGTTACCTTCATTGCAAATCTGTTAGGCAAGGATCTGAGAATCTTCCTCACCAGTTTTGCTTCTGACATTTTTTCTCCCAGTGCTCCTGAGGTGTTGGCAATCTCCAAGATGTTCATGTGAAACTCATGAATGGTTTCATCTTCCATCATTTTTAGATTCTCAAATTTAGTGGTCAACATCTGAAGCCTTGACATCTTTACTTTGGAAGTGCCCTCATGAGTGGTTTTGAGGGTGTCCCAAACTTCCTTGGCCAGTTCATATTGATGTACTAGTCTGAAGATGTTTCTATCAATTCCATTGAACAGGGCATTTAAGGCTTTTGAATTTCCCAGAGCTAACTCATCTTCTTCTTTACTCCAATCTTCCTCAGGCTTCAGACTGATTGTCCCATCTCTTTCAGTTATGGTGGGATGTATCCATCCTTTATCAGCAGCTCTCCAAGCCTTTTTGTCCAGAGATTTTAGGAAGGCAATCATACGAGGTTTCCAGTAGTCATAATTAGTTCCATCCAGAATGGGTGGTCTATTTCCAAAAACTCCTTCTTTGTCCATAGTGCCAGAAAGTGATATCCCTAGATCTCACCCAGTAATACAGGCAGGGTGCCTGCTCTGATGCCAATTGAAATTCTGGCTACAGATACTCAATGTCACGTCCAATGTTATGACACCGTATCTGACTTACTATATGACAGTAAATACAAAAGCAGTAAATAACACAGTCAATTGTTTACCCAGTTCAGTGTGCAACAACACCTACTCTGGGGGCTACCAAGCCAGGGAGAGAATCCACTATAAGAGATGTTAATTCAGGAATAAACCAACCAGTTTATCTCCTTCACTTAAGACCTACCCAATGCAATTCTAATCTAAGTACAACTTAAACCTGAGTTCCTACTCACTCCCCCTCAATCACAGCAGTGATACATAAATCAATTTGACTTGAGAATTTATGAAGACACTCTTCAAAACACACACTTGATTAAGCTTCACAGCTTTTTAATCAAGTAACACAATCACTCGTGCTTCACAGCTTTGAGTGATGTACACAACTAACTTGACTCTGCTTCACAGCTTTAGTCAAGTAACATTCAAACACTCTTGCTTCAAAGCTTTGAGTGCTACACAACCCTTACAATTGAAACCTATTCCAAGGCACTTATCACAATGATAATTGCTTGGAGTACAATAAACAAATCTATACAGATTACAAAATTGATCTTCTAATCAATCAGCAGGGATATCTTCAAAAACCGCAGCTCTGTTGAATATATAGCAGCTGCAACTTCAGTTAGGGTTTCCAAAAACCTAGGGTTGATTCCGTTTGGCCTAAAGACCAGGTCACAGTACTTTGTTGATCAGGTTAGGATTGAGCTAGGTTACTCCTCAGAAAACGCAGGATTCTGTTTAGAGGGGACTGAGTTATTTCCTGAAAAAACTCAGACTTATCCAATCCTGCAATCCTGTTAGTTCAGAACAGGATGTCATAACATCTGTTATGACATCTGAGAAAACCTGTCTACTGATTAGCAAAATGTGATCATTTTGCAAACATGCTCAGATACACACTTCTAAACATCAGTATTTGAATTACAATATTTTTCTGCACATGTACCTATTGAGTTAGTACAACCTGAACTAGAATGTTATGACATCAGTCATGACATTCACACATAGACTTGGGATTTACCAAAAATGCAAGCCAATACCTAAACACCTACATTCTTAAATCTCGATGAAGATGTTTCCCTCAGTCGAACTACTGACCAGTTCTTAAATCTCAACAGAATTATCCTAAGTTGAATTACAGATAAGGTTTTAAATCTCGATAAAGTTCCTCCGTCGAATTACAGACGAGTTCCTAAATCTCAGCAGAGTTTTCTCAGTTGAATTACGGGCAAGTTCTTAAATCTCGATGAAGATGTTTCCCTCAGTCGAACTACTGACCAGTTCTTAAATCTCAACAAAATTATCCTCAGTTGAATTACAGATAAGGTTTTAAATCTCGATAAAGTTCCTCCGTCGAATTACAGACGAGTTCCTAAATCTCAACAGAGTTTTCTCAGTTGAATTACGGGCAAGTTCTTAAATCTCGATGAAGATGTTTCCCTCAGTACAATTACTTACAAGTTCTTAAATCTCAACAGAATTATCCTCAGTTAAATTACAGATAAGGTTTTAAATCTCTACAAAGTTCCTCCGTCGAATTACAGACGAGTTCCTAAATCTCAGAAGAGTTTTCTCAGTTGAATTACGGGAAAGTTCTTAAATCTCGATGAAGATGTTTCCCTCAGTCGAACTACTGACCATTTCTTAAATCTCAACAGAATTATCCTCAGTTGAATTACAAATAAGGTTCTAAATCTCGGCAAAGTTCCTCCGTCGAATTACAGACGAGTTCCTAAATCAGCAGAGTTTTCTCAGTTGAATTACGGGAAAGATCTTAAATCTCGATGAAGATGTTTCCCTCAGTCGAATTACTGACCAGTTCTTAAATCTCAACAGAATTATCCTCAGTTAAATTACAAATAAGGTTCTAAATCTCGACAAAGTTCCTCCGTCGAATTACAGGCGAGCCTAAATCTCGGCAGAGTTTTCTCAGTTGAATTACTGGCAAGTTCTTAAATCTCGATGAAGATGTTTCCCTCAGGTGAACTACTGACCAGTTCTTAGATCTCAACAGAATTATCCTCAGTTTAATTACAGATAAGGTTCTAAATCTCAACAAAGTTCCTCCGTCGAACTACAGACGAGTTCCTAAATCTCAACAGAGTTTTCTCAGTTGAATTACGGGCGAGTTCTTAAATCTCGATGAAGATGTTTCCCCTTCAGTTAAAGTACGGACAAGTTCTTAAAACTCGGCAGAGATGATCTCTCAGCTGAGGTACAGGCAAGTTCCTAAATCTCAACAAAATTAGACTTCCCCAGCGGAATCTTCTATAACAACAGGTATACAAGCTCTCGCTAAGGAATCTCTTATGCGATCGACACTCCTGCAGATGGCATCTTTAAGCCCATCCTCCCGCCAGCAATCTCCAAATGGCATCTGTAAGCCCATTCCCGACATCACAAGGCTGATACCACTTCATGTGAGTGCAAATTTATGGGCACTCTATTGTTCAATCATCTTCCACCTTTGGATCACGAAAGGTATGAAAGCCAATCTACATCCTCAGGTTTAAGAAGATTGAACATGGGCAGCTGTTGTACCCCAAAATTTTCCATCTCATATTCCTTAAAACATTGCAAGAAAAATCTCCAAGTTGCTCAAGGTTGCTCAAGAGTTGGTCAGACAAGCTATCTCCTAAGGCAGTCAACCCAAAATTAGGGTTTCGTGTTGCATCAAGATCCTTGAGTCCAAATTACCTCAAATTCTCAAAATTGTCCTAATATGTTCTCAAGATCATCCATGTCAAATTTCATGCCTTGCAGAGGAAGTTTGCTCAGTCAATTGCTCAAAGGTCCAAAAATCGACTGTGTTAGAGCAAAAGTCAACTGTGACCTACAAACAGTCAAACCTCAATATTTTTTGTCAACATTCTCATTTTGAAGTGTATTTCATCAATTGATCAAGGGTTGACCATGATTCATCAAGTATTTCTCAAAATTCATCAAGACTCAAAAGTTGCTAAATTAGGGTTTTGTAGGAAAGGTCAACTTAACTTTGACCAAGCATAACTTTCTCATAATTTATGAGAAATGACCCATAAAAATATCATTTTGAATAGGATGCAATTTCCTACAATCCATATTCATACCCCCAATATCAAAAAATGCACTCACAAGAAGTTATGAATTTGGACATTATAGGTCATTTTTGAAAGTCAACAAAAACACCTTTTTTGCCAAAGCTTATAACTTGATAATGGAATATCAAAATGAGATGAGACCAAAAGTTTTGGTTAGAGGACATCTCAATATTTCTAAAAAGTCCAAAAACACTTCTAAAAGTTCAAAATTGAAGAAGTTATGCATTGTTGAAGTTGGACTTTTTTGCAAAATTGCTAAAAGTCAACTATCCCCAAAACTTCAAATTTTGACAAATGGGCCCATTCTTTTCCACTTGATTTGAGTTTGCATCATTGCTCGTGTGCCCTAGCTTCAGCCAAGTGCCCATATCTCATTTTTATTATTTAATTTGATTTTTATTTGAATTTATTCATTTTAAATCAAATAAAATCATATAAAATCCAAGGCATTTATAACTCATGATTTTTTGGTTGCTTTAGGCTTTGAATACAGCTATTATGTGAATCAAATTCATATCAAAGGCATTGGTTACAAGAAGATATGATTTAGGCCAAGTTTCGAAAGGTTTTCATGGAGAATCAAATCAAATATGCAATCATCATTGGACCAAGATTTGAACCAAATTTGTTACCCTAATCCAATGTGCATTACATAAGCAAGCTAAAGCACACGAAATAAGGGTTGGCAAGCATTGGTAGAGGCAGAACAAAAGTGAGAAAAATCACAAAAAAGAGAGAGACCAAAATCAGGGTTAGAGGCGTTTTCAAGGATCAAGACTTGTCCCAATCGATTCCTAGACATTCACACAAGCTAACTTGATCAAAACCACGCATCCTCAGGCCTCCAAACGCACTGTAAGTCTCACGTAACACAACTCTGTTCTTGAATTCGATTTGAGTTATTTTGGCGTAATTTGAACAAACTAATAGCATATTTTGAATCTACAAACCATTTGCAAGCGTTTGGTATCATTCAATTGCATTTATCTGGCCTGAATAGAAAACCACCATTGTTAGGGTTTGGTCTGTGTTTTTGGGCATTTTTGGTTCAGGTACAATTGACCTCCATGAAGGACATGGTTGTGACCGGGAGGGTGATACGAACACGACCATGCCCTTGAAATTCATTTTTATGGCCTGTACAAGATTTTGGAGATGGACATGCCTGTAGCTACGGACTTTTGTCCGTTGGTATAGGTGTTTGGCCTTTTAGCCACGGACGGGACGTTAGGGATGATGCGTGGCATCCATCCATTGGCCAGTTCAAATATTTTGCTCGTTTTTTTTATTTTCAGGTCATATGCTTTGTTTCTATATATTATATTGTGTTATTATTATTATAACAAATGAAGCAATGTGATGCAGTGGTAGTCACTCAAGGTCTTAAGGCGTTCCAAGGCTGGAGGTCAGGGGTTCGAGCCCTGCCTCCAGCAATTTGTGTTTTCTCATTGTTTTTCAGATAATCACATGCGTACGCTAGCTTGCAACCTACCATGCTCCCTCATGATCCTAGCGCCAGATGGCCAAGGAGCCAAATCTGGTGGTCCACGTTGAAAGTTCACCATAGGCAAGGTCAATGCATGCATATTGGATTAGAGAAAGTCAAACGAGCCAGCATTATTGGGCCTACAGATTTGCTACTCACACCCCTTTAAAATTAGGCCCAACTCCTCTCTCTTTTATTTACTTTGTTTTATTTAATTTAATTGTTTTATTTCATTTAACCAATTTTCTAACCAATCACAAAATTCTGTTTTTATTAAATAAAATCACAAAAATATTTTTTATTCAACCAAATTTTAAACTTTTATTTTTTCTTAATAAACTTATTAATTGATTAGTTTTTAATTAATTAGAAAACTTTAATTTATTTTGTAAATAATTAAAATTAATTAGATTTAATTAGGTTTTAACTACTAACTTAATTAATTTTATTTTCTTCTTAAAATAACAAAAACCCAAAAATATGTCATAAATTATTTTTCATTAATTAATTTAATTAATTTAATTTAGTTATTTAATTTAGGATTTAATTTCTTTTCTTAAAATAAAAAAAAACCAAAAAAAACCAAAAAAACAATTTTCTTTCAAAGGGTCAAAACCCTAATTCGCATCGGATTCAATTTCCGGCGCACTTTATTTATTTTTATCATATTAATGTACTTGCTTCTGGATTATAATAGTTAAATAGGACAATTAATTATTTTTATCGCCTTATTTTATTTTTCAAAGGGTTTGTCTTTGGCGATGTAAATACCCGATGCCTTGTAATTTAAATTCCGCTTTTTTAATTCCGCAAGTTATAACTGTTAGATGTTTGATAATAGGGTTTGCATGACAAGACTGAATGCCTAATCTTAAAATCAAATCAGATCACCCTTAACATGTGCAAAGATAAAAATAACTGAAAACAACATACTCGCACATGCGCACTCTTAGGGTACACCCCACTTGGTTGCCTTCGTACACGATCATTGAGTATAGGTCGCTTTAGAGGTCGTACTCTTGTCTAAAAGATCATAGTCGCCTCAAAAAGGTTTCCTCGGATATTGTTGCCTCAAATAAATGATCTAAGACATTAGGGTTACCGCTAAGGCATCCTAACATTGCTTTAGTGACCGTATGTACCTCATTCGAATTGACCTTCAAAACTCCAACGACGGTGCTACCCCTCACTAGTAGTGGGATAGCATTGTCTAAAGGACATTAGCATAGAACGATTCCTTTTTCGAGTAGGTAGATGGTTCTTAGATACTTTCTCTTTCAAAAACAAAACTTTTTGCACTTACACTCCTTTTCAAACAAAGTTTTCAAAAACACTTCATTACACTCTTGAGGACAGAAGCAAGAGTTAAATCGAAGTTTTCAAATAAAAACTTTTTCAAACCCACAAGCACAAAGAGAGAAATTTTGAAAATAATGAGCAAGTACCTAAGAGCCCGTAGATAACTACGGATAGAAAGGGTGCTAATACCTTCCCTTTCTATAATCTACCCCCCGTACTCAGAAAATCTCGAAAAATGAATTTTTCTATGCTTTTTTCCTTTCCTTGTTGGATAAAATAAAAGTCAGTGACGAATCTTGCTTACCGCGACATTTTGCAAAAACAAACGCAAAACGCAAACCAGCATTCCAAAAAAACAGTCAGTTCTTCCCATCGTATCACAACGGGCTTGTGCTCAAAGTCTCTTAATGCATTACCCTTCTATTCGTCCTGTTATCATAGAGCATGTTGTTGAAGGAGACGTCCCATACACTGTCCTTCATCATGACATGCCTACCTCCCTCGAAGACTTGCAAAAAGCTTGGGTTCAGTTGAAGGAAGAGCGGGACACATTTAAAGCCCAATTTTATGCCAGTGAGAAGAAGGTTCTGGAACTCACCAAGCATCTTCATGAAGAACGGAATCTGAATGCCTACATTGCGCCCAAGAGGATGCGTTCAACCTTTTTGTCTTAGGAGTTTTGCTGTACTTTTGTTTCTCTCATTGTAAGCCCAAAAAGGCATAATGTACTCAAGCTTGGATTTATTAATATGATGTGTTTTGGTCTGAACAAATTTAAATCTCTAAATTCCTTGAAATCATTGCATACGCATACCATCCATGACATTGCATAAGCAAGTTCTGTTACAGGTTTCTCATCTCCTCCGCTGTTTATTTCAAGCAGATATGTCTTTTGAACAAAGCATCAAAGATCTTCAGGCATAAAATGCCCAAATTCAACAGATGTTCGCAACTCTGGAAAAAGGGCAGGAGGATCTGAAGGCCGTCATCCTGAAAGAGAAAGAGAAGAAGAAGAAGAAGAAGAAGAGGAAGAAGAAGCGCAATGGTGCCCTCAATATGGGCAGAAGATTCAGGGGGGCACTAAAGCAATCAGTTGATGTGACTTCCTCATCCAAAGAGGGGGAAAACCAAGAGGGGCAGAGAAAGGAAGAGGACCCCTGTCCTGAAGTCTCTGACAACGATACCGACTATAATGATGATCAGTATCCTCCCACTGAGGATAGGTACAAGAAGTTAGAAGATCGATTAAGTTCTATGGAGATCCAGAGAATACCAGGATTGGATTTTGAAGAACTAGAGTTGGTGTCCGGGGTAGTCATCCCACGAAAATTTAAGGCTCCAGTCTTCGCAAAGTATGATTGGGTGTCTTTCCCAAAACTCTATCTTTGTTCCTATGTAAGGAAGATCTAACCCCACACTGCTGACAGAAACTTGTGGGTTCATTTCTTTCAAGATAGCCTGTCAGGGACTCAGCTCGAATGGTTCTACCAATTGGAGGGAACCAATGTCCGAAACTGGGAGGATTTGGCTGCCGCTTTTTACAAGCAGTATCAATACAATTCCGACTTGGCCCCTACTTGTACTCAACTCCATAGTATGTCCATGGGTGCAGGTGAAGGCTTTAAGGACTACGCACAGAAATGGAGAGACTTGGCTGGGAGAGTTCAACCCCCGTTGTCTGATAGGGAGTTGGTTGACATGTTTCTTGGGATGTTGCCTGGTCCATTCTTTAACCATTTGATTGGTAGCTCATCGGTCGGTTTTACTGAGCTGATATTAACTGGAGAGAGGGTAGAAGCTGGGATTCAGAATGGTAAAATACAGAAAGATACCTCGTCAAGTTCATCAGAAAAGCCTTTCACTGGTAAGAGGGAAGCCAATGCCATCTATAGCCCGAGGGGCCAAAACAGGGCTGAACATCGTCAGACAGTAAGTGCCATGATGATACCTAGACCCGCAGTTGCTCCACAATGCAACAATCAACAAAGGATAGAAAGACCACAAAGGAAGTTCACTCGAATTAACATGACATTGATAGAGGTTCTACCCCATTTGTTGAGATCTAACTTGGAAGCTTTAAGAGAGGCTCCCAAGAATCCTAATACCTCCTCTCCTCGTTACAATCCGAATGCTCGGTGTGCCTACCATTCTTAGAGTCCTGGTCATGATACAAATGATTGCTGGGCTCTAAAAAATAAAGTACAAGATCTAATTGAAGCCAAGGAGATTGAGTTCGACACTTCGGAGAAGCCCAATGTCATAACTGCTCCCATGCCTAAGCACAACCATAGAGTTAACGCCATTGACACCAATCTGTTTGTGAACTCCATTGACGAAATTTCTACTCCTCTTGTGACTGTTAAGAAGAATTTGTTGTTGACCGGTTTTATTCCGGGTTATGGTGAAGGTTGCCACATGTGTTCATTTCTACCTTCTGGTTTCCATTTGCTGAAGACAGGTGTCCAACGCCTGATGGACAACATAGAAATTTTGTTTGAAAAAACTTTGATTCCAACTGTTCTATGTGAAGATATTGCTATTATAACCATTTCCGCCAGTCCTTCCAAGGTTTCCTCGAGAAAACCTGTTAGGATTACACCCACTGCGAGAGTCGCTCCATTGATAATCACCTGTCCGGGTCATGCCCCGTACACCTCGGACAAAGTTGTCCCCTGGCATTATGGCACCTATGTTTACTACCATGGCGTTAAACAAAACTTGAAGACCAAAGAAGTTGATCCTGGTGTTGATAACATTGTTGGGACCAGCAAGATTACTAGAAGTGGAAGGGTTTTCTCTCCTGAGATCTCCCCAAAAACTGTTACTAAGCCTGTTGTTATTTCATCTTCGGCTCCTGCTAGTACTTCAGTTACCATTCCTGTTCTTACTCCTGCTGTTACCCCTGCCGATAAGTCATCTGGGACTCGAGGCAAAGAAGCTATAGGTGAGCCTGCCCGGACGGAGGCACCTAGGAAAATTGTTGTGGAAGCCTCCAAACAAGAGATAGAGGAAATTTTTAAAATCATTAAGAAGAGCGACTACAATATGGTCGAGCAGCTGGGGCAGACCCCATCAAAGATATCCATGATGTCTTTATTGTTGTGTTCTGAAGCCCATGCAAAGGCTTTGGTTGCATTTCTCAAGACTGCGCATGTGCCGCAAGAAACTTCAGCTGCCCAATTTAAAGATTGCATGGCTAGCCTGACTGCTGACAATGGATTGGGTTTTTCAGACGAAGACTTGACACCGAAGGGAAGAAAGCATAATGATGCTCTGCATGTCTCGATTGAATGCAGGGGCACCACTATGTCTCATGTATTGGTAGATATTGGGTCTTCACTGAATGTTCTGCCCAAAAAGGCGTTGGACCGTTTAGATTGTGAGGGTTTGACTTTAAAGCCTAGTATCATTATGGTAAGGGCATTTGATGGGTCGAAAATAATGGTGCATGGGGAAGTGAATATCCCTGTCAAGGTAGGATCTCTGACTTTCGAGTCCACCTTCTATATGATGGACATCAGGCCATCGTACTCTTGTTTGTTAGGTTGTCCTTGGATCCACGAAGCTGGGGCTGTTACCCTACACTGCACCAAATGTTGAAGTATCCGATAAAAGGGAAGATAGTCATTCTGCATGGCGAATACGAGTATATGGTGAGCCACTTGAACTCCTTCAGGTATGTAGAAATGGACGGAGAATTTATAGAGACTTATTGTCAAAACTTTGAAGAGGTTCCCCAGATCTTGGCGTCAGCTGAGACCGTTACCAGCACCAAACCTCCTTTAAAGATGGCTTCTCTCAAGGATGCTAGAGCAGTGGTTGAAGAAGGTAGGAGTACCAATTGGGAACAACTTCCTGAGTTTATTCACAAAACTGACAAATTTGGATTGGGCTTTACTTCAGGGGCTCAAAGGGTTGTTCGACGCACTCGGGATGGAGGACCTCCCCTACGCATCAGTAATCGTGAGGTCAACGCTATTGAAGACAGTAAGGAGGACCCTGACATCGGCATCTGGATCTACCCTACTACCAATGGTGGACCGAATAACTGGACGGCTAGGGATTTTGTTCCAGTTTCTTTTATTCCACAGTAATTGTCTTATTTGTTTTTTTGAGTTTGTAACGAACAATTTAAACCTTTTTGGCCTTGTGTCTTACCCGAGGCATGATGGTTCTACCTGTGAGGGTTATTATATGTCATCTCATATTTCATCAATGAAGCATTGGACGTTCTTTGCATACAAATTTTGCGCTCTCTGTTTTTACTTTCCGTCTTTACTTTATCAATACAGCTATGCTCTTACACACACTCACGTATCAAATTGCAGATCCATATCCACTTTGGATCCCATTGATAACAGCTATGTTATTGCCAGTTATGACTTCGAAAATCCGATCAACCAAGCCGAGGACGAAGGTAAGGACGATTGTAAGGTACCTGGAGAACTTGCTAGACTACTGCAATATGAAGAGAGGGCCATACAGCCTTATGAAGAGCCGGTTGAGACAGTGAATTTGGGTACTGAGGAGGACAGAAAAGAGGTTAAAATAGGTGCAAATCTGGAGCTCAACGTCAAACAGAGGTTGATACAGATACTACACGACTATGTTGAGATCTTTGCCTGGTCCTATGAAGACATGCCTGGTTTGGACACTGATATTGTGGTACATCGCTTGTCAACTAAGGAAGATTGTCCTCCGATTAAATAGAAGGTCCGTCGTATGCATCCCGAAATGTCAGAAAAGATCAAGGCAGAGGTCATGAAGTAGTTCGAAAGAGGGTTCTTAGTTGTCACCTCTTATCCGCAGTGGGTTGCTAACATTGTTCTGGTACCTAAGAAAGATGGCAAGGTATGGATGTGTGTAGATTACAGAGATTTGAATAGGGAAAGCCCCAAGGATAACTTCCCGCTTCCCCACATTGATGTTCTAGTTGACAACACCATGCAACACAAAATCTTCTCCTTCATGGATGGTTTCTCTGGCTACAACCAGATCAAGATGGCTCCTAAAGACATGGAGAAAACAACCTTCTTTACACAGTGGGGCACCTTCTGCTACAATGTAATGCCTTTTGGGTTGAAAAATGTTGGGGAAACCTATCAACGAGCCATGGTCGCTTTGTTCCACAATATGATTCACCACAAGATCAAAGTCTATGTTGATGACATGATAGCTAGGTCTCAGACTGAGGAAGAGCACATTGATCATCTCCAAAAGTTGTTCGACATGTTAAAGATATAAAAACTAAGGTTGAATCCGAACAAGTGCACCTTCGGGGTAAGGTCTGGTAAGCTTCTGGGTTTCATCATCAGTGACAAAGGTATTCAGGTAGACCCTGCAAAGGTAAAGGCTATACAAGAAATGCCAGCTCCCCGTACAGAGAAGGAAGTTAGGGGTTTCTTGGGACGTATGAATTATATCATCAGGTTCATTTCACATCTGACTGCTAATTGTGAGCCAATCTTTAAGCTTCTAAAGAAAGATCAGGTGGTAAAGTGGAATGATGAATGCCAGACTACTTTTGAAAGAATCAAGGAATACCTTCAAGAACCACCAATTCTGATGCCTCCAGTTGAAGGAAGACCTTTGATATTATACTTGACAGTGTTAGACAATTCAATGGGGTGTGTGCTGGGGAAGCATGACGAGTCTGGTCGAAAAGAGCACGCAATATACTACCTTAGCAAAAAGTTTACCGACTGTGAGACACGATACTCATTACTCAAGAAAACTTGCTGCGCTTTGGCATGGGCTGCTCGTCGGCTAAGACAGTATATGCTGACTCACACTACCTTGTTGATATCAAAGATTGATCCGATCAAGTACTTTTCGAGAAGCCCACTCTCTCCAGAAGGATAGAAAGGTGGAAAATGATCTTAACTGAATACGACATACAATATACAACCCAAAAAGAAATAAAGGGGAGTGCATTGGCTAATCATTTGGCTCATCAGGCCGTGGATGACTACCAGTCCATGAATTTTGAGTTCCCGGATGAGAATATCATGTTGGTGACTGACTGCGAAGAACCTAAACCGGATGAAGGACCCAAGGAAGGATCTCGATGGTCTATGTATTTCAATGGAGCCTCGAACGCACTCGGTAACGGCATTGGCGCTGTGATCATATCTCCTGAGGGCTGTCACACTCCTTTCATCGCCCAACTGTGTTTCAACTGCACTAATAATATGGCAGAGTATGAAGCCTGCGTCATGGGTCTTCGAGCTGCCATTGACTTGAGGATTAAGTTCTTGATTGTATTCGGGGATTCCGCTTTGGTGATAAGTTAGATCAAAGGCGAGTGGGATACAAAGCATCTGAATCTGGTTCCTTACAAAGAGTATGTACTGACATTGCTCCCACACTTTGAGGAGGTGACCTTTGAACATTTCCCACGAGAAGAGAACTAGTTGGCGGATGCGCTAGCTACCATGTCTTCTATGTTCAAAGTCCGGTGGGACAACGAAGCTCCCCGAATCACCATTGAGAGATTGGATGAACCAGCACACTGCTGCAATATAGATACTAAAAAGGTAGCAGACAAACCTTGGTTTCACGAAGTCAAAAGGTATCTCGAGGCTCAAGAGTATCCCAAAGGGGAATCTGTCAATGATAACAAGTTTCTGAGAAGGTTCACTGCAAAGTTCTTCCTTAGTAATGGGATCCTCTATAAACGCAACCATGACTCTGCACTGCTACAGTGTGTAGACAAGAGCGAAGCAGAGAGGATCATGACGGATCTACATGAAGGCACCTTCGGAACCCATTCTAGTGGATATACCATGGCTAAAAAGATTCTACGGGAAGGATATTACTGGTCCACTATGGAAGCCGATTGTTATCAGGACTCTCGAACTTGTCATAAGTGCCAAATCTACACTGATAAGGTGCATGTGCCTCTGGTCCCCTTAAATGTTTTGACAGCTCCGTGGCCCTTTGCAATGTGGGGCATCGACATGATTGACGAGAATAGACCTATTGCATCCAACAGGCATCGTTTCATCTTAGTAGCCATTGATTACTTTACAAAGTGGGTTGAAGCAGCCTCTTTTGCTACTGTGACCAGGAACGTCGTGGCACGGTTCATCCGACATAATCTGGTCTGTCGATATGGTGTACCAGAGAGAATCATCACTGATAATGGTACGAATCTCAATAACACGATGATCACTGAACTCTTTAAGCAGTTCAAGATACAACATCACAACTCTTCTCCCTACCGATCGAAGATGAATGGCGTTGTTGAAGCAGCTAACAAGAACATCAAGAAGATTATACGGAAGATGACAGTGACATACAAAGATTGGCATGAGATGCTACCATTCGCTCTTCATGGGTACCGTACCTCAGCACAGACATCAACAGGGGCAACACCTTACTCTCTAGTATATGGAATGGAGGAAGTCCTACCCATTGAGGTCCAGATCCCTTCTTTAAGGATCATGAAAGATGCAGGTTTAAACAAAGACGACTGGGTCCAGACTCGACTTGATCAACTGAATTTGATCGATGAAAAGAGGCTTACTGCTATCTGCCATGGTCAGACGTATCAAAAGAGAATGATCAAGGCTTTTAACAAGAAAGTCAGGCATCAAGAATATCAAGTCGGGAATCTAATAATCAAATGCATCATACTGCCGCAAGGTGATCCCAGGGGTAAATGGACCCCCACGTACGAAGGGCCATTTGTGGTTAAGAACATCTTCTCGGGAGGAGCTATGATTCTAACCAACATGGATGGTGACGACCTCCTTCACCCTGTCAATGTAGACATAGTGAAAAGATACTATGCATGATAAAAGTCCCGCTAGGTTGACTGGCCTAGGCAAAAAAATGGGCTTCCCGGCGAACCAAAAGGGTTCGGGCAAAAATAAGGGATGAAAAAAAATATGTACACCCGGCAAGTCGAAAACCTGGAAATGCGACTTGGGCAAAAAAGGGTATCCCGGTGGATTGAAAACCCGAAAGGGCGGTCTAGGCAAAATTTAGGGATGAAAAGCGTATCACTATGTCCCATTGGATCACCCTGCGATCTGACCTCAGTATCAACTATCAAATTCAAACGGGATCAATCAATCTAATCAGCTTCAGACAAGCAGCAAAGTGAGGGGACGCTCGAAGGCATAATGGCAATAACAGATTTGAAATCCAATGGGATTGTTACACATAGCTGTTTTCATTTCGTTGTACACAATACTATATATTCGTTTTTGCGGCGGCGTTCTCTTACTAGAGCGTCAACTTCCTTGTACAAAAAGGCCTGTTATAGGTCAACTTCAAAAAATTAATACAAATCATTTTACAAAAACTACTTGTTTTTCTTTTTCTGTTTTGCTTTTGCAAGGACGTCCAATTATTTATTCTTGACATATGCACTTGAATATGATTGCTAGTCACAAATGTTTGCATAAAAAAAAGAGAGAAGAAAGACAATTGCTCATAACTTAAGAAACAGGGACACCAACTAAATTGTCAAACCTGACAGTTACCCTGTCCAGCAGGTGCCAGGGCAGAGACAACTTTGGAGCACAGTCATCAATACATATGACCTTGTAACATCTGTTTTTCCCCATAGAGTAAACAAAGCCTTGATATTGGTTCTCTCAGAACGGGAAATAATCCCCTAGCCAGGGTCATCCAGAAACCTGACACCTATGTTCCGCGGCCAGATTCCCTAATCACGAATTTTCCATCATAATTTTCGACCCCCCCCCCCAAGCAGAATTTATTTCTCTGGATGCAGGATCACATTCCCCGACAAGGCCCATTACTTCAGCTACGAAAGTCCACCTTCCAACAGAGTCATTCCTCCCGTAGAGTTACTCTCATACAGGGTTTCTCCTCGGCAAAATATTCACGAATAGCAAAAGAATAAATCTTCAGCACAATCATTTCCCTTCACTATCCCCAACCAAGGTTCGTAATCACGGGCGAGTCAGTAAATTTCATCCCCAACTGAGTTTATTTCCTCCTTCACGGAAGGTCTACCAATAGAATATCTCTTCCCCCTAAGTTTGGTCCCCGCAGAGTTCTTCTCCAGCATCTCCTCCTGACAGAATATTCGCGAATCTCCAGCAACAGTCAGGGATTTATTTTCCCAGACGCAAGCATACCCCGATAGCATTTCATGAACATACATCATGACATACGCATACATACCACGCGCAGCATAATCTCATTTATTTTGAGAACATCATCTCACAACGCATTTCATGCATCACATTTGACTAACCCTGTAATATTTTCAGGAAAGGTAGTTAACACCAACAATTCCAGCAGTTATACATGTCATATCTGCAAGCAATCAAGGGAAAATCAGTTCTCGAAACCAAACAAGCCCTACTACCCATGCTTTTCATTTTGAAGTAATCCTACTACCCAGGTTCCTTCACCAAGCCCTACTATCCAGGCTTTCATCTCGAAGTAACCCTACTACCCAGGTTCCTTCACCAAGCCCTACTACCCAGGCTTTAATTTCGAAGTGACCCTACTATCCAGGTTCCTTCCCACAAGCCCTACTACCCAGGCTTTTTATCTCGAAGTAACCCTACTACCCAGGTTCCTTCCCTACAAGCCCTACTATCTAGGCTTTCATCTCGAAGTAACCCTACTACCCAGGTTCCTTCACCAAGCCCTACTACCCAGGCTTTCATTTCGAAGTAACCCTACTACCCAGGTTCCTTCCCACAAGCCCTATTATCCAGGCTTTCATCTCGAAGTAACCCTACTACCCAGGTTCCTTCACCAAGCCCTACTATCCAGTCTTTCATCTCGAAGTAACCCTACTACCCAGGTTCCTTCCCACGAGCCCTACTACCCAGACTTCCATTTCGAAGTAACCCTACTACCCAGGTTCCTTCCCACAAGCCCTACTATCCAGGCTTTCATCTCGAAGTAACCCTACTATCTAGTTTCCTTCTCCCTTGTCTCCAGACGACAAGTTACAACACTGTGAGGCCTGGATCCGACCAGATACGGTCGATTCCACATTTCCCCAGTAAGTCGCTGTACAGCTTGGACGCTGGCCAGGTGTACATTCTAATTTCATCTCTTCAATCAAGATTTAACTCCCAGTAGAGTAATGGACAACCAAAACTCCTAGACTTTACTTCCCAGTGCATGAATCAATATTCCCCGGCAAAGTCCCCCTCAACGGCAGGTACGGGAATTCTCGCCAAGGAATCTCTTCTGCAACCAGTCTTTTTCGGATGGCATCTTTAAGCCCATCTCCGACGATTCCCCGTCGCTTTCCAAATGGCATATTTAAGCCCATTCCCTATACCCTCAGTCATCACATCACCAAGTGCAAATTTCTGGGCACTCTAATGTCCAATCATCTTCCACCTTCAGATCACGAAAGGCTGACCAGCCAATCTACATCCTCAGGCTTAAGAAGATTGAATAGGGGAAATTGTTGTACCCCAAAATTTTCCCTCTCAGTCCTCAAAGGATCACCCTGAATCCTCAGGTCTGTTCTCATCCAATTTCAAGCTTTGAATTACAAATTTTTTAAGAAAATCATCCACAGGGGTAAAATGGTCATTTGTGCACTAAAAAGTCAGACTTTGACTTTTGAATCAAAACCAAGCTTCAAGAATCATATTTCATCAAGACATGTTGGAATATGAGATTTGTTTCGTCAAGAAATCCAAAAGTCAAATTTCTAAATAATTGGAATTTTTCTAAGTGTTTAAGAAATATGACGAGTTCAGAACTTCTGATCAGATTATCACCATGATGCAAGTTGATTCTGGCAGAACTTCTGATACAATAGTTGTAGATTTCAATGAGATCTAAAAAATTGCATAATAGAACTTCCTCTGGAAATGCTGGAATTTCAAGTTATAAATGTTCAGAGACACTTCCTTGAAATTAAAGCACTCAGCAAATTCTAGACATTTTCAAGACAAAATTGGGTCAGAACTTCTCGGCCAATTTTCATAAAGGTTCAGTCAGAGTTTGAAAAGGGTAATTCAAGAAGGTTACAAGATGCGCTGCAAGCTCCCTGGAAAGTCTGAGAGCTCCTTCAGAACATGCTGGAACTAAAACATAAAAGGATTAGAAGGTTGGATGCTATGCTGAAGCAGAACTTCTGATTCAGAATTAAGCAATGATGCAAAATTTCACATGGCAGAATTTATGGTTTGATAAATCTCATCACCATTTAATTCTCATTTAATGCTCACAACCACTTTTGAGTTTTTATCCAAAGGACTTCCCCCACGTGTACCCCTACTGTCTTGGGAAAGCAAGCTTTTGTGAAAAAGTGTGCTAGGCCCATTCGCTGCTTTTGCTTTTCCTTAATTCATGCTGACAAATCTAACTTAGGCGCTGCTGAACCTGCTAACCATCCTAATTTGTGCCTTGAACCATGCTTTTTTAAGCTTATTTCAAGAGTAAGTCAGCGTCTAGCGTATGAAGTTGGTGCCACTTGACCTCTCCAAACTACAAAACCTTCGCCTATAAATTGAACTCCGTTGGCCATTAAAAGGGGGTCAAAATTTTGAGAAAGAAAAACCTTGAACCCATGTAAAAAAATTCCAAGAGTCCAAAAACTATAAAGACAACATACAAGACTTGTTAACTTTTGATTCCTTGCAGTCAAACTCCATTTTTTTCTCTCAAGTGCTTCCTGACCAAAACCACCCATACAGTTTCTGATATACATTCAAAAGCCATCCAAAATTCTGTAGTCAAACTGTCACACATTCCCCATCAATATCCACCTCAAAGGGTCAGAACTTTATCCCTTGGTTGTTCCAGAATTTTCTAATCATTTGCAGCCCAAGTTGAAAGTTTCCAGCCTGCTGAGCACGTGAGGAAGTTGTTCAGAACATCACAAGTGGTCAGAACCAGGTTCCAGCTCAGAGTATTTTCCAGCTGCAAGGTAAGCTTCTGCTGACTCTCATCATATTATTTAGGCAGTGTCATATTTTACATATTTAAAACACCATGTAGATATTCTGATTCTGATGATGTACATATTCTGAGATTTCATGCATCTACCTGCCTAAATAGAGAGAATTCCAGTTCAAAACTTCTTGAAGAAATTAGGACTCAGAATCAGGCTCAGCAAATTCATGATTGATTCTGATTTATAGTTCTGATATCTCTTGTTTCTGAAACTTTTTGAAACCTGCCATAAACTGTTATAGGCGTATTTTTTGTTTTATTGAGAAAATAACCAAGTTACAGATGTTCTGACTAGCATGGAGAAGAGAGGCAAAGTTCTTCCAGTTGCATCAGAAGTTCTGAAAACTTCTGAGTTCTCAGCAGAACCAGAACTTTTGAAAACTTCTAAGTTCTCAACAGATCCAGAACTTCTGAACCTTCCTATTTCTATTAACGTTTGTTCTGTTTGTGCAGCACGTCAGAGTTAGAACTTCTGACCTCTTCTATTTCGGAATTTACGATGATTCTGTCTTCTTTCCTTTTATTAATTTTTGCCATCACTTTTATTTTTCATTAATAATAAAAAACACCAAAAATATTTTATATTCACATATTATATTTTATTCCTTTCAACCCAAAAAGACCAAAAATATTTTCTTGAACAAAACCTATTTTTTTTTCTTAAACAAACAAACATTTTAAATTTCTTGTACATTCTTATTATTTCAATATGGTTGTAATAAATAATTCGGATTTATTTTCTCGCAACCCCCCATTCGTAAATATGTACCCCCATCCCTAAGATATTGTAATAGCGTAGGACTTTACGTTTCTGCAATTTATCGCTTTCGAATGTAAATGCTAGTAATTAAGGTGGGTATGGCAAGACTAAAACCAACGTTTAGAAAACCCTAATTCAAGACAAAATTATGCATGCAATCAAATACACTTGCACACTAGCCCCCTTAAGGTTAACTCTACTTGTTGCCTAAAAATGGTCATGTTACGCATACGGGGTGTCTTAGCAAAACCAACTGAAATACAAGATCATAGTCCCTCGATGACGCTATTCAAAGTTGCCTTACAAATGATCTTAGTCCCTAAAATAAAATGCTAAGATACCTTGCAACATTGCTTTCCATGACTATATAAACATCCTGCACTCATCCCTTACATATCCAACGATGGGGCTTCTTACCAAAACAATGGTAAGATAGCAACATCTAAAGGAGGAGGAAAAGAACATCTAAGACCTTTTTGAGTAGGTAGATTCGCTCCTAGTTGCTCGCTTGCTCACGACAAAAACATCCTATACACCAACACTCTCACTTTGAAATATTTTCAAAAGACAACACTTTGTATGCGTTCTTATAGAGACAAATGCCATTACAAAGAAAACCCTTTTCAAAATAACACTTTGTACGCATTCTTATAGAGACGAGAATCATTACAAAGTCACATTTTCAAAATACTTTCAAAACCCACAAGCACACATTCAAAACAAAAGCAAGTGATCTAGCAAAGCAACTAAGAGCCCATGGAAAACCATGGATGAAAAGGATGCTAATACCTTCCCTTTTCATAATTTACCCCCCGAACTCAAGAATACATCTCTAAAGGTCTTTCCTGTGCTTTTTCACCTTTCCTTATTGGATAAAAGAAAAGTCAGTCGTGACTCTTGCTAAATCGCAACATTTGCAAACACAAACACAAAACAATCAAGTCAGTTCTCCCACCGCATTACAGATGATATAGAAGAGCTACAACTTGCTTTGGTCAGGATGCAACAGGTAAAGGATGCTTGGAAGAATAAGTGCCAAACTCTAGAGATTTCCTATAGAGAAGACTTGAAGGAGAAAGACGACTTGATTGAGATCCTTGAGAGTCGAGCAGTAGACACTACGGAGAGGCAAGGGGATTTATTTTCTCCTAAGCCTCAGTCAGATGCTGATTACTCACTTCCTGATTCAGGTGATTGGAAGGAGGCTGCCACCAGGTATGCGGAAGAAAACCAGAGGTTGAAGGCTCAGATTACCGACTTACATGGAAGCGCCAGCGTATAGAGTGATCTCCGACAGCTTTACTTCTCAGGGTTTTAGACTTTATTTTCATCTTGTACTTGGGATTGTTGAGACTTGTAACCTATTTTGAAGTTATTATAAATAAAAAATTTCAGTATTTCAAATGTGTTATTACTTTGATATTTGAAATATGTCTATAAATCTTTAAATCCATTGAAATATTAAATAAAATAATAAATCATGTGCATTGCATATCATGCATCATATTGCACATATTTATTGCATTTTTTATGTATATCCTGGTGTCTTACCAAGCTTCTTTACTTTGTTCAGCAAGCTGACTCACCACTACAACACTCGGGCTACTTTTAGAAGGAAGATGGACAACTTAGAACAAGAGAATTGTGAGCTGTGCGAGGAGGTTTCTGATTTAAAGGTCGGCATGGCCAATCTTACTGCTCTGATGGAATCTCTGGTGGCTGCTCAGAATCAGCCACCGAGTGTTCAACCTCAACCGACAAGGGCTACTGTTGAAGCTTCGACTATTCCTATGTCTACTACTCCAGCTATTATTCAGAATCGCATGCCTCAAGGTTATCCATGGGGAATGCCAAAGAAATTTGCGCCTGAAGGTTTCAATCTCGGTCCTCGAGATACTCCAGTTGTTCATACTACTGTTACTCCTGCACCTCCTATGGTACATGCTGCTCCTGCTGCACCTCCTTCGGTGAATATGGTTCCAATTGTTAATGATGATATGTTTCGTCCTTTTCCTCCACCAAGTGAAGGCCTGGGTATCTATGACAGAATGGATGATTTTCAAGAGCAGTTTGACAAAATGCAGAGGGAGATGAAGGCCCTCAGGGGAAAAGAGTTATTTGGGAAGAATATGAATGAGTTATGCTTGGTCCCGAATGTTAAGATACCTGCAAAGTTTAAGGTCCCGGAGTTTGAGAAGTACAAGGGAAACACTTGCCCTCGTGCTCATCTGGTAATGTATGTGAGGAGAATGGCAACCCATACTGATGATCAGTGTCTTCTAATTCACTTTTTCAGGATAGTCTGATCGGTTCTGCGTTAAAGTGGTATATGAGCTTAGACAGCATTAACATCCATACTTTAAATGACTTGGGAGAAGAATTTATCAGACAATACAAATACAACATGGACATGGCGCCTGACCGTGATCAACTCAGAGCCATGGTTCAGAAAGAAAGGGAACCATTCAAAAAATATGCACAAAGATGGTGTGAGGTGGCCGCCCAAGTGATTCCTCCCATGGAAGAGAAGGAGCTGACTAAGATTTTCTTGAAGACTCTGGGTGCTTTCTACTATGAAAGGATGGTAGCAAGTGCGCCAAGTGACTTTACTGAAATGATAGGTATGGGCATCCGTTTAGAAGAGGCTGTAAGAGAAGTCGTTTAACAAAGAGTGAAGGATCTGGAGGTGCAAAGGAGCCATCTTATGGGTTTACCAAGAAGAAGGAAGGGGATACAAATGTTGTTATGCAAGAGAGGGAGGCCAATCCTCCTAAAAGAAATTATCAGCATCATCAGCAAGTCGCCTCAGTTACTCCAGTTGTTGGTGTAGCTCCAACCACCATTGCTTATTAGAGACCATCCCATCAAGGGAATCAAGGGTATCATCCGAGAAGGGAGAGTTATGACCCTATTCCTATGAGTTATACATAATTACTACCGGCATTGATTCAGAAGAAGTTGTTTCAAACCCGACCACCTCCTGCTGTATCATCACCATTGCCTTGGTATTACAAAGCAGACCAAACATATGCTTTTCATCAGGGAGAACCAGGGCACAATGTTGAGAATTGATATCCTTTGAAGACTGAGGTGCAGAAATTGGTAAAGTTTGGTATTCTATCTTTCAAGGATGTGGGCCCTAATGTGAAAGACATTCCTCTACCCAAGCATGGAGGAGCGAATGTTGTAAACATGGTGGCCAGTTGTCCAGGCGACTTCCAGATTTTTGATATTCATCTGGTTAGAGGAGATTTGGTGAAAATGCATGCAGACCTCTATGAATTTAGCTATTATGCGCATGACCATTCATGTTGTGCTATTTGCAGTGCAGACATACAGGGTTGCGATAAGATAAAGGATGATTTGCAGGAGATGATGGATGAGGGCCTCATCCATATAATCAGGCTTAGGGCAGAGTATGAAGAGGAAGTAAATATGGTTTCTGGATGTCCTGGAGAGTTCAGAATTTTTGATGTGGAGTATATGAATGAAGACCTTGTGCAATTGCATGCTGCTTTTTGCTACATGGCTGGTCAGGAGGAACATCAGTAGGGATCTTTCCGAATTTGCTGTCGAGACTCCCGAGGATGTTCAATTGTGAGGAAAGGTGTTCAGTTGTTGTTAGATAATGGAACCATCAAGGTTACAGGTCAAAGGGATGATTACCATGGAGTTGATATGATTGAGTTTTGTTTGGATGAAGAAGAGTTGGATGATGAGTATGCCTCGGCAGATGAGTATTTCTCCTCAGATGAGGATTTGTTTTCCAAGATGACTCAATAATGACTGATTATGTTTAAGAGGGAGTAAATGTTATTGTGCCTTATTTTGGTGCACCGGCCCATTTTGAAGTCGAGTATCATAGCAAGCCAGCTATTACTACATTGGTGATCAGTTTTCCGGGTCCTATCCCCTATAAGTCATATAAAGTTGTACCCTACAAATATAATGCTACAATCTTAGAGGATGGTATGGAAGTTCCCATCCATCCAATGCCTGATGTTGGAAATGTTGATGAGACTAGCATAGTGACCCGCAGCAGTCGTGTATTTGCGCCAGTTATTCGTGGAGATGCTAGCATTGGAAAGAAAATTGCTGAGAATGTTGAACCCAAGAAGGTTACGGGTGAAACTAGTGGAGCTACGTTAGAGAAAGAAGTGGATGATATTTTGAAGATAATTAAGATGAGCGACTACAGAATTGTAGATCAGCTACTGCATACTCCTTCGAAAATATCTATCTTGGCTTTGTTGATGAACTCCTTTGCTCACAGAGAATCTTTGATGAGGGTACTGGACTAAGATTTTGTGGAAAGTGACATGTAGGTAGACCAATTCAGCAGTGTAGTAGGGAACATTACATCATGTAATAACCCGAGTTTCTACGATGATGAATTTCCAGATGAAGGAAGGAATCACAACATGGCCCTCCACATTTCTATGAATTACAAGAATGATTCACTATCCAATGTGTTAATTGATAATGGGTCTGCATTGAACATTATACCGAGGAGCACGCTTATGAAATTGAAATATCAGGGAACGCCCATGCGCCCAAGTGGCATTATTGTGAAAGCGTTTGATGGATCAAGGAAATCTGTTATTGGTGAAGTGGACTTGCCTATTCACATAGGCCCACATTTGTTTTAGATTACTTTTCAGGTCATGGATATTATGCTCGCTTATGGCTTTTTGCTGGGACGGCTGTGGATACATGAGGCAGGGGCTGTCACTTCAACTTTACACCAGAAACTGAAGTTTGTACATGAAGGAAAAGTGGTGATTATAAATGGAGAACAAGCATTATTGATATCTCATTTGTCCTCTTTCAGCATTGTGGAGGCGGATTAAGCTGCTGTTGGAACCCAGATCCAAGCCTTATCCATTGATAATATAAGGGGAAATGAGAATTCTATGGTTTCGCTTAAGGATGCACATCAAGTTGTGCGTAAGGGTCATAGTGAAGTATGGGAACAGATTATGGATTCACCTGTAAACAAGAACAGATCCAGCTTGGGGTTCTCTCTGAAGAATGACAAAGGTAAGATCATGAAGCCGAAGTCTTCCGCATGAAAGTATCAAGACATCTTCCACAGCGGGGGTTATCTTCATCCAATTGTATCTGAGATTAATGCCATTGTGGAAGATGAAACAAAGCAGGAAATGCCAAATTACGTGGCGCACGGGGTTAGGGTTCAGAACTGGATCACCATTGATGTTCCCTCTTGCATACATGTTTCAAAGTAATTTGTTTTGTTAATCTTTTTGAAAAGATATTACTCTACCCAAGGTGGAAGTATTAATGTTGTATGACCTTATCTGTTTGCTGTGACTTTTAAAATCAATAATAAAAGTTGTCTTTGTTTCCCAAATTCTGTCTTTATTTTCTGCTTTTTCTTGGAAAATGGTAATAAAAAAAACCTTTCAAAATAAATAATAACCAAAATTTAATATGCATGATCACTTGTTATATGTGTCAGTTTCTAAAAGCAATCATAAATCATATGTGCAAATTAATTAAAAAACCCGTTGAATACAATGACCCTGCACCCTCTCCCAACTTTTAATATCCTATGTATGGGGCCAAAGAAGAAGACTATGATGAGATTCCAGAAGAGGTCTCATAGTTGCTTGAGCGTGAGGAAAATTCCATTCAGTCATATAAAGAGCCATTGGAAGTAATCAATTTGGGTTCAGAAGAAGATCTGAAAGAAGTCAAGATTGGAGCATTGTTGCACCCCGATGTGAAGAGAAGGTTGATTGAGTTACTGAAAGAGTATATGGATATTTTTGCTTGGTCTTATCAATATATGTCTGGTCTAGATACAGTTATTGTAGAGCACCATTTTCCGTTGAAGCCATAGTGTCCGCCAATCAAGCAGAAGTTGAGAAGAACTCACCCAGATATGGCAGTAAAGATCAAAGAGGAAGTTCTAAAGAAGATTAATTTCAGTTTTCTTGTGACATCAGTGTACCCTCAGTGGATTGCCAATATTGTCCCAGTACCGAAAAAAGACGGAAAAGTTCGCATGTGCGTAGATTACAGAGATCTAAATAAAGCTAGTCCAAAAGATGATTTTCCATTGCCAGACATTGATATGTTAGTGGATAGCACAACAAAATTCAAAGTATTCTCGTTCATGAACGGATTTTCCGGGTATAATCAAATAAGAATGGCTCCAGAGGACTTGGAAAAAAATAACGTTCATCACACCCTGGGGAACATTCTGTTACGGAGTGATGCCCTTCGGGTTGAAGAACACTGGTGCAATGTACCAGAGGGCTATGACAACCCTATTCCATGATCTGATGCACAAGGAAATCGAGGTATATGTTTATGATATGATTGCTAAATCCCATACTGAAGAAGGGCATGTAGAAGATTTGTTGAAGTTGTTTCAGCGTTTGAGGAAGTATCGTCTCCGCTTGAATCCAATTAAATGTACCTTCAGTGTTTGATCAGGGAAGTTATTGGGTTTCATTGTTATCCAGAAAGGGATAGAAGTTGACCCTGATAAAGTAAAATAAATTCAAGAGATGCCAGCGCCAAGAACTAAAAAGCAAGTCAGAGGGTTCCTCGGGCGTTTGAATTATATTTCCAGATTCATTTCTCACATGACTGCAACATGTGAATTGATCTTTAAGTTGTTAAAGAATGATCAAGGTTGTGTGTGGACGGATGACTTCCAAAGGGAATTTGAAAGTATTATAGAATATCTTCTTGAACCTCCTATCTTGCTCCCTCCTGTTGAAGCAAGACTGTTGATTATGTATATGACAGTGTTAGATAATTCCATGGATTGTATTCTGGGACAACAAGATGAAATGAGGAAGAAAGATAATTCCATTTATTATCTCAGTAAAAAATTTACTAATTATGAGTCGCGGTATTCCATGTTGGAAAAGACATGTTGTTCTCTGGCCTGGGCGGCAAAACGTTTGCGGCAGTATATGTTGAATCACACTACTTGGTTGATTTCTAAAATGGATCCAATCAAGTACATTTTTGAAAAGCCTACTCTTACTGGGAGAATTGCTCGCTGGCAGATGTTGTTATCTGAATATGACATTAAATACCACATTCAAAAGTCTATTAAGAGCAGCGTGTTGGCAAATTATCTTGCTCACCAACCAATTGATGATCATCAGTCTGTGAAGTATGACTTTCCCGATGAGGATGTAATGTTTCTGAAAGTGAAAGATTGTGATGAACCATTGCCTGAGGAAGATCCTGATCCTGAATCTCGTTGGAGTATGATATTTGATAGAGCTGTGAATGCTTATGGTAAAGGAATTGGTGATGTGATTCTCATCCCACATGGATCACATATTCCTTCCACTGCAAGGTTGACATTTGGTTGTACTAATAATATGGCAGAATATGAGGCTTGCATCATGGGTTTCGAGGAAGCTATTGATCTCAGAAATAAAATTCTAGATGTGTATGGTGATTCAGCTTTGGTAATAAATCATATTAAAGGAGAATGGGACACTCGTCACCCCGGCTTGATCCCTTACAAAGATTATGCTAGAAGATTGTTACCCTTCTTTAATAAAGTTGAATTCCATCACATTCCTAGAGATGAAAATTAAATACTTGGAATAATATACCTCAAATTTTGGTTCGGCGAATGGATAGGCCCGCTCATGTGTTTACAACAGAAGAGGTAGCAGATGAGAAACCTTGGTATCATGATATCAAGCATTTTCTCCAAACCCAGGAATACCTGATTGGTGCATTGAATAAAGATAGAAAGACATTGAGAAGATTGGTTGGCAGTTTCTTCCTCAGTGAAATTGTGTTGTACAAGAGAAATTATGACATGGTCTTGCTCAGATGCGTGGATAGACACGAAGAAGACATGTTGATGCATGAGGTTCATGAAGGCTCATTTGGAACGCATGCCAATGGACATTTGATGGCTAAAAAGATGCTAAGGGAAGGTTACTATTGGCTGACAATGGAATCTGATTGTTACAGATTTGCAAAAAAGTGCCATAAATGCCAGATTCATATGGACAAGATTCATGTGCCTCCGACACTTCTCAATGTGATCTCTTCCCCATGTCCTTTCTCTATGTGGGGTATTGACATGATTGGAATGATAGAACCCAAAGCTTCGAATGGACACCGTTTTATCTTGGTAGCAATTGATTACTTCATCAAGTGGGTGGAAGCTGCTTCATATGCAAATTTTACTAAGCAGGTGGTTCTGCGCTTCATTAAGAATAATCTTATATGTCGGTATGGTGTGCCGAGCATAATTATCACCGACAATGGCTTGAATCTGAATAACAAGATAATGATAGAACTGTGTGAAGAATTCAAGATTGTCCATTACAATTCATCTCCGTACAGGCCAAAGATGAATGGGCTTGTTGAAGCTACTGTGATACGGTGGGAGAACTGACTTGGGTTTTACGTTTGGTATTCGCAAATGTTTCGGTTTAGCAAGAGTCACCACCGACTTTTTATTTTATCCTAAGGAAAGGTTTAAAAAGCACAGGAAAAACCTTTGAGATGTTTTCTTGGGTTCGGGGAGTAGATTATAGAAAGGGAAGGTATTAGCACACTTTCTATCCATGGTTATCCATGGGATCTTAGTTACTTGCTTAGATCACTTCCTCTGCATTTTCAATTGTTTGAAATGGTACTTTGTGTGTGTGTTTGAAAGATGTTTTGAAAAGAGGCCATCGTTGTGGCGACCTTTGTAATGATTCTTGTTTGAATGTATACAAAGGTGTTTGTCTTTTTGAAAGGTTTTCAATATTTTGAAAGTTGTTTTGAAATTGTGTTGTGGAGTGTGTTTTGAAAAATAGCAAGTATGTTTTGCAAGATTTTTGATCAAGTAACTAAGAGTTGTCTACCCTATTTTACTCAAAGATCTTTCTTATGTTTTAACCCTTTTAACAGTATCGTTCCATCATTGTATTTGGTGGACAATCTTGTGTTAGGATATAAACGGGACGGGCGCGGGTCATCATATAGACCATGATAGCAATTTTGCAAAGTATCTTAGTATTTCTTTTGAGGGACTAAGATCATTTTTGTAAGGCAACTTTGGATAGCGTCATCGAGGGACTGTGATCTTTTGATTTTGTTTGTTTTACCAAGATACTTTGCATGCGTAACATGGCCTATTTTTGAAGGCAACAAGTGGATGTAACCCTAGGGGTGTTAGTGTGCAAGTGTGTTTTATTGCATACAAGAGTTTATCTTTGAATTAGTATTTTCTATTTCCTTGATTTTATCTTGCCATGCACATCCTAATTACTAGCAATAAAAAGCAGAAATATAAAATCCTACGCTATTACAACAATTAGGGGGTGGGGATACACTTTTGTACATGGGGTGGTTCAACGAGAAAAATAGACAAGAAAGGAAAATAACAAAAACAAGATAGAGAGAAAGAGAGAGGGAGCCAGCGCGCTGCTGAGAGATCATCAAAAGTTCTGACTCAGGTTCGCTGCCAGATGATCAACCTTTTGGTTAAACTGTATGAGTCAGAACTTCTAACTCTGGCACCTGCAAAACAGAAACCTGTTAGTGGGAAGATCAGTAGTTCTGACTCCCATGCGCTGCAATACAAAAGTTTGTTAGTGGGGATATCAGAAGTTCTGATCCTGTTGGAAATACAATAATTCTCAGAAGTTCTGGTACTATTGACAGCAAAACAGGCTTCAGATGTGCTAACGTCAAAGTCAGCACTGGGCTTCTCCCTGTGCTAGTCAGAACATCTGCAATTTTGTTATTTTTCCACAAAACAGAAAACATGTTTGGGACAGCTTCAGCAAATGTTAGAGTGTTTTAGGAGACAGAACCAACAAGGTCACAGGCAGGTTTTATGCTGGCTCACTTCCTATCTAAACATTCTGAGGTATGAAAATCCTCAGAACACAAACAGAAGCAACATGATATTTACATTATGTTTATTTGAGCATGCAAAGCTGATGATGCTTATCAGCGTGATGAAGGTCAGCAGGTGCTTACCTGGTTGTTGGAAAAGTTTGTGGATGAGAGCTAGCTTTTGGCTCTGATGGTGTTCTGGACAGGTTCTTTTTGAAAGGGGTGGATGAAGGTGTATGTATATGTATGGTCAGAGGTTGAAAGGGTGTTCTTTAGTCACAAAGAAAACTGGGTATTGATGAAGTTTGAAGGTAAGAAATTCAAGGTTATGAAACACTAGAGATTTTGGCAGAGTTTCACAGCACTTTCTTGCTAAAGATTTCTGTTTCTCTTCTAGCAATTTTTCTGTTTTTTGGACGCCCTTTTTCAGTGGACAATGGTTCTCTATTTATAGGCAAATCTCTTGTGGATTTCTTGAACATTAAAGGCGCCAACAGAGGTTGAATTGTTCTTTGAAAGAAATTCCTGGGAAGTTGTGATAACAGATAGTCTTTCAGCCTAGGCTGGAACAGCAGGCATGGATTGGGGAGAAGTGACCTCTTAGGTGGACGGTGGCGCGTAGACCCATGCCTGAACCTGCATAAAGGCGTTTACCAAGCCACACGTGAAGGGATTACTTGTATGAATGTTCAGGAGTGGTTGGGAGCATTAATGAGCATTAAATGGTGATGAGACTTATCAACACCAATATTCTGGTAATAGGAAACTTGAACCAGCAGTTCTGCTTTACCAAAAACAACGTAAACCATGCTCTGGTCTTGGTCTCTTGTTGTTTTAGCAAATTATGGGGATTCTCCTGACTTTCTGAAACGTTCCTTGGATTTGCTTCTGGAAATCCTGGATTTAGAGATTCTGTATCAGTGTAACACCCACTTTTCTGACCTTTTCATCTTCTGATTTCAGCATGTTCTGAAGGAGCCTTCAGACTTCCTTGCTTCCTTTGCGTTCCTTTAGCAAACTCTGGCTGAAGTTACGTAACTGCTGAAAGAGTCATGTTCTGTTTGAGGCTTACATGTTGAACCACGTTTGCAACTTCTGAGTTGATGTAGCTGCTGAAGAGCCAACTTCTGACTGTGTTGAGCCAAGCTTGCAACTTCTGACCGCTTCTATCTGGAGTTTGGTCCAGAAGTTCTGAAGCGCTAATTTCTTCTTAAACACCCATTTTTTAGAGAAAAATTCCAAATGTTTAGAATTTAATTTTTTTCTCAAGATAAAAGCGTTGCCTTTAGAGCTTGTGTGATCATTTTGCTCTTGTAAATGGTTTGCTTGGGCAAAAATGACAATTCAGGACTTGGATTTGTTTCAGAAGGACTCTGAGAATCCAAGATGATTTCCTGAAGAAAGAGAGGGCAAATTTTGGGGTACAACAGTTGCCCCTGTTCAATCTTTTTGCACCCGAAGAGTTAGATTGGCAGGCTTGCCTTTCGCGTCTCGAAGGTAAAAGGAGATTGGACACTGGAGTGCCCTTAAATTTGCACTCGTCAAAACAATGGATGCGGGAATGGGCTTAGAGATGCCATTTGGAGATGGGCTTAAATATGCCATCTAGAGGGGTGACAGAATCTTGTCGAGGATGGGCTTAAAGATGCCATATGAATGTTTGATGAACTGCAATGTGATTGGTCACAAGAATGAGGATCAAAATGGTATCCATGCCTGGAATGCATTTGAACTATATCTGGAGACTGGGTTTGTACGAGCAAAAGAATAGCCTTTGTGTCTGAGGCGTATCTGAGCTGTAACTGTGCTTGAAGGTAGAATGAATATCAGAATGACTGCCGTGTCTGGAGTGTATCTGTATTGTATCTGGGTAACAGAGAAATATCTGTATGGAGCAACTGCGTGCTGGGGACAAATTCTGAATGAGTGATAGAATGGAAACCGTGTTTGGAGCGTATCTGGATTGTATCTGAAGTTGAGATTTGTATGAGTAGCAGAATGACTTTTGTGGCAAAGTGTATCTGAAACTGTATCTTGGAGTTGAGATCTGTATGAGTTAGCAGAATGACTTCCGTGTCTGGAGTGTATCTGAAACTGTAACTAGGAGTTGAGATCTGTATGAGTTAGCATAATGACTTCCGTGTCTGGAGTGTATCTGAAACTGTAACTAGGAGTTGAGATCTGTATGAGTTAGCAGAATGACTTCTGTGTCTGGAGTGTATCTGAAACTGTAACTAGGATTTGAATGAATGACAGAATGACTTCCGTGGCGAACGCACTGGGGAGAATCAAACTGCTGTGGTAAGGGTCAGAATGGTATCCGTGCTTGGAATGCATTGAACCTTGAGGTGGATAAGTGAATCTGAATAAGAGATAGAATGGTTGTCGTGTCTGGAGCGTATCTAGTCTGTATCTGATTGCTGTAGTCTGAATGAGTAGTAGAATGACCTCCGTGTCTGGGGTGTATCTGTACTGTATCTGACTTGAAATTCTGAATGAGTAATAGAATGACCGTCGTGTCTGGGGTGTATCTATACTGTATCTGAATAACTGTTAATGATAGCCTTTTAATCTTATCCTGAAAAGAATAAAATGTTAGCTATAACACAAAGTTATATTGCATGGTATGTATGATGCAATATATATGTTATATCAATGTTTATGATATGAATGTAAATGAATGTGCGTGTAAGCTGAAGAGTTGTCTTGCTGAGGATAGATGAATCCTGGATGGATGGAGATAAAAGAATCTTGACTGCTGCCAGGGAAAGTAATTCCTTGACTGCTGCAGGGGATTGCAAGAATTTTGATCGCTGAGGATTTGACTACTGCTGGAGAATTAGGAGCTTGGGTTGTATGCCAATCTACTGGGGATTCCCATCCTGAGGAGATCTTTACTGGAGAACATCTGATTATCCTGTGAGGAACCGAGAATGAGAGTCTTCATTCTGCTTGGGAAATGCAAGATCTTCAATTGTTGAGGGGATCCTATGACCACTGCAGGGAATTAGAATTCCTTGGTGACTTGTAGGGAATGAGAATTCTGATGATCTCTACTGGGGATTTCAGAATCTGATAGACTCATGCTGGAGAAGTAAGACTGAGCATCCTTAGTTTGGTGGGAAGCATCTCTGTGGGGAGAAGGTTCACTAGTTTGATTCTGCTGAGGATAGGATTTTCAGATTTTAGGGCTCCCCTGGGGATGCTGAAACTTAACTCTGAGGGGAACTAAGTTCTGGAAGGCTCTCTGGCTGGGGAGATCAGTTTTGAGAAAACCTTTGCTCTGCTGGAGATCCTGAAGTTTAATTCTGTTTGGGGAATTACATTCTGGATTGAGGAATTTGGAGTTTAAATTTGCTGGGGATTTCTTCTGAAAGGGCATCGAGATATCTACCTGTACTTTCAACCTATCAGTAATCATCTTTCTTGATTTGTAAGGAAAATGATTATGTTCAAATGCATATGCCTATTTTAACAAAACATTGGACGTTTCTCAAAATAAAACATAAATGTAGAAGAGAAAAAAGGACGTCAAAGCAAATTTCTGTATCTAGAAAAGTATTTGTATTAACTTTCTATGAGTATATTTGTACAAAGGAGATAGTCATCCTAGTAAGAGGATGTCGTCGTAAAAATTGAAAAATTTATACAAAAGAAAGATGGCTATGTGAAACCATTCCATGGGATCCCCATTCTGCTATAGCCTTCACAACTCTGAATATCTGTCCATTCAATGCTTCGTCCGTCGATGACTGGATTGATCAGAAACTTGGAGCTGGTTGATGAAGAGATTATCCTTAAAGTGATCCGACGAGACATAGTCATACGCTTTAATTCCCTAACTTTTGCCTGAATCGCCCTTTCGGGTTTTCGATCCATCGGGAAACCCTTTTTTGCCCAAGCCGCCCTTTCGGGTTTTCAACTTACCGGGTGTACAGATTTTTTTGTTTTATCCCTAATTTTTGCCTGAACCGCCCTTTCGGGTTTTCAGTTTACCGGGATGCCCATTTTTGCCCAAGCCGCCCTTTCGGGTTTTCAACTTGTCGGGTTATTTTATGCGTAGTATCTTTTGACTATGTCTGCGTTCGCAGGGTGCGGCAAATCGTCGTTGTCCATAGTGGTCAGAATCATTGCACCACCAGAAAATATACTCTTGATCACAAATGGTCCTTCGTAAGTAGGAGTCCATTTTCCCCGAGGATCACTTTGCGGTAAGATAATCCGCTTGATTACGAGATCTCCGACTTGATATACCTGACGTCTGACTTTCTTGTTGAAAGCCTTGATCATCCGTTTTTGATACGTCTGACCATGGAAAACAGCAGCGAGCCGCTTTTCGTCGATCAAATTGAGTTGATCAAGTCGGGTCTGAATCCAATCATCTTCATTCAAACCTGCGTCCTTCATAATCCTTAAAGAAGGAATCTGAACTTCCATGGGTAGGACAGCTTCCATGCCATATACCAAAGAAAATGGGGTTGCCCTTGTCGAAGTACGTGCCGTGGTACGGTATCCATGCAGAGCAAACGGTAGCATCTCATGCCAGTCTTTGTAGGTGACTGTCATTTTCTGAATGATCTTCCTAATGTTTTTGTTCGCAGCTTCAACAGCACTGTTCATCTTCGGCCAATAGGGAGATGAATTGTGATGATAAATCTTGAACTGTTCGCATAGAGCGGTGATCATAGTATTATTCAGATTCGTACCGTTGTTCGTGATGATCCTGTCGGGAACACCATACTAGCATATAAGGTTTTTCTTGATGAAGCGGGCAACCACATTTTTAGTAACAGAGGCGAAGGAAGCTGCTTCGACCCATTTGGTGAAATAGTCAATAGCAACCAGGATGAAGCGATGTCCATTGGATGTTGTGGGCTTGATCTCTCCAATCATGGCAATGCCCCACATTGCAAATGGCCAAGGAGCTGTCAGAACGTTGAGAGGAACCGGAGGAATATGAATCTTGTCAGCGTAGACTTGACATTTGTGGCAAGTACGGGAATGTTGATGGCAGTCAGCTTCCATGGTAGACCAGTAATAGCCTGCCCTTAGGATCTTCTTAGCCATTGTATGCCCGCTCAAGTGGGTGCCAAATGTACCGCTGTGTATCTCAGTCATGATTAACTTTGCTTCAGCTTTATCCACACATCGGAGTAAGACACAATCATGGCTGCGTTTATAGAGGATGTCGTTGCTCAGGAAGAACTTGGAAGCAAACTTCCTTAGGAAATTTTTGTCATTTACAGAAGCTCCTTCGGGATATTCTCTAGTCTCGAGATACCTTTTGATCTCGTGAAACCAAGGTTGTTCCACTACTTCTTCGGTATTAATCTCATGACAATGCGCAGGTTCATCCATTCGCTCGATGGTGATTTGGGGAGCCTCGTTATCCCAGTTGAGTTTAAACATGGAAGACATCGTGGCCAGAGCATCTGCTAGCTGATTCTCTTCTCGCGGGAAATGCTCGAAGGTGATTTGCTCGAAGTGAGGCAACAATGTCAGGACATGTTCTTTGTATGGGATAAGATTAGGATGTTTGGTATCCCACTCTCCTTTGATTTGACTGATAACCAAAGCCGAGTCCCCAAATACGATCAAAGATTTGATCCCCAAGTTTATAGCAGCCTTGAGACCAAAGATGCAAGCTTCATATTCAGCCATGTTGTTGGTACAGCTGAAGCAAAGTCGGGCCGTGAAAGGTATGTGACAACCTTCTGGGGAAATGAGTACCGCACCGATACCGTTTCCAAGTGCATTTGAAGCACCATCAAAGTATAGGGTCCATCGGGATCCATTTTCAGGTCCGTCATACGGTCCGTTACCTTCAATGTTGTCCAAATTCATGATGTCCTCGTCTGGATAGTCAAATCTCATGGGTTGATAATCCTTGATAGCTTGATGAGCTAGATGGTCAGCTAGTATACTCCCTTTTATAGCTTTTTGGGTAGTATACTGGATGTCATACTCAGTTAGGGTCATTTTCCATCTAGCTATTCTTCCAGATAAAGAAGGCTTCTCGAAGATATACTTGATAGGATCCATTTTGGAAATCAGCAAGGTGGTATGAGTCAACATATACTGCCTTAGTCGGCGAGCAGCCCATACCAAAGCGCAGCAAGTTTTCTCGAGCAGTGAGTAGCGAGTCTCACAGTCGGTAAACTTTTTGCTAAGGTAATAAATGGCATGCTCTTTTCGACCAGGCTCGTCATGCTGGCCCAACACGCACCCCATTGAATTATCCAACACGGTCAGATACATGATCAACGGCCTTCCTTCGACGGGTGGCATCAGAATAGGAGGTTCTAGCAAATACTCCTTGATTTTATCAAAAGCAGCTTGGCAATCGTCGTTCCATTCGACTACCTGATCTTTCTTTAATAGTTTGAAAATTGGCTCACATGTAGAAGTCAGATGAGAGATGAATCTGGCAATATAGTTCAAGCGCCCCAAGAACCCTCTAACCTCCTTTTCAGTACGGGGAGTAGGCATTTCTCGTATAGCTTTCACTTTTGCTGGATCGACCTCAATGCCTTTGTTGTTGACAATAAATCCTAGAAGTTTACCAGACCTAACTCCAAAAGTACACTTACTTGGATTCAGCCTGAGTTTGTACTCCTTCAACCTGGCAAATAGCTTTTCCAGATGTTTAAGGTGTTCCTCCTCTGTTTGTGATCGAGCTATCATGTCGTCTATGTAAACTTCGATCTCATGATGTATCATATCATGAAATAAAGCTACCATGGCGCACTGATAAGTTGCCCCTGCGTTCTTCAGTCCGAACGGCATCACCTTGTAGCAGAAGGTACCCCATTGTGTGACAAAGGTTGTTTTCTCCATGTCCTCGGGGGCCATTTTAATCTGGTTGTAGCCCGAGAAGCCATCCATGAAGGAAAACACCTTGTGCTGAGTTGTGTTGTCAATCAAAATGTCGATGTGCGGTAGCGGAAAATCATCTTTAGGGCTAGCCCTATTCAAATCCCGGTAGTCCACACACATCCTGACCTTGCCGTCTTTTTTAGGTATGTTAGCAACCCATTGTGGATAGGATGTAACAGCCAGAAAGCCAGCGTTGAATTGCTTCATTACTTCTGCTTTAATCTTCTCAGACATGTCGGGCCTCATTCGGCGGACTTTTTGCTTGATCGGTGGACAATCCTCTCTTGTAGGGAGATGGTGAACCACGATATCTGTGTCTAAACCCGGCATGTCTTCATAAGACCAGGCGAAGATTTCGATGTATTCATTTAACAGCTGTATCAAACGCTCCTTGACACTTGGTTCCAGATTGGCCCCCACTTGTATTTCCTTCTGGTCTTCCTTTGTTCCTAAGTTGACAGTTTCCAACAACTCTTCATGAGGCAAGATGGACCTTTCTTCTTACTGTAGAAGTCTGGCTAGCTCTCCTGGTATTTCACAATCTTCGTCATCTTCATACTCAGCCTGATTGATCAAATCTTCAGAGTTATTGAAGGACATAGCAGAATAGTCACCCATAGAATCCGGAGTGGATGGGTACCTGCATTTGTGAGTGTGGGTGTGTGTAAGGGATAGCCATCCTTAAACGAACAAAAATGCAAAAGGAAAGAAAATGAACACAGCAGTTTATCAATGAAAAACGTCTAATGAATCATTAAACATGGCATATGAATATGAAGATAATCAGAACCCTTACAAATGGACCTACATGCCCCGGGCAAGGCATGAGGCGAAAAAGTAGTGTGCAAATTGTTCAAAAGTAATTATTACAGACCACGGGAAATGTTTGACAGATAATTGCTGATTAATAAAAGTAATGGGGACAAAGTCTTTCGCCTCCCAGTTGCGTAGTCCCCCTTCGATGGTTGGGAAGATCCAATCTTCGATGTTGGCCTCTTCGTCTTCACCTTCCAAAGCATTGATTCCATAAGGAGAAATCTTGATGGGTGTTCGTTCAACTTTTGAGCGGCGCATAGCTTTTTGCCCCGCAGTAGTGAATCCTAAACCAAACTTGTCAGTTTTGTGAGGAATATAAGGCAACTGCCCCCATGTTGAGCTCTTCCCATCCTTCATCGCAGCCTTCGCGTCCTTTAGAGATGCCATCCTGGCCACCTTCTTGGGTACCTCAGCTACTGCTTTTGCTACTGCCACCTCAGGAGAGACTTCCTCAAAGTGCTGGAATGGTGTTTCAATGAATTCACCCTCCACCTCTACATACCGAAAGGAGTTCAGGTGGCTGATCATATATTCCTCTTCACCGTGCATGGTTATGATTTTTCCTTTGACAGGGTATTTCAGCATTTGATGTAGGGAGGAGGTGACTGCCCCAGCATTATGTATCCATGGCCTCCCTAGCAAGCAAGAGTATGACGGATGGATGTCCATCACATAGAAAGTTGAGGGGAACACTTCTGTGCCTACCTTAATGGGAATGTCGACCTCCCCATGTACCATTCTTTTTGACCCATCAAATGCCCTTACAATGATATTACTTGGCCTTAGCTCCAAACCTTCACAATCCAATCGGTCGAGAGCCTTCTTAGGCAGCATGTTCAGAGAAGAACCAGTGTCGACCAAAACATGGGCCAGAGTAGTTCCTTGGCATTCTACTGACACATGTAATGCGTCATTGTGCTTTCTTCCTTTTGGAGTCAGGTCAGCATCAGAGAAACCTAGGCCGTTGTCTGTGGTAAGGCTGGCCACACAATCTTGGAATTGATCGGCTGAGGTTTCCTGAGGCACATGGGTTGTCTTCAAAAATTTTATCAATGCTTTGGCGTGTGCCTCTGAACAAAGTAGTAATGCTAACATGGAGATCTTCGAGGGGGTTTGCCCCAGTTGCTCTACCACGTCATAATCACTCTTTTTAATTATTTTCAGAATCTCCTCCATCTCTTTCTTAGAGGTTTCGGGGATGACCAAAGGCTGAGCCCTCGTCCTGACGAGCTCGCATTGGATCCCTTTCCCCTTATCAGCGGAAGTAGGAGGGACAACAACAGGAATAACAGTTTCTTCAATCAACGGAGTTTTTGCAGAAAGTTTTATCGGTGCAGGAGTAACTTTGGCAGCAGCTGAGGGTCCAAAGATTGCCTTTGGGGGGGGGGGGGGGGTAATCTCTGGAGAAAATATTCTCCCACTTCGGGTGATCTTGCTTGTACCGGCAATGTTTCCAATGCTGGCATCTTCTTCATCAGAGCTTCCCTCGGTTATCTCAACTTGTTTAACACCATGGTAGTAGATTTCTCCACCGTAATTCCATGGTATTGACTTGTCAGAACTGTAGGGGACAGGCCCAGGCGTAGTTATTTTCAAGGGAACAATCTTTGTAGAGGATGTGATCTTAACAGGCTTTTTGATGGCCTTGGAAAGATTGGTGGAAATGGTGATTATTGAAACATCTTCGATAGGGGTTGGAATAGCAAGAATCTTTTCAAACAGAATTTGTTGACTGTCCATCAGGCCTTGGATGCCTTTCTTCAGCAATGGACAGGCGATTGGTAGAGAGGAACAACAGTAGCAGTTTTCTTTGCATCCTGGGAAAATCCCAGCCTTTAACAGATTTAACTTGATCGTTAACAGCGGAGTTATCAGGTCATCAACATTAGAAACATACAGATCTTCTTCAATAGCATGGACATTTCGACCATGCTTCGGCATCGGCGCGGATATTACGTTTGGCTTCTCTGGAGCATCAAACTCAACCTCTTTTGCATCTATCAAGTCTTGAATTTTATTCTTTAGCGCCCAACAATTGTTGGTGTCATGTCCGGCGCTATCAGAATGGTAGGCACATTTAGCATTGGCATGATAGTATGGAGATGTGGTGTTAGGGTTTTTCGGTGCCTCCTTTAAACCAGTCAGATTTAACTTCAACAAATGTGGAAGAACTTGCGCAGGTGTCATATTGATGCGGGTGAATTGCCGTTGTGGCCGCTCTACCCGTTGCTGATTTGGTCTGGACTGATTGTCACGAGGCTGATTATTTGATGAATTTTGAATCATCATGGCCCCCACAGTCGGCCGGCGCTCAGTTCTTCCCACTCCTTTCTGAGAGTACATAACAGCTGCTTCCTTCTTCGCCGGAAGTGATTTCTTGACAGTTGTAGATGCAGAGGCATCCTTTTGAATCTTCCCATTCTTTATACCGGCTTCCACCCGTTCGCCTGTCAGAATTAATTCAGTAAACCCTGCGGAAGTGCTTTTAGATCCTCCTGACCATTTGCCAAGGACATTAGGAGTTGTTGAAACTGTGAGTTTTACGACTGCAGATCTTTAACCGTCTGTTCGAGATCCATCTTACTGAAATAAACAGTAGAAGGATAAGGAAACCTGGTGTGGAGACCTGCTTATGCACATGATGAATGATATGTTTATTTATGCAATGCTTTCAAGGATTTAGAAATTCAAAATTTGTTGCAAACAAAAAGAACACACGTCATATTAATAAGAAGAAATTTTGTTAGTACATAAATGCCCCATGGGCCAAATATTACAAAAAACTTCTCAAGGTAAAAAGACGTTGCGCATCCTCTTTGGTGCGATGTAGGTGTTAAGGGTCTCTTCCTCATGGAGTCGATGGGTATGCTCCAAAACCTTCTTCTCACTGGCGTAGAAGTTGGCTTCAAAAGTATTTTGTTCCTCCTTGAGTTGGATCCAACTCTTCTGCATCTCCTCCCATGATGTTGGCATGTCAGGATATAGGATGGTGTAGGGAACCTCTCGTTCCTTAACGGGCTCTTTAATCAAAGGGAGAATATGAGGGTAAGGCATCATTAGACTCTGGGCTCGGGTTCGTACCCACTTGAGATAAGGCTCAAGAGGGATGGAGTTCTTGTGCCCCAGTGTCTTGCTATCTACCTTGTTAGGCATCCTCCAATCTCTGATGAATCTTTGGCGAAGTCCTTGCGCATCGTTGTTGAAGTTAAAAACTAGGTCAGGAATCAGCATGTCGTGAGGGCCATCCCTCCGTGCATATCCAAATTGTCTCAAAGCTAGACAAGGGTTGTAGGTAATGCCTCCCCTAACTCCAAGTAATGGAACATTAGGGAACTCCCCACAACGATCGACGATGATGACATTTTCTCTGGACCGAGAACACCAATGTACATCAGAGTGTGTGAGAGTCATCAATCGTTGTGACCACCTTAACCCTTGGTCATTCTTCAAAACAGATTGTGGCAGGTGCGAAATAAACCACCTTGCAAGGAGGGGAGTACAGCACATGAGAACACCCCTCTTTCTCATTGTTCGTGTGTAAAATGAGTGGAGGATGTCCCCAAGCAATATTGGTATGGGATTCCTGGATAGGAAAATCTTGACGGCGTTGACATCTATAAGCTGGTCAGGATTTGGGAACAAGACCAACCCATAAATGAGGAGTGCCACAATTTCTTTAAAGGCTTGTAGGTCCAATGAATTCCAACACTCTTGTGCCTTCTCAAACAAGAATTTTGCCAAGAAGCCTTTGACACCACTTCTAGTTTCCCAATGCCCCTTGATGTCAGATGGTTGCAAGTGTAGTGCTTGAGCAACATCTTCAGGCTTTGGTTCTTTTTCCGTACCGTTGTAGGGTAGTTGATTAAGAATAGGAATTCTCAAGAGTTGAGAAAATTCCTCCAAAGTGGGCACCAATTGGTAGTCGGGGAATGTAAAACAGTGATGAAGGGGGTCAAAGAATTGGAACAACACTTTCACCATGTCTTCTTCAATGTTGGTGTTGACTAAGCTGAGCAGTCTACCATGTCTTTCATTGAAGAGAGAGCTTCCTGGAATTCTGGATGTGAGCTCCTTGAGTTGAGGAGGGATTCTCACAAGGTTGACTTGGATAGTTTTCCTGCGAAGAATCTCCATGACCTACAAAACAAGAACAAAGATGAAGATCTAAACCCTTGAAATGGTTAGTGGATGCATATGATGCTTTATGATGTTCATGATGTATGCACAAACATATGTACAAGCAATTCACACAAAACCCTAGTTTCAGGCTTGCATGAGGTCTCATAGGTAAGTACCCTCTTGAGTGTAGTTGGCTTAAAAACTTGTCCTATAAATAGTAACCGGGTTCTAAGGAGCTCAATATCATTGGATTGTTTTCCATGTTCATTGTTTTGGTTTAGCCACTTAACTAGCGACCAAAATATTCCAAGAAAACAACCCTCAATGAGTGTAGTATCGAGTATCTACCAACTTCGGACTGCACCAAAGCCGGTCATCTCACTACCCCTAATAAAAGGCCAAGATGGTCAAGTAAGGTTCTAGGTCATTAGTGCTTTAGTGACATCACTCAGCGGCCCCGTACTCTCCTTAATTGAACTCAAGGGTTACCGGTACTCACAAATATGTTGCACTAATATAGCTATTGCTTCAACCGTGTCGGTATACCCCGCACAGTTTCCACAACGTATTGCTATCTATGAATGTTTCCCCAAATCCGGGTGTAGGATTTCAAGCCCAAACAAGAGAACCAAGATGTAAAGCAATCAAAGCAAATAATTAGTCATGCAAAAGGGTGATCTAAGCCCTAAGGTTACTCCACTTTTAAAATCCATGATCCCCAGCAGAGTCGCCAGTTCTGTGATACGGTGGGAGAACTGACTTGGGTTTTGCGTTTGGTATTTGCAAATGTTTCGGTTTAGCAAGAGTCGCCACCGACTTTTTATTTTATCCTAAGGAAAGGTTTAAAAATCACAGGAAAAACCTTTGAGATGTTTTCTTGGGTTCGGGGAGTAGATTATAGAAAGGGAAGGTATTAGCACCCTTTCTATTCATGGTTATCCATGGGCTCTTAGTTACTTGCTTAGATCACTTGCTTTGCATTTTCAATTGTTTGAAATGGTACTTTGTGTGTGTGTTTGAAAGATGTTTTGAAAAGAGGCCATCATTGTGGCGACCTTTGTAATGATTCTTGTTTGAATGTATACAAAGGTGTTTGTCTTTTTGAAAGGTTTTCAATATTTTGAAAGTTGTTTTGAAATTGTGTTGTGGAGTGTGTTTTGAAAAATAGCAAGGATGTTTTGCAAGATTTTTGATCAAGTAACTAAGAGTTGTCTACCCTATTTTACTCAAAGATCTTTCTTATGTTTTTAACCCTTTTAACAGTATCGTTCCATCATTGTATTTGGTGGACAATCTTGTGTTAGGATATAAACGGGACGGGCGCGGGTCATCATATAGACCATGATAGCAATTTTGCAAAGTATCTTAGTATTTCTTTTGAGGGACTAAGATCATTTTTGTAAGGCAACTTTGGATAGCATCATCGAGGGACTGTGATCTTTTGATTTTGTTTGTTTTACCAAGATACTTTGCATGCGTAACATGGCCTATTTTTGAAGGCAACAAGTGGATGTAACCCTAGGGGTGTTAGTGTGCAAGTGTGTTTTATTGCATACAAGAGTTTATCTTTGAATTAGGATTTTCTATTTCCTTGATTTTATCTTGCCATACACATCCTAATTACTAGCAATAAAAAGCAGAAATATAAAATCCTACGCTATTACAACAATTAGGGGGTGGGGATACACATTTGTACATGGGGTGGTTCAACGAGAAAAATAGACAAGAAAGGAAAATAACAAAAACAAGATAGAGAGAAAGAGAGAGGGAGCCAGCGCGCTGCTGAGAGGTCATCAGAAGTTCTGACTCAGGTATGCTGCTAGATGATCAACCTTTTGGTTAAACTGTATGAGTCAGAACTTCTGACTCTGGCACCTGCAAAATAGAAACCTGTTAGTGGGAAGATCAGAAGTTATGACCCCCATGCGCTGCAAGACAAAATTTTGTTAGTGGTGATATCAGAAGTTCTGATTCTGCTGGAAATACAATAATTCTCAAAAGTTCTGGTACTATTGACAGCAAAACAGGCTTCAGATGTGCTAACGTCAAAGTCAGCACTGGGCTTCTCCCTGTGCTAGTCAGAACATCTGCAATTTTGTTATTTTCCCACAAAATAGAAAACATGTTTGGGACAGCTTCAGCAAAGGTTAGAGTGTTTTAGGAGACAGAACCAACAAGGTCACAGGCAGGTTTTATGTTGGCTCACTTCCTATCTAAACGTTCTGAGGTATGAAAATCCTCAGAACACAAACAGCAGCAACATGATATTTACATTATGTTTATTTGAGCATGCAAAGCTGATGATGCTTAGCAGCGTGATGAAGGTCAGCAGATGCTTACCTGGATGTTGGAAAAGTTTGTGGATGAGAGCTAGCTTTTGGATCTGATGGTGTTCTGGACAGGTTCTTTTTGAAAGGGGTGGATGAAGGTGTATGTATATGTATGGTCAGAGGTTGAAAGGGTGTTCTTTAGTCACAAAGAAAACTGAGTATTGATGAAGTTTGAAGGTAAGAAATTCAAGGTTATGAAACACTAGAGATTTTGGCAGAGTTTCACAGCACTTTCTTGCTAAAGATTTCTGTTTCTCTTCTAGCAATTTTTCTGTTTTTTGGAAGCCCTTTTTCAGTGGACAATGGTTCTCTATTTATAGGCAAATCTCTTGTGGATTTCTTGAACATTAAAGGCGCCAACAGAGGTTGAATTGTTCTTTGAAAGAAATTCCTGGGAAGTTGTGATAACAGATAGTCTTTCAGCCTAGGCTGGAACAGCAGGCATGGATTGGGGAGAAGTGACCTCTTAGGTGGACGGTGGCGCGTAGACCCATGCCTGAACCTTCATAAAGGCGTTTACCAAGCCACACGTGAAGGGATTACTTGGATGAATGTTCAGGAGTGGTTGGGAGCATTAATGAGCATTAAATGGTGATGAGACTTATCAACACCAATATTCTGGTAATAGGAAACTTGAACCAGCAGTTCTACTTTACCAAAAACAACGTAAACCATGCTCTGGTCTTGGTCTCTTGTTGTTTTAGCAAATTCTGGGGATTCTCCTGACTTTCTGACACGTTCCTTGGATTTGCTTCTGGAAATCCTAGATTTAGAGATTTTGTATCAGTGTAACACCCACTCTTCTGACCTTTTCATCTTCTGATTTCAGCATGTTCTGAAGGAGCCTTCAGACTTCCTTGCTTCCTTTGCGTTCCTTTAGCAAACTCTGGCTGAACTTACGTAACTGCTGAAAGAGTCATGTTCTGTTTGAGGCTTACGTGTTGAACCACATTTGCAACTTCTGAGTTGATGTAGCTGCTGAAGAGCCAACTTTTGACTGCGTTGAGCCAAGCTTGCAACTTCTGACCGCTTCTATCTGGAGTTTGGTCCAGAAGTTCTGAAGCGCTAATTTCTTCTTAAACACCCATTTTTTAGAGAAAAATTCCAAATGTTTAGAATTTAATTTTTTTCTCAAGATAAAAGTGTTGCCTTTAGAGCTTGTGTGATCATTTTGCTCTTGTAAATGGTTTGCTTGGGCAAAAATGACAATTCAGGACTTGGATTTGTTTCAGAGGGACTCTGAGAATCCAAGATGATTTCCTGAAGAAAGAGAGGGCAAATTTTGGGGTACAACAGCTACTAATAAGAATATCAAGAAGATTATCCATAAAATGGTTGTTACTTATAAGGATTGGCGTGAAATGTTCTCTTTCGCTCTGCATGGATATCGAACATTTGTCTGCACTTCAACAGGAGCAACCTTGTTATCCCTTGTTTACAGAATGGAAGCAGTTCTCCCAATCGAGGTTGAGATTCCCTCTTTGCGTGTGATAATGGAAACCAAGTTGTCAGAGGCTGAATGGGTCCAAAACTGGTTTGACCAATTGAATTTGATTGAAGAGAAGAGAATGACAGCTTTGTGTCATGTCCAAGTATATTAGAATAGAATGAAGAAAGCTTTTGATAATAAAGTCAAACCTCGTGAATTCAGAGAAGGCGACCTCGTGCTCAGAAAGATTATGTCTTTTAACGCTGATTCTAGGGGCAAGTGGACTCCCAATTTTGAAGGCCTATATGTTGTCAAGAAATCCTTCTCTGGCGGTGCATTAATTCTTGAAACTATGGATGGCGAGGAGTTCCCACGTCCCATGAATGCTAATGCAGTCACGAAATACATTGCCTAAAGAAATAAAAGAACAGCTCGCTAAGTTGAAAACACGAAAGGGCGGCTTAGGAAAAAATGAGCGTCTCGGTAGGCCGAAAACTCGAAAGGGCAGTCTAGGAAAAAATTAGATACATAAGCAGAATAAATTTCCCGCTAAGTTGAAAACCCGCAAGGGCAACTTAGGGAAAAGTTAGGGACTTTCTTGGCAAGTAACTACCTCAGACAAGACTTGATCATTGGAGCACCAATCTTCTCAGATCCTCATCATACTTCAACAGAAGTTGCTGCTCAGGATTTCAAGAGTTGTTAGAGGGGATAGTGGTCATTGTATCTCAATGTATCTTTTCCATTATATATTACCATTTTCTGAACTTTGTAGTCATCCATGGAGTCTTGCCATTCGCAGACTACCATTCTATTAACGAAATTTGAGCTTTTACCCAATTCTTTGTATTTCTTATTTTATTTAGCTTGCAAAGACTCCATTTATTATTGATAATAATTTTCAAAGCAAAAATATTAAATAACAAAATTGATTTTCAAAAAGAATTTACAATTTGCTTTTACTTTAAAATTTGTGACGCAAGAAAAAAAACAAAAGTGGTGATCCCAAGAATGGACGAACTCCAGTTGTTTTAAGAAGTTTTGTTTCTTGGGGAAGTTTTTCTCAAGATGTTTTTGCTGTATTAGGTTTGTGACTCCAGTGTCCCCAGTCAAGTTTTAGTTCATTTATCCTCTTTTCTAAGTTTGCATGATATGAAGGTTCAATCCAAGATTTCTCCAGTGAAGGTTTCATTTGTTTAATAGAAGTTCTTTCTTCCCAGAGAAGTGGATACAATAATTATTCTCGAAGAACACGGGCCTCTGATTTCTCTAGTAAAGGACGTATGCTGGTTTTCCCTTTATAAATGTGGTGTTGATCTCCCCAACAAAGTCGGAACGAATTCCCTAGTGAATGTTTTGATGATTTGATGTTCATCTGCTCTACTTGAAATTGATTTTGCAATCCCCAGTAGAAGCGTTACTTTTGAAAACATTTGATTCCCCATTGAAGTCTGAGTGTTATTCCCTGGTAAAGCCTCAGAGATGATGATGTATATCTGTATCTGTACTGTTTTGTCGCTATGTTTTGTTTACTTCCGAATTACGTTTCTCCCCAGTAAAGTTAAGCCATGCAGTAGGTTTTGTTTCCTCAGTTGGCGCCTACTTTTTTCTTATGGAATGTTCATCTTGGATGTGATTTAGCCGAGTATTGATTGTGCCCGAGATGGTTTTTCCTGGTTACTCCCAGTGTTATATGTCTGTTTTATCAGCATATACAAGATAACACTCATACATTCATACATCATGCATAGTTAAAATTGGAAAATTATTGCTCATTCACCTTCGTTAATGTTTTGTTGATATATTACCCTATTTTGCAGAGTTGTGTTGTCCTTTCTCCAATAGAGTGTCGGCCTTAAGTAGAAAGCGTATATTCTTTCAATTTCCCCACTGAGTTATCCCTCGTGGAAGATTTTTTCTTTAGCCTTCCTGTACAGCTCTTTGTCTGGATAGATTCGGTTTCCCTCTTGAGTTTATTTCTCAAAGAATGTATTTTGGTAGACTGTTTTACTCCAATTTATTTCTGGATTGAATCTTTGTTGCCCTGCAATATTATTACTTTGGATTTACGCAAGCTTCGAGTTTCGATTGGAGAATGTGCATTTATTTTGCACAAGAAGACTTGTATCTCCTCTTCAGGAATATGTTGGCATGTCCCCAGGAAGCCATATTTCATTCCCCAGGAAGTCATATTTCTTTCCCCAGGAAATCACGATTCATTCACTAGGAAGTCATGATATTTTTCCAGGAAATCATTTTTACAATCCTTACCATAACAACAAGTAGCAGGTCTCTTTATTTGAGAAACTTGCACTCCCCTGTAAAAGTCGATGTAACTTTCTTGCTATGTTCTCTGTGAGTGGATAGTTTGCAGTTCATTATCAAATTACTCCAGTGGATGGCAAGACTTTCAATATTGCAGAGACAATTCATTGTGAAATCTTTGAAAATGGTAGTCTCTTTATTCGAGACAACTTATATATTACCCTTTCCAGGTGGAGTTCCTTGGTTAAAGAAGAAGTTGAGACCCGTTCTAGGTGAAACGTCAGAATTTTGGGGAAACTTATATTTTCTCTCTACCTTCAGTGAAAGTTGGTAGGTCATCGGCCATGAACGTCGATGATTGTTATCTTTTTGCTACCCTCAGTGAATGTTGGTAGTTCATCGTCATCGAACGGCGGTGCTATAATATATTTTCTCTCTACCTTCAGTGAAAGTTGGTAGGTCATCGGCAAGGAACGTTGATGATTGTTATCTTTTTTCTACCCTCAGTGAATGTTGGTAGTTCATTGTCAGTGAACGACGGTGCTTTGATATATTTTCTCTTTACCTTCAATGAAATTCGGTAGGTCATCGGTAGTGAACGTCGATGATTGTTATCTTTTTGCTACCCTCAGTGAATGTTGGTAGTTCATCGTCAGCAAACGGCGGTGCTTTGATATTTTCTCTCTACCTTCAGTGAAAGTTGGTAGGTCATCAGCAGTGAATATCAATGATTGTTATCTTTTTGCTACCCTCAGTGAATGTTGGTAGTTCATCGTCAGTGAATGGCGGTGCTATGATATATTTTCTCTCTACCTTCAGTGAAAGTTGGTAGGTCATCGACAATGAACATCGATGATTGTTATCTTTTTGCTACCCTCAGTGAACGTTGGTAGTTCATTGTCAGTGAACGGCGGTGCTATGATATATTTTCTCTCTACCTTCAGTGAAAGTTACTAGGTCATCAGTAGTGAACGTTGATGATTGTTATCTTTTTGCTACCCTCAGTGAACGTTGGTATTTCATCGTCAGTGAATAGAGGTGCTATGATATATTTTCTCTCTACCTTCAGTGAAAGTTGGTAGGTCATCGGCAGTGAACATCAATGATTGTTATCTTTTTTCTACCCTCAATGAACGTTGGTAGTTCATCATCAGTGAATGGTGGTTCTTTGATATTTTCTCTCCACCTTCAATGAAAGTTGGTAGGTCATCGATAGTGAACGTTGATGATTGTTATCTTTTTGCTACCCTCAGTGAATGTTGGTATTTCATCGTCAGTGAACGGCGGTGCTTTGATATTTTCTCTATACCTTCAGTGAAAGTTGGTAGGTTACCTTCAGTGAAAGTTGGTGATTGTTATCTTTTTTTACTACCCTTAGTGAACGTTGGTAGTTCACTGTCAGTGAATGGCAGTGTTATGATTTTTTTTCGTTTCTCTCTACCTTCAGTGAAAGCTGGTAGTTCATCGGCAGTAAACATTGATGATTTCTTCTATCTACCTTCAGTGAATATTGGTAACTCTCTGTCAAGTAAACGTCGATATTTTTTTCTTCTCTCTACCTTCAGTGAACGTTGGTAGTTTCGCCTTCAGTAGGAGTTAGTGTATCCTTTGACTTTTTGTCATCCTCTATGAGTCAGGTCTTTTGATCCACTAGTGATTTATTTTCCTAGTCGGGTTTCTCTTTTGCTTCTTTATTTCCTTTGTTACACGCCCCCCCCCCCCCCCAGCGGTGTTTTTCGTCTCTTTGGTTTTGTTCATATGCATCCATGCTCATAAGCATTGCATGGCATCTTAGGGCCAAAAATAGGGTTTGTTTTATATTTAAGTATCTTCGATCGCGTCGACACGAAGATTTTTAACCTTCGTATCTCTGGATAGAAGAAACTTAAATAAGGGTAGCTGTTGTACCCCAATTTTCCCCCTAAGATATCTTCATCATACCATGTTGATTCAATCACAACAAGATCATATTAGGGTTCTTGGATCTCCTTTCCACCTTTAGCTTTGTTCTTTGAGGAATCACCAAGAACTTTGACTTATTTTCTTTTGTAACCATGAATATTTTGTCTTGGTTTTTATTTTAATTAATAAAATGCAATGTTGGTTTGTCTTTCTTGTTGCTAATGTAGGTAAAGGCAATGATATTTAGCAAGTTGCTTCATGGGTTCATGAGTTTATTTCCATGCCCTAGACAATAAATCTTGAGAAGTCCAAACCTCACCATTGAAGTTGTTTTGGAAGGGATGGCATGGAAAGGTTATTTTGGTTTACTACATTTCCAAGATGTCAAAATTTATTTAAAAGTGAAAGGGATTGATTGGAGAAGTTGTCATGGTTGGACAAGGTCTTATTCCCATTGATCACAAGTACATATTTCTCTCAATTCTCAAGATATGGAATTGGTTTTGGTGGCTATGAGTTTTCATTTTCATCCTCAACAACTTCTATTTATAAAGCAAGAGTGTTGCTACAAGAAGGTTGTTCAAAATTGTCAAAGTTCCTCCAAAGCATTTTCTTGATCTAGGAGCTAGGGTTTTGAACTTCAAAGAAGCATATCTTGCTCATCTTTTGGTATTTTTGAGTGATTCCAAAGACATCCTTATCTTTATCGGGTTATCAACAAATCACTTCAAAAGTTTCAAGGATTTTTCATGTGGAAGAAACTTGATGATGAAGAAAGATTACAAGTCCTCCAGATGAACCCCCAATTTCTCATGTATGACTTCAAATGATCATAGCTTGGTCAATTTTTATCACCTTCAGCCCACTATTTTTCCATAGTGATCTTAAGGATGTGAAATTTATGCCTTCTTTTATGTGAAAAGTGAGAAAATGGGTGGAAGATGCCCTAAGGATACAAAAGATTATAGGTCATTTCATGATTTTTTTTTCCGACTTCAACAATTCATAACGCTCTCAATATTTGGAGATTTTGAATGGTTCAAGTTTCAAAATGTCATTCAAGAGGTCTATTTCATGCCATCTTTTTTGGTCAAGAGAAAATTCCAAGTGGAAGGTCATGTTTGGATGCAAGACATTATGGGTCACTTTTGAAGAAAAATTTGAAATATTTCTAAGTATGGAAAGTCAACCTTTTTCCCCCAACTTTGACTCAAGGAAACTTTGAACTCAAGCATCCATTTGATTCCATTCTTTTTCCATTGAAAAGCTTGTAACCTCATCATTCTAAAGCATCAAGAATCATGCCTTAAGACCCCTTGAGTTGAGAATGCCATTGGATTGAACTTGGTAACTTGGAACTGAAGTTTCTTCATAACTCAGAATTTGAAATTCATGTTTTGGCCTCTAAACATCAAATTAGCACGCGTTTTTGATCTAAACATGTTTAACCAAGTTGCCAAAGTGGATTAGAGCCTTAAAACGCAAGGATTGGATGAGTTTTGATGGAAATCATATCACACTTTGCTCGTGCATCAGGTTCACACAATTTCCCTCCAAACTTCATCATTTCACACGCTTGAACATTCCATTTGATTCCCTATATATATAGGGTCACCCCCCATTCATTTCCTCAAGCTTTGAGAGCTAAAAACACTCTGCCAAAACCTCACACGAACTTCAAATTTTTGAAATCAGTTTCTGAGATTCCAGCCTTTTCTTCCAAAACTCTTTGCATGTTCATCTTCCTTAAGCATCATACAAACTCTCCGGAACTTAAACCAAGCAAAACGAGCTATAATTCAATCTACAGAAGTCCAGTTTCAGAGCTTCTTTCTTGAACTTCGAAAAGGTGGAATTCTCCATAATTTGGATCCAAATAAAGCACTAACATGTTCTACTCCTTCTCCTGATTCTAGTGCTTCTTACAATTTTTAAATCCATTGATAATTGAGAGAGAAATCTCAAATTGAAGGTGCTCATTATTTTCTGGGTTTTTTATTCATATCTCTTTGTATACTTTACATAAATTTGGTGCGATGGTGGTGTTAGGATCGTCTTGAAGAGACGAATCCAGTGATACTGGTCTGGGATCCTAATTTTTCCGTTTGAAAGATCTCACAAAATCTCCATTGCAGGTTGGATGGAGGTTGAAGGCGATGATATGTCTCGTCTCAACCAATGATAACGTGCCAAACGTTTTAATTTCATTGGTTGTCCTTTTTCTGATTCCTTGTGCATCTTACTAAGGTCCATATCAAGCACAGCGTGTCTGGTCCATTGGATTAGCTTACTAACGCGTCTTGACTATGACTTGATGGCCCATATCTTTTTGGTCTTATTTTATTTTCTAATTTTATATTTTAATTGATTTAATTTTCAAAAATTCATAACTCTTTTATTTTTTATCCAAAAATTATGAAAAAATTCACAAAAATACTTTGTATTATTTCTGATCTCATGAATAATTTTTCATATTTTTATTTTGTTAATTGATATTTTTTACATTTTTTGCATTGTTTGCTTTATTTTAATTACTTTAAAAATACTTTCGGACATTTTTTAATTCTAAAAAAATTCATAAATTTCATTTTGCATATTTCTGACTTTCTAAAAATTTTATGGAATTTTATATTGATGTTTACTATTTTTAATCTATTTTCTATTTGTTTGAACAATTTTAATTAGTTTTAAAATAGTTTCTGACTTTTAAAAATTGCCAAAAGTTTTATAAAAATATTTGAGTCATTTTCTGATTTTTATATGGTCTTAATTTTTCTTGATTAATTTGAATATAGTTGATATTTTTCTTTCTTATTTTCATTTTTAAACCTTTTTTAAACCTTTTTTTTTATGTATATATTAAATGCAATGTTATTTTGTAATTATTTTCTGGCTGAACTTGGGTTGAATTTTGATCATGAACTTTATTAACATCATTGGATCCATGGTGTTGAGTCTAACTCCATAAAAATGGATGAATGATTTTAATAATAGTTTGATTTAAATTTAATTCAAATGTGGTTTGTATATTCTTTGCCACCCCTCTTCATCTTGTCCCTTTCTTATTGCACTAAGTGTTGTTGAAGCATGATCTCTATATCATGTCTCAGAATAAAATGGTGCATAAATTGCTATTGACCAGCCTAAAAATAGATGTGATTTCAATATAAGTACACTTATGATTGCTTAACATAGCGCTAAATTTTGTCCTGATTCAAATAGATGATCATTTGTGGCCCAAACCTATGTTTACAAGCCCAAGTATGTTAATTTGATCCCTTTGATCCAATAACCTTGAGATTCATTGCGTGGAGGCTTTGGTTCTACCAATCCTCTAATGGATCTACAATACTTTTGGTCAACGCGGATCACTTAAACATCGTTGATCATTAAATGATACTTTTGAGGATTCCAAATGGATGATATACTTGACAAAAAGCAAATGCAACTTGTTGTGTGGAGGCTTTGGTTCTACCAATCCTCTAATGAGTTCCAAATGTAAGTTTCGAGATGGTCATCCAACTAACCACTAATTATTAAATGGTTTTTACTTTATGCCCTTTTATTTTTTATGCTTTATGTACCATTTACTGTAAGCATTACATTTCATGTCATTTTTATTTTGCTCACTTGAGCTTTTTCTTTCCTCTTCTAAGACACCTAATAATCAACATGAACCATAAAAATCTTTAATGATACTTGGACTATTCGGATACTATCCTTGGCATTATGGAGCATTGGACTTCTTGGACTTAGGGTTAGAAACCTTGACCTATGTTGGAGACCTTGTGATCTTAATTGATATTTTGTCTGGAGTTCTTGAGGTTTACCTCAAGACATTGGATTTTTTATTTGTTTAGTGTGCAGGTTATTGTGATTACATTCTTTGGTTGTAATCTGAAATTCACCCGTATACAGCCGTTACTCTGTCCAATTTTTTTGAAGACTTAATACACTTGAAGTTTGGTTCTCTCACGAGGTCTAGTATCTTTGCTTGTTTGGTTTCAATCCAAAGAATGGGAATTCTATCTTGACTCATAATGTCAAGTATTAGCTTCTTGTTGGTTAGATGGATCTTATCCCTAGCTTTTACTTTATGCTTTAGGATAGTCTCTTCTTCTCCTCCCATCTTCTTTAATTTCAAAAATCTTCTTCCTCCTTTTGAAAACCCTTCTTGTTTTGAAACATGAACCACCTTCATAATAAACTTGGACTTAGGTCCATGCATTTTAAAAACCTTTTCATAAATAAACTCTAATCAACATAATAATACCTTGACATTTTTATGAGAAGACTAAAAGTTAACTAATCTCATTTCAAACCATTTTTGCCACTTTGGCTTTTTACTTTAAAACTTTTCTCAAAAGATTTGACTCTTGTCAATCCTTGTAGTGATGCAAACAACTATACTTCTACAATATGTAGTGAAGAGAGATATTTTCCACTTGGATGTTGAGTGAGGCATTGTTGATTTTAAAATCCAAGTCATATCCTCCACTTTGAGATGATGCAAATTCTCCTTTCTCATGATTGTGGGTAGTAAGTATGTTTTCCACTCGTACAATGACGATGATGTCTTATCTCATAAAATCAACCAACACACTTGTGTTTTTAAATATTTTTAAAAGAGGAACTACGTGTACCCTGATCCCCTATTGCACGAAGGTGGTACATAGGCACTAAAGGTTCGCAACCGCGGCGGATGCAAAAACCATAAAAATATATTTCTTTTCTCACCTCCACCATCCATTTTTATACAACATTTTATAGCCAAAATATACAGATTTTACAAAGAGGTTCCTGCGGAGTACCATAGATGTTTAGGGTGCTAATACCTTCCTTTGCATAACCAACCCCTTACCTTGAATCTTTCCCCCTCTTTTTGGGTTATTCGCTCTTTTCCCATTCCTTTGGAAACAATAAAGCGCGGTGGCGATTTTTATTTTGATTTGTATAAGTTTAGTCAATCCAATGGCTTTGTCTTAAACATTTCTACCGCTACATAACCTATCAGCGAGCCATGTCGCCTTATTTCATGACATGATTCACCATGAGATAGAGGTATATGTGGATGACATGATAGCCAGGTCTCAAACTGAGGAGGAGCACCTTGATCATTTACAAAAGTTGTTTGATAGGTTGAAGACGTACAAGCTAAGGTTGAATCCAAACAAGTGCACCTTCAGGGTAAGGTCTGGTAAACTGCTAGGTTTCATTATCAATGACAAGGGCATTCAGGTAGACCCTGCAAAGCTGAAGGCTATATAAGAGATATCGGCTCCTCGCACTGAGAAGGAGGTCAGAGGCTTTTTGGGACAACTAAATTACATTTCCAGGTTCATTTCCCATCTAATTGCTACTTGTGAGCCAATCTTCAAGCTCTTGAAGAAAGATCAAGTGGTAAAGTGGAATGACGAATTCCATACTGCCTTCGAAAGAATCAAGGAATACCTTCAAGAACCACCAATTCTGAGGCCTCCGATTGAAGGAAGACCTTTGATAATGTACTTAATAGTGTTAGATAATTCAATGGGGTGTGTGATGTGGCAGCATGACGAGTATGGTCGAAAAGAGCACGATATATACTACCTTAGCAAAACGTTTATCGACTGTGAAATAGGATACTCACTGCTCGAGAAAACTTGTTACACTTTGGCATGGGCTGCTCGCCGACTGGGACAGTATATGTTGACCCACACTACTTTGTTGATATCTAAGATGGATCCAATCAAGTACATATTCGAGAAGTCCGCTCTCTCCGGAAGAATAGCAAGATGGAAAATGATCTTGACCGAGTATGATATCCAATACACAACCCAGAAGGCAATCAAGGGAAGTGTACTGGCCGATCATTTGGCTCATCAAGCCATGGATGACTACCAGTCCATGAATTTTGAGTTTCCGGACGAGAATATTATGCTGGTGACTGACTATGAAGAACCTGGACCAGATGAAGGACCTGAAGAAAGATCCTGATGGATTATGGTTTTTGATGGAGCCTCAAATGCACTTGGCAATGGCATTGGTGCCGTAATTATATCTCCTGAAGGTTGTCATACTCTTTTTACCGTCAGATTATGTTTCAACTGTACCAACAATATGGCGGAGTATGAAGCGTGCATCATGGGTCTCAAAGCTGCTATTGACCTGAGGATTATGTTCTTGAGCGCTTTTGGGGATTCAACTTTGGTAATAAGTCATATCAAAGGCGAGTGGGATACGAAGCACCCGAATCTCATCCCGTACAAAGAACATATGATGTCATTGCTTCCACACTTTGAAGAGGTCACCTGTGAACATTTTCCACGAGAAGAGAATCAGTTAGCTGACGCGCTAGCTACCATGTCATCTATGTTCAAGGTCAAGTGGGACAACGAGGCTCCTCAGATCACTATCGAGAGGCTGGATGAACCAGCTTACTGCTACAAGATCGACACTAAAGAAGTAGCAGACAGACCTTGGTTCTATGAAGTGAAGAGGTATCTCGAGACTCAAGAGTACCCCGAGGGGGCATCTGTCAATGATAAGAAGGTTCTGAGAAGGTTCGCCGCAAAGTTCTTCCTCATCAATGGAATCCTCTACAAGCGCAACCATGACTCTACTTTACTTTGGTGCGTAGACAAGAGCGAAGCAGAGAGGATTATGATAGATATACACAAAGGTACCTTTGGAACCCATTCAAGTGGACATACCATGGATAAAAGATCCTACGGGTAGGATACTATTGGTCCACCATGGAAGAAGACTGCTATCAGCATTCCCGAACTTGTCACAAATGCCAGATCTATGCTGATAAGGTGAACGTACCTCTGGTTCCTTTGAAGGTCTTGATGTCTCCTTGGCCCTATGCAATGTGGGGCATTGACATGATCGGAGATATTAGACCTATTGCTTCCAATGAGCATCGCTTCATCCTAGTGGCCATTGATTATTTCATGAAGTGGGTTGAAGCTGCCTCTTTTGCTACTGTTACCAAGAACGTTGTGGCGCGATTTATCAAGCATAACCTGATTTGTCGGTACGATGTGCCAGAGAGAAGCATCACTAACAATGGTATGAATATCAACAACACGATGATCACCGAACTCTGTAAATAGTTCAAGATACAGCATCATAATTCTTCCCCTTACCGGCCGAAGATGAATGGTGTTGTGGAGGATGCCAACAAGAACATTAAGAAAATCATACAGAAGATGACGGTGACATACAAAGACTGACACGAGATGTTACCATTTGCTCTTCATGGGTACCGCACCTTCGCACATCGATAGGGGAAACACCCTACTCTCTGGTATACGGCATGGAGGCTATCCTTCCTATTGAGGTCCAGATCGCTTCTCTGAGAATCATGAGGGATGCGGGTTTGGACGGAGATGATTGGATACAGACTCGACTTGATCAACTGAATCTGATTGATGAGAAAAGACTTACTACTGTCTGTTATGGTCAAATGTATCAAAAATGGATGATCAAGACTTTCAACAAAAAGGTCAGACGCCAAGTGTATCAAGTCGGGGATCTAGTGATCAAGCGCATCATACTGCCACAAGGTGATCCCAGGGGCAAATGGATTCCCACATACGAAGAGAAATTTGTGATCAAAAGCATATTTTCTGGTGGAGCCAAGATTCTGACCACCATGGATGGTGACGACCTTCCTCACCTTGTTAATGCGGACATAGTGAAAAGATACTACGCATGAATAAAGACCTGCTAGGTTGATTGGCCTAGGAAAAAATAAGGGCATCCCAGCGAACCAAAAGGGTTCAGGAAAAAATTAGGGATGAAAAAAAATATCTCTATACACCCGGCAAGTTGAAAACCTGAAAAGGAGGCTTGGGTAAAAAAGGGTATCCCGGTGGACTGAAAACCCAAAAGGGCGGTCCAGGCAAAAGTTAGGGATTTAAAGTGTATCACTATGTCCCATTGGATCACCTTACGATCAGACTTCAGTATCAACTATCAAGCTCAAACGGCACCAATCAATCCAGTCAGCTTCGGACAAGTAGCAAAGTGATGAGATGCTCGAAGACATGGCAGCAATAGCATAATTGAAACTCAATGGGATTATTACACACAATTGTTTCCTTTTCTTTTTACACTACTTTGTATAGTCTTCACACTCACAGCGGAGTTCTCCTACTAGAACGTCAGCCTCTTTGTACACAATGCCTATTATAGGCAAACTTCAGAAATTAATACAAATTTTTACAAAACCATTTGTTTTTCTGTTTCTGTTTTGTTTTGCAAAAATGTCCAATGATTTATTCTTGACATATGCATTTGAATATGATTGCTATTCACAAATATTTGCATAAGAAACGGAAAGGCGGTTGCTCATGACTTAAGGAACCGGGGAAAAGACTAAAAAAAACTATTTCAATCCCGACAGTTACTCCCTCTAGTAGGTACAGGGGCAGGGACGGCTTAAGGCGAAGTCACCAATACATGCGATCCCGTGACGTCTATGTTCCCCACAAATTAGAGGCAACCAAAAGTTTTGACATCTGCTTCCCCAAACATGAGTTACTTGCCCTAGCAAAGTTCCTTCAAAGAGCCGATGTCCATATTCCCCAATCGAGTTTTATAATCGCAAGCGGTATAAATTTTCTCCCGAGCATAGTTTATTTCTCTGAATGCAGAAGCTCAATCCCCAATAGAGTTTATTCCTCCAGCTATGGAAGTTCATCCCCTGGTGGAGTTTATTTCTCCGAATCGAAAAAATCTTCTAGCAGGGCATCTCCTCTCGTAAACAGAGTTATTCCCTCGCAGAGTTATTCTCATGCAGAGTCTCTCCCCGGCAGGATATTCGCAAACAGAAAGGAGTAAACCCCCAACATAGTCATTCACCATCCCCAACGGAAATGAAGAATTCAGCATCCTAATACTCTTCAGCAGCAATCCGGGGTTTATTTTCCCCGACTAAAAAATACCTTAATAGCATCCCATATTCATACATCATGGCATGCACGTACATATTGCATACAACACAATCTCATTTATTTTGAGAACATCATCACAATGCATTTCATACATCATGAAATTGCATACAACTAACTTTATACCTTTCAGGGAAAATATTAAATCAACAAGCTACGTCTAACCAAGGACTATTCTAGGATTTTCCTCATAAGGATGTCTTCACAAGATTTTCCCTGGGTCAGACAGGTCGACACTAAGATCTCTCTGATTACCATTCTGGTGGAAGATGTACCAAAACTTTCGTCTGGGTCAGTTGAATCGCTACTAAGATTCTCTTGATTATTATGCCAGTCAAAGTTAACCAAAGATTTTCCCTGGGTCAGACAGGTCGACACTAATATCTCTCTGATTACCATTCCAGTGGAAGATGTACCAAGACTTTCGTCTGGGTCAGTTGAATCGCTACTAAGATTCTCCTGATTACTATGCCAGTCAAAGTTAACCTAAGATTTTCTCTGGATCATCCAGATCGACACTAAGATCTCTCTAATTACTATTCTAGTTGAAGATACTCCAAGACTTTCGTCTAGGTCAGTTGAATCGCTACTAATATTCTCCTGATTACTATGCCAGTCAAAGTTAACCCAAGATTTTCCTTGGGTCAGACCGGTCGACACTAAGATCTCTTTGATTACCATTCTGGTGGAAGATGTACCAAGACTTTCTTCTAGGTCAGTTGAATCGCTAATAAGATTCTCTTGATAAATATGCCAGTCAAAGTTAACCTGAGATTTTCTCTAGATCATCCAGGTTGACACTAAGATCTCTCTGATTACTATTCCAGTTGAATATATTTCGAGACTTTCGTCTGGATCAGTTGAATCGATACTAAGATTCTCCTGATTACTATGCCAGTCAAAGTTAATCTGAGACCTTTCTCTGGTTTAGTCAAATTGATACTAATATTTCTATCCCAGTTGAAAAAAATCCAAGACCTTTCTCTTGTATAGTCAAATCGATACTAAGATTTCTATTCCAGTTAAAGAAGCTATCAACAATTCAAGACAATGTGAAACCTGGATCCTGACCAGATAACAGTTTAATCCTATCTCCCCAGTAAGTCGCTGTGAAGCCTGCAGCACGACCAGATAACAGTTATCCTTATTATCCTCAGCAAGCCACTGTAAAGCCCGGGTTCTGACCAGATAGAAGTTCACTTCCATCTCTTCAATCAAGTGATGAATCCCCAGTAGAGTAATGGACAACCGAAGCTCCTAAAACTCTATGTTCCAAGATAAAGACCAACATTCCTTAGCGGAGTCCTCTCTAAACAGCAAGAGCAGGAATTCCCACAAGGGTATATCTCATGAAGTCAACATTACTCTGGATGGCATCTTTAAGCCCATCTCCTACGAATCTCTGTCACATTCTGATGGCATCTTTAAGCCCATCTTTAACGATCTTTCGTCATCTTTTCCAAATGGCATCTATAAGCCCATTCCCAATACTATTTACGCAGTCAAGTATCATTTTAGACAAGTGAAAATTTCTGGGCACTCTAGTGTTCAATCATCTTCCACCTTCAGATCACAAAAGACATATCATCCAATCTACATCCTCAGGTTTAAGAAGATTGAACATGGGCAGCTGTTGTACCCCAAAATTTGCCCTCTCATATTTTTCCAAGATTTTCCTCTTATATAGGTGGTTACAAACCATTTCCTAAAGACAAGGGAATTTTTCAAATGAGGTTTCTAAGTGTCCTTCGATTGGCCTGTTTCCAAGTTTCCTTCGATTGGCCTATTTCTAAGTTTCCTTCGATTGGCTTGTTAAAAAGGCTCTTTGATTGGCACCTACTAAGTGTCGTTCGATTAGCATCTCCAAAATGCTCTTTGATTACCACCTATATAGCGCTCTTTGATTGCCATCTATATAGCGCTCTTCGATTGCCATCTATATAGCGCTCTTCGATTGCCATCTATATAGTGCTCTTTGATTACCACCTATATAGCTTCCTCCGACTGACATCTACATAGCGTCCTTCGATTGGCATCTGCAAAAGGCCTTTCGATTGGCCCCATGACAAGCCTTTTGATGGGCATTATGTCAAGGCTTTTTGATTGGCGTAGAAAAGGACTCTTCGTTTGATATCCCAACAAATACCCTCCAATTGGTACTTGGACAAGGGCCCTTCGAAAGACTCCCTCCAGGCCATTCGAAAGAGGCCATCAAGAGGGCACTCTGAAAACATGCCCAGGCCAAAGTCTTGCCTTGTTGGGTCACAATGCCACAAGAGTTAATTCAACCAGAGACTTCTCTTCAAATGGACAGGAAATTGAAGCAAGGGGGGGGGGGGGGGGGGGTCCAATCGAAGAAGTCTTTGTATTGAAGCTGTCATAGTTCTACTCAGAACCATCAAAGAAAGCGAGGTTCTAATAAGGAAAGTTATGATTAGTTAGAATTGAAGTAAGGCTGGCAAAGGAATGAAGCTGGGACTTGGTCCAAAACAAGCCAGAAAGCCCATAATTGAAAGAAGATTGAAGCAGGCTGGAAAATCAAGGAAAACGCGTGGGAAAGAACACAGATTTTGCCATTTTAGAAACAAAATATGCAAGATACAAATCAGATCTTTTCTCACTCAATCTTCAAGATTTAGTTCAATTTTGTTAACCTAATTCATCCCACTATATATACATAATGAACCCTGATCAGAGAGGAGAGATTTTGGTCATGTAGAACACCAATACTACTCATAATTTTTGACAAAAAAGTGTGGAACGAGTTTTTCTCTAGAGGGAGATTCAAGGCGTTACAATGACTGCAATCCCTTCCAAGGCGTATTTGGAAGCTTTCTGGACTACTCTCGTGCATCAATACTTCCAGGAACGATCAGCACAGGTATCACGATTTGCACTTTTTCTTGAAACTGGTCTTTGAAATATATGCATGATCAATGATTTTTAAATACATAGTCATGTTTATATGATTATTTAGAACATATCTACATGATTAATTATATTTTTGATGCATATTCGGTTAAATGCCATTACTATGGTTTGAAGCTTCATTTTAGGGCTTTTTATTTCAGTCAAAATCAGGACAAACGATGAGTACCGTTGTACTCACGAGACCAAATCTAATTGATCTGCATATTTGGTTTTAATTTATGTTGCATAATCATGATTTTTGAGATGTGCGGGGTTGTAGCTACATCGCTGTCTGTAGGTAAAACCTTTAGGCTAAAACAACAGTCTCAACGAAGAAGACGATTATGTGTCAAAACCTGAGTGGCCCGTTTGAATTCTTGTGTGTTTTTTATTATAGCCTCTAACCATTATCACATATAATACATGTTGTTCGTTTATATTAATGATTAAATAACTGGCTCAGTGGAGAAGGGGAAGGGTTTTCAGCGTGCGTGTGTAGGAGGTCGGGGGTTCGATCCCTGCCTCCTACATGTTATTTTTCTTAATATTTCTATGCAGATTCAATGCCTCTTTTCCAAGCGCGCACACCATAGGCCCCAGATCCTCATCCTTGGATCAATCAATGCATGGATCCAATGCTCCAATGAAGCTCCCCATGGTGGACACTTCTGGGATAACCACACTGAATCACACGCAACTATGAGCCAGCTGGATTGGGCTTTGACCAGAAACCTAGCATGCACCCTCCAATTTGGGTTTACACCCCTCAGGCTTACTCTTTCTCCCTTTTAATTTTGTTTATTCAAATTAGTTTACTTATTTTGCTTAAATTAATTTTTTCCATAAAATCATAAAAAATCAACATCACAAAAAAATAGGATTTAGTATTTTTCTCAATAAATTAATTTTTGTAAATTAATTAATCTCATCAATTTTAATTTGTTTCATTAATTAAAATTAATTAGAAAAATTAGGTCAAACTTCAAATCTTTTTTCACAAAAATCCTAAAAAAATATTTTCAATGATCAAATTAGGTTTTTTAGGGTTTCAAACTTGTTTCAATTTTTTATTCTCATGCGTAATTACTTTTGTCGTACGATTAATTTTTACTATTGATGTAACTGCGCCCGGTATGTAATAGATTAATTAGGGTTTTGTTTCCGTATTTTATTTTCAGTCAATTCCTTATGTATCTACACCAAAGCCTTGTAATAGCTTAAGGCCTTTATTTTCTCGCTTTTATATTCTGTATATATTTGTATATAACTGCTAGCAACTTAGGCATGTATGCTCAATTAATCAATAGATCACTAATATCAAAGATAAATATATCTGAGAAAGCACACTTTTGCACACTTGCACCCCTAGGGTATTACCTCACTTGGTTGCCTTCGGAAACAATGGTCATGTCCCTCAAACATAGGGATACTCTTAGAAAAGACCCTCGGTTAAAAATCATCATAAAGATCATAGTCCCTAAACGTCCCTCAAGTTTCCTACGAGAAATGATATTATGATGATAGTCCCTTCAAAATGCTAAGGTATCCTTACATGGTACCTTCAAAGACCATTATGTCTCTTTCTATAGTCCCTCAACATCCAACGACTAGGGTTACCTACTCACTAATAGTAGGATAACACGGTCTAAAGGATAGGAGGAAAAGAACGCCTTTTTTCGAGTAGGTAGATAGTTGTTAGGTACTTGCTCAAACAATCCTTTTTTCACACTACACTTTCAAACATACTTTTCAAACAAAAGTTTTCAAATGCTTTATCACACTCTTGAGGACTGATACAAGAGTTACCATAAAGTGAATCGCCGCACTAAGGCATTTTTCAAAGCTTTTCAAACACACTGACACAAGCAATTTCAAAAACGAGCAAGTACCTAAGAGCCCATGGAAAACCATGGATGGAAAGGGTTCTAACACCTTCCCTTTCTATAATCTACCCCCCTTACTCAGAAACTCTCAAAAAAAGGTCTTTTCTATTCTTTTCACCCTTTCCTTTTTGGATAAAAGAAAAGTCGGTGGCGACTCTTGCTTACCACAACATTTGCGAATAAAAACACAAAACCAGTATTAAACAGTCGGTTCTGCCACCGTATCACACACATCATTCGATTATTTCTTCCCGGTGAAGGGTTTCTTTACGGGGTTGGAGGTGGAAGCATACGCCATGGGTACTTTCCTGCTCTTGATACCACTTTCAACTCTTTCACCGGTTAGGATCAGCTCGGTGAAACCGGACGAAGAACATCCAACCAAAAAGTTGAAAAATTGACTAGATAACATACCCATAAACATATCAATATGTTCCCTATCAGTTAACGGTGGTTGGACCCTACTGGCCAGATCCCTCCACTTTTGGGCGTACTCTTTGAACCCCTCATTTTTACCCATCGTCATGTCTTATAGTTGAACTCTATTCGGCGCCAGGTCGGCATTATATTGGTATTGGTGATAGAAAGCAGTGGCCAGGTCTTCCCATGTGTGGATACGGGAACCCTCCAATTGGTAAACCATTCTAGTTGAGTCTCAGCCAAGCTTTCTTGAAAGAAATGGACCCAGAGTTTCTTGTCGGTGGTGTGCGGTTGTATTTTGTGCACGTAAGACTTCAGATGAAGCTTTGGACAGGAAAACCCATCATACTTAATGAAGACTGGTATTTTGAATTTATGGGGAATGATGACCCCAGATATTAAACCCAAATCATCAAAATCCAAACCAGGAACGGCTTGAATCTCAACAGCCTTCAGTCTATCCTCTAGTTGCTTGTATTTATCGTCGGCAGGAGGATATTGCTTGTCAAAATAATCTTCATCATTGGACACTTGATCATTGACACACCCATCCCAGGTGCTCCTTGCTTATCCAACTTGATTTTCATCTTCCTCAGACGAATCTTTAACTATTGGTATCTGGCGGATCGGCTCTCTGAATCTTTTACCCATGTTGACTAGGGATTTCCTTTTTGGTTTCTTTTTGGATTCCAACAACGTCATCAACTCTTGTTTCCCCTTAGCCAGGGTCAGCAGAGTCTCTTGAAACTGGGAATTTTGTGCTTGCAGGTCCTTCACTGTTTTCTCGATATCCATCTTACTGAATTAAACAGCATAAAGATAAGGAAACTCGTTGTGGAAAACCTGTTTATGTTATGATGCATGAAAAATGTGCGTGCAAATGATTTCAAGGATTTAAAGATTTAAATTTGTCTAGACAAAGAATGAACAAACGTCAAATCATTTCAAAATGGTTACAACATGCCTCTTGGGCTTACAAAATAAATTCTTAAGACAAAAAGGTTGAACGGATCCTCTTTGGTGCAATGTAGGTGTTCAAGCTTTGTTCTCCATGAAGTTACCTTGTAAGCTCCAAAACCCTTTTGTCGCTTGCGTAGAACTGAGCTTCGAATGTGTCTCGCTCTTCCTTTAGCTGAATCCAACCCTTTTGCAAGTCTTCAAGAGGAGTATGCATGTTGGGATAGAGGACAGTATACGGGATATCTCCTTCAGCAACAGGCTCCATGATAATAGGTAGGATGGAGGGGTAAGGCATTACGAGCTTCTGAGCACGAGCTCGTATCCACCTAAGGTAAGGCTCAAGGGGAATAGAATTATTGTGTTCTAATGTATTACTATCCACTTTGTTTACCATCCTCCAAGCTCGTATAAACCTTTTGACCGTAGCCTTGATTGTCACTTTCATGGTCAAACACCACACCTTGGATGAGCGCATCATGATGACCATCTCTTCATGCATACCCAAACTGTCGCAAAGCTAAGAAAGGGTTATAAGTGATACCTCCCCCAATGCCAAGAAAAGGGACATTAGGGAATTACCCACAACGGTCGATGATAGTAATGTCCTCCAAGGATCGAGAACACTAGTGAATATTCGAATGTCTGAGTGACATCAACCTATTGGACCACCTCAAACCTTGATCGTTCTTCACAACGAATCGGGGGAGGTGCTAAACAAAACACCTAGCCAATAGAGGAGTGCAACACATGAAGTCTCCTCTTCTCTTCATGGTGCGAGAGTGGAGAGAATACATGATATCTCCCAACAAAGTAGGCACCGGATTATGAGATATGAAGATTTTGACAGCATTCACATCTATAAGTTGGTCAGGATTTGGAAATAGTACCATCCCATAGATGAGAAGGGCCAAGATTTATTCAAAAGCTTATAAATCCAGAGTGTTCTAAAAATCTTGAGCTTTCTCCAACAGGAACTTGTCTAGGAACCCTTTGACACCACTTCTTGTTTCCCAATTAGCCGTGCCGTCAGATTTTTGCAAGTGTAAAGCTCAGGAAATCTCTTCAGGGATTGGGTATCTTTCAATACCGTTTAAAGGTAGTTGATTGAGAATAGGAATTCCCAAGAGTTGAGATAATTCTTCCATAGTAGGTATGAGCTGGTAATCAGGGAAGGTAAAGCAATGGTGCAAAGGGTCGAAGAACTGGAAAAGCACCTTCATCATGTCTTCCTCAATGTTTGAGGTAGCCAAGTTGAGGAGTCTACCATATCTTTCGGTGAATGGAGAACTCTCAGGAACCCTCGATGATAACTCTTTGAGTTGAGGAGGAATTCTTACGAGGTTGACTTGGATAGTATTCCTGCGGGTGGAAGCCATGTCCTAAAAACAGAACAAAGATAAATCCCAAAAAGTCCTTGAAATGGTTAGTGCAAATGCAATGGTATGATGTTATGATGTTATGTAAAAGTAAGCATATACACACAAAGCAAACAAATCCTTAGGTTTAGGCTTGTATGAAGTTCATAGGCAAGTACCCTCTTGAAGTTTAGTTGGTTCAACCTGTCCTAGAAAGTAATCAGTTTCTAGGGGATCTCAATATCACTGGTCTTTCTTCATCGGGCATTGTTTCAGCGCAAGCCTCTTTATTGGCGACTAAAATATCCCGAAAGTCTGATCTTAATGAGTGCAGTATCGAGTATCAACCAACTTCGGACTGCACCAAAGTCGGCCACCTCACTACTTCCTAAAGGCTAAGTTATTCAAGTAAAGGTTCTAAAGTTAGTTAGTGCTTTATGACACCACACAGCGGCCCCGTATTCTCCTTGACTACTCAAGGGCTACCGGTACCAACAAATGTGTCACACTAACATAGTTATTGCTCGGTATACCCTGCACAGTTTCCACAACTTATTGCTACTTACCTAAAAGGTGCCCTAGATCCGGGTAGAGGATCAAAACAAACCCAAACAAGGAACCATAATATAAAGCAAACAAGTCAAACAAGAAAAGCAAGTAAAGGTGATTTAGCCCTAAGGTAACCCCACTTTTAAGTTATTACCCAGCAGAGTCTCCAATTCTGTAATACGGTGGGAGAACTGGCTTGGTTGTTTTGTGTTTGATCGCAATTATTGCGGATAGCAAGAGTCACCATCGACTTTTCTTTTATCCAATAAAGGAAAGGGTGAAAAGAACAGGAAAGACCTTTGAAATTATTTTCTTCAGTTCGGGGGGGGGGGGGGGGTAGATTATGAAAAGGGAAGGTGTTAGAACCCTTTTCATCCATAGTTATCTATGGGCTCTTAGTTTCTTGCTAGATCATTTTCTCTTGTTTGAAAGTGTGCTTTGTGGTAGATTTTGAAAGTATTTTTGAAAAGCGCCTTCGTTTAGGAAAACTTTGTAATGATTCTCGTCTCTATAAGAATGTATACAAAGTGTTGGACTTTTGAAAATATTTCATATTTTTGAAAGTGTTTAGTGTGTTTGAAAAGATTTTTGTTTTGAAGATGGATTGTGAGAAAGCAACTAAGAATGTTCTACCTTACTCAAAAGTCTTTTGTTCATTTCTCTCTTCCTTTGATGTTGTTATCTTACCATTGATTGGTAAGAAGCCTTATCTTTGGATGTAAAGGGACGGGCGTGGGTCATCGCATAGTCATGATAGCAATGTTGTGAGACATCTTAGCATTTCTCTTGAGGGACTAAGATCATTTGTAAGGAAACATTTGAAACATCACTGAGGGACTATGATCTTGTATTTTTTATTGTTTTTGCCAAGACGCCTCACATGCATAACATGACTATTTTTTTTATAAGGCAAAAAGTGGAGTTAATCCTAGAGATGCAAGTATGAAAGTGTTTGTATTTCATGCTTGATTTATCTTGGATTATGATTTTCTAAGGTTGATTTTATCTTTCTATACAAACCCTAATTACTAGCATTTATATGAAAGTGATAAATTGTGGAAAGTAAATATCCTACGCTAATACAATCACTTGGGGATGGGGTGTACAAATTTGAAAATGGGGGTTGCAAGAAATTAAAGTCCTAATTATTTAATACAACCCTATTGAAATTATGTACGAGAATTTGAATGTAAAATAGACTTGTTTTGTTTTTATTAAGAGAAGAAATAAACTTGCTTTAGGAAATGTTTTTAGTCTCTTTGTTTTAAAAGAAATAAAACAAAGTATATGAATATAAAGTATTTTTAGTGTTTTTGATTAATGAAAATAAAAGTGATGATAAAAAAAATAAGATAATAAGAGTTAGATTCAGCGTGTTGCTGAAATAAGAGAGGGAAGAAGTTCTAACTCGGGCGCATTGCAAATCAGAAAGAAAATGTTAGTAGAAATGGGGAAAATCAGAAGTTCTGGATCCAGACGCACTAAAGTTCTGGGGTTGCTGGGAATAAAGAAAAGCCTAGAAGTTCTGATTGATGAGAGAGCCTAGAAGTTTTGATGCAGCTAGAAACCTAGAAGTTCTATTGTTACTAGAAGGTTAGAAGTTCTGGTTGTTGAGAGAGCCTAGAAGTTCTAGTGTTACTGGAAGGCTGGAAGTTCTGTTAATGGGCAAGTGAAGTGATGATGTTGTTGGATGAGAATGTATAGAAGTTCTGGTCCAGGAGTATTGTTTTAACAAACAAATGGGGAGGGGGTTTATCTAGAAGTTTTGGTCTAGGAATCTTGTTTGACAAATAATATGTGTGATACGGTGGCCAGAACCAGGACTGTTTTTTAGGAATGCTGGTTTGCGTTTTGCGTTTGTGTTTGCAAAATGTCGCGGTAAGCAAGAGTCGCCACTGACTTTTATTTTATCCAACAAGGAAAGGAAAAAAGCACAGAAAAATTCCTTTTTCGAGATTTTCTGAGTACGAGGGGTAGATTATAGAAAGGGAAGGTATTAGCACCCTTTCTATTTGTAGTTATCTACGGGCTCTTAGGTACTTGCTCATCATTTTCAAAATTTCTTCTTTGTGTTTGTGTGATTTGAAAAGTTTTTTGTTTTGACTTCGATTTAACGCTTGCTTCTGTCTTCAAGACTGTTACGAAGTGTTTTTGAAAACTTTGTTTGTAAAGGAGTGTAAGTGTGAAAAAGTTTGTTTTGATTGAGCAAGTACTTAAGAACCAATCTACCTACTCGAAAAAAGAATCGTCCTATGTTCGTTTCCTTTAGACAGTGCTATCCTACTATTAGTGAGTAGGTAGCACCATCGTTGGAGTTTGAGGGTCAATTTGAAAGGGACGTACAGTCACTAAAGCAATGTTAGGACGTCTTAGTAATAACCCTAATGTCTTAGATCAATTATTCGAGGAAACAATTCCGAGGCAACCTTTTCGAGGCAACTTTGATCTTTGAGACAAAAGGACGACCACTAAAATATCCTATACCTAATGACCGTTTACCGAAGGCAACTGAAGTGGGAGTGTACCCTAGGAGTGCGCATGTGCGAGTGATTCAATTTCAAATTATTATCTTTGCACATTTTAGGGTTATCTAATTGTTTTAAAGTTAATCATACATTCTTGTCATGCAACCCTAATCATACATCTAACAGTTAATATTTTGCGGAATTTAAAGTGCGGAAATTAAATTACGCTATTACAAGGCTTCGGGTATTTACATAGGCAAAAACAAACCCTTAAAATAAAGCGATAAATGAAAGTAAAAGACCTAATTAAATTATTACAACTTGTGGGCAATTACATTAATAGGATAAAAATAAATGATAAAGTGCGCGGGGAAATTTAGATCGGGAGAGAACTAGGGTTTTGACCCCTTCTAGCCTAATTAAAAGAAAAAAAAAGTTTTTGTTGTTTTTAATTATTTTTAAGAAAGGAGTTAGGTTTTTAAAATAAATACAAAATTAGTGAGTTAATTAAATTAATTAATGGAAATAAATAAATGGCCTATTTTTTATGTTTTTGATTATTTTAAGAAAAAGAAAATATAATTAAGTTAAAAACAAAATCATAATTGTTCTAATTAATTTTAATTTATTTACAAAAAAAGAAATTAAAGTTACCTAAAATTAAAATCTATTTAAATTAATTAATTTATTGTTAAAAAATAAACCTAAGTCTAATTGGGTGAAAAATATTATTTTTATGATTTTTTTGATAAAAAAGAAATAATTAATTTTGTTAGTAAAATAAATAAATAAATTAAATAAAACAAAATATATAAAATAAAAGGTAAAGAGATAATGGGCCTGAAACAGCAATCCGAGGGGGGTGGATAGCAATCTGGCCCAAGAAGAATTTGGCCCACGCTTGACTTTCTGGATCTGATGCTACGCGTTGACTGAAGCCCATGATGGTCCCTCATATGATGGCCTTTATATTTGGCCATCTGGACACTTGGCAAGTTGGATGATAAGGATGTATGGTGGTCTTCATGCCTTGTGGGATGCCTGATCACTGAAAGAAAAATGCATGAAATAATTGGGGGGACCTGGGATTCGAACCCAGGCCCCAAGGCATTTTTCAACTACTCCACTACCAACTGCGCCATATGTTTTGTTTGTATATAGAATGAATAATAATGATAATATATAATAATGTGAAAAAGGGCGCCAGATTTCAAATAGGCCAATCCTATGGTGCCAGCTAGTCATCTTCTTCCTTTCTCCGTTGGCAAATATCCCAGACTTTTACCTACGGACGTTTGTCCGTCACTACAAACCTGCATGTTCTCAAAATCAACCACAAGCAAAATAAATAAACCCTAAGGCCATCAATCAGTTCGTTTGGACCTGCTGAGCACAATGGTGCTCCTTTTATGGCCTAATTTTACCTGTATGGAAAAATTCCAAATCGAAGCAACCAACCCTAGCAATGGTGAAATCTCATATAGTCTATGAAAACGCAATTAAATATTACATAAGGCTTGCAAATGTTCTAAGGATCAAGAATCTACAATTATTTCATACTATAAGTATCAGAATGATGCAATTCAAATTCAAGAAAAAGGCAATGTCGTGGCTGACTTACAGCGAGTTACAGGGCTTAGGAATGCTTGTTCTTGATTGGTTTTGCTTGTTGGGGATCCCAGGAAACGATTGGGATGGTCAGGAGGCTTTGAAATCACCTGGAACAATGAATTCGACCCAGCACTTTGTTGTGATTTTTTCAAGTTTTGTTCTTGTTTTCACGCCTACCTCTAGCCTCGTTTTAGGTCTGCACATGCTCAATATATATCAAGGATTGGATTAGGGTTGAAAAGCTGATCTCAATCTTCCTCCATCATTGCTTTTGATTTGGATTTGATACACTAGAAAATCTTGTTAAAAATAGAGCAAACTCAATCTTTTTATGCACACCAAGCCTTTACATGAATTTAATCTCATGCTAGCTGGATATAGGACCTGAAACATGTGCAAAATCTTGAGATTTCAATGTTTTGGATTTTCTCATGATTTGTTTTGATTAAAATTGATTTAATTCAAATAAAAATAAAAATAAATAATAAAAACAATATAATGACAATTGGAAAGGGCTAGGGCTCTTGGACCATGTTGCCAACTCAAAACAAGTGCAAAAGATTGGGCCCATTTGGCAAATATTGCAATTTGAGGCATAGTTGACTTTTGACAATTTTGCAAAAAGGGTCAACTTCACCAATGCATAACTTCCTCAATTTTGAATCTTTGAAGGTGTTCTTTGACTTTTTAGAAATCTTAGGATGTCCTATAAGCAACCCTTTTGGTCTCAGCTCAATTTGGTATTCCATGTTCATGTATGAAGCTTTGACAAAAAAGGTGTTTTTGTTGACTTTTCAAAATGACCTATAATATCAAAATTCATAACTTCTTGTGAGTGCATATTTTGAACTTGGGAGATGAATATGGATTGTAGATAATTGCATACTCTTCAAAATTAGATTTTTATGGGTCATTTCTCATAAAGTATGAGAAAGTTATGCTTGGTCAAAGTTGAGTTGACTTTTCCTACAAAACCCTAATTTAGCAACTTTTGGTTCTTGATGAATTATGAGCAATCCTTGATGAATCATGACCAACCCTTGATCAAATGATGAAATATACTTAAAAATGAGGATATTGACCAAAAATCTTGAAGTTTGACTGTATGTGGGCCACAGTTGACTTTTGCCCTAGCACAGTCGATTTTCAGGCCTTTGAGCAATTGACGGATCAAACTTTCTCTGCAGGGCTTGAAACTTGACATGGATGATCTTGAAAAAATATTAGGACAATGGTGAGAATTTGGGATCCCTTGGACTCAAGTATCTTGATGCAACATGAAACCCTAATTTGAGGTAGACTGCCTTAGGAGGGAGCTTGTTTGGTCAACCCTTGGACTACCTTGAGCAACTTAAGGATCTTTCATTGAAATGTTTTGAGAAATATGGGAGGGAAAATTTTTGGGTACAACAGCTGCCCCTGTTCAATCTTCTTAAACCTAAAGATTTAGATTGGCTTGTCTGCCTTTCATGATCTGAAGGTGGAAGATGATTGAACACTAGAGTGCCACAAAATTTGCACTCGCATGAAGTGGTACTTATCTTGTAATGTTGGGAATGGGCTTACAGATTCCATTTGGAGATTGATGACGGGATATGGGCTTAAAGATGCCATCCGAAGGAGTGTCGATTGCATAAGAGATTCCTTAGCAAGAGCTTGTGTACCTGTTGTTGAGGAAGATTCCACTAGGGAATGTTGATCTTTGTTAAGAGAAATGGAATTTTAGGAGCTTCGGTCGTCAGTCATTCTACTGGTGAATCATCTCTTGGTTGAAGAGGTGAAAATGAACTACTATCTGGTCGTGATCCAGGCTTCATAGTGATAAGACTGGCTGCTATCTGGTCGTGCTCCGGGCTTTATGGTGACTTACTGGGGAAATGAGATTAAACTTGCTATTCGGTCGTAATTCAGGCTTCGCAATTTCTCGATTCTTATCTGGTCGTAATCCAGGCTTCAGAATAAATTCAGTTGTTATCCGGTCGCATCCGGGCTTCAACTTGTCTTTAGGGCACACTAATATCCGGTCGACTTCGGGCTTCTTAGTAATTGTCCAGGTAAAATTGCTATTTGGTCGAAATCCAAGCTTCGCAATGTCTTGTACTGCTATCTGGTCGTAATCCAGGCTTCACGATGTTTCATACCATTATCTGGTCGAATCCAGGCTTCATGGTGTCTTGTACTTTTATCTGGTCGAATCCAGGCTTCACAATACCTCACTTCTTATCTGGTCGAAATCCAGGAATTAGAAGAAATCAAGTGGTTAACCGGTCGCATCCGGGCTTCCCTTTGACTGTTGGGCCTACTAATATCCGGTCGAATCTGGGCTTCATAGTAACTGGCCGGGTAAACTGCTATTTGGTCGTAATCCAAGCTTCACAGTGTCCCTCACTATTATCTGGTCGTAATCCAGGCTTCACTGCTTTTTACCGCTATCTGGTCATAATCCAGGCTTCGTGATGTCTCACACCATTATCTGGTCGAATCCAGGCTTCATGGTGTTCGGAGAAATCAAGATACTATCCAGTCGAATTCGGGCTTCATAACTTGTATTAAAGATATACCACTATCTGGTCATAATCCAGGCTTCATAGTATTCTTGGTTGCTATCTGGTCGTAATCCAGGCTTCACAACATCTTCTACCATTATCTGGTCGTAATCCAGGCTTCATGGTCTTGTATTGCTATCTGGTCGTAATCCAGGCTTCACAATAACTTGCTAAGCTGTTATCCGGTTGTAACCCGGGCTTCACGGCTGGTGTTTATGATATACCACTATTTGGTTGAATCCAGGCTTCATGGTACTTGCTGAGCTTCTATCCGGTTGTAATCCGGGCTTCACGGCTTGCTGGGGATTAAACTATTATCCGGTCGAATCCGGGCTTCATAGCTTACTTTTAAGAGATACCACTATCTGGTCGTAATCTAGGCTTCGCGGTAGTCTGATACTGTTATCTGATCATTCTCTGGGCTTCACAATATGATGGAGTAATTAAGATACTATTTGGTCGTACCCAGGCTTCATAGCTTGAACTTTGTAAGTATTCGATTGTATCTTTCCTGAAAAGTAAAGGTTAGCTGTATGTAATGCATGATATGTATCAGCTAATGATGTTCTCAAAATAAATGAGATTGTGTTGTATGATGCGTATGCGTGTATCATGATGTATGGATGTGTAATGTTTTTATGATATTCTCTAGCTGGGGAAAATAAATCCCGGATTGCTGCTGGAGAGTACAAAGAATTTCGCTCGCTGGGGATAATGACCGAAGATGATTGGGAGGATAATCCTGCTGGAGAATACATTGGTGAGAGAATGACTCTGTGGGGAAGAGATGCTCTGCTGAGGATTTGCTGACTTTGGAGAAATACCCTCGGCTGGGGATGAATTCCCATTGCTAGCGATGATAAACTCTGTCAGGGATAAAGTTTCTGTTTATGGGAGAAATAAACTCCACTGGGGATGGTCTTCTAGACTCTGCTGGGGATAATCTTCTAGACTCCACTAGGGATAATCTTCCGATGCTGGTGATAGATAAACTCTGCTTAGGGAGAATCTTACCGACTCATTTGCGGTTGCGAGCCTCAGTTGGGGAAAATTAACACCATTGTCCTTCTCTTACTCTATGGGGAGTGAATGTACCTTTAATTGTTTTCTCCAACTAGGTCTATCTCTATACCTGGTGGGCAGAGCAACTGTAAGGTCTAGACATTTCTTGTTTGCCCCTGTTTCTGATATTACGAGTAATCGTCTTTTGTTTCATATGTAAATATTTATGAGCAGCAATTATTGTCAAATGCATATATCAAAAATGAACATTGGACGTTCTTGCGAAACAAAACAGAAAAAGGAAAAAACAATTTGAAATTTCTTTGTGAAAATGAATTATATTGATTTTGAAATTGGCCTGTAAATAGGCGTTTTGTACAAGAGGCTGACGTCCTAGTAAAAGAACGCCACCGATCAAACAGAATTTATACAATTTGTGAAAAATAAAGAAAAAAAACTATGTGAACAATCCCACTGGGTTCAAACTCTGTTATTGCCTTTATGTCCTTGAGCCTCTCATCACTTTGCTACTTGGTTGAAGGTAGATCAGATTGATTAGTGTCGTCCGAGCTTGATATTCAATACTGAAGTATGGTTGCAAGGTGATCCAATGAGACATAGTGTTACGCTTTGATCCATAATTTTTGCCTGGACTGCCCTTTCGGGTTTTCAGTCCACCGGGATACCCTTTTTTTCCCAAGCCGCCTTTTCAGGTTTTCGACTTGTCGGGTGTACAGTTTTTTTCATTTTCATCCCTTATTTTTGCCCGAACCCTTTTGGTTCGCCAAGAAGCCCTTATTTTTGCCTAGGCCAGTCAACCTAGCGGGTCTTTGATTATGCGTAGTATTTTTTCACTATCTGTGCATTGACGGGGTGAGGAAGGTCGTCACCATCCATGGTGGTTAGAATCATAGCTCCTCCTGAGAAAATGTTCTTAACCATAAATGGCCCTTCGTACGTAGGGGTCCATTTTCCCCTGGGATCACCTTGAGGTAGTATGATGCGTTTGATTACCAGATCCCCAACTTGATACTCTTGTCGTCTGACTTTCTTGTTAAATGCCCTGATCATTCGCTTTTGATACGTCTGACCATGACAAATAGAAGCAAGTCTTTTTTCGTCTATTAAGTTCAGCTGATCAAGCAGGGTCTGGATCCAATCGTCCTTACTTAAACCTGCATCCTTCATAATTCGAAGAGAGGGTATCTGAACTTCAATGGGAAAGACTGCTTCCATGCCATATACCAAGGAAAAGGGTGTTTCCCCTGTTGACGTCTGCGCTGAGGTACGGTACCCATGAAGAGCGAATGGTAACATCTCATGCCAGTCTTTGTATGTCTCCGTCATCTTCTGCACAATCTTCTTGATGTTCTTATTAGCCGCTTCAACAGCCCCATTCATCTTTGGCTTGTAAGGAGAAGAGTTGTGATGTTGTATCTTAAACTACTTGCAGAGCTCGGTGATCATTGTATTGTTGAGATTTGTACCATTGTCTGTAATGATCCTCTCTGGTATACTATATCGACAGATCAAATTGTGTCAGATAAACTGCTCCACGACGTTCTTGGTTACTGTATCAAAGGAAGCTTCCTCAACCCACTTCGTGAAATAGTCAATTGCTACCAGAATGAAATGATGCCCGTTGGACGCAGTAGGTCTGATCTCACCAATCATGTCAATGCCCCATATTGCAAAAGGCCAAGGTGCTGTCAAAACATTCAGAGGAATTGGAGGTACGTGCACCTTATCAGCAAAGGTTATTTCCTCGAAGTGTGGAAGTAATGTCAATAGATACTCTTTGTAAGGAATAAGATTTGCGTGCTTCGTATCCCACTCGCCTTTGATCTGACTGATCACGAGAGCGGAATCTCCGAACACACTCAAGAACTTAATCCTTAAGTCAATAGCTGCTCTAAGGCCCATGATGCACGCTTCATACTCCGCCATATTGTTGGTGCAGTTAAAACATAATCGGGCAGTAAACGGAGTATGACAGCCTTCTGGAGATATGGTCACAGCGTCGATGTAGTTACCCGAAGCGTTTGAAGCTCCATCAAAGTACATAGACCATCGGGATCCCTCCTCAGGTCCTTCATCCGGTCTAGGTTTCTCACAGTCGGTCACCAACATGATATTCTCATCCGGAAACTCAAAATTCATAGATGAGAAATCATCCACTGCCTGATGCGCCAAATGCTCTACCAACACACTCCATTTGATTGCCTTTTGGGTCGTGTATTGGATGTCATACTCGGTCAAGATCATCTGCCATCTTGCTATTCTTCGGACAAGGCAGGTTTTTCGAAGATATACTTGATCGGGTCAATCTTTGATATCAATAGAGTAGTGTGAGTCAGCATATACTGTCTCAGTCGGCGAGCAGCCCATGCCAAAGTGTAGCAAGTTTTCTCAAGCAGCGAGTATTGGGTCTCACAGTCGGTAAACTTTTTGCTAAGGTAGTAAATGGCATGCTCTTTTTGGCCAGACTCGTCATGCTGCCCCAGCACGCACCCCATTGAATTGTCGAGTACTATCAAGTATAAGATCAAAGGTGTTGTACCCCAAAATTTGCCCTCCCATGTTCTTCAAAGTTTTGACAAGCATCATCTCAATTTGCTCAAGTCTACTCAAGGGATTGCACAGTCAAACCATCTCCTAAGCTAGTCAATATTAGGGTTTTGGTTCTTGCAAAGAATTTGAGGTTTTCAATGGCTCAATCAAGTCCCATAGGCCTATATACATTTCCAAGCATCTACATGCCAAGTTTCAAGATTCACAATGCCTTTTTGCACAGTCAAAAAGCCTATTTGCTTCACAGTCAACTGTAGGGGCAAAATGGTCATTTTACAGTCAAAAGTCAGAATTTTTGGTCAACATCTTATTTTGAGCACACAATCATCATTTGATCAAGTCTTTATCATGATTCCTCAAGCATGGCTCAAAAATCATCAAGATGCAAAAGTTTATATTTTTGGACAACTGAAAAGTCAACTGTAACTTGACCAGGGCATAACTTTTTCATGGTTCATCAGAAAAATCCCATCCAATGCTCATCTTGAAGGGGATGACATTTCCTACAATTCATCTTCACATTCCAAGTCCAAGAAATGCTCTCACAAAAAGTTATCAATTTCTACATTATAGGTCAATTTCAAAAGTCAACAAAAATGCAATTTAAGTCAAAGACCATAACTTGAGATTGGTAAATCCAAATGACATGGGACCAAAGGCATTGGTTAGAGGACTTCAAGAACTTTCCCAAATGTCCAAGAAAATGTTAATATGATTAAAATTGAGCAAGATATGCATTGGAGAAGTTGGGAAATTTTTGTGAATTTGCAAAAGTCAACTTTGCTCAAAACACCTCATTTTTGCTAATGGGCCTCAAATTCCTTCTTGAATCTTTACCCAAAGCATATGCACGACCCATCAAGCCTATTTGAGCTTATTTTCTTATTTTTATTAATTATTTGGATTTTTAATTGATTATTAATTCATTTAATTCATTTAATTGTAGGAAAATATCAAGATAGGGTTTTCAAATCTTTTTGTGATGCAAATAAACTCAACACATGCTGAAGATTTCGTGTATCAATCAAGGGGACCAAAATCTCCAAAATTAGCAAGCTTTGTCAATCAAAAAGATGCAAAAATATTTGATTGAAAATCAAATATTGAAATCATAATGCCATGGATCCTTGACCAAGATTGAACCCTAATTCCATTCCAATACATATACTGAAGCTAAACCTAATTGCATACACGAAAAAGCTGCTGCAGAAAACCATATGCAATATTGAGAAAAAGCCAAGAAAAGTCAAATCTGTTTTCTTTCTTCCAGGCCCTTTCAAGGAGATTTAAAGATTCAAACACATTGCTGGGACACTCAGGAACATATTGCAATCGAAATCAAGCCCTAACACTCAAGGAATCCTGAGAAACAGTCACACGGTTTAGCTTTCTTTCTCATAATCGAAACTCATAATTCATGCATCTTTAATGTGATTTTTTGTGTGTTTTGAGTTGCTTGCATCCACAGGAATCTTTTGGCATAAGTTAATTGCATTGAAATGCCTTGAAACAGAATTTGCCATTGATGAGATTTAGGGTTTCGAAGCTTTCAAAATAGGGCTTTACTGTACAGGAAAAATTAGCTTTCATGAGATCCATGGTTGAAACCGTCTGATCAAGACGAATCTAACCGGACTATCGCGCCCTATTTATATAACCCAGGGACCTATTCGCTATTTTTGGCCGTTCCATATTGTGGGGGTTAAAAACCCCCGCTAATTGTTTTTATTTTACAGGGAATCTGGGGAAGAAGACAAGACGTGGAAGCATATGATTGATCCATTCAAATATAACGCGCGCGTTTTGGTTGTTTTCCAGCTTGATATTTGTTTTTCATATATTAATTTTATTGATCATTATACATATAAACGCGTGCAGGTTGGCTCAGTGGTTGGTGATCTGGTTGTGTACCATTGGGACCTGGGTTCGATTCCCAGGTCCCCCAAACCTTTGTTCATATTTTTTCTAATATAATCTCATGCAGGCTTCAAAGAAGGGTTTTATCATACATCCCACGTATCAACCAGCCATGTGTCCACTAACACCCATCTAATGGCCAAGCGTGAATATTCATGGTGCTCCCGGTCAACCACACGCTCAGCTGATCCAAAAAGTCAATGGGTTGGCCAACAAATGGGCCAGCAATCTCCAAATAAACCTCCTAATGGGTCCAACACACCCCCCCTGGTTTTCTTTCTATTTTCTTTTTCTTTCTTTTTATTTTCTTTAATAACTATTATTATTATTAATTAATTAATTAACAAATTAACATTTTTCCATAAAAATTCAGAAAACTTAAAATATTGTTTATTTTTATTAATAATTATTTTTGTAAATAAATTCTAATTAATTAAGTTTAGTTGTTTAATTAGGACAATTTTGACTATTCTTCTCAATAAATAAAATAGGTTAGAATTAGGGTTTTTTCTTGACTTTTAATTTCTTTTTTTATTTTATTTTAATCATTAAAACATAAAAAAACACAAAAAAAATATTTTTCTTTTAATTAATTAATTAATTAGTTTAGGGTTAATATTTAATTAGATGCAAAGGACCAAATTTCAATTCTTTTCTCAAAAAGGGTCAAAACCCTAAGGACGTCCTGATTCGATTCTTTCACGCTTTACTTTATTTTAATCATATTTATGTAACTGTTTCCGAGGATGTAATAGTTAATTAGGCTTTTATCGCTTTATTTAACTTTCTCGCATTTATTTTCCAAACGGGTTATGTTTTTGGCGATGTATAGACCCGCGCCTTGTAATAGCATAGATTTACCTTTTCCGCAATTTATTTTCTGCACTCTTAACTATTAATATGCATGCAAGACTTGGATGAAAATTAAAAACAACTCGTAGATCACCATGATACATGTACAAGATAATATAACATGAAAACAACACACAAGCACATGCCACTCCTAGGGTACGCCTCACTGGTTGCCTCGAACGTGGTCGTCAAGTATAGGGTGCTTTAGAGGTCGTCCTCCTGTCTAAAGATCCAGTCGCCTAGAAACGGTTGCCTCGGATAAAAAGGATCTAGGACATTAGGGTTACCGCTAAGGCGTCCTACCATTGCTTTGGTGACCAGACCACACATGTCCCTTATAATCGAATTGACCCAAATACCTCCAACGACGGTGCTTCCTACTTCTCAATAGTGGGATAGCACTGCCTAAAGGACTCTTACACAGCCTAATTCCTTAGAGTAGGTAGATTTCTCCTAAGTACTTGCTCTTTTTCAAAACAAACAAAAACAACTTTTCGCACCTACATTCTCAAAAGGTTTTCAAACAAATATTTTATACACTCTTGAGGACAGATACAAGAGTTACCTAGAAATTTTTCAAACGAAACTTTTTCAAAACCCACGAACACTTGAAAAGCAAACAATCTTTTGAAAACATAAGAGCAAGTACCTAAGAGCCCGTGGATAACCACAGATAGAAAGGGTGCTAACACCTTTCCTTTCTATAAATCTACCTCCCGAACCGAGAGACATCTCGAATAAGGAATTTTGCTGTGCTTTTGTCCTTTCCATATTGGAGAACATAAAAGACGGTGGCGACTCTTGCTTACCGCGACATTTCGCGAACCAGCTTAAAAAACAGTCAGTTCTATTTCCACCAATCACAGAACGGGCGACTCTGCTGGGGACTATAATAATAAGTGAGGTGTACCTTAGGATTAGACCACTTTTTGTTTTCAATTTCTTAATTTGTTTGCTTTAATATTGTGGGCATGTCTCGGAGTTTCATAGATCCTAACCCGGATCTGGGGGATACCCTTTTAGGTAGCATAAGCTGTGAGGGACTTGTCCGGCATAGACCGACACGGGTGAAGCAGTGGCTACGCTGGTGTGATACCTTGGTCTGTACCGATATCCCTTGTGTTGGAACAAGGAGAATATGGGTCTTCTGAGGAGTCATTAAGCACCAACCGACCTTAGAACCCTAAATTGACCCAACTTGGCCATAGAACAGTAGCAGTATGCTACACTCATTGAGGCTAAACTCTCGCGATGGTTCTGGCCGCAAGAAAAGATTGTGACGCTGGAGTTATGACCGATTGAGGGTAGTCGATGATATTGAGATCCTCTAGAACCCGGTTACTATTTTCTAGGATAGGTCTTAACCAACGAAACTGAAAGAGGGTAGTACCTAAACTTCATGCTGGCCTAAACTCTATGGGCTCTTTGTGTGACTTGTGTGCCTTCATACTTGAACTACTTGCATACTTGTTATCTATCAACACGGGTTCCTTGCAGGTTTTGTTTACAGTCCTTAATCTGGACTCATAACAGGGTTCACTTACATCACTCCATGCATAGCATAACATCATACCATTGCATACATCCTGCATAAGGACTAACCCATTTCAAGGATCTCAAGGGTCTATGATGCAGGTCATGATGAACCAACTGTCTAGCAAGGGGCAAAGGGGATTTATTTTCCTCTAGCCAAGGTTAATGACTTAAGTCAGGGGCTATGACCCACTCGATATGTTGAGCCTTGACTCTTGAAGAAGGACTCTCAACAACATGAAGTTCCTTCAATCAAGCTACCCAAATCCAGATTCTAACAAATTTCTCTGTTTACCCCACGAGATCCTTGAAAACATTGCATGCATACATACATATCATTGCATTACAGGTACCCTTTTTACAGGTCACTTATCTTCTTCGCTGTTTATTTCAGCAATCATCATGAATCCTGAATCATCCAATGAACAAGCTATCAAGGCCCTCCAGGCCCAAAATTCCCAGTTCCAGGAGTTGGTTATGAGCCTAGCCCAGGGTCAACAGGATTTGAAGACTCTGCTCTTGAAGAAGAAGAAGAAGAGGACTGTGTTGTTCAACCCTAGACGCAAATCTGGGAATGGATCACAAAATGAGGCTGAGCTGGCTACCTCATTTGTGGGCAAAGACAGTCCCCAAGAGAGAAGGGTTCCTAGTCCCGTGGTCTCCGACAACGAGACGGATTTCAATGATGAACAGTACCCTCCTGCTGAGGATAAGTACAAACAGCTAGAGGATCGCCTAAGTGCTATGGAGATACAGAAAGTGCCCGGCCTGGACTTAGAAGATCTAGGTCTATCCTCTGGGGTGGTGATCCCTCACAAATTCAAAGCCCCCGCCTTTGCAAAGTACGACGGAGCCTCCTGTCCTAAGCTGCACCTCCGTTCATACGCAAGGAAGATCCAACCATATACTGCAGACAAGAATTTATGGATCCATTTCTTCCAGGAAAGTCTTTCAGGGACTCAACTCGAATGGTTCTATCAACTGGATGGAGCCAGTATTCGTAACTGGGAGGACTTGGCTACTGCGTTCTACAAGCAGTATCAGTATAATTCCGACCTCGCTCCTACGCGTACCCAACTCCAGGGTATGTCACTGGGGATGGGTGAAGGATTCAAAGAATATGCGCAAAAGTGGAGAGACCTTGCTGAAAGGGTGCAACCACCTCTGACCGACCGTGAGCTCGTTGATATGTTCTTGGGGACCCTGTCTGGTCCGTTCTTCAACCATCTGGTTGGGAATTCTTCTGCTGGGTTTACAGATCTGATCTTAACTGGTGAGAGGATTGAAGCTGGTATCAAGTCTGGGAAGATACAAAAGGGTGACTCCTCGAACACTGAGAAGAAACCATCCAAGAAAGAATCTAGTGTTGTCTATGGTTCAAGAGGGCAGAATAGGTCCGAACACTGTCAAGCTGTCAACGCGGTGGTTATTTCAAAACCGGCCAGTGATCCTCAACACCGCAACCAACAAAGGGAAGAGAGACCTAAGAGGCAGTTCACTAGACTCAGTATGACCTTGTCCCAGATATTGCCACAATTGCTGGAGACCAATCTGGTAACTCTAAGGGACCCTCCTAAGAATCCCAACAGGACACCTTCAAGGTATAACCCCAACGCCCGTTGCGCTTATCATTCTGACAGCCCGGGGCATGCTACAGATGATTGTTGGACTCTGAGGAACAAGGTTCAGGATCTAATCGACGCAAAGGAGGTCCAGTTCGAAGCGCCCGAAGCTCCCAATGTGATCACTGCTCCCTTGCCAAAACATGGCTAGGATTGGAAAAAACTTTTGTTCATTCGAATGTTCAAGTTGTATTTTTCTTTAATTGTTCAAACATTTTATTCATGTTAAACGTTGTTATTTCATTAATGCATTACACATGTCTGTTTTGAAGTAATTATGTTCACTATGCTTAAAACTGCTTTCATTTTTTGATGTTCAACTCTCGATTGATAATTCTAAGCCTCTTGAGGGAGGATGACGAAAACGATACCACAATCTACAGTATGCTTTTGAACAGACCCCGCTGATGAGGTACAGGCATTGTTTCAATTCCTAAACACTGGAGTTATAAGGAAGATAATCCCTCGTCAACCCCTTTGAGCCAAAGAAGTAGGAGTTTTTCTTTTCGCACAAATTAAAACCCTTAATTATAACCTGGGGCAGGGTAGTTCTCTCAGTTGATCCAAGTGCACAACGAAGAAGTCCTTACAAAACAAAAGATAGTGATGGTTTCGAATAATTAAAGACAGGAAGTCATTACTTCTCAAAATAAAAGCCCAACAAGTCAAAACCTATGAAGGAGACTTACACAAAAACTGGGGCATCCCGCTGACTGTAATCACAAAAGAAACAGTTCAGGCAAAAAACAGGGATAACGAAAAAAAAAGAGGTCCTACAAACCCTCAACCAAAAAAGAAATGACTGCCTATTCAAAATAAACTGTCAGTATCCGAACCATCACCGGAATATCAAAGCAAAGACTCAAACAAGGACTAATGCACGATTAGCTGAGTTTAGGATTGAAGAACATCACGAAGAGCGGGTGGGTACAAATAAAATTTGAGCCTTTATCCTTTGTTTCTTAAACCGTGAACCAGGCCACGTTACAACCCTTAAAAGTCCTAGCTGAAGCATGGGCTAGTTCGAAAGCATACTGTTACAAAAGGTATCCTGACTCCTTAAAGCTTGCGGTAAAATAACGAGTTGACATCACAGTTTACAAAAAAATTCACTTATTTGTATGAAAAAAAACTGCATTTTCAAAAACTTCAAGACAGACATAAGCTTTGCATTTTTAATATAACATTGCTTGCATATGACTATTTGTTTGAACAGCATAGAAGTTCGCACGAAGAATATCTAGTGAACAAAAGCACCTCCAATCAAGGGGCATGGCATGATCATTGTCCATCATCTGGGGCAGTTAAGTCAAGATTCGGAGAATCTCTCAAAAGGCCAACCAGCTTGGGACAAATCTCCATCTGGATCACTTGGGGCATTGGACGATCAAACGAAGATCTTCTGGTGGTATGGTAACACAACACTACTGACAGTGACAACTCCCTGCACTCTGAGAACATGGACATAGTCAAAAAAATACTACGCATAATCAAAGACCCGCTAGGTTGACACACCTAGGCAAAAATAAGGGCTTCCCGGCGAACCAAAAGGGTTCGGGCAAAAATAAGGGATGAAAATAAAAAAATCTGTACGCCCGGCGAGTCGAAAACCTGAAAAGGCGGCTTGGGCAAAAATGGGTATCCCGGTGGACTTAAAACCCGAAAGGGCGGTCCAGGCAAAAATTAGGGATCAAAGCATACGACTATGTCCCGTCATCTCGTCACTTGCCTACCAGAAGAAGATTTGTCAAATCGGCAGTTATCAAGACCTCCACAGGCACCTTCTCCCACAAAAACTGGGGCAATAAGAATTGTCTAAGCGATCTGGTTGCTCTGTCCACCAAGGTGCCAAGGTAAGTTCAGCTGAAGAACATGACCAAGTTACCTCCACTCCCCCCAGAGTAAGACCAGAATCAGCAATACTCTCCCCGAGCAGAGTTGGTCTCCTATCAATCCTAACAAGGCACAATATCTCCAGCAAGTCAGTGATACTCTCCCCAAGCAGAGTTAGTCTACTGTCGGCCTTAAGGAAGTTGGGTATCCCCAGAAAATCTCAATATTCCTCAGTGGAGTATACAGATGTTCCTAAGCAAGCATCCCCGGCAGTCTTGATCTAAGATTGTTCCCCGGCAGAATACAGACACCCCAGTGGAGCCACTTCCCCAGTACATTTCAAAAATTTCCCCAGGAGAGTTGAACCATCTCCCCAGTAGATTCTGGAAGCTTATCCCCAGTAGATTCTGGAAGCTTATCCCCAATAGATTCTGGAAGCTTATCCCCTGCAGAGTACAAATATCTCTCCCCGACCATGTTCAAAGGTTATTCCCCACCAGAGCTTATAACTGGGTTATCCTCAGCTAATTGCAACGGAAAGATCGTCCTCGGCGAATTTCTTCCTATCCTCAGCGGAGTTCATCAAATTCCCCAACATAACTTATCAGTGTAATCCCCAGCGGAGTTATCATTCAATTCTCAACGAAGTATCTCTTCCCACAGAGTAACTCCCCGCAGAGTAATCTCTCCAACAAGTTTATTCCCCAATGGAGTCATCTTCTCCTACCGGTTTATTCTTGCAATCATCATCCCCAGCGGAAACGAAGAACTTTACTCTTCAACATCAGCCCATGATTCAACAAGCTCCCGGCATTCGTCAAGGATTTATTTTCCTAGACGAAAATACATTCATAAACATCACATTGTCATACATCATGATACATGCATATACGCATCATATCATACAATCTCATTTATGTCGAGAACATCATTGCTTGATCCATATCATGCATTGCATATGACTGACCTTTACCTTTCAGGAAGGTGATTACAGTGATTTCTGGTAAACAACCGCTAGTCCTCCAAACTATCGAATAATCTTAATGACTGTTATTCAATCTCTCTGGTAACTCGCATGATCGACTAGATTGATCCTAGGATGTATTGGTCATTTAGATAACTCTCATTATAGAATTGGTATTCATGGTTGGTATTTAGAATGTTGTGTAGGTGTTTAACTTACTTTGATTACTCTATTAAAGATCTAGTAACATGATCAAGTAAATGCGTGCGAAACTAAATTGCATGAATAAAGTTCAATTGTAAAGACATATAAAACTGCAGAAAAGACAAGTAAATGACTTCGAAGCATAAAAACATGTAATGTAAAAGATTCTCTGGAATGTAAAAGATTCGAAATATGAAGAAAGAGTTTAAAGGCAAGAAAACAGTAAAATGACTTTAAGTGAAAAAAGGTGTTCGAATGATAAAGGCATGAAGATAAAGGCATGAAATATACAGAAGTTTCTGAAATGTAAAGTATTTGAAATGGAAAGAAAACATTTAAATGTAAGGCATCAATAAAAAGACTTTGAATGAAAATATTTTAATGCAAAGGCTTTTGAATGGTATTGACATGAAGATATAGGAAAATACTGGAAATGATAAAGAGTTTTATTAAATCATAAACACTTGGTGTTATCATACGTACATTGCTCGTGCATTCGTTTCCCTAGCCATGTGGTATTTTGAATGTTTACTGAGTTTTTTGTATAATAGATATGACACACGAAATCCTAATGCTAAGACTTCTATTTATACTACTTCGACCATAACGGTCTTGCTATAAGATTCTGCCACATTCAGAACATGCAAAGCAATGCCTCTCTCTAGCTTCCACGCGTCTTCGAATGCTCCAGCGCATATATTTTAAATCCCGCTTGCATTTGAATTTCAAATGTTTTGGCACTTCTTCGCTTCGAACGCATTTCTGGGACACAGCCTTGTTATCACTTCGAGACTTCTTTTGAAGATATCCTCATAACTGTCACTCGAAGCTCCAAGCTTTGATATGCCCATTCGAAGTACTGCTTCTACCATTTCGAAACATGACATCTTGCTTTATTCCAATCGAAACATCCAACTTGCTTTGCTTCGAACAATATCATCAAAATCTTCAGCCAACAAAATGCCCCTTTAAAATATGTATTTCGATTCCTTTGAGAAATACTTATTTTAAACATATACACAAGATTTTGATGCGACCTTCGAATCATCGTAACATTTATTGCATATGACTCCAGTCACGTCAATCATGACGCTTTTCAGATTCCTTAACCGCCTTAAACCATTTCACAGCATGGTGCAGTTACAAAACAATGATTATCATTTAATCACGCCTATTACCAATATTAACTTTATGCCACCTCCTTCTCAAACCAACCCACGACTACCATGTATCACAATCTTACTCAGTGGATGTTTAAACTTCCACACTATAAAAACCCATCAACTTAGTCTTTTTCTTTTCTTCCCACATTCTAAATCTTTTCTTCCTCTTTTCTCACCGAAACCCTAAAAAACTTCCAACACTCTTCAAACAATGTCTTCTTCAACTTCATCTCAACTGAAAAAAGCTTCCAAAAAGAAAGGAAAGAACACAGGAACCATAATGGAAAGCAAGGTTGGCACCTACCAAGGTCAATCTGTTCTTATTCCTCAGATGATCTCAAAAGAGAAGGAAATGCTCTATGCATCCCAGGTACTAATTCCTACTAACGCCGCTGGAAAGAGGTTAGCTTTAATGGGCCCTCTTACAGTCTTTGAAATCTTAAAAGACACCAGAAAAATTTTCCCTGTTTGTTATAATTTTAAACCTCTGTTTAATAAAATGGATACCCCTAAGAAAGTAGAGTCTTCTGATTCGACCATCGTGGAAAATCCAATCATTCCCCCTAAGGACCCTTTTGTGCTAGATTATGTAAAGAGTAACTTCAAACCATTTCGATCTTGCCCCACCTCCGACACAGCTTATCAAAACTAGTTTACTAAAGTAGAAGCTAAGAAATCCCAGCAATGGGAAGAATTAGGTATTTACAACTTGATTAAACTATCGAAACCAGGCTTTACCTATAGCCACCCATTATTATTCGCGTCCTTATATTTCTGGGACAGTACTTACAATACTTTCCATCTCCCTGGTGGAATGATTACACCCACCTTTTTTGACATAGCAGCCATTACTGGGTTATCACCAATAGGAGAAACCTATATTCCTGACAATGAAGAGCATTCGAGTATTATTGACTTCGAAGTCAAGCTAGCTAGCTTTTCAAAGTTCATCAGCCACTATCACACTGAAGGTGACAGTGTGTCGGATGTGGAACACATTGCTTTCCTTACCTTATGGTTGTCAAGGTATGTCTTTTGCAGCAGATCCCTACAGGTAGCCAGTAGGTTTATTCCTCTAGCCAGAGATTTACATGAGAATCGGAGGGTGTGTTTAAGCGAACTGCTATTAGTTGATCTTTACGAAAGTCTAAGATCAGCTGTTTCAAGTTTGAAATCCCACACCTCCAAAAACATCCTGCTAGTTGGCCCTTTCTGGTTACTCCAGTTATGGCTTAATGCCATGTTCGAACCTTCACTATCAACTGCCAACACTATTGCTGAACAAGACCCAGAAATAGCGGATAGAATCATCGAAGGCACTAGGCTGCGAAGACTTACCCCAAACGATGATAAGGATGACTTCAAAGTTCTCTTCTCAAAATATATCATGATTTTCTCCAAGAGGCATAAATTCGAAGAGACCATGGCGCCTTTTGCTTCAAGGACTCATGGACCCTCATGGTTCACCATGGCTCTCTCAGAAGCAGTCAAAAGCAAAGAAATTCAAGATGTATGGAGAGCCTTTTTGCTTCCCAGACTCATCTTCTCACGAATTACTCCTGCTAAGAATCAAATCTTCCTTTTTGCTTATCAACCCAACTTCGTTTCGAGACAATTTGGCTTGTGCCAACTAATCCCTGAACCCCTATTCCAAACAGAAAGTGCCATCACCTCTGGGTGAACCTTCAAGGCAAGAGAAGCCAAACTACAGCAGGAACAATACCAAGGCTTCGCCCACTTTGAACTAATATCTTTCGAACCTACACACCTTACAGCAAAGGGGTTTCTGGAATGGTGGACAAAGTTCTATCAGTTTAATATGTTCGATACCCTCACTATTCAGCGGAAACTAACTGATGCGTTCGATGTGCAGGTACAATCCAAGAAAGGTATGTTTACTCATGCCAAAGAGATTAGGGCTTTTCAAAATTATTTCGAAACTACTTATGATCCCACACACTTGGAATCCACGGTGCATCAAGCGGCTGAGACCTTGAAGGAAAAATTTAAAGAAAAAGTTTCTAAGTTAAAACTTCCTTCAGGGTTGTCACCTGAGGATAGGTATAGGTTGGCATTCGAAATGCATCCACCTAAATTTCCTAGATTACCTACCTCAGAACTGGCTCTGGCTTGGTTTCCTCCATATGGTGGTTCACTTGCAAAGAAATGTTCAAATGTCTTCAAAAGAAACCAAAGCCATCTGAGACTGTGACATGGGCTCGACATTGGCTCCATGATTTCCCAGGACATCTTCGCTATGACCTTTCTGCCATGTCGATTAAATCTGATCAAGACACAGGTGTGAATGCTTGGGAAAATCCCAAATGTTTCTCATTTTCTACATTTTTAACTTTTGCCTTAATTGTTTCGATTTTCAGCCATCAGGATAAAGACTGCTGCTTCAAAGTCAAAAGAAGGGAGCGCCTCTCAGGCCTCTGTCGAAACCATTGATATTGTGACTCTATCCAAACCAACAACAACAACAACACCAGTAATAACTACTGCTCCAACTCCACGGGTAATCACTTAGCATTGATGTTTCGAATACACTAATGTTTCATGATTTGCATCTAACTTATTGTTTAAATCTTTTTAGACTAACAAACTCCCGCCAACCACTCCAAAGAAACGAAAAACAAACACTACTGGGGAAGACCCCAATACTGGAGGGAATTTACCAGCTGCTTCGAAGAAGAAGAAGAAGAAGGAAATTTCCAAAAGTGATGTACCAACTAGTGTCTCTGGACTCGATTCCAGGGATGCTGCTCCCTCAACTAAATCCAAAATTCCACCTTCGACCTCCAACGTAATGTTGGAACGCATAGCTAGCAACCTCTCTTCTGAGAGTCCACAGGTAAATTGAACTTTAAATCTTTGACAAAATAATTATTCATTACCTTGGTGCATGCTTTTAATATTCTTTTGCCTCTGTAGGACATTTTGAATCCAGCTCTTACCACTTCGACTTCACCATCAAAAACTGCTGCTCCGATCAACTCTTCTCCTCAAGGGGATTCCAGCAACCTTGTGCAGAACAAAGGTTCCTCCAATATGGCGGTTCTGGCTGGGGATTCAGAGCAGCAAGATGATCAGAGTACTTCTCCTCCTCTAAAAGAAACAAATGAAGCAACGCTTCATGAATCTGCAGAGACTTTACAAAGAACTTCTCTTCAAAAGTCCCCTCTTGAAACCCTTCAAGAGGATCCAAAGGACATTCACGCTGAAGGAGAGAAAGCTGATTCTGATCAAGGAAACGAAGAATCTGCAGAGGAAGGGTCTGAGGAAGAAGATGCCAACGATGGTTCGACTGCTGGGACAGAGTCAGATGCAAATAGCAGCGAGAACGAAGATATCGAAGTGGTGGATTTGGATGATAATGAAGAAGACAATGAGCATGAAACGAATGAAGGTGACGGTGACGCGACCAATAAACCCATGGAAGTAGAAATGGATGTGACTCCCCTGCGCATGGAACTCCCTCAACCGTCTCTATCCCGAATGACTGAAGAGGAGCTTGCTCTCCTGAGACGAAATGACCCTATTGGGTACATGAAGGCGAAGCTGGCTCAAAGGGATATTCCACCTGCTAGGGCTGGTACAAGTTCGACTAGCCATCTGTTGCCCACAGATGATAGAATTGTACTTCTTAACAGGATTAGGAGAACAATTCTTGATGTGGATTTGTTCGAAGTGCTCAAACAGGATAGCACAGCTTGCTACACTATGAAGGAGTTACTTACAAAAGTCAACCTTGCTACCTGCTCCTTGCCAGTTAGCACTATCTTGTTCGATCTTCAATCTCTGCTAGACAACATGACTGGGTGCCTTCTCCAAGATGAATTTGCTGCCAGAAAGGTTCAAGAAAAATGAACTGCAATGGATGCTGCTTATGAGCATGCTTCGAAACTCTCTCAAGAAGTTGAGGATCAAGCCATGCATCTAAAGCAAGCAAAAACTGATTATGAGGCTCGAGTTGAGTCCATCCTTCTCTGGGAAAGGCAAATTCAGGAACTTCAACAGAAGGTTAAGGAGGCTCAAGAACAACAATTATCCTACGAAACTAATACTGCTGGCAACCAATTCGAAGAGCTCCTCAACAAAGGGCTTGCAGAAATGGAAACCGCAGAACAACTCAAGGGAGAAGTGGCTACCTTAGAGGGAGCAAGACGTTTTGCTCAACAAAGGCTTGAGTCTTTTCGAAGTACCTTTAACAGATTGAAGAATAATGTCTATTTCTAAGTCTTAGTGTTGATTAGTTTTGAAATTTGGTTTTTGTATGTAACATCTGAACAACGCCATTTTGGCAATCCTATATTACCATTTTGGCATTTTTATGATATTTTGATTACGTTGTTATTATTCGAATCTCCTGCAGGCGTGGCTTATATTTCTTTAAATATTTCCCATTAACCTTTAGGATACGTTTATCATCCATCAACTCTTCGATTTCATATGCATTGTTTGAGAATACCTTTATTATTCGAAAAGGCCCTTCCCAATGAGGTGACCATTTACCTAACGTTTTATTTTTCTTGTCCATGGGCAATATGACTTTCCAGACTAAGTCATTAATAGTGAATGCTTTTCCCTTCACCCTTTTGTTATATGCCCTGGCCACTCTTTCCTTTTGTCTCATCAGGATTTCTAATGCATGCAATCTAACTTCATCCAACTCAACTAACTCATTCATCATCATTTCCCAATATAATGCAGTTGGAATTTCGTTTTGTCTTTGAATTCAAACTGATTGTAGATGAATTTCTACTCGCAGAACTGCATCATGACCAAATGTGAGTTGGAAAGGCGTGGTGTTAGTAGCTTCTTTAGGAGATGTTCTACAGGCCCATAGTATTTGGTCCAGAGTTTTGTGCCAGTTCCTTGGCTTTTTTCTAATATATTTCTTGATTAACCCTATTATCACTTTATTAGCTGCTTCGACTTGACCATTTGCTTGAGCATAATATGGCGTTGATGTTAGTAATCTAAACCCCATCTCTTGAGCAAATTCTTGCATCTTTCTACCAGTAAACACAGAACCTTGGTCTGTGGTTATGCTCTCTGGCAATCCGAACCTATAGATAATTTGTTTATGTATGAACTCAATAATAGCCTCTTGATCGGCAACTATTAATGGTATTGCTTCGATCCACTTGGTAAAATAATCTATTCCTACCAAGATATATTTCTGTCCTTTAGACGAAGCAGGATTTATTTCTCCTATTAAATCCAATGCCCATCCTCTAAATGGCCATGGTTTAATGATTGAATGCAACTCACTTGCAGGGGCATGTTGAATCCCTGCATGTTTCTGACATTCTTCACAACCTTTAGCAAAGTCTATACAATCTTTGAGCATGCTGAGCCAATACCTGCCATATCGAAATAACAGCCATTTCATTTTATGACCTGCTTGATGTGCCCCACATGCCCCATTGTGGACTTCTGACAATGCTAAGTATGCCTCACTTTCTCCTAGGCATTTCAGTAATACGACTTCTTGGGTCTTTTTGAACAATTCGTTTCCCATGAGGACATATGAGAATGCTCTATATTTTATCTTTCTATCACCATTCAGAGTTGGGTTTGTTAAATAACTCACAAGTGGACTTCGCCAATCTGCATCTGATAAAGTGTTTATGGCTAATATTTCGAATCCCTGTTTCTCAGCATAACCCAATTTCATACTCTCTAGATCTGATGGTGTGAATCTAGCAGCCATAACTCTACCCCTTAACTCAATTAAATCCTCAAAGTTTCTGGCAGAAACTTTATAACCTGAAGCCAACTGTGCTAAGTTATTTGCTTCTTGGTTTTCTATTCTTGGTATATGTTGAATATCCATGTATTCAAATTTTCTAAGTAGCCTGTTAACTATGACGAAGTATATGATCAGGTTTTCCTTTATGCATTTATACTCCTTTGTTATTTGCTTGACTACTAATTCTGAGTCTCCTTTAATTTCGACTCTAGTTGCCCCCAATTCCAACACAGCTTCAAGTCCAACAATAAGCGCTTCATACTCCGCTTCGTTGTTCGAGCAACGAGGACCATCCAATTTATACTTGAATTTTGTTGGAATTCCTTCAGGAGAAATTATAAGGACTCCAACACCACTTCCATTCCTGTGGGTCGAACCATCAAAGTATAATTTCCATGGTTGCATTTCGACGTAACTCATCACAGTCTGTTCAACCAATGAATGGTCCACAATGAAATCAGAAATCACTTGGCCTTTCACAGCTTTTAAAGGCATGAAAGTCAAAGAATATTCTGTTAAGGCTAAAGCCCATTTGCCAACTCTGCTATGCATTATTGGTTTTGAAAGCATGTGTTTAATGACATCGAAATGAGATGAAACATAAACATCAACAGGCTTTATATAATACTTGAGTTTCATACAAGAAAAGTACAAACAGAGACATAGCTTTTCTAAATTGCTATATCTAGTCTCTGCATCATTCAATACTCTACTTAAATAGTATATGGCTCTTTCGATGCCATTGCTATCTTCTTGTGCTAACATACTACCTATACTAACTTCAGAGGCAGATACGTATAATCTCATGGGCTTTCCCCATGAAGGTGGAGACAAGATGGGAGGCTGAGATAGATATCTTTTTATCTTGTCAAATGCCTCCTGATGGGCTTCGTTCCACTCGAAGGCTTGGCCTTGCTTTAAACGAAGCAACGGAGAGAAAGCTTGGGTTCTTCCACTCAGATTCGAAATGAACCTTCTGAGAAAGTTAATCTTCCCTAACAAAGATTGCATCTCCCTTTTTGACGTAGGTGCTTTCGTCTCCATTATGGCTTTGGTTTTGTTTTGGTTGATCTCAATTCCTTTCTTGTGAACCACAAAGCCAAGGAAATCTCCAGCCTGCACAAAAAATGCACATTTAAGGGGATTCATCTTTAAGCCATTTTTTCTCATTCGTTCGAATGATTGGCTCAAATGATGCAAATGGGTTTCTGTAGATATAGATTTGATGACTATATCATCAATATACACCTGCATAAAGGTTTCAATGAAATCATGGAAAATCGAATTCATTGCCCTTTGATAAGTTGCCCCAGCGTTTTTTAAACCAAAAGGCATCACCACCCATTCGTAGGTGCCTAAGGCTCCTGGGCAACAAAATGTTGTCTTGGCAACATCTTCTTCAGCAATAAAAATCTGATTATACCCAGAGTATCCATCTAACATACTTAAATATTCGAATCCTGCAGCAGAGTCTACTAACATTTCTGCCACAGGCATGGAGTACTCATCCTTAGGGGTTGCAGTGTTTAAATCCCTAAAATCTATACAGATTCTCAAAGAACCATTTTTCTTAATAGCAGGCACTATATTTGCTAACCATTCGACATACCTTGTGGTTCTGATGAATCTGCAACACAGCAACCTTTCGATCTCAGCTTTGATCTTTGTGAGAACCGCTGGTGTGAATATTCTAGGAGTTTGCTTGATGGGCTTCTTGCCATCTTTGATTGGAAGTCTGTGTTCGACTAACTCCCTCTTTAAACCAGGCATTTCGTCATAATCCCACGCGAAGCAATCTTTGTTTTTCTTGAGGACTTCGATCACTTCCTGCTTGAGGCCTAGGCTAAGTTTTGCACTTATGTAGGTTATTCTTTTCGTGTTCTCATCCCCTAAGTTCACTTCTTCGAGTGGATCCTGCGCCAACATTTTGGCACCTGAGTCTATGGGGTCCCTCTCGAAGCCTAAGGGTTCTTTATCATAGATGGCGTCCAGCCTTTGATCTATCTCAAGTTCTTTAAAGGGTGAGCCTTTCGAGCCATCCCCATTTATTTCGTTCATCTTTACAGCCAGTTTATTCATTTCAGCCTCTAAGGCCGCCTTTGATTCGTTCTCAGCCATATAGGCCGAAATCCTTTCGAAAAAGGAGGACTCGGGCATGAGTAAGGTTGTCGAATTCCCAGCCTGCTGGCCGTCTTTGTATAGTACTTTCGACTCCTTCGTCTTCACTGATTATTCTTCTATCCCAATATATGCCATCATGGCGAAGGGTCATATAGTAGTGGGCGTTTCTGGTTTCGTTAATTTCATCATTTGGGACACAAGGAGCAATCTTTGCCAGATGTTTGTCATAATTCCTCTTGTCAACTAAGTTGACTGCTGACATGAAGTAACTCTGGTCCGCTTCAATGTTTTCGACGATCCCATCTTCTCTCCACAAAACTAATCGCTGGTGCATTGACGAAGGAACTGCCCCTACGCCATGGATCCACTCCCTTCCCAGCAACAAGTTGTAGTTGGCCTTGGCTTCGATCACCATGAACATGGTGGGCCTACAGCTTGAGCCTATTGTCAAGTCCAATTGAACCACCCCCAGTGTTTTGCCTACTTTCCCTTCATAATTGGATAGAACCATGTTGTGTGGTTTGATGTCTCCTTCGCGTATTTCTAACCTTTTCAGCATGAAATGGGGTATTAAGTTGACTGCAGCGCCCCCATCCACTAGAACCTTATTCACGCCATGGGCACCAACCTTTGCCCAAATAAATAATGGCTTAAGATGGTTCTTCATAGCTGGTTCTGGACGCTCGAAGAACGCATTCTGCTCCTCGACAGCTCCATTATCCATCACATAGTAGCACACAGGCCTATGCTTCATCAGGTCTATGGTATCTTCTTCCTCATACTCTTCGATTTCAGTTTCCTGTCCAAACTCACAAGGAAGCACAGATACCACGTTGCAATTGATATTGAACGAAGACTCCCCCTCTGATTCGAAGTTGTCCGTTATCATATCTTCGTCTTCTTCTGGACCTGGAGTGTATTCCTTTGGTTCACTTGGTGGTACTTCATAGAAGATCCTCCTATTAACTAGGGGTTTGTCTTCAGTTTGATTTTTTGGTGTGGGTTGTTGGTGCTAGATTCACCTTGGTTTTTTGTTGAAGTTTCCCCTTTATTTGCCACAGCTTCCCTTTCAGCCTTTCGAATTCTCTGTTGCCTTCGCCGTTGAGATCTTGACATGGGGTTTCTTCCTTTGTAGTTCTCTAATCTCACCTCTTCCCTCTTCGCTATGTTGAACTTCCTTCTATATGTCATAGCATGGCGTGCGTTTCGTTCATTGTTTCTCCATTTGTCTTTGCCTTTTTCATTTCTGACTTGCAGCCATTTGTCTGTTGGCACTCCAGCAGGAATTTTGAATGTCACTCTTCAAGCACCCTTGGGATGAGGACTATCAGGCCTTCGTTGTTTGTATTTGCTATCGAAACGTGGGCCCATCTGAACAGTTTCTTGGTGGTTCCAGCAAGGGGCGAAGGGGATTGTTTCGAAGGCTCTAGCCATGCTTTGATAATACACAGCAGAACACCTTGGGCATATCAAGCATTTGGTTGCCCCTTTGTAGCAGCGAAACACAAATTCCAGCAAACTTTCTCCAGCTTTAGGATAACACCTGAATAGCTGATTATCCTGGCGCCAGTTGTTGCCAGTTCGTGCCCTTTGTACCCTCTCGAAGTTTGCAGCGATTCTTTGATTGCAGAGGATGTTGCACCTAGGGCATAGTATCATTCCTATATCTCCTTTGTGGCACATCATGAGGTAATCCTTGAGACTAGCATCTCCAGCATGATTATCCTCCATTTTATACTTCTCTTTTTCTAAGTATCTCTCCACCTCTTCCATTTCGGAACGAGGTTTCTCCATATCCACCATGTTTACCTCAACATCCTCCCCCTTAGTGTCATCATCTCCCCATCCTGTGGGTTTTATATCTTCAATGTGGACCTTTGAACTCTCTGGGGCAGAATATTTGACCAAGTAGTCAAACTTTCCACTGGGTTCCCCTAAAGTATCCCATATTTCTTTCTGAGGGGAGGTTGGCTTCGTGATTTGGACTTTCTCCAATTCTAGCCTCAGGCCTTCAGTAACCTGTGTCAACTCTTGGTTTTGGTTTTCCTGGCCTTCAGTAGCCTGGATTTCTTTTGCAACAGCTAAAGGTGCTGCTTCAATCGAAGTCTCTGGTTGCTTGTGGACGTCTTCAGTGACCCCCTTATTGACTTCGACTATCACCCAGCTTTCATTTTCAGTACCTTTCTCTCCTACTGGAGCGTCACTTTGGTCATCTTCCACCATGTTAATTTCCCCAATGCATGCAGGCTCGGAGTAATTGGTGTCTGCGACGTCCAAAGGATCTTCGTCTACTTTCATTTTTGCTTTATCATCAAACTTCAGTCTTCCATCTTTAATTGCATTCTGAATTAGGTCCCTGAAAAGAAAACACTGTGAGGTTTTGTGGCCTAGGAAACTATGATACTTGCAAAATCCTCTTTTCTTTCTTTGATCTAAAGGAGTTATTTTGACATTTGATGGCACAATGAGTTGGCCATCTTTGACAAGTAAATCAAAAATCTCGTCACACTTAGTGACATCGAAGGTATAAACCTTCTTTGGGAATTTGTCACTTTTCTCATTTTCAACAATTTCTTTCCCTTTTGTGGGAACTAATAATTTGCAGGAGTAAGGTGGTGTCTGTTTTAATTCAGCGAGGTCGATTTCGACCTCTTTGAATTTGAGTTCAGGATAATCTTCTGCTTCCTCAGTTCCAACATAGGAGATCCTTTCCTTCTTGTTATTTTTAAAGACTCTGGCCTTTTCGGACTTTAGCCTTTCGACCTGTCGAACCCTATCAGCTAATTGAGCCATATCCCTCAAGTATTGAGTGTCTAATTTCTTTCGAATAGAGTAATCTAGGCCGCCAGCAGCCATTTCGACTAACTCATGTTCAGGAACTACTGTAAAACACCTAGATTTCAAGAGCCTGAATCTATTCAGATAATCATCTATGGGTTCAGTGAACTTCCTCTTGACACTGGCTAGTTCCTTCAGACTGATTTTTTATTGTCCCATGTAGAACTGTTCATGGAATAATCTCTCCAAAAGAGCCCAAGTATCAATGGACCCAGGAGGAAAATTGGTGAACCATGTGAAAGCGTTCTTAGTCAGGGAACTTGGGAAATATTTGATCCTAAGGTCTTCATTATTGGCTATATCTCCTGCTTCGGTTAGATACCTGGCTATATGTTCGACTGTTGACTCATTGGTATCCCCAGCAAACTTTGTAAACTTAGGGACTTTATATCCCCTTGGTAAATCAGTGTGCATTATGTAATCTAATATAGGGGAGGCATAATTTGGCCTTCTAATTCCTGTGTTGAGGCCGCTCTGGGCCATGATTCTCTCTATCATGGTGGTTAAATTATTTTCTGCCAAGATGTTATCGTTTCGAATTCTATGAACGACTGCATCAGCATCTTGATTTCGACCCACCATGACAACCCCTCTAGGTTGTCCTTCTCGAAACTCTGGGACTTCTAGCCTTTCGACCCTTGCCCCTGGTTCCATAATTTCCCTTTGTGGGCCTTGGATCATTGGGGCTTCTAGCCTTTGTGCCCTCGCCCCCAAATTAACCTCCTCTCTGGCTGGTCTATAGGGTGGGTCATTAGCAACTTGTTCTATAATAGGTACGTTCGCTCGAACTCCCGCCTGATTCTGCCTACGCCTCTCTGGGGGAGCGAAGAAATCTGCTATTCGACTCATGTTATCTGCGTTTTCTCTATTTGTCACAGTCACATTTTGTACTATTGGGGCAAATATCTCCTGCATAGTTTGTGCTAACACTCCTATCATATTATGGTTACTGTCATCCATTAATTGCCTAAAAGCCAACTGGTTTTCGGTGGTTAAGATAGGCATTGCACTATAACCCACTGAACCTTGGTTATTTGTCATAAACTGATTTGCCCCAGACCCAGACCCTAATTATGGTGACGAATTCGATGTGGAATTGTGTAAGCCTGCCATAAAAGATGTTGGCATTCCATAAGAGAAATTTCTGGTTCTATTACCATCGAAACCGGGTGGTCTAGTTAGTGGGGTGGCAAAATGGGTTTGTGTCCCTGATGGTGGGACGAATCCCCCAGGATAACCAATGGTTCCAGTATTTCCTAGGATCGTACTGTTAGTTGATATGCCACTTGTTCTATTAGTGGCTATATTAATGGTAGAGGATGCAACAGACTGTGCATTCGAAGGGATCACATTAGATGTTCCCATCGAGGCGGAGATATTAGTGCCTGTTGTATGTGGGGCATTTTGTTCCCCTTGTTGATTGTCAGAATTAGACATCTTGTTTAAACGTTTTCTTCTGGATAAGGGTTAGTTGCTATTGGTTATTCTACCACTTCTAAGGTTCATAAAACAACAAACTTATCACTCAGAGAGTATTTTTACAATGGTTATGTCTCAACAATTTCATTTATGTCGAGAACATCATTGCTTGATCCATATCATGCATTGCATATGACTGACCTTTACCTTTCAGGAAGGATACAGTTAAATGATCAGCTATGTCAAAGTAGACAAATACAGTCAAAAGAGACCAATCCAGTCAAAAGAGACCGATCCAGTCAAAGAAGACAAATCCAGTCAGAGAAGACAAGTCCAGTTAAATCAATTCCTAAAAACCCGTCATTATAGACACCCGTAGTTATAGACACCCGTCGTTATAGACACTCGTCGTTATAGATACTCGTCGTTATAGACACCCGTCGTTATAGACACCCGTCCTTATAGACACCCGTCCTTATAGACACCCGTCGTCATAGACACCCGTCATCATAGACACCCGTCATTATAGACACCCTTCGTTATAGACACTCGTCGTTATAGACACTCGTCGTTATAGACACCCGTCGTTATAGACACTCGTCGTTATAGATACCCGTCGTTATAGACACCCGTCGTTATAGACACTCGTCGTTATAGACACTCGTCGTTATAGACACTCGTCGTTATAGACACCCGTCATTATAGACACCCGTCGTTATAGACACCCGTCGTTATAGACACCCGTCGTCATAGACACCCGTCGTTATAGACACTCGTCGTTATAGACACTCGTTGTTATAGACACCCGTTGTTATAGACACTCGTCGTTATAGACACTCGTCGTTATAGACACTCGTTGTTATAGACACTCGTCGTTATAGACACTCGTCGTTATAGACACCCGTCAATATAGACACCCGTCAATATAGACACCCGTCAATATAGACACCCATCGTTGAAGACAACCTGTCAGTAAAGAGAACCTGTCATTAAAGGTTACCCGTCGTTGAAGACAACATGTCAGTAAAGACAACCTGTCATTGAAGACAACCTGTCAATAAAGACAATCTGTCATTGAAGACAACCCGTCATTATAGACACCCGTCGTTATAGACACTCGTCGTTATAGACACTCGTCGTCATAGACACCCGTCATTATAGACACCCGTCGTTATAGACACTCGTCGTTATAGACACTCGTCATTATAGACATTCGTCATTATAGACACTCGTCGTTATAGACACTCGTCGTTATAGACACTCGTCTTTATAGACACTCGTCGTTATAGACACTCGTCATTATAGACACCCGTCAATATAGACACCCGTCGTTATAGACACTCGTCATTATAGACACTCGTCGTTATAGACACTCGTCATTATAGACACTCGTCGTTATAGACACCCGTCATTATAGACACTCGTCGTTATAGACACCCGTCAATATAGACACCCGTCATTATAGACACCCATCGTTATAGACATTCGTCATTATAGACACTCATCGTCATAGACACTCGTCGTTATAGACACTCGTTGTTATAGACACTCGTCGTTATAGACACCCATCGTTATAGACACCTGTCGTTATAGACACTCGTCGTTATAGACATTCATCGTTATAGACACCAGTCGTTATAGACACCCGTCGTTGAAGATAACTCGTCCAAAAGAGACAACTCGTCAAAGAAGACAAAACCTCCTCCGGTTCAGTTAAATCGATTCCTGAATATTTTCTGAGATAACCTGTCAGTAGAGACAACCCATCAACCTTTTGAAGTTCCAGATTCGATACCTGTATCTAGCCAGGGCATATCTGTGAGCGATTGATTGTAGATTCGATACCTGTATCTAGCCAGGGCATATATACACAAAGAGATTTAAGGTCAACACCTGTAGCAAGCCAGGAAATTATCTTTCTTTCTTAGGTATGCAAGTTCTCGCTAAGGAATCTCTTACGCGATCGACAATCTCCCGATGGCATCTATAAGCCCATCTCCACAACTATCCATTACACTTCCAAATGGCATCTATAAGCCCATTCCCGACAAGGTTCTGTCACATCTCCAGATGGCATCTATAAGCCCATCCTCCTACCCGTCATATCTCCAAATAGCATCTATAAGCCCATTCCCGACATCACACTGCTGATACTCTACTATGTGAGTGCAAATTTCTGGGCACTCTAGTGTTCAATCATCTTCCACCTTCGGATCACGAAAGGCACGCAAGCCAATCTACATCCTCAGGTTTAAGAAAATTGAACAGGGGCAACTGTTGTACCCCAAAATTTGCCCTCCCATATTCTTCAAAGTTTTGACAAGCATCATCTCAATTTGCTCAAGTCTACTCAAGGGATTGCACAGTCAAACCATCTCCTAAGCCAGTCAAGATTAGGGTTTTGGTTCTTACAAAGAATTTGAGGTTTTTAATGGCTCAATCAAGTCCCATAGGCCTATATACATTGCCAAGCATCTACATGCCAAGTTTCAAGATTCACAATGCCTTTTTGCACAGTCAAAAAGCCTATTTGCTTCACAGTCAACTGCAGGGGCAAAATGGTCATTTTACAGTCAAAAGTCAGAATTTTTGGTCAACATCTTATTTTGAGCACACAATCATCATTTGATCAAGTCTTGATCATGATTCCTCAAGCATGGCTCAAAAATCATCAAGATGCAAAAGTTTATATTTTTGGACAACTGAAAAGTCAACTGTAACTTGACCAGGGCATAACTTTTTCATGGTTCATCAGAAAAATCCCATCCAATGCTCATCTTGAAGTGGATGACATTTTCTACAACTCATCTTCACATTCCAAGTCCAAGAAATGCTCTCACAAAAAGTTATCAATTTCTACATTATAGGTCAATTTCAAAAGTCAACAAAAATGCACTTTAAGTCAAAGACGATAACTTGATATTGGTACATCCAAATGACATGGGACCAAAAGCATTGGTTAGAGGACTTCAAGACCTTTCCAAAATGTCAAAGAACATGTTCATATGATTAAAATTGAGCAAGATATGCATTGGAGAAGTTGGGAAATTTTTGTGAATTTACAAAAATCAACTTTGCTCAAAACACCTCATTTTTGCTAATGGGCCTCAAATTCCTTCTTAAATCTTTACCCAAAGCATATGCATGACCCATCAAGCCTATTTGAGTTTATTTTCTTATTTTTATTAATTATTTGGATTTTTAATTGATTATTAATTCATTTAATTCATTTAATTGTACGAAAATATCAAGATAGGGTTTTCAAATCTTTTTGTGATTCAAATAAACTCAACACATGCTGAAGATTTCGTGTATCAATCAAGGGGACCAAAATCTCCAAAATTAGCAAGCTTTGTCAATCAAAAAGATGCAAAAATATTTGATTGAAAATCAAATATTGAAATCATAATGCCATGGATCCTTGACCAAGATTGAACCCTAATTCCATTCCAATACATATACTGAAGCTAAACCTAATTGCATACACGAAAAAGCTGCTGCAGAAAACCATATGCGATATTGAGAAAAAGCCAAGAAAATTCAAATCTGTTTTCTTACTTCCAGGCCCTTTCAAGGAGATTTAAATATTCAAACACATTGCTGGGACACTCAGGAACATATTGCAATCGAAATCAAGCCCTAACACTCAAGGAATCCTGAGAAACAGTCACACGGTTTAGCTTTCTTTCTCATAATCGAAACTCATAATTCATGCATCTTTAATGTGATTTTTTGTGTGTTTTGAGTTGCTTGCATCCACGGGAATCTTTTGGCATAAGTTAATTGCATTGAAACGCCTTGAAACAGAATTTGCCATTGATGAGATTTAGGGTTTCGAAGCTTTCAAAATAGGGCTTTGTTGTACAGGAAAAATTAGTTTTCATGAGATCCATGGTTGAAACCGTCTGATCAAGACGAATCTAACCGGACTATCGCGCCCTATTTATATAACCCAGGGACCTATTTGCTATTTTTGGCCGTTCCATATTGTGGGGGTTAAAAACCCCCGCTAATTGTTTTTATTTTACAGTGATCTGGGGAAGAAGACAAGACGTGGAAGCATGTGATTGATCCATTCAAATATAACGCGCGCGTTTTGGTTGTTTTCCAGCTTGATATTTGTTTTTCATATATTAATTTTATTGATCATTATACATACAAACGCGTGCAGGTTGGCTCAGTGGTTGGTGATCTGGCTGTGTACCATTGGGACCTGGGTTCGATTCCCAGGTCCCCCAAACCTTTGTTCATATTTTTTCTAATATAATCTCATGCAGGCTTCAAAGAAGGGTTCTATCATATATCCCACGTATCAGCCAGCCATGTGTCCACTAACACCCATCTAATGGCCAAGCGTGAATATTCATGGTGCTCCCGGTCAACCACACACTCAGCTGATCCAAAAAGTCAATGGGCTGGCCAACAAATGGGCCAGCAATCTCCAAATAAACCTCCTAATGGGTCCAACACACCCCCCTGGTTTTCTTTCTATTTTCTTTTTCTTTCTTTTTATTTTATTTAATAATTATTATTATTATTATTTAATTAATTAACAAATTAACATTTTTCCATAAAAATTCAGAAAACTTAAAATATTGTTTATTTTTATTAATAATTATTTTTGTAAATAAATTCTAATTAATTAAGTTTAGTTGTTTAATTAGGACAATTTTGACTATTCTTCGCAATAAATAAAATAGGTTAGAATTAGGGTTTTTTCTTGACTTTTAATTTCTTTTTTTATTTTATTTTCATCATTAAAACATAAAAAAACACAAAAAATATTTTTCTTTTAATTAATTAATTAATTAGTTTAGGGTTAATATTTAATTAGATGCAAAGGACCAAATTTCAATTCTTTTCTCAAAAAGGGTCAAAACCCTAAGGACGTCCCGATTCGATTCTTTCGCGCTTTACTTTATTTTAATCATATTTATGTAACTGTTTCCGAGGATGTAATAGTTAATTAGGCTTTTATCGCTTTATTTACCTTTCTCGCATTTATTTTCCAAACAGGTTATGTTTTTGGCGATGTATAGACCCGCGTCTTGTATTAGCGTAGATTTACCTTTTCCGCAATTTATTTTCCGCACTCTTAATAGTTAATATGCATGCAAGACTTGGATGAAAATTAAAAACAACTCGTAGATCACCATGATACATGTACAAGATAATATAACATGAAAACAACACACAAGCAAATGCCACTCCTAGGGTATGCCTCACTGGTTGCCTCGAACGTGGTCGTCAAGTATAGGGTGCTTTAGAGGTCGCCCTCCTGTCTAAAGATCCAGTCGCCTCGAAACGGTTGCCTCGGATAAAAAGGATCTAGGACATTAGGGTTACCGCTAAGGCGTCCTACCATTGCTTTGGTGACCACACATGTCCCTTATAATCGAATTGACCCGAATACCTCCAACGACGGTGCTTCCTACTTCTCAATAGTGGGATAGCACTGTCTAAAGGACTCTTACACAACCTAATTCCTTAGAGTAGGTAGATTTCTCCTAAGTACTTGCTCTTTTTCAAAACAAACAAAAACAACTTTTCGCACCTACACTCTCAAAAGGTTTTCAAACAAATATTTCATACACTCTTGAGGACAGATACAAGAGTTACCTAGAAATTTTTCAAACGAAACTTTTTCAAAACCCACGAACACTTAAAAAGCAAACAATCTTTTGAAAACATAAGAGCAAGTACCTAAGAGCCCGTGGATAACCACGGATAGAAAGGGTGCTAACACCTTCCCTTTCTATAAATCTACCTCCCGAACCGAGAGACATCTCGAATAAGGAATTTTGCTGTGCTTTTGTCCTTTCCATATTGGAGAACATAAAAGACGGTGGCGACTCTTGCTTACCGCGACATTTCGCGAACCAGCTTAAAAAACAGTCAGTTTTATTTCCACTGATCACAAAAGGTCTTCCTTCAACTGGAGGCATCTGAATAGGTGGCTCTTGGAGATATTCTTTGATCCTTTCGAAAGTAGCTTGACATTCATCATTCCATCTTACCACTTGATCTTTCTTCAGCAGCTTGAAGATTGGCTCACAAGTAGCAGTCAGGTGTGAAATGAATCGGGCAATGTAGTTCAGTCGTCCCAAAAAGCCTCTGACTTCTTTTTCTATTCGGGGAGCTGGAATCTCCTGTATAGCCTTCACCTTTGCAGGATCCACTTGAATACCTTTATCACTAACGACGAAACCCAACAGCTTACCAGACCTCACCCCGAAGGTGCACTTGTTCGGGTTTAACCTCAGCTTGTACAACTTCAACTTGTCAAATAGCTTCTGAAGATGGTCAAGATGTTCCTTTTCAGTTTGGGACCTTGCGATCATGTCGTTAACGTATACCTCAATCTCATGATGAATCATGTCATGGAACAAAGCGACCATGGCGCGCTGATACGTTTCCCCAGCATTCTTCAATCCAAACGGCATGACCTTGTAGCAAAAGGTACCCCACTGTGCAACGAACATTGTTTTTTCCATATCCTCGGGAGCCATCTTAATTTGATTGTAACCCGAAAAACCATCCATAAAGGATAAGACCTTATGATGTGTGGTGTTGTCAACTAGAACATCGATATTAGGCAGAGGGAAATCGTCTTTGGGACCCTCCCTGTTCAGATCCCTATAGTCCACACACATACGTACCTTACCATCTTTCTTTGGTACCGGAACCACGTTGGCAATCCACTGCGGGTAAGAAGTAACTGCTAGAAAACCGACATCAAACTGTTTCATAACCTCGGCCTTGATTTTCTCAGACATTTCTGGGCGCACTCGGTGAACTTTCTGCTTCACTGGAGGGCAGTCTTCTTTGGTTGGTAAGCGGTGAACCACGATATCAGTATCCAACCCAGGCATATCTTCATAAGACCAGGCAAAGATCTCAACATAGTCACGCAGCATTTGTATCAACCGTTGCTTAGCACTAGGCTCCATATTTGCACCTATCTTGACCTCTTTCTTGTCTTCCTTCGTACCCAAATTTACTGATTCCACCCGCTCTTCATGCGGCTGTATGGCCCTCTCTTCCTGAAGTAACAGTCTAGCAAGTTCCCCGGGCACTTCACAATCATCCTCACCTTCGTCATGGGCTTGGTTGATCGGATTTTTGAAGTCATAACTTGCAGTAGCAGAGTCGTTATCAGTGGGATCCATAGTGGATGTGGACTTGTATATGTGAGTGTGTGCAAGACAAATAGCTGCTTTGGTAAAGTGCAAAAATAGAAAAGAAAAGCAGGGAGCTCAAAGTTTGTAATGCAAGAAAAACATCCAATGCTTTATTGATGATATATGGAAATGACACATAATAAGCCCTCACAAGCAAAGCCACGGTGTCTCGGGCAAGGCACTGGGCCGTAAAAGTTCCAAATTGTTTGTTACAAGTCTCAAAACAAAAGTCTATTACTGTGTAATAAAAGAAACGGGCACGAAGTCCTTCGCCGTCCAATTGTTCAAGCCACCGTCGGTAGTCGAGTAAATCCAGCTGTTGAAATCTGACTCTTCATCATCATCTTCAATTGCATTCACTCCCGGATTACTGATGCGCAGAGGAGGTCTTCCAATTCGCGCACGCCAAACCGCCCTTTGAGCTTCTGTAGTAAAACCCAAACCAAACTTGTCAGTCTTGTGTGAAAAGTCAGGGAGTTGGCCCCAATTTGCACACCCATCTTTTTCAATAACAGCTCTGGCATCCTTGAGGGAAGCCATCTTCATCGGAGGTTTATCAGCAGCAATTTCAATCGACTCCAGAGTCTGGGGGACTTCTTCAAAGTTCTGGCACGGGGTTTCAATGAACTCCCCATCCATCTCCATATACCGAAAAGAGTTAAGATGACTCACCATGTACTCATCTTCACTCTGTACTGTAACAATCTTCCCCTTCACTAGATATTTCAACATCTGATGGAGCGTAGAAGTTACTTCCCCAGCCTTTTGAATCCATGGGCGACCCAACAAGCAAGAATAAGATGGTCGAATGTCCATCACATAGAATGTAGACGCAAAAGTCTGGGAACCAACCTTAACATGGACATCCACCTCTCCATGTACCATCCTTTTGGACCCGTCAAAGGCCTTAACCACAATATTACTTGGCTTTAGAACCAACCCTTCACAATCCAGCCGATCTAATGCTTTCTTGGGTAAAACATTTAATGAGGACCAAGTGTCCACCAGCACGTGAGCCAAAGTAGTGCCCCTGCACTCAATCAAGACATGAAGAGCATCATTGTGATTCCTTCCTTTGGCAGTCAGATCTGCGTCGGAGAAACCCAACCCGTTGTCAGCGGTCAAACTAGCCACACAGTCTTTGAATTGATCAGCAGATGTTTCCTGTGGCACATGCGCAGTTTTAAGGAAAGCAATTAAATCCTTTGCATGGGCTTCTGAGCACAACAATAAAGACAACATGGAGATCTTCGACGGGGTTTACCCCAGCTGTTCGACTATGTTGTAGTCGCTTTTCTTGATAATCTTTAAAATTTCCTCTATCTCCTGCCCAGAGGTTTCAACAATAACTTTCTTAGGTGCCTCTGTCTGGGAAGGCCCACCTGTAACTTACTTGCCCCGAGTGTCAGATGACTCGGCGACAGGGGTGATAATCAGAGTGAGAATTGGAACAGCAGTTGAGGTACTGGCGGATGGAATGACAACAGGCTTTTGGATATTCGGAGGAGAAATCTCAGGAGAGAAGAGTCTTCTGCTTCGGGTGACCTTGCTAGACCCGAAAATATTGCTGACATCAGTATCAGCCTCTTCAACCTTCAAGTCTTGTTTGATCCCATGATAATACACATCAGCCCCATAGTGCCACGGGAAAGCCTTATCCGAAGTGTAAGGGATAGGACCAGGAATAGTAATGATTAATGTAGCAACTCTCGGAACAGATGTAATCCTAACAGGCTTTCTCGAGGAAGCCTTGGAAGGATTTGCGGAAATGGTTATTATGGAAACATCTTCAACAGGAATCAATGGAATCAAAGTTTTCTCGAACAAGATCTCTTTGTTATCCATCAGGCGCTGAACACCTGATTTCAGTAAATAGTAACCAGTAGGCAGGATAGAACACAGGTGGCAAACTTCGCCATAGCCCGGAAATAAACCGGCCCACAATAAATTCTTCTTAACGGTCAATAACAGAGTGGAAATGTCTTCCACAGAGGTCACAAATGAATCATCATCCACGGAATTTACTCCATGCTTGGGCATAGGAGCAGTCATGACATTAGGCTTTTCTGGTGCGTCAAACTCAATTTCTTTAGCTTCAATCAAATATTGCACCATATTCCTCAAGGCCCAGCAGTTGTTGGTATCATGCCCTGGGCTATCAGAGTGATAGGCACAGTGGGCGTTCATATTATACAGCGGAGAGGTGGTACTGGGATTCTTCGGAGCTTCCCTTAGAGTTACCAGGTTAGTCTTCAATAACTGCGGTAAAATTTGAGATAAGGTCATACTGAGCCGAGTATACTGTCTTTGCGGTCTCTCTACTCTTTGTTGATTGTTGTGTTGTGGGGCAACAGTAGGTCTCAATATTACAACTGCATTCACTTCTTGGCGGCACTCAGGTCGGTTTTGGCTCCTCGAGTTGTAAACTGCACTGGCTTCTTTCTTGAAAGGCTTCTTTTCTGTACTGGATGAAGCACCTTTCTGTATCTTGCCACTTCTGATACCAGCCTCTACTCTCTCCCCAATCATAATTAATTCAGTGAACCCAGACGATGAACTACCGATCAAATGATTGAAATATGGACCAGACAAAGTCCCAAGAAACATATCCAATAACTCTCTATCAGAGAGAGGGGGTTGTACTCTTCCAGCCAGATCTCTCCACTTCTGAGCATAGTCCTTAAAACCTTCGCTTGCACCCATGGACATACCCTGAAGTTGAGTTCGCGTGGGAGCAAGGTCGGAATTATACTGGTATTGCTTGTAAAAAGCGGCAGCAAGGTCCTCCCAGTTTCGGACATTAGCTCCTTCCAATTGATAGAACCATTCAAGTTGAGTCCTTGACAGACTATCTTGAAAGAAATGAACCCAAAGGTTTCTATCAGCAGTGTAGGGTTGAATTTTTATAACATATGAGCGGAGGTAGAGCTTTGGGCAGGACACACCATCGTACTTAGCAAAGGTCGGAGTTTTAAACTTGTGAGGAATCACCACTCCTGATGCTAACCCCAAATCTCCAAAATCCAAACTGGGAACCTTCTGAATCTCCATGGCATTCAGACGATCTTCAAGTTGTTTGTACCTATCCTCAACAGGAGGGTACGGCTCCTCATCAAAATCAGTGTCATTATCAGAGACCACAGGGCTAGGACCCTTCCTTTCCTCTTGATTCTCTCCTCCTCCAGATGAATGAGACAGATCAACTTCCTCTCGCAACCTATTTCCAAATCTGTGACCCATATTCAGCAAAACCATTTTCTTCTTCTTGTCCTTCAAGATGAGAGTCTTCAAATCTTGTTGTCCTTTAGCCTAGTTTAAGAACATCTCCTATAACTGAGAATTCTGAGCTTGAAGATCCTTAATAGCTTGATCGGTAGGTGTTTTAGAAGACATTTTGTGCTGAAATAAACAGCGGAGAAGATAAGAAACTTGTAAAGGTACCTGTAATGAGGTGCATGGTGATGGAATGCGTATGAAATGATTTCAAAGACTTTGGGAGATTCAAATTTGTAAAACAAAATAAAACACACTTTATTAGATTAAACTTGTAACAATGTTTAACAATGCCTTCAAGGCGTTACAAAAGAAATAAACTGAAAAGCAAATCTAGGCTAGAAATAGTAAAAGACATCAGAAATCCCATGGTCGTTTTCCCTTCGTGCTGACATAATCGTTGATTGTCCTTTCATTCTCAAGTTGCCTTGTAAGCTTCAAGATCTTCCGTTCCTGCTCATGATACTTCTCCCTGTAGGTATCCCTTTCTTCCTTTAACTGGGTCAAAGATCTCTTCAATTCCCCCAGATCAGTAGGCATATAGGGATGGAGGACCGTATAAGGAACACCTTCTTCATTAGTATGCTCTACAATCACCGGCAAAACAGCTTCATATGGCATCCCCAACTTTTGAGCACGGGCTCGAACCCACTGGAGATAAGGTTGCATCAGGAGAGAAGTCTTTAATCCTAGCTCATGTGGGTCAGACCTGTTCACCCTGCCCCAGGCTCGTATAAACCTTCAGCGATGCCCATCAATGTCCCCCTTGTAGTCAAAGACAATATATGTAAGCAGCAGCTCATGAGGACCGTCTCTCCGAGCTCGTCCAAACTGTCGTAAAGCCAAACAAGGATTGTAGGTTATACCCCCTCGAATTCCAAGCAACGGAACATTAGGGTATTCCCCACATCATTCAATGATAGCTACTCTTTCCATATCTTTAGAACTCCAAAGGATGTCTGTATGAGCAAGGGACATGATTCTGTAAGCCCAACCTACACCTTCCTCATTCTTCAATACAGACTTGGGGAGGTGCAAAATAAACCACCTCGCCAGCAGCGGCGTACAACACATGAGAGTTCCCCTTCTCCGCACAGTACGGGTATAGAGAGCATGTAGAATGTCACCTAGAAGAGTAGGCACTGGATTACGAGACAAGAAGATCTTGACCGTGTGTACATCTATGAAGGAATCTGGATTTGGGAAAATAACCAAGCCGTAGATGAGGAGAGCCAGGATGTCTTCAAATGCTTGAAAGTCCAAGTTATCCCAAAACTGTTGAGCTTGATCCATTAGAAACTTAACCAAGAAACCTTTAACCCCACTCCGAGTCTCCCAGTTGGATACTACATCAACCCTTTTAGATGTAGGGCTGAAGCAATATCCTCAGGTCTAGGAACCTCCTCCAAACCTGTGAAGGGTTCTTGCTCGAGGATAGATATGCCTAGTAAATCAGAAAACTCCTCCAAAGTAGGGACTAGCTGATAATCCGGGAAGGTGAAATAGTGATGTAGCGGGTCAAAGAACTGGAACAACACGCTCATTATTTTCTCATCCAATTTTGAAGTGACCAGGCTAAGGAGATGACCATGTCTTATAACAAATGACAAAGTATCAAGAACCTTTGAAACTAACTCTCTGAGCTGAGCAGGTATCTGCATAAAGTTGACTCGAATGGTATTTTTGCGCATAGAAGCCATAATCTGCAAAACAGAACAAAGATGAATCCCTTCGGTCTTGGAAATGGTTAGTCTAATGAAATATGCATGCTATGTCATGATGCATGATGTCATGATAAAACACACAACAGGTATAACAGGTATCAAACATGGTAAAGGCAAACAAGTCACATAATAGCCCTTAATTTTCAGGTTTGCATGGAGTCTAGGTACTACCCTTTTGCAGTTTAGTTGGTTCAACCTATCCTAATAATAGTAATCGGGTTCTAGAGGTTCTCAATATCACTGACCATCCTCCATCGGTCATAGTTTCAGCTCACGCAATCTTTTCTTGCGGTCAGAACCATCTCGAGAGTATGGTCTCAATGAGTGTAGCATCGAGTATCAACCAGTTCCCAGCTCTACACCGAGACCGGCTATCTCACTACTTCCTATGGCCAAGTTGGTCAATTATAGGTTTTAAGGTCAGTTGATGCTTAACGACCCATATAGCAGCCTCGTATTCTCCTTGTTCCTACACAAGGGATACTGGTACCAACTAATGTGTCACATCAATGTAGCTACTACTTCAACCGTATCGGTCTACGTCGTATAGTTCCCTCACAGTTTATTGCTACTTACCTAAAAGGTGTTCCTCAGATCCGAGTTAGGATCTATAGTAACTCCGATACAAAGCCCACAAAATAAAGTAATCAAATCAAACAATAGAAGACAATATGATGAACTAATCCTAAGGTATACCCCACTTATATTGTCCCCAGCAGAGTCGCCAGTTCTGTGATACGGTGGCCAGAACCGGGACTGTTTTTTAGGAATATTGGTTTGCATTTTGCGTTTATGTTTGCAAAATGTCGCGGTAAGCAAGAGTCGCCACTGACTTTTATTTTATCCAACAAGGAAAGGAAAAAAGCACAGAAAAATTCCTTTTTCGAGATTTTCTGAGTACGGGGGGTAGATTATAGAAAGGGAAGGTATTAGCACCCTTTCTATCCGTAGTTATCTACGGGCTCTTAGGTACTTGCTCATCAATTTCAAAATTGCTTCTTTGTGTTTGTGTGATTTGAAAAGTTTTTTGTTTTGACTTCAATTTAACCCTTGCTTCTGTCTTCAAGAGTGTTACGAAGTGTTTTTGAAAACTTTGTTTGTAAAGGAGTGTAAGTGTGAAAAAGTTTGTTTTGATTGAGCAAGTACTTAAGAGCCAATCTACCTACTCGGAAAAAAATCGTCCTATGTTCGTTTCCTTTAGACAGTGTTATCCTACTATTAGTGAGTAGGTCGCACCATCGTTGGAGTTTGAGGGTCAATTCGAAAGGGACGTACAGTCACTAAAGCAATGTTAGGACGTCTTAGTAATAACCCTAATGTCTTAGATCAGTTATTCGAGGCAATAATTCCGAGGCAACCTTTCCGAGGCAACTTTGATCTTTGAGACAAAAGGACGACCACTAAAATATCCTATACCTAATGACCGTTTACCGAAGTCAACTGAAGTGGGAGCGTACCCTAGGAGTGCGCATGTGCGAGTGATTCAATTTCAAATTATTATCTTTGCACATTTTAGGGTTATCTAACTGTTTTAAAGTTAATCATACATTCTTGTCATGCAACCCTAATCATACATCTAACAGTTAATATTTTGCGAAATTTAAAGTGCGGAAATTAAACTACGCTATTACAAGGCTTCGGGTATTTACATAGCCAAAAACAAACCCTTAAAATAAAGTGATAAATGAAAGTAAAAGACCTAATTAAATTATTACAACTTGTGGGCAATTACATTAATAGGATAAAAATAAATTATAAAGCGCGCGCGGGGAAATTTATATCGGGAGAGAACTAGGGTTTTGACCCCTTCTAGCCTAATTAAAAGAAGAAAAAAAGTTTTTGTTGTTTTTAATTATTTTTAAGAAAGGAATTAGGTTTTGAAAATAAATACAAAATTAGTGAGTTAATTAAATTAATTAATGGAAATAAATAAATGGCCTATTTTTTATGTTTTTGATTATTTTAAGAAAAAGAAAATATAATTAAGTTAAAAACAAAATCCTAATTGTTCTAATTAATTTTAATTTATTTACAAAAAAGAAATTAAAGTTACCTAAAATTAAAATCTAATTAAATTAATTAATTTATTGATAAAAAATAAACCTAAGTCTAATTGGGTGAAAAATATTATTTTTATGATTTTTTTGATAAAAAAGAAATAATTAATTTTGTTAGTAAAATAAATAAATAAATTAAATTAAACAAAATATATAAAAGAAAAGGTAAAGAGATAATGGGCCTAAAACAGCAATCTGAGGGGGGTGGACAGCAATCTGGCCCAAGAAGAATTTGGCCCACGCTTGACTTTCTGGATCTGATGCTACGCGTTGACTGAAGCCCATGATGGTCCCTCATATGATGGCCTTTAGATTTGGCCATCTGGACACTTGGCAGGTTGGATTATGAGGATGTATGGTGGTCTTCATGCCTTGTGGGACGCCTGATCACTGAAATAAAAATGCATGAAATAATTGGGGGGACCTGGGATTCGAACCCAGGCCCCAAGGCATTTTTCAACTACTCCACTACCAGCTGCGCATATGTTCTGTTTGTATATAGAATGAATAATAATGATAATATATAATAATGTGAAAAAAGGAGCCGTATTTCAAATAGGCCAATCCTATGGTGCCAGCTAGTCATCTTCTTCCTTTCTTCATTGGTAAAAGTCCCAGACTTTTACCTACGGACGTTTATCCATCACTACAAACCTGCATGTTCTTAAAATCAACCACAAGAAAAATAAATAAACCCTAAGGCCATCAATCAGTTCGTCTGGACCTGCTGAGCACAATGGTGCTCCTTTTATGGCCCAATTTTACCTGTATGGAAAAATCCCAAATCGAAGCAACCAACCCTAGCAATGGTGAAATCTCATACAGTTTATGAAAACGCAATTAAATATTACAAAAGGCTTGCAAATGTTCTAAGGATCAAGAATCTACAATTATTTCATGCTATAAGTATCAGAATGATGCAATTCGAATTCAAGAAAAAGGCAATGTCGTGGCTGACTTACATCGAGTTATAGGGCTTGGGAATGCTTGTTCTTGATTGGTTTTGCTTACTGGGGATCCCAGGAAACGATTGGGATGGTCAAGAGGCTTTGAAATCGCCTGGAACAATGAATTCGACCCAACACTTTATTGTGATTTTTTCAAGTTATGTTCTTGTTGTCACGCCTCCCTCTAGCCTCGTTTTAGGTCTGCACATGCTCAATATATATCAAGGATTGGATTAGGGTTGAAAAGCTGATCTCAATCTTCCTCCGTCATTGCTTTTGATTTGGATTTGATACACTTGAAAATCTTCCTAAAAATAGAGCAAACTCAATCTTTTTGTGCACACTAAGCCTTTACACGAATTCAATCTCATGCTAGCTGGATATAGGACCTGAAACATGTGCAAAATCTTGAGATTTCAATGTTTTGGATTTTCTCATGATTTGTTTTGATTAAAATTGATTTAATTCAAATCAAAATCAAAATAAATAATAAAAACAAGATAATGACAAGTGGAAAGGTATAGGCCTCGTGGACCATGTTGCCAACTCAAAACAAGTGCAAAAGATTGGGCCCATTTGGCAAAAATTGCAATTTAAGGCATAGTTGACTTTTGATAATTTTGCAAAAAGGGTCAACTTCAACAATGCATAACTTCCTCAATTTTGATTCTTTGAAGGTGTTCTTGGAGTTTTTAGAAATCTTGATATGTCCTCTAAGCAACCCTTTTGGTCTCATCTCAATTTGGTATTCCATGTTCATGTATGAAGCTTTGACAAAAAAGGTGTTTTTGTTGACTTTTCAAAATGACCTATAATGTCAAAATTCATAACTTCTTGTGAGTGCATATTTTGAACTTGGTATCTGAAGATGGATTGTAGAGAATTGCATCCTATTCAAAATTAGCTTTGGATGGGTCATTTTTCATAAATTATGAGAAAGTTATGCTTTGTTAAAGTTGAGTTGACTTTTCCTACAAAACCCTAATTTAGCAACTTTTGGTTCTTGATGAATTATGAGCAATCCTTGATGAATCATGATCAACCCTTGATCAAATGATGAAATATACTTCAAAATGAGGATATTGACCAAATATCTTGAACTTTGACTGTATGTGGGCCACAGTTGACTTTTGCCCTAGCACAGTCGATTTTCATGCCTTTGAGCAATTGACTGGTCAAACTTTCTCTGCAGGGCCTGAAACTTGACATGGATTATCTTGAGAACATATTAGGACAATGGTGAGCATTTGGGGTCCCTTGGACTCAAGTATCTTGATGCAACATGAAACCCTAATTTGAGGTAGACTGCCTTAGGAGGGAGCTTGTCTGGTCAACCCTTGGACTAACTTGAGCAACTTGAGGATCTTTCTTGAAATGTTTTGAGAAATATGGGAGGGAAAATTTTGGGGTACAACAATGTGGTAAAAATGTTAAGAAATAAACATAAAACATGCTTCTGGGGCTAGAACCTAGGATCCTTAACACTAATGCCTTATGCACGCTCTCTACCACTGGGGTGGCTATACATCCGGTATTAGAAGCAAAAACACAAACATTTATTACAAAGTAAGTTCTGATGATGAACTTCATCTTCTTCTTCGCGCCAGCCAGAGTATATGTAACTTAGTCATTTCTCAACAAAAAAAGGAAAATGCAAACATATAAGTTATGGCAAATTTCATCATGGTTTCAGAAATACAAAGCATCAAAACTATAAACCAGAAGCAAGCATGAATTTTGCTAATCCTAATTCTGAACCCTAATTTTATCAAGAAGGTATGATCTAAAATTCTCTCTACTTAGGCCATATAAATGAAATCTCTAAATATGTATAGATTCAGAGCTATGATATCTACATTATGTCTTTGAAATTGCAAGCCTAACAATGCCTAAGTAATGAGATGAAAATCAGAAGAAACTTACCTTGCAGCTGGAGATTATTCTGTGAGTTAGGGCCTGGTTCAGACTGTTGTGATCTTCTGGTCATCTTCCTCAAGTTCTCAGAAAGCTAAAGCAACCTTTAACCTGAGTTACAGGTGGATGGTATGCTCTGGAACAACCAAGATGCAAAGTTCTGATTTTTTGAAATGGAGATTGGTGAAGACTGTATTACAGTTTGAAAACAGAAGTTGGGAAAGCCACTATGTGTATATCAGAAACTATGTGGATGATTTGGCCAAGAAAAATTAGAGGTTGGATGCAAAAATCAGAAACTAGCCAGTTTTGTATTTGTGTTGCAGTTTCAGGTTCTTGGGAATTTTCAGCAAGGTTTCAGGGCTTTTTCTCTCCTCCAAAAGTTTGCAAATGAAGTTTAATTTATAGGCAAAGGATTTAGAAGCTTGGAGAAATCAGGAGTACAGCCATCATGTGTTATGGATTGTTGACTTGTTTTTGAAGCAAGTTTAGACAAGCATGTTTCAAGGCAAGGTAGGGTGGTTAGCAGCTTTAAACACGCCTAATCTGAGTTTGTCGGCATGATTTATGGGGAAGTACACTCAGAAACAAAGTAAAGTATGGGCTCAAAATAAACTTTGTACAAAAGTTTTCTTTTCAAGGACAGCAGTGGTACTTTTATGCCACACGTGGGAAGATCTTTTGGATAAAGGCTTAGACATTGGGATAAGGACTCAAAAGTTGGTGTAAGCATTAAATGATGATGAGATTTAACAAGCAAGAAGGCCTACAACATGAGATTATGCAGCATAGCTTGAAACTGGATCAGAAGTTCAGCATAAACGTAACTTAGATTAAGAGCAAATGCCCAACTTCTAATCTTTGATTCTCCCTGCCCCAGCATGATCTGAAGGAGTAATCAGACTTTTCAAAAAGCTTGTAACATGCTTTGTAACCCCTCTTTGAATTGTTTTTGCAAACTCTGATTGTACCTACATGGAAACTGGCCCAGAAGTTCTAACCAAATTCTGACTTGGAAATACTCAGAATTTATTAAGTGTTTTAGTTTCAAGGACGTGTCTTCAAAGATTTATAACTCGAAATCCCAGAATTTCTAGGAGGAGTTATGTTCTTCAATGTTTTAGATCTCATTGAGATCTAAAACTCTTGTGTCAGAAGTTCTTCCTGAATCATCTCGCATCATGATGAAAATCTGGCCAAAAGTTCTGAGTGTTTAGCAAAAATTTCTTAACACTTAGCAAAAATTTCTAAGTGTTTAGAACTTTGACTTTTCCAGAGTAATTTTGATTTTTGATTTTCTTGATGAACCAACTTCATATTATAACATGTCTTGATGAAATGTGATTCTTGAAACTTGATTTTGATCCAAAAGTCAAAGTTTGACTTTTCAGTGTGCATTTTGATTGTTTTGCCCTTGTGCCAATTCCAAACTTAAATTGATGTATCAGTGCTGCAAACTTGAGTCATGGAAGATGTTGTGAGAAAAATCTTGAGAAATGAGAGGGAAAATTTTGGGGTACGACAACAAGAAAGAGGTCAAGATCGGCGCTAACTTGGAGGACAATGTCAAAGGCAGATTGGTACAGATGCTACATGACTATGCTGAAGTGTTTGCTTGGTCGTATGAAGATATGCCTGGTTTGGATATTGATATAGTGGTTCATCATCTACCAACAAAGGAGGATTTCCCACCAGTCAAGCAAAAGGTGCTTCGTATGCGGCCAGACATGTCTGAAAAGATAAAAGCTGAGGTAATGAAGCAATTCAATGCAGGTTTCCTGGCTGTGACATCATATCCTCAATGGGTGGCAAACATGGTCCCCGTGACAAAGAAAGATGGGAATATTTGTATGTGCATAGACTATAGAAATTTGAATAGGGCAAGCCCCAAATAAGATTTCCCACTACAGCATATTGACATCTTGGTTGACAACACCGCTCAACACAAAGTTTTCTCCTTCATGGATGGTTTCTCCGGCTACAATCAAATCAAGATGGCTCCCGAGGATATGGAGAAGACCACCTTTGTCACACAATGCGGGACCTTTTGTTACAAGGCCATGTCGTTCAGTTTAAAGAATGCAGGGGTAACATATCAACGAGCTATGGCAGCCTTATTTCATGATATGATCCATCATGAAATAGAGGTCTATGTGGATGATATGATTGCAAGGTTGCAAATTGGAGAAGAACACCTTGATCACTTACACAAGCTATTTGAAAGGCTGAAAGAATAGAAGCTGAGGTTGAACCCCAGCAAATGTACCTTCGGGATAATGTCTGGAAAACTCCTAGGGTTTTTCGTCAGTGGCAAAGGTATTAAAGTCGATCTCGTGAAGGTCAAAGTTATCCAAGAAATTCCAGCTCCCCGTAGTGAGAAGGAGGTCATAGGTTTCTTAGGTCGACTCAATTACATCGCCTGATTCATATCTCATTTAACTGCTATATATGATCCACTCTTCAAGCTGCTGAAGAAAGATCAAGTAATCAGATGGAATGACGACTGCCAAGTAGCTTTTGACAAAATCAAGGAGTACCTACAAGAACCTCCAATCCTGAGGCCTCCAGTCGAAGGAAGACCTCTGATTATGTACTTGATTGTATTAGAGAATTCAATAGGGTGTGTGTTGGGCCAACATGACGAGTCTGGCCGAAAAAAGCATGTAATATACTACCTAAGCAAAAAGTTTACCGACTGTGAAACAAGATATTCACTGCTCGAGAAAACTTGTTGTGCTCTGGCATGGGCTGCTCGCCAGCTAAGGCAGTATATGTTGACTCACACCACTCTATTGATTTCTAAGATGGACCCTATCAAGTATATCTTCGAGAAGCCAGCTCTCTCCGGGCTAATAGTTAGATGGAAAATGATTTTGACTGAATATGATATCCAGTATACTACACAAAAGGCAATCAAATGAAGTGTATTGGAAGATCATTTGGTGCATCAAGCTGTTGACGACTACCAATCTATGAACTTTTAATTCTCGGATGAGAATATCATGCTAGTAAATGACTGCGAAAAGCCTGGACCATATGACGGACCTGAACAAGGATCTCGATGGAGTATGTTTTTTGATGGGGCTTCCAATGTGTTGGGTAATGGAATTGGCGATGTGATTGTTTCTCCCGAAGGTTTCCATACACTTTTCACTACTAGATTATTCTTTCACTATATGAATAACATGGATGAGTATGAGGCGTGCATCTTAGGTCTAAAGGCCACCATTGACCTAAGGATCAAGTTCTTGGATGTATACGGAAATTCTGCTCTTGTAATCAGTCAAGTCAATGGAGAATGGGATACCAAACATCCTAATTTGATTCCTTACAAAGAGATTGTGCTAACTTTGATCCCATAGTTTGAGGGGGTTAATTTTGAACACTTCCCAAGAGAAGAAAATCAGTTGGCTGATGCCTTGGCAACAATGTCTTCTATGTTCAAGGTCAATTGGGACAATGAAGCTCCTAGAATTACAATTGAAAGATTTGACGAACCAGCACATTATTGCGAGCTTAACACAGATGAAGAGAAGCCTTGGTACCATGAGGTGAAGAGATATCTTGAAGCACAAGAGTATCCTGAAGGAGCTTCCATCAATGATAAGAATTTTTTGCAAAGATTTTCAGCCAAATTCTTCCTAAGCAATGAAATCCTCTATAAACGCAACCATGATTCTACTTTACTCGGGTGTGTGGATAAGAAAGAGGCACATAAAATCCTGGAAGACATGTATGATGGTATCTCTGGGACTCACTCTAGTGGACACACTATGGCCAAGAAGATTCTGAGGGTTGGATATTATTAGTTGACTATGGAAACTGATTGTCACCATCACTCAAGGACTTTCCATAAGTGCCAGATCTATGCCGACAAGGTCCATGTGCCTCCAATTCCCTTGAGTCTCATGACTGCCCCTTGGCCATTTGCAATGTGGGGCATTGACATGATGGAGAGATCAAACCAACTGCTTCCATTGGACATCATTTCATCCTTGTTGCCATTGACTACTTCACCAAATGGGTTGAAGTTGCCTCATTTTCCTCAGTAACAAAGAACGTTGTGGCTCGGTTTATCAAGCATAACCTCATCTTCCGTTACGGTATCCCCGAAAGGATCATCACAAATGTTGTACCCCAAAATTTTCCCTCTCATTTTTTACAAGATCTTCTCTTACATGGGTGGCTACAAACACTTGCTTGAAGAAAAATAACAAATTTTGAATTTGGTCAAAGTGCCTTTCAATTGGCCTCTCCAAAGTGCCTTTCGATTGGTATCTCTAAAATGCCTTTCGATTGGCATCTACATAGCGCCTTTTGATTGGCATGGACAAAGGTCCTTCGATTGGCCTGTTAACAAGGCCTTTCGATTGGAATTTTAGCAAAGTCTTTCGATTGGAATCAGAACAAGGACGTCTTCGATTAGCATATTAATGCCGCTTCGATTGTTCCAAACTGAAGGAAATCGAAGAGATCAAAATGAAGCTTTTGATCAGTCCACAAGGCCTTTCGATTGGAATTTTAACAAAGTATCATTTGATTGGAATTTCAATAAGGTCTTCGATTGGCATGGATACAAGAGCTTTCGATTGACCTCATGGACAAGCCTTTCGATTGGCATGGCAAAGAATCCTTCGATTTAGCATCTAAAACCAGGCAGCTTCGACAGGCATGTCAACCAAGTATCCTTCGATTGATATGAACAAGGGCCCTTCGATTGGCATTCAAAAAGGTCCATTCGAAGAAGCCTTCAGAAGTCCATTCGAAGCATGCATAAGAAGTCCATTTGAAGCATGCATAAGAAGGCCATTCGAAGGAGGTAACTCATATGCCATTCGAAGAAGCGTTCAATGACTCATTCGAAGGGCGTATAAGAAGGCCATTCGAAGGAGGCAACTCATAGGAGATTTAAAGGAGGTAACAATTACTCATTCAAAGGGTGCATAAGAAGTCCATTCGAAGGAGGAAACTACCAGTCCAATCAAAGAGAAATGCTGGAGGGTATTCGAAGGGGTCAAGTGTCCAGGTTCATTCCAAGATTTCCAAAGAGACATGAATGTTTCAAAAAAGGAATGCTTTTAATATGTCTGATTCTTGTCTCATGGTCTTAAAAGCATGGTTAATTTGCTTTCTCTTGTCGTTACTATACCATCATACTCCTATAAATACAAGGGCAAGCATACAGTGCCAAGGGCAGAACAAAAAAAAACGAAAGAGAGGCACAAATACTTATGCACACGAACAGATCACGCTGCCATATTTCTCATCGAAACCCCAGGAGGGTCAAATCGAAACACCTTTTTGCAGGCACCTTCAGCCCAAACGAAGACCAGTTCCTTGATCTAGAGACATTCAGGAGTCCACACCCAGGAGTGTCAAAGTGAAGCACCTAACAACCTCAATCCACGCCCTAAAGGTGCCAAATCGAAGCATCCTATTGTTGGTAAACTTTCAAATCTTTGTTTATAATTTCATAATGCATTAGTGTTTGTTCAGTCCTCGATTCCCGCCTAGGATATCAGGTGGTTCTGTTTGATTTAGTTTCAAAACTGAGGGCCGGGTTTTGTCACCAGGTCCATTATTGTTTTCTTTTGTCTCTAACGCCCACACTACAGATCTGGACCAAATAAACCAATGCACGCAGAATCGAAGGTCCTGGGTTCGACACCCAGGTTATAGTTTTGCTAATATTTGTCTTGCAGGTCTAGAGTGAAAATTCCTTCCTCCCCCAGATCGAAAGGAATAACTCCCTTCCCTGGATCGAAGAACCAGACCTTGCCCAGGATCGAAAGACCGTTCCTCCCCCAGATTGAAGGATAACATGTCCAGATCGAACACCCTAAAGGTGCAGCCCCTTATGCATCTTTGATCAAGCCTTTTCACTGGATTGAAAAACAGCCCAAGCCTCTTTCGATCCAGGCCTCCAGAATTACTCCTCCTTCGATTTGCTGCCAGATCCTTCAATTTCCTGTGTCTTGACCATTTTATTTCTTTTGTTTTTATCCATATAAAATCAATCCAAAAACCACAAAAAAAATATTAGGATAGTTTTTTTTTTCATTAAATTAATTTGGTTAATTAATCTTTTTAATTATCTTAACATTTTCTCAAAAAAACTAAAATTAAAAAGATTTAGATCATTTTCTCAAAATAAAATAAAAACAACAAAAAGACTTTATTCTTAGGATATTTTTTTCGCGCGTATTTTATTTTATTGTAACTGCTCACAGTTGTAATAGTTTTAGATTTAAAATTCCGCACTTTTAGTTTCTTGCATTTTTCATGTAACTGTCCCGAAGCCTTGTAATAGCGTAGGATTTACAATTCTTGCACTTTACAGTTCCCGCATTTTAAATTCATGTACATATATTAATTGCTTAGATGTATGCTAACCAGGATTGCATGACAAGATCTGAAAACAAACCGTAGAACACCTAAATGTTTAAAGATAAATAACTGAAACACAACACACTTGCACATCAGCACCTCTAAGGTATGCCCACTTTGGTTGCCTTTAAAAAACAGTCATGAGGCAGGAATGATTTAGCAAAGACCCACAAAAATAAAAAAGATCATAGTCCCTCGATGACCCTACGGTGTTTCCTTTCGGTAAATGATCTTGTCCCTTAAACGAAATTGCTAAAGTGTCTCCATATATTTCCTTTGTGACTGTAACATCCCTTCGATTGTCCCTCAAAACATCTAACGACAAGGCTACCTACTCACTAATAGTAGGATAGCACTGTCTAAAGGAAAAGAGGAAAAGAACTACATTTTCGAGTATAAAAGTAGATAGCTGTTAGAAGTTTGCTCCAAAAAAATACTTTTTTGCACTTACACACAAAAACTACTTTTCAAAAACAATTTCAAAACATTCGCTTTGTTAACACTCTTAAAGATTGATACAAGAGTTAAACACAAAGAAAATCGACACACTAAGGCTTTTCAAAAACATTTTCAAACACACAAAGCACAAAGAATTTTCAAAATGAGCAAACCTCTACGATCCCGTGGAAAACCACGGATGGAAAGGGTGCTAACACCTTCCCTTTCCATAATATACCCCCTTACTCAGAAAACATCTTGAAAAGTTCTTTTTCTGTTCTTTTCACCCTTTCCTTTGTTGGATAAAAGAAAAGACAGTGGCGACTCTTGCTTACCGCATATTTGTGAACAAAAAACGCAAAAACCAGTATATAACAGTCGGTTCTGCCACCGTAAAATAGAACTGGCGAATCTGCTGGGGACAATAAGAAGTGGGGTTACCTTAGAATTAGTTCCATATTAAATTGCTTTATTGTGTGTTATCTTGCTTTATCTTTAAGGGTTTTCTTGGGTTGTTACTAAAAGATCCAACACCCGGATCTGGGGCACCATATTAGGTAAGTAGCAATAAACCATGGAGGTTGTACGGCGTAGACCGATACGGACAAAGTGGTGGCTACGTTAGCGCGATGCTTTGGATTGTACTAATGTTCCTTGAGTAAGTTAAGGATAACATTAGGCTTCCTCATAGTGTCACTAAGCGCTAACTGACCTTTAGAACCTTTAATTGGCTCATCCTAGCCATTTGGAAGTAGTGAGATAACCGGCTTTGGTTCCCGCCAAAGATTGGTTGATACTCGATACTACACTCATTGAGGCTGGACTTTTAGGATTTTTCGGCCGCAATACTTCGGTGCGGAGCTGAAACAATTTTTGAAGGGAAGGTCAGAGATATTGAGGCTCCTTAGAACCCGATCACTATTAATAGGACAGGTTGAGCCAACTGAACATTCAAGAGGGTACTTACCTACAAACCTCATGCAAGCCTAAACCTAAGGCTTCTTGTGTAATTTATTTGCTTTCAGCTTGAACTACTTGCAGGATTTTATTATCTAACAACATGATTTCCTTGCAAGATTTGTTTACAGTCATTATCCAACAACTTGAATTCTTTGTAGGGTTTACTTGCTTACATAACCTTACACTTTTTCTTAACGCATAGCATACACATCATAACATCATGCCACAGCATTTCCTTAACCATTTCAAGGATCTCAAGGGTTTCTGATGCAGGTTATGACAAATTAGACATCTAGCAAGGGGCAAAGGGGATTTATTTTCCTCTAGCCAATGCCGTCAGAAGATCAAAAATCAACAACTTGAGCTTGACTCTCGTAGAAGGACGTTTAATAACACGAAAGTTCTTCAATCAAAGATACAAAATTCAAATGCTGACATCTTCTTGTTTACCCCGCGAGTCCTTGAAAACATTGCATACGCATATCATACATGTCATTGCATAAACAGGTTTCAAAGCAGGGTCCTCATCTTATTCGCTGTTTATTTCAGCAAGTAAAGAAATGGCTCTCGAACAAACAGTCAAAGACCTTCAGGCTCAAAATGCTTAATTCCAACAAATGTTCCTGACTCTGACCAAGGGGCAAGAAGACCTGAGAGCTCTACTCGTCAAAAAGAAGGCTAAGAAGGCAAAGAAACCAGTTCGTGTTTCGAGTGTGGGAAGAAGAAGACCAGTTAACCGAGCTCTAGATTTTGCAACCTTATCAAAGGGAGGGTATAATCAAGAGGAAGAAGACGAGGAATCAGATGAAGGAGACAAAAATCCAACGTTTGAAGAAGATGAATCTGACTATGATGAGGAGCAGTATCCTCCTTCTAATGAAAAATACAAACAGCTGGAGGAACGGTTCAATGCCATGGAGATCCAAAGGGTTCCCGGTCTGGATTTTGAAGATTTAGGCTTGGTTCCAGGGGTGGTCATCCCACCTAAGTTTAAGGTCCCCATCTTCGCTAAATATGACGGTGTCTCCTGCCGTATGTTGCACTTTAGGTCATATGTCAGAAAGATCCAGCCTCACATTGCTGACCGAAAGTTATGGGTCCATTTCTTCCAAGAAAGTTTAGCTGGCACTCAACCGGATTGGTTCTATCAACTAGAAGGAACTGAAATCCATACTTGGGAAGACTTGGCTACTGCTTTCTACAAGCAATACCAATACAACACTGACCTGGCACCAACTCGAGTGCAACTACAGAATATGTCCATGAGCTCAAGAGAAGGGTTCAAGGAATATGCGCAAAAATGGAGGGATCTAGATGGAAGGGTACAACCCTCTCTGAATGATCGTGAAATGTTAGACATGTTCATGGGCACTCTGAAGGGCCCATTCTTTAATCTGCTGATTGATAGTTCCTCATCTGGGTTCACAGAGATGGTTATGACTGGAGAAAGGATCGAAAATGGTATCAAGAGTGGGAAGATCCCGATGGCTGCATCTTCTAATGCTGAGAATAAGCCATTTGGTGGTAAGAGGGAAGCTAATGTTGTGCACGGCCAGAAGAGTCGTAATAAGGTAGACTACCACCAATCTGTGGGGCAGTGTTGGTCTCTAATTTGGCACGCGTGCAACGACCATAACAATGGGGTAATCAACAAAAGCAAGACGAGCCCAAGAGACAGTTTAACAAGCTCAACATGCCATTGTCTCAATCATTATAACACTTGATGAGGATGAATCTGATTACACTGATAGGACCTCATCCAAACCCCAAGACTTCCTCTCCTAACTACAATCCTGATGCAAGGTGTGCCTATCATTCTGGAAGTCATGGGCACGACACTAACAATTGTTGGGCATTGAAATACAAGATTCAGGATGTGATTGATGCCAAGGAGATTGAGTTTGATCCTCCTGAGACTCCCAAAGTGGTCACTACTCCCATGCCAAACCATGACTAGGATTGAAAGCATTTTTGTTCATTTGAATTCTCAAGTTGTATTTTCTTTGTTTATTCAAACAATTATTGTCATGTCAAAACTTTGTTATTTCATTAATGCATTACACATGTTTGTCTTGAATATTTTTTTTCAATATGCTTAAACTGCTTTATACTTCCTTTTCATGATATTCAACTCTCGATCAAAATCTCTAAGCCTTTAGAGGGAGGATGACAAAAAGGATACCATAATCCATACAGTGTGCTTTTGAACAGACCTTGCTGATGATGTACAGGCGTTGTTTCAAATCCCAAACAGTGGAGTTATAAGGAAGATAATCCCTAGTCAACCCCTTTGATCCAAAGAAGTAGGAGTTTTTCTTTCACACAAATTAAAACCCTTAATCATAACCTGAGGCAGGTTAGTTTTCTCAATTAACTCAGACGCGCATTCAGTCACAATCTTCCGCTTCGTACACAATGAGTGGCATCGAAGACTTCCTTCCAAATCAAAAGATGGTGATGGTTCCGCATAATCATCAAAGAAGGCCGTCATTATTTTTCAAAAGAAAAGCCCGCTAAGTCAAAACCTATGAAGGAGAGTTAAGAAAAAAGAAAAATTGGGGCATCCCGCTGACTGTAAACACAAAAAGAAACCGTTCAGGAAAAAGAAGGGATAGCGAAAACCAAAAAAGAGGTCCTACAAATCCTCGACAAAAAAATAGATTACAAAATGACTACCTCTTTTAAATAAACTTCCAGTATCTGAACCATCATCGGAACATCAAGGACAAGATGCCAGACTCAATTGGGATCTGAATGCACAATTCGTTGAGTATAGGACTGAAGAACATCACGAAGAACGGGTGGGTACAAATAAACTTTGAGCCTTTATCATTTGTTTCTTAAACTCTGAACCAGGCCATGTTACAACCCTTAAAAGTCTTAGCTGAAGCATGGGTTAGTTCAAGCGCATACTATTACAAAGGTATCCTGACTCCTGTAAGGTTTGCTATAAATCATGAGTTGATATCACATTCTTGCAAAAAAAAATTACTGAAAAAATGCATTTTTAAAAAATTTCAAGACAGACATAAGCTTTGCATTCTTTAAATGACATTATTTGCACATGATTAATTGTTCAAATGACAGAGAAATTCACATAATGAATATCCAGTGAACAAAAACCTTCTCAATGAAAAGGATCACCTCAGGTGGAAAAACACTTCCAACCAAGGGACATGGCATGGTGTCCAGTTGATCTGGGGCAGTCAAGTCAAGTTTCGAGGAATCTCTCAAAAAATGATGAATAGCCAGGGGCAGATCTCCATCTGAATCACTTGGGGCATTGAACATGAATTCCAGTAGCGAATCATATACAATAGAACAAACATCTTCTGGCAGTGTGGCAACGCTTACTACTATGAACAATGATAATTCTCCATACCCGGTGAACATGGACATAGTTAGAAAAGACTACACATGAACAAAGACCCACTAGGTTGACAGGCCTAGGCAAAAATAAGGGAATCTAGGCAAACCAAAAGAGTTCAGGGAAAAATTAAGGATATATACAAAAAAAAAATGTACACCCGGCAAGTCAAAAACCTGAAAAGTCGGCTTCGGAAAAAAAGGGTATCCCGAGGGGCTGAAAATCTGAAAAGATAGTCCAGGCAAAAGTTAGGGATTAAAGCGTATGACTATGTCTCGTCATCTTGTCATTTGTTTATCAGTAGAAGAATTATCATCTTGATCAACATCTATTCAAAACCTCAGGAGTTGGGATGACACTCAACCATCCATAAGGTCTCCCCCAGGTACTTTCTCCAGCAGGTACAGAGGCAGGGGCGTCTTACTAAAAGGTTGCCTCCATATCCTCGGCTTACAACCTAGTGATGTCATGTGTTCTTGTATCCCCGGTAGAACAGGAATTTCTAGCTACTGCTCCAACATCAGGTTTTCCTCAGTAAAGTCGTCAAACTTCTCAGGATTCCCCAACAGGATTTCACAAAATCCTCAAGCAGTTCACAGAGCTTTACTTCCCCAACAGATTTTATTTCTCTAACAACGGAAGATCGTCTCCCAGCATTTCAGCTTCAACAAAATCTGAAGACCTACATTCTTCACCGCCAGCTTCAATCAGGGATTTATTTTCCCTAATTCAACAGCGCTGCAATAGAATAACTTAATACATTCATGTATTGTATTCATACATCATTCTACAAACGTCATAGCATTTGTAGTACAAATGCACACATCCCAATCTCATTTTGAGAACACCATTACACCATGCATTTCATACATCATGACATTACATACAGCTAATGCTTTACCTTTTCAGGAAAGATCAATCAACAGATATTTATCATCAAAAAAAATAGAGTAATTATCTGTGCAACCAAAAACAGCTTTACACGGGCTCATCATGAAGCAATATTATGTGGGTTTCTTCTAACTTCCAAGTACAGCTTTACACGGGCTCTTCACGAAGCAATCTCACACGAGTTCCTTCTCCTTCTGAAAAACAGCTTTACACGGGCTCTTCATTAAGAAATCTTACACGGGTTCCTTCTCCTACTGAAATTTACATGGACTTATCCCGAAGCAGCCCTACCCAGGCTCCTTCTGAAGTTTTACACAGACTTATCACGAAGTAGCCCTACCCGAACTCCTTTAAAGTTTTACACAGACTTATCCCGAAGTAGCCCTACCCAAGCTCCTTCTGAAGTTTTACATGGACATATCCCGAAGTATCCCTACCCAGGCTCCTTCTGAAGTTTTACACGAACTTATCCCGAAGTAGCCCTACCCAGGCTCTTTCTGTAGTTTTACACGAACTTATCCCGAAGTAGCCCTACCCAGGATCCTTCTGAAGTTTTACACGGACTTATTCTGAAGCAGCCATACCCATGCTCCTTCTGAAGTTTTACACGGACTTATCCCGAAGTATCCCTACTCAGGCTCCTTCTGAAGTTTCGCACGGACTTATCTCAAAGAAGCCCGACCCAGGCTCCTTCTGAAGTTTTACACAGACTTATCTCGAAGCAGCCCTACCCAGTCTCCTTCTAAAGTTTTACACAGACTTATCCCGAAGCAGCCCTACCCAGGCTCCTTCTGAAGTTTTGCACAGACTTATCCCGAAGTAACCCTACCCAGGCTCCTTCTGAAGTTTTACACGGACTTATCCCGAAGTAGCCCTACCCAGGCTCCTTCTAAAGTTTTACACAGACTTATCCTGAAGCAGCCCTACCCAGGCTCCTTCTGAAGTTTTACACGGCCTAATTCCGAAGTAGCCCTACCCAGTCTCCTTCTAAAGTTTTACACGGACTTATCCTGAAGCAGCCCTACTCAGGCTCCTCCTGAAGTTTTACACGGACTTATCCTGAAGTAGCCCTACCCAGGCTCCTTCTGAAGTTTTACACGGACTTATCTCGAAGCAGCCCTACCCAGGCTCCTTCTGAAGTTTTACACGGACTTATCCCGAAGTAGCCCTACTCAGGCTCCTTCTGAAGTTTTACACGGACTTATCCCGAAGTAGCCCTAACCAGACTCCTTATGAAGTTTTACACAAACTTATCCAAAAGTAGCCCTTCCCATGCTCCTTCTAAAGTTTTACACGGACTTATCCCGAAGCATCCCTACACAGGCTCCTTCTGATGTTTTACACGAACTTATCCCGAAGAAGCCCTACCAAGGTTCCTTCTCATTTTAGATGCAGTTTTACCTGAACTCATCATGAAGCAGCCCTACCCAGGTTCCTTCTTATTTCAAATGCAGTTTTACTCGGACTCATCATAAAGCAACCCTACTCAGGTTCCTTCTCAATTCAGATGCAGTTTTACCCGAACTCATCATGAAGCAACCCTACCTAGGTTCCTTCTCATTTCAGTCACAGTTTTACATGGACTCATCCTGAGGAAACCCTACCCAGGTTCCTTCTTACAATTTCCAGATGTAGTTTTACCCGGACTCATCCTGAAGCTGCCCTACCCAGGCTCCCTCTCATATATCTTCTAAAATAGCTCTACCCAGGTTCCTTCTCATACACTTCTAGATGAAGTCTTGCCCGGACTCCTCCTGAGACAGCCCTACATAAGTTTCTTCTGATACATTTCCAGATAGATGTTAATTTCATTCTCCCTAGTAAATTACTGCGAAGCCTAGATCCGACCAGATAACACCTTAATCTATTCAAATCACTGAAGCATGGAGTACGACCAGATAACAGTTTAATCTCATTTCCCCAGTAAGTCACTTTGAAACCTGGAGCACGAACAGGTAGCAGTCAGCCTTATCATCCTCAGCAAGTCACTGCAAATCCTGGATCTTAACCAAATAGCAGTTCACTTCAATCTCTTAAATTAAGTGATGACTCCCCAGTAGAGTAACGGACAACTGAATCTCCTAAAACTCTATGTTCCAAGACAGAGACCAACATTCCTCAGCAGAGTCCTCCTCAACAACTGGAATAAGGATTCCCACAAAGGAATATCTCATGAAATCAATAGTCTTCTAGATGGCATCTTTAAGCCCATCTCCGACGACTCTCCGTCACATTCTGATGGCATCTTTAATCCCATCTTCGATGATCTCTCGTCATATTTTCCAAATGGCATCTATAAGCCCATTCCCAATATTATCTACACAGTCAAGTATCATCTCAGACTAGTGCAAATTTCGGGGCACTCTAGTGTTCAATCATCTTCCACCTTCAGATCACGAAAGGCAGACCAACCAATCTACATCCTCAGGTTTAAAAAGATTGAACAGGGGCAACTGTTGTATCCCAAAATTTGCCCTCTTATTTTTTATAAGATCTTCTCTTACATGGGTGGCTACAAACACTTGCTTGAAGAAAAACAACAAATTTTAAAGTTGGTCAAAGTGCCTTTTGATTGGCCTCTCCAAAGTGCCTTTCGATTGGCATCTCTAAAATGCCTTTTGATTGGCATGTACATAGCGCCTTTCAATTGGCATGGACAAAGGTCCTTCGATTGGCCTGTTAACAAGGCCTTTCAATTGGCATTTTAGCAAAGTCTTTCAATTGGCATCATAACATGGACGTCTTCGATTGGCATCTTAATGCCTCTTCGATTGGTCCAAACTGAAGGAAATCGAAGAGAGCAAAACGAAGCTTTCGATCGGTCCACAAGGCCTTTCGATTGGAATTTTAACAAAGTATCATTCGATTGGCATTTCAACAAGGTCTTCGATTGACATGGATACAAGACCTTTTAATTGACCTCATGGCCAAGCCTTTTGATTGGCATGGCAAATAATCCTTCGATTTAGCATCTCAAACCAGGCAGCTTCGACACGCATGTCAACCAAGTATCCTTCAATTGATATGAACAAGGGCCCTTCAATTGGAATTCCAAAAGGTCCATTCGAAGAAGCCTTCAGAAGTCCATTTGAAGCATGCATAAGAAGTCCATTCAAAGCGTGCATAAGAAGGCCATTCGAAGGAGGTAACTCATAGGCCATTCGAAGAAGCGTTCAATGACTCATTCGAAGGGTGTATAAGAAGTCCATTCGAAGGAGGAAACTCATAGGCCATTCGAAGGAGGTTTTAATAACTCATTCGAAGGGTGCATAAGAATTCCATTCGAAGGAGGCAACTCCCAGTCCAATCGAAGATAAATGCTGGAGGGTATTCGAAGGGGTCAAGTGTACAGGTTCATTCCAAGATTTCCAAAGAGACATGAACGTTTCAAAAAAGGAATGCTTTTAATATGACTGATTCTTGTCTCATGGTCTTAAAAGCATGGTTAATTTGTTGTCTATTGCTGTTACTAGACCATCATACTCTTATAAATACAAGGGAAAGCATACAGTGCCAAGGGAGAAACAAAAGAGAAAACGAAAGAGAGGCACAAATACTTCTGCACACGAACAGATCACGCTGCCATATTTCTCATCGAAACCCCGGTAGGGTCAAATCGAAACACCCTTTTGCAGGTACCTTCAGCCCAAACAAAGACCAGTTTCTTAATCTAGAGACATTCAGGAGTCCACACCCAGGAGTGTCAAAGCGAAGCACCTAACAACCTCAATCCACACTCTAAAGGTGCCAAATCGAAGCATCCTATTGTTGGTAAACTTTCAAATCTTTGTTTATAATTTCATAATGCATTAGTGTTTGTTTAGTGCTCGATTCCCGCCTAGGATATCAGGTGGCTCTATTTGATTTGGTTTCAAAACTGATGGCCTTGTTTTGACACCATGTCCACTATTGTTTTCTTTTGTCTCTAACACCCACACTACAGATCTGGCCCAGATAAACCAATGCACGCATGATCGAAGGTCCTGGGTTCAACACCCAGGTTATAGTTTTGCTAATATTTCTCTTACAGGTCTAAAGTGAAAATTCCTTCCTCCCCCAGACGAAAGGAATAACTCCCTTCCCTGGATCGAAGAACCAGACCTTGCCTAGGATCGAAAGGTCGTTCCTCCCCCAGAACGAAGGATAACATGTCCAGATCGAACACCCTCAAGGTGCAGCCCCTTATGCATCTTCGATCAAGCCTTTTCGCTGGATCGAAAGACAACCCAAGCCTCTTTCGATCCAGGCCTCCAGAATTACTTCTCCATCGATTTGCTGCCAGATCCTTCGATTTCCTCTGTGTCTTGACCATTTTATTTCTTTTGTTTTTATCAATATAAAATCAATCCAAAAACCACAAAAAACATTAGGATAGTTTTTTTTCATTAAATTAATTTGGTTAGTTAATCTTTTTAATTATCTTAACATTTTATCAAGAAAACTAAAATTAAAATATTTAGATCATTTTCTCAAAATAAAATAAAAACAACAAAAATATTTTATTCTTAGGATTTTTTTAGCGCGCATTTTATTTTATTGTAACTGCTCACAGTTGTAATAGCTTTAGATTTAAAATTCTGCACTTTTAGTTTCTTGCATTTTTTATGTAACTATCCTGAAGGCTTGTAATAGCGTAGGATTTATAATTCCTGCACTTTATAATTCCCGCATTTTAAATTCATGTACATATATTAACTGCTTAGATGTATGCTAACCAGGATTGCATGACAAGATCTGAAAACATACTGTAGAACACCTAAATGTTTAAAGATAAATAACTGAAACACAACACACTTGCACACCAGCACCTCTAAGATACACCCACTTTGGTTGCCTTTAAAAAATAGTCATGAGGCAGGAATGCTTTAGCAAAGACCCACAAAAATCAAAAAGATCATAGTCCCTCAATGACCCTACGGTGTTGCCTTTCGGTAAATGATCTCGACCCTTAAACGAAATTGCTAAAGCGTCTCCATATATTTCCTTCGTGATTGTAACGTCCCTTCGATTATCCCTCAAAACATCCAACGACAAGGCTACCTACTCACTAATAGTAGGATGGCACTGTCTAAAGGAAAAGAGGAAAAGAACTACCTTTTCGAGTATAAAAGTAGATAGCTGTTAGAAGTTTGCTAAAAAAAAACTTTTTTGCACTTACACACAAAAACTACTTTTCAAAAACAATTTCAAAACATTCGCTTTGTTAACACTCTTGAGGACTGATATAAGAGTTAAACACAAAGCAAATCGCAACACTAAGGCTTTTCAAAAACATCTTCAAACACACAAAGCACAAAGCATTTTCAAAATGAGCAAACCTCTAAGAGTCTGTGGAAAACCACGGATGGAAAGGGTGTTAACACCTTCCCTTTCCATAATCTACCCTCCTTACTCAGAAAACATCTCGGAAAGGTCTTTTTCTGTTCTTTTCACCCTTTCCTTTGTTGGATAAAAGAAAAGACGGTGGCGACTCTTACTTACCGCATATTTGCGAATAAAAAACACAAAAACCAGTATATAACAGTCGATTCTGCCACCGTAAAACAGAACTGGCGACTCTGTTGGGGACAATAAAAAGTGGGGTTACCTTAGAGTTAGTTCATTGTTAAATTGCTTTATTGTGTGTTTGATTGCTTTATCTTTAAGGGTTTGCTTGGGTTGTTACTAAAAGATCCTACACCCGGATCTGGGGCACCTTATTAGGTAAGTAGCAATAAACCATGGAGGTTGTACGGTGTAGACCGATACGGACGAAGTGGTGGCTACGTTAGCACGATGCTTTGGATTGGACTAATGTTCCTTTAGTAAGTTAAGGATAACATTAGGCTTCCTCATAGTGTCACTAAGCGCTAACTGACCTTTAGAACCTTTAATTGACTCATCCTAGCCATTAGGAAGTAGTGATATAAATGGCTTTGGTTCCGACTGAAGATTGGTTGATACTCGATACTACACTCATTGAGGCTGGACTTTCAGGATTTTTCGGTCGCAATACTTTGGTGCGGAGCTGAAACAATTTTTGAAGGGAAGGTCGGTGATATTGAGGCTCCTTAGAACATGGTCACTATTAATAGGACAGGTTAGCCAACTGAACATTCAAGAGGGTACTTACCTAGAAACCTCATGCAAGCCTAAACCTAAGGCTGCTTGTGTGATTTGTTTGCTTTCATATTGAACTACTTACAAGATTTTATTATCTAACAACATGATTTCATTGCAGGATTTGTTTACAGTCATTATCCAACAACTTTAATTATTTGCAGGGTTTACTTGCTTACATAACCTTACACTTTTGCTTAAAGCATAGTATACACATAATAACATCATGCCACGGCATTTCCTTAACCATTTCAAGGATCTCAAGGGTTTGTGATGCAGTTTATGACAAATTAGACGTCTAGCAAGGGGCAAAGGGGATTTATTTTCCTCTAGCCAATGCCATCAGAAGATCAAAACTCAACAACTTGAGTCAGGGGCTATGACCCACTTGATATGGTGAGCTTGACTCTCGTAGAAGGACGTTCAACAACATGAAAGTTCTTCAATCAAAGCTACAAACTTCAAATGCTGACATTTTCTTGTTTACCCCGCGAGTCCTTAAAAACATTGCATACGCATATCATACATGTCATTGCATAAATAGGTTTCAAAGCAGGGTCCTCATCTTATTCACTGTTTATTTCAGCAAGTAAAGAAATGGCTCTCGAACAAACTGTCAAAGACCTTCAGGCTCAAAATTCTCAATTCCAACAAATGTTCCTGACTCTGACCAAGGGGCAAGAAGACCTGAGAGCTCTACTCGTCAAAAAGAAGGCTAAGAAGGCAAAGAAACCAGTTCGTGTTTCGAGTTTGGGAAGAAGAAGACCAGTTAACCGAGCTCTAGATTTCGCAACCTTATCAAAGGGAGGGGATAATCAAGAGGAAGAAGATGAGGAATCAGATGAAGGAGACAAAAATCCAACGTCTAAAAAAGATGAATCTGACTATGATGAGGAGCAGTATCCTCCTGCTGATGAAAAATACAAACAGTTGGAGGATCGACTCAATGCCATGGAGATCCAAAGGGTGCTCGGTCTGGATTTTGATGATTTAGGCTTGGTTCCAGGGGTGGCCATCCAACCTAAGTTCAAGGTCCCTATCTTCGCTAAATATGACGGCGTCTCCTGCCCTATGTTGCACTTGAGGTCATATGTCAGAAAGATCCAGCCTCACACTGCTGACCGGAAGTTATGGGTCCATTTATTCCAAGAAAGTTTAGTTGGCACTCAACTGGATTGGTTCTATCAACTAGAAGGGACTGAGCTCCATACCTGGGAAGACTTGGCGACTGCTTTCTATAAGCAGTACCAATACAATGCTGACCTGGCACCAACTCGAGTGCAACTGCAGAATATGTCCATGAGCTCAAGATAAGGGTTCAAGGAATATGTGCAAAAATGGAGGTATCTAGCTGGCAGCGTACAACCCCCTCTGAATGATCGTGAAATGGTAGACATGTTCATGGGCACTCTGACGGGCCTATTCTTCAATCTTATGATTGGGAGTTCCTCATCCGGGTTCACAGAGATGGTTTTGACTGGAGATAGGATCGAAAATGGTATTAAGAGTGGGAAGATCACGATGGATGCATCTTCTAATGCTGAGAAGAAGCCATTTGGTGGTAAGAGGGAAGCCAATGTTGTGCACGGCCAGAAGAGTCGTAATAAGGCAGACTACCACAAATATGTGGGGGAAGTTCTGGTCTCTAATTCGGCACGCATGCAACTACCACAACAACGGGGTAATCAACAAAAGCAAGACGAGCCCAAGAGACCGTTTACCAAGCTCAACATGCCACTGTATCAAGCATTACAACACTTGATGAGGATGAATCTGATTACACTGATAGGACCTCATCCAAACCCCAAGACTTCCTCTCCTAACTACAATCCTGATGCAAGGTGTGCTTATCATTCTGGCAGTCGTGGGCACGACACTAACGATTGTTGGACGCTAAAATACAAGATTCAGAATATGATTAATGCCAAGGAGATTGAGTTTGATCCTCCTAAGACTCCCAATGTGGTCACTACTCCCATGCCAAATCATGGCTAGGATTGAAAACATTTTTGTTCATTTGAATTCTCAAATTGTATTTTCTTTGTTTATTCAAACAATTATTGTCATGTTAAAACTTTGTTATTTCATTAATGCGTTACACATGTTTGTCTTGAATTAATTTTTTTCATTATGCTTAAACTGCTTTATACTTCCTTTTCGTGATATTCAACTCTCGATCAAAAGCTCTAAGCCTTTAGAGGGAGGATGAAGAAAATGATACCACAATCCATACAGTGTGCTTTTGAACAGACCTTGCTGACGATGTACAGGCGTTGTTTCAAATCTCAAACTGTGGAGTTATAAGGAAGATAATACCTAGTCAACCCCTTTGAGCCAAAGAAGTAGGAGTTTTTATTTCACACAAATTAAAACCCTTAATGATAACCTGGGGTAGGGTAGTTTTCTCAGTTAATTAAGATACGCATCCAGTCTCAATCTTCCGCTTCGTACACAATGAATGGCATCGAAGACTTCCTTCAGAATCAAAAGATGGTGATGGTTCCGCATAATCATCAAAGCAAGCAGTCATTATTTTTCAAAAGAAAAGCCCGCTAAGTCAAAACCTATGAAGGAGACTTAAGAAAAAGAAAAACTGGGGCATCCCGTTGACTGTAAACACAAAAAGAAATAGTTCAGGAAAAAGAAGGGATAACGAAAACCAAAAAAGAGGTCCTACAAATCCTCGACAAAAAAAAGAGATTACAAAATGACTGCCTCTTTCAAATAAACTTCCAGTATTTGAACTATCATAGGAACATCAAGGACAAGATGCCAGACTCAATTGGGATCTGAATGCACAATTAGCTGAGTATAGGACTGAAGAACATCACGAAGAACGGGTGGGTACAAATAAACTTTGAGCCTTTATCCTTTGTTTCTTAAACCGTGAACCAGGCCACGTTACAACCCTTAAAAGTCCTAACTGAAGCATGGGTTAGTTTAAGCACATATTGTTACAAAGGTATCCTGACTCCTGTAAGGTTTGCTATAAATCTTGAGTTGATATCACATTTTGGAAAATTTTGTTTTACTACAAAAAACGCATTTTCAAAAAATTTCAAGATAGACATAAGCTTTGCATTCTTTAAATGACATTGTTTGCACATGATTAATTGTTCAAATGACAGAGAAATTCACACAATGAATATTCAGTGAACAAAAACCTTCTCAATGAAAAGGATCACGTCAACTGGAAAAACACTTCCAACCAAGGGGCATGGCATGGTGTCCAGCTGATCTGGGGCAGTCAAGTCATGTTTCTAGGAATCTCTCAAAAAATGCAGAATAGCCAGAGGCAGATCTCCATCTGAATCACTTGGGGCATTGGACATGAATTCCAGCAGCGAATCCTATACAATCGAATAAACTTCTTCTAGAAGTGTGGAAATGCTTACTGCTATGAACAATGACAATTATGCGTACCCGGTGAACATGGGTGTGATACGGTGGGAGAACTGACTTGAGGTTTTGCGTTTGTGTTCGCAATTGTTTCGGTTTAGCAAGAGTTACCACCGACTTTTTATTTTATCCTAAGGAAAGGTCAAAAAGCGCAGGAAAGACCTTTGAGATGTTTTATTGGGTTCGAGGAGTAGATTATGAAAAGGGAAGGTGCAAGCACCCTTTTCATCCATGGTTATCCATGGGCTCTTAGTTACTTGTTTAGATCACTTGCTTTTTCTTTTCAAATGTTTGAAATGGTGCTTTGTGTGTGGTTTTGAAAATGTTTTGAAAAGAGGCCGTCGTTGTGGAAACCTTTGTAATGATTCTTGTTTGAATATATACAAAGGTGTATTGTCTTTTGAAAATATTTTTCAATATTTGGAAGTTTGATTTGGGAAATGTTTTGAAATTGTGTTGTGAGGTGTGTTTGAAAATAGCAAGGATGTTTTGCAAGTTTTAATCAAGTAACTAAGATTTGTCTACCCTATTTTCCTCAAAGATCTTTCCTATACGTTTTTAACCCTTTTGACAATGTTGTTTTACCATTGCATTTGGTAAACAACCTTGTATTAGGATGTTAAACGGGACAGACGCGGGTCATCGTATTAACCATTATAGTAATTGTGCTAAGTATCTTTAGCAAATTTTCCGAGGGACTAGATCATTTTATTTAGGCAAACAAGATAGCGTCATCGAGGGACTATGATCTTTTGTTTTGTTTTTGTTTTGCCAAAGTACTCAACATGCATAACATGGCCCATTTTTAAGGCAACAAGTGGATGTAACCCTAGGGGTGCAAGTGTGCATTGTGTATTGATTTTCATGCATTTTTGTCTTTGTATTAGTCAAGCTATTTGTTTGATTTTTAGATTGTTTGCATACAAACCCTAATCTCTAATCATGGCATAATTGAAAGCGTAAATGCGTAAAATAAATCTACCACTATTACAACATGATTATGGGGAGGGGGATACAATTTTTGAATGGGGATTATTTGACAAGAAATTAAAACCCTAATTTTACTATTACATCCAAATTGAACCAATGGCATAAATAATAAATGAACAATATTTAAATAAACAAATTAAATAAACATACAAAATATTATGAATTATGCAAAAATGTTTATGTTTATTTTTATGTAAAAAAAATGTTTAGTGTATATAAAAAGAAATAAAAGATTATATTTTTTTGTTAAGGGTAAAGCCCTAATTTTCTTTTTAAGATAGTAAATATTTTAACTATATTATTTATGTACAATAAAAATAAAAATATATTCAAGTGTAAAAAATGTATATTATTAAATAAAAGTATTATTTTTTTAATAAGGGTGGGAACCCTAGTTTTTTTGTTTTTTAAGATAATATGCATTATATCAATTATTTTATATACAAAATAAAATATAAATATACATAAATATTTAGATAAATAATTGTATATGAGAAAAAATATTATTTTATAGGTATCAATGTTAAAAAATAAAATATATAATATTTCTATAATGTTTAAAAGTTTTAATTAAATAAAATAAGAGTATATACTATTTAATAATTATTTTTATGTCTAAAAAAGATAATAAAATAATAAAAATAAATGTGAAATTTTATGAAAATATTTTTGGGTATTTTTATGTTTGAAAATTATAAAATAAAAATCAGAAAATGAAAATAAAATACAAAAATATAAAATGTGAAGAAATTAGGCCAAGGGGGTGCATTCAGCAAAAGGGGGGTGTCAATAGTGAAAGAACCAAAGCCCAGCCCAAGCCAGACTTCATCTTCAACCTTGGTTCAGAAATTGCGCGCGCCTGGTTTCAAATACGAACAACCTGCATACGTGCTCTAATGTAAAAACACATAACATCAAAGTTGTAGAGCTTTCCAAGACGAATTCAACCATATAAAAAACTTGTTCTAACTCTCAAAGACCAGAGAGAATTTCTTTGTCCCTAAATCTTAACCTATTTTTTTCAGTATGTTCATGGACCAAATTCTCTTAGCATGCTTAACTAAAATGAAAACTGAGCGTATGTACAGCTTCATGGCTATGAATACTACATTTCTTATTCACAAACCTAAGTCTAAATGTTCCTAAATAGAGAGATAGGAAGTTGATAAAAACCTATTTCAGTTGAGATCGTGTCTGAAAATGTGGAGCTTTTCAATGAGGCCTGAGATGTTTGGGAGCTTGCTTGAACTTCCCCTGACCTTCTCCAATGTCTAGCTTGCCTTGAATGTGCTTGAACAAGCCTACAGAACTCAACCTGCAAAAGCTGAAATCAAAAATGGAAAACCTTGTAAATGGAGTTACAGTTAGTGTTTAAGGGTTGGGGTAGCTTGGATAGGTTGTATGGAAGGTGTTTGAACAGGTTTGGGACAAAATGCACGAGCAAATTGTGAGATAGAACTCAAGATGCAGAATCTGCCCTGTTTTGCCAATGAAATGTGATTTTGTGCTATGGGAGGTTTGAGGGCTCAAAGGGTCGTGTTTCTGGCTCAAGGGGTTATGAGAAAGATGTTCCAAATGTTTACCAAGGTTGTTTTTTACAGATATTCAAGTTCCAGTGTATTTGATATTTTTCTTGTCTTTTAAGCAAAAATGAACAATGATGTAGTACAAGCCTGTACAGGCTATCTATCAGCCTGCCTCTTGTGATATTGGCCCCTCAAGTTGGTGGATATTATTTGCTGCACAAGATATTGTTCAAGTCTCAAGAGATGTGGTTTTGACATAAAACACATTTTGGCAAAAATGGTAATGTTGCTTTTTCTATTTAGGGATTAATTTTGTGTGCAATGCTCCAATGACCAAAACAATGCCTTAGACCAATGGATTTGCATTTAATTATTTAGTGTTGAATTGTTTTGAGGCCTTTAATATAGTGCAAAGCAAGCTGATTAGAGATTGTAACTTGTATCACTATGAACATGCCATGGATGAAAATTGAGTTTTTGCCAACTTCAAGCCTTCGATTCTCCTTAACCACAAATGAGTTTGGAGAGTTCTTGGACATTTTGGAAAGATTGCAACATGCTCTATATTCCATCTTTGAAATGAAATTTGATATTTCAAGTGGAACTATGTGAAAAATTTCCATGAAGATAGGTCACAATCTTGCCTAAATTAGGGCAAAATTTCACTAAGTTAAAAGTTTCATGGACCCTTGTTCCAAAAATCATAACTTGAGATCCAAGCTTCTTTTCGGAAAACTTTGTGAATAAAAGTTTTAGACTTTGTCGAGGACTACAACTTTCATGTTGGAAGTTTTATTTGAATCCAATTGCATCATGGTGAAAATGTTGGGCAAAGTTAGGAAAAATTAAGAAAATTTCATAACTTAGAAAAATTCTAAGTTATGAAATTTTTCAACTTTAAATCCTAATTTGCAAAATCGGGTTTCTTGATGAATAAGTTTCATGTTTTGACACATCTTGATGAAAAATGACCCTTGGCACTTGATTTTGACCAAAAAGTCAAAGTTTGACTTTTCAGTGTACAGTCAAAGTTTGATCAGTTGACTGAAAAATTCATTTGTCACTCCAATGCAATTGAGATCTTTTGAACCTTGTGAATAGGTCAAGATTATGCCATTGAGTCCTTGAATCCATACTTGAACCCAATTTGCCATTGGCTAGGTTAAAAATCAGAAAATGTCCTTGTGCAGTCAAAACCCTAAAAATGACCATTTTGCCCTTTTGGTGATATGATCAAATTTCTTATGGATTTGTGGTCCAAACTTGATCAAATGGTTCATATGAGTTTATAAAGTTGATGTGGGTCAAAATTTATGAGGTTTGACTGTAAATTGGCCACAATTGCCTTTTTCCCCAATATAGATGATTTCTAGGTCAACTGTCCAATTGACTGGGCAAAAATTTGATTCAAGGCTTGAAACTTGGTAGAGATAATCTTGTAAGTCCAACATGAAGTATGAAAACCACTTTGAGCATTAGAAGTCCAAAATTCCTTGTGCAAACTCAAACCCTAATTTAGGTCAACAGTGTAAGGAGATGGCTTGAGCAGAGCAAACTCTAGCTTGATCTTGAGTTTAAAGAGCCTTGTGATGAGAAATGTTGATAAAATGAGAGAGCAAATTTTGGGGTACAACAGTTTCCCCTGTTCAATCTTCTTGAACCTGAAGAGTTAGATTGGCGAGTTTGGCCTTTCGTGACTCGAAGGTAAAAGAGGATTGGACATTAGAGTGCCCGTAAATTTGCACTCGTCATAGTATAGTTGGGGGAATGGGCTTAAAGATGCCATTTGGAGGATGTGACAGAATCTTGTCGGAGATGGGCTTAAAGATTCCATCCAAGAAAAATTGATTGTATAAGAGATTCCTTTGTGAGGACACATACACCTGTTGTTGAGGAGTACTATACCGGGGAATGCTGGTCTCTGTTGTGGTAGAAATAGAACTTTAGTCGTTTGTTATTCTACTGGGGAGTCATCTTTCGGTTGGAGAGGTGACAGTAAACTGTTATCTGGTCAACATCCAGGCTTTACAGTCTTGTATCTTCCTATCTGGTCAACATCCAGGCTTCAGAAGAAAATCAAATGGTTATCCGGTCGCCTCCGGGTTTCCTTTTGACTTTGAGGCCTACCAATATTCGGTTGAATCTGGGCTTCAAGGTTATTGGCCGAGTAAACTGTTATTTGGTCAACATCCAAGCTTCACAGTCTACCTTACTGCAATCTGGTCAACATCCAGGCTTCACAGTTTTGTATTGCTATCTGGTCAACTTCCAGGCTTCATGATATTTTGCTTCCTATCTGGTCAACATCCAGTCTTCAGAAGGAAATCAAATGGTTATCCGGTCGCATCCGGTTTTCCCTTTTGATTTGGGGCCTACCAATATCCGGTTGAATTCGGGCTTCAAGGTAATTGGCCGAGTAAACTTCTATTTGGTCAACATCCAAGCTTCACAGTATACCTTACTACTATCTGGTTAATATCCAGGCTTCACAGTCTTGTATTGCTATATGGTCAACATCCAGGCTTCACAATACTTTTGCTTCCTATCTGGTCAACATCCAGTCTTCAGAAGAATTTGCAGGGGATTTAACTATTCTCTGGTCGATCTCCGGGCTTTAGCGTAATCAAGGTATTATCTGGTCGAATCCAGGCTTCATAACTAAAGCAGGAATTTGCCCCTTGTTTTGAATAAACAAATAGAGAAGCGTCTGTGTCTGGGGCATCTCTAAGCCGTTTTCCGAGCTTTGAACATCTGTTATAAGTAGCTATTAACTTCATCCTGAAAAGGGTAGAATGTTAGCTAAAACACAAAATTATGTTGCATGAAATGTATGATGCAATATATGTGTTTTGTCAATGCTTATGATTTATGAATGTAACGTATGTGCATGTAAGCTGATTAGTTGTCTTGCTGAGGGAAATAAATCCTGGATAGCTGGAGATAATGAAATCTTTGACCGTTGTCGGGGAAAATAAATCCAAGACCACTTGTTAGAGATTCAAGATCTATGACAACCTCTGTGGGGAAAAGCTATACTGCTGGGGAGATCAGGAGTTTGGGTTGTATGCCAAACTACTGGGGACTTCACGAGTGATGATCTCCATTCTGTTGGGAATATCAGGGGAAAACTGAATAGTTTCTGTTGGGGATTAGTAGATCAAAGTTTCATCTCCGTTGGGGATCTTCATGACATGCTGATTTTATCATAGTGACTTTACTGGGGAAGAATAACTCTCTGGGGAATTATCTGGTTTTAAAGTTACTCTTCAGGGATAAAGGAGGAAACTGGATGGTCTCCACTGGTGTTCAAAGGCTGAAGTTTTGGCTCCGCTTGGGGAAGAAAGTTTCATTTTTACTGAGGGTTTGTAATTCGAAGTTTTTCTCCACTGGGGATCGGGAGTTTTGAAAACTCAGCTCTGATGGGGATTCCAGAAACTTAACTCCGCTGGGGATATGCATTTCAAAGCTTCAACTTTGTTGAGGACCTGGATGATGTACTGTAGGGGATTTCTCCTGGAATAGACATCTTCCTATACTTTCATCCTATCAGTAATTATCCTTTCTTATTCCGTTTTATTTGTAAGCAGTGATTATATTCAAATGCATATGCTTATTTTAACAAATCATTGGACGTTTTCAAATAAAACACAAGTGTAAATAAGAAAGAAAAGGCAAACAATTTTCTGCACTTTGAAGTATCTTTATATTAACTTGATGTAAGTATTCTGTACAAAGGAAACAGACATCATAGTAAGAGAATGTTGTCATAAAAATTGAGAAATATTTTATACAAAGAAAGATGGCTATGTGTAACAATTCCATGGGGTTCTCATTCTGCTATAGCCTTCATGACTCTGAGTATCTTGTCCATTCGTTGCTTCGTCTGCAGATGATTGGATTGATCAGAAGCCTGGAGCTTGTCTGTGATACGGTGGGAGAGAACTGACTGTTTTTTGGAATGTTGGTTCGCGTTTTGCGTTTGTTTTCGCAAAATGTCGCGGTAAGCAAGAGTCGCCACCGTCTTTTATTTTATCCAACAAGGAAAGGAAAAAAGCACATAAAAATTCCTTTTTCGAGATGTTTCTCGGGTCCGGGGAGTAGATTATAGAAAGGGAAGATGTTAGCACCATTTCTATCCGTGGTTATCCACGGGCTCTTAGGTACTTGCTCAAAGTGTTTTCAAAATTGCTTTTCTTTGTGTTTTTGGGTTTGAAAAGAGTTTTTGTTTTGAAAAGGAGTGTAAGTGCGAAAATTTGTTTTGTTTTGAAAGAGCAAGTACTTAAGAACCATCTACCTACTCGAAAAAGGAATCAAACTGTGCTAATGTCCTTTAGACAAGGCTATCCCACTATTGATGAGCAGGTAGCATCGTCGTTGGAGTTAAGGGTCAATTCAATTAAGGGACGTGCGGTTACTAAAGCAATGTTAGGACGCCTTAGCGGTAACCCTAATTTCTTAGATCATTTTTCCGAGGAAACCGTTTCGAGGCAACTATGATCTTTGGACAAGAGGGTGACCTCTAAAAATTCTTATACTCAATGACCACGTTCGAAGGCAACCAAGTGAGGTGTACCCTAAGAGTGCACATGTGCAACTGTGTTATTTTCAGTTTATTTTATCTCTGTACATGTCAATGATTATCTATGTTGATTTTAGGTTAAACATTCGATCTTGTCATGCATTCCCTATTACCAAACATCTAACAGTTTATAAGTTGTGGAAATTAAATTGCGGAAATTAAACTAACTATTACAAGGCGTCGGGTATTTACATCGCCAAAAGCAACCCTTGAAATTAAAATACGGAAAATAAATAAAGCGGTAAAAATATTTAAAGTCCTATTAAACTATTACATTCCGGAAACAGATACAATATTGAAATAAAATGGATCGTGTGCGGGAAATTAAATCGGGTGCATTCTAGGGTTTGACCCTTTGTTTGAAAGAAAGTATTTTTTGGGTTTATTTTTGCTAAGGAAAAAGAAATTAAATTAGGTTAAGCATTAAATTAACAAATTAATTAATTAATTAATAAAAAGGATATTTTTGGATTTTTGATATTTAAAGAAATAAAAATAATTTGATCAATGTTAATAAAACCTAATTATCTAAGTTAATTTTAATTATTGCAAAATATATTAAAAGTTATTCCTAATTAAAAATAAATTAATTAATTGATTTTATTAACAAAAATAAAAATGCTGAAATTAAATAAAAATATTTTTTGGTTTTTTAATTTTATTAAGAAAAAGTTTTAATTGGTTAGTTAAATAATAAAATAATAGCAAACAATTAAATAAAATAAAAATGAAATTAGAAAGGGTTAGGAGTGTATGGGCCTGATTAGGGAGGTTTGGATAGCAAGTTCAAGGCCCAATAGGCGCTGGCCTGGTTGACCCTGTGGGATTCCCTGTGCGCCTTTGACTTGGTTCTATGATGGACATTCCATCTGGACCACCAGATCTGGCCTGGGGCCATCTGGCAAGCCATTGAGTGAGGGAGTATGATATGTTGCACGCTTGGTATTGCACTGAATAACCTGAAGAAAAATATTAACAAATGTATGGGGGACCTGGGATTCGAACCCAGGTCCTGTTGGATTTTGAACGCTTGCCACTACCACTGCACCACTATGCGTTAGTTGTTATTATATTAATCAAAAATAATAATATGGGAAAACAAATAAAATGCCAGAAAATATAAAAAAAACTCGCGCCAAGTTTGAATTATCCAACCAGGGGGGACACGTCTTCGTATTCTTCGTTCAACCCTGGATATTTACCTGCGGATTTACATCCGCGGCTAAATTCGCACGTCCAACCTAAAATCAATTATAGGCCATGGAAATTGATTCCAAGACCATGGTCATGCTCGTCTCTCTCCCCTGGTTACATTCATGTCCATCAATGGCTCCAATTTTTCCTGTAAAAGAAATGCCCAAAACACAAGCTATGAAACCCTAGGTTCGGTCATAAGGCTACAGTCCATATAAATGCAATCAAATAATCCAGAAAGTTTGTAAATTGAACAAGGATCATGAATATGCCCATAATTTGTGCCAAATATACAAGAAATAGAAGTTACGAATTTGAATACAGGGGTATGAAACTGGATGCTTACAGTGCGATTTGTTGCGTATGAAGGCTTGCTTTTGATTGCAGGAGGTTCAGTGGACACCCAGCAATGGATTGGTGTTGAGATTTGCCCTTGAAAACGCCTCTAAGAAGGATTTCAGTTTCACACTTTTTGTCAATTTTTCAAGTTTGGTTCTTGATGATTCTGCATCCTCCAACCCTTGAATTCCTGTCCTTTCACTTGTATATGTATGATGCATTGTATTAGGTCAACAATTTGGTCTTGAATCTTTGCACATTGATGTTTTGAGATTTGATTTGATTCACCATTGATAACTTTCCAATTTTGTCCAAAATCCAATCTTTTTTCACATGGAATGGCTGATACGAATTTGATTCACTTGATGATGATGATTCAATCCTGAAATAGCCAAAAAGAGATCAATAATCAATGTTTGGATTTTACTTGATTTAAATTGATTAAAAATTAAATAATTCATTAAAAAATCAAATTAAATAATAAAATTGATAAATGGTCACAAGGATGAAGCTAGGACACGTGTGTAGTGTGACAAGATCAAATCAAGTGGAAAAGAATGGGCCAATTTGACAAAATTTGAAGTTTTGGGGATAGTTGACTTTTGGCAATTTTGCAAAAATGCCCAACTTCAACAATGCATAACTTCTTCAATTTTTCACGTTTGGAGGTGTTCTTGGACTTTTTAGAAATATTGAGATGTCCTCTAACCAACCCTTTTGGTATCATCTCATTTTGATATTCCATGCTCAAGTTATAAGCTTTGGAGAAAAAGGTGTTTTTGTTGACTTTCAAAAATGACCTATAATGTCCAAATTTATAACTTCTTGTGAGTGCATTTTCTGATCTTGGAGTATGAATATGGATTGTAGGATATTTCATCCTATTCAAAATGAGCTTTTGATGGGTCATTTCTCATAAAGTATGAGAAAGTTATGCTTGGTCAAAATTGAGTTGACTTTTCCTGCAAAACCCTAATTTAGCAACTTCTGAGTCTTGATGAATTTTGAGCAATACTTGATGAATCATGATCAACCCTTGATAAAATGATGAAATATCCTTCAAAATGAGAATGTTGACAAAAAAATCTTGAAGTTTGACTGTATATAGGTCATAGTTGACTTTTGCCCTAGCACAGTCGATTTTTGGACCTCTTGAGCAATTGACTGACCAAACTTCCTCTGCAAGGCTTGAAATTTGACATGGATGAACTTGAGAACATATTAGGACATTGGGGAGAACTTGAAGTCATTTGGACTCAAGGATCTTGATGCAACAAAAAACCCTAATTTGAGGTTGAATGAGATAGCTTGACTGTCCAACTCTTGAGCAATCTTGAGACACTTGGAGATTTTTCTTGCAATGTTTTGAGAAATATGAGAGGGTAAATTTTGGGGTGCAACATTGTCCATGAAGAGATTTTCCTAAAAATGATCCGACGAGACATAGTCATACGCTTTAATTCCATAACTTTTGCCTGAATTTCCCTTTCGGGTTTTCGATCCACCGGGAAACCCTTTTTTGCCCAAGTCGCCCTCTCGGGTTTTCAACTTGCCAGGTGTACAGATTTTTTTGTTTATCCCTAATTTTTGCCTGAACCGCCCTTTCGGGTTTTCGATTCACCGAGATGCCCATTTTTGCCCAAGTCGCCCTTTCGGGTTTTCAACTTGTCGGGTCGTTTATGCGTAGTATCTTTTGACTATGTCTGCATTCACAGGGTGCGGCAGGTCGTCATCGTCCATGGTGGTAAGAATCATAGCCCCACTAGAAAAGATGTTTTTGATCACAAATGGTCCTTCGTAAGTAGGAGTCCACTTGCCCCTGGGATCACTTTTCGGAAAGATGATCCGCTTGATTACAAGATCTCCGACTTGATATACCTGACGTTTGACTTTCTTGTTGAAAGCCTTGATCATCCGCTTTTGATACGTCTGACCATGACAAACAACAGTAAGTCACTTCTCGTCGATCAAATTAAGTTGATCAAGCCGGGTCTAAATCCAATCATCTTCACTTAAACCAACATCCTTCATAATCCTCAAGGAAGGGATATGAACTTCCATAGGTAAAACAACTTCCATGCCATATACCAAAGAAAAGGGGGTTGCCCCGGTTGAAGTACGCGCCATGGTACGATATCTATGCAGAGCAAACGGTAATATCTCATGCCAGTCCTTGTAGGTGATTGTCATCTTTTGAATGATCTTCTTGATATTTTTGTTTGCAGCTTCAACAGCACCGTTCATATTTGGCCGGTAGGGAGATGAATTGTGATGTTGAATCTTGAACTGCTCGCACAGAGCAGTGATCATAGTGTTGTTCAGGTTTGTACCGTTGTCCGTGATGATACGGTCAGGGATACCGTACCGGCAAATGAGGTTCTGCTTGATGAAGCGGGCAACCACATTCTTTGTAACAGAGGCGAAGGAAGTTGCTTCGACCCATTTGGTAAAGTAATCAATAGCCACCAGGATGAAACGATGTCCACTGGATGCCGTAGGCTTGATCTCTCCAATCATGTCAATTCCCCACATTGCAAATGGCCAAAGAGCTGTTAGAACATTGAGAGGAACTGGAGTAATATGTACCTTGTCAGCATATATTTGGCATTTGTGACAAGTACGGGAATATTGATGACAGTCAGCCTCCATGGTAGACCAGTAGTAGCCTTCCCGTAGAATCTTCTTAGCCATCGTATGTCCGCTCAAGTGGGTGCCAAATGTACCACTATGCAGTTTAGTCATAATCTGCTCAGCTTCAACCTTGTCCACACAACGAAGCAGAACACAATCATGATTGCGCTTGTACAGGATACCATTGCTCAGGAAGAACTTGGCAGCAAATCTCCTTAAGAACTTTTTGTCGTTGACTAAAGCTCCTTCAGGATATTCTCGAGTCTTGAGATACCTTTTGATTTCATGAAACCAGGGTTGTTCCACTACTTCTTCGGTATTAATCTCATGACAGTGTGCAGGTTCGTCTATTCGCTCGACAGTGATTTGGAGAGCCTCATTATCCCAGTTAAGTTTAAACATGGAAGACATTGTGGCTAGAGCATCCTCTAGCTGATTTTCTTCTCGCGGGAAGTGCTCGAAGGTAATCTGCTCGAAATGAGGCAGTAATGTCAGGACATGTACTTTATATGGGATGAGGTTAGGATGTTTAGTGTCCCACTCTCCTTTGATTTGATTGATAACCAAAGCGGAGTCTCCAAACACAACCAAGGATTTGATTCCTAAGTCAATCTCAGCCTTGAGACCGAAGATACAAGCTTCATACTCAGCCATGTTGTTGGTGCAGCTGAAGCAGAGTCTAGCAGTGAAAGGTGTATGGCAACCTTCTGGAGAGATAAGTACTGTGTCGATACCGTTGCCAAGTGCATTTGAAGCACCATCAAAGTATAGGGTCCATCGGGATCCTTGTTCAGGTCTGTCATACGGTCTGTTACCTTCAAGGTTGTCCAATGTCATAATGTCTTTGTCGGGGAAGTCGAACTTCATGGATTGGTAATCTTCGACAGCTTGATGAGCCAGATGGTCAGCTAGTACACTCCCCTTTATAGCTTTTTGGGTTGTGTACTGGATGTCATACTCAGTCAGGATCATTTTCCATCTGGCGATTCTTCCAGATAAAGCGGGCTTTTCGAAGATGTACTTGATCGGATCCATTTTAGAAATCAATAAAGTGGTATGCGTCAACATATACTGCCTTAGCCGGCGAGCAGCCCATACCAAAGCACAGCAAGTTTTCTCGAGCAGTGAGTAGAGAGTCTCACAGTCGGTAAACTTTTTGCTAAGGTAATAAATGGCATGCTCTTTTCGACCAGACTCGTCATGTTAGCCCAGTACGCACCCCATTAAGTTATCCAAAACAGTCAGATACATGATTAACGGCCTTCCTTCGACGAGTGGCATCAAGATAGGAGGTTCTAGAAAATACTCCTTGATTTTATCGAAAGCAACTTGACAGTCGTCATTCCATTCAACCACCTGATCTTTCTTCAACAGCTTGAAGATTGGTTCACAGGTAGAAGTTAGATGAGAGATGAACCTTGCAATGTAGTTTAGGCGTCCCAAGAAACCTCTGGCCTCCTTTTCAGTGCGGGGGGGCAGGCATTTCTCGTATAGCTTTTACTTTACAGGATCAACCTCAATGCCTTTGTTACTGACGATGAATCCCAAGAGTTTACCGGACCTAACTTCGAAAGTGCACTTGCTAGGGTTCAGCCTGAGCTTATACTCTTTCAACCTGACAAATTGCTTTTGCAGATGGTCGAGGTGTTCTTCTTCTGTTTGTGAACGGGCTATCATGTCGTCTACGTAGACTTCAATCTCATGATGTATCATGTCATGAAATAAAGCTACCATGGCTCGCTGATAGGTTACCCCGGAATTCTTCAGTCCGAATGACATCACTTTATAGCAGAAGGTACCCCATTGCGTAACAAAAGTAGTCTTCTCCATGTCTTCGGGGGCCATTTTAATCTGGTTGTACCCTGAAAATCTGTCCATGAAAGAGAATACCTTGTGTTGAGTTGTATTGTCGACCAAAATGTCAATGTGTGGTAGTGGAAGGTCATCTTTAGGGCTAGCCCTATTCAAGTCTCTGTAGTCCACACACATTCTGACTTTGCTGTCCTTCTTAGGCACGGGCACAATGTTAGAAACCCATTATGGATAGGAAGTAACAGCTAGAAAGTCAGCATTGAACTGCTTTATCACTTCGGCTTTGATCTTTTCGGACATATCGGGCCTCATTCGGCGGACTTTCTGTTTGATTGGTGGACAGTCTTCTCTTGTAGGGAGATGGTGAACCACAATATCTGTATCCAGTCCCGGCATATCTTCATAGGACCAGGCGAAGATCTCAACATATTCATTCAACAGCTAAACTAAGTTCTCTTTGACACTTGGCTCCAGGTTAGCACCCACTTTAACCTCTTTTCTGTCTTCGGCAGTACCCAAATTGATAGTCTCTAACAACTCTTCATGGGGGCAGAATAGCCCTTTCTTCTTGTTGCAAAAGTCTAGCCAACTCTCCAGGCACTTCACAGTCTTCATCACCTTCATACTCGGCATGATTGACCAGATCTTCAGAGTCACTGAAGGCCATAGCAGAATTGTTACCCATGGAATCTGGAGTGGATGGGCACCTACATTTTGTGAGTGTGGGTGTGTGTAAGGGATAGCCACTTTTAAACAAAATAAAATGTAAAAAGAAAGAAAATGAACACAAAAGTTTATATATGAAAACGTCCATGATTCATTAAAAATGGCATATGAAAATGAAGAATCAAAACCCTTACAAATGGACCTATATGCCCCGGGTAAGGCATAAGGAGAAAAGAGTGTACGAATTGTTTTATAATTATTACAGACCAAACAGGAAATGTTCAAAAGATAAATTACTGATTGATGAAAGTAATGGGAACGAAGTATTTCGCCTCCCAGTTGTTCAGTCCTCCTTCAATGGTTGGAAAGATCCAATCCTCAAAAATGCTCTAATCTTCAACATCTTCCAAAGCATGAACTCCGTGATGAGTGATCTTTAACGGTGGTCCTCCAGGCTGGGAGCGACGCACAGCCTTCTGACTAGCAGCGGTAAAACCCAATCCAAACTTATTTGTCTTGAAAGGAAAATCTGGTAACTAACCCCACACTGTACTTCCCCCTTCCTTGACCACAGCCTCCGCATCTTTAAGGGACGACATCCAAGACACAGGTTTGGTAATGATGGGCACATCAGTCATTGTCTTGGCCATTGCAACTTTAGGAGAAACCTCTTCAAAGTGTTGGAAAGGTGTTTCTATGAATTCACCATCTAACTCCACGTAGCGGAAAGAGTTAAGGTGGCTTATCATATACTCCTCCTCACCATGAATTGTTATGATTTTACCCTGGACTGGATATTTTAGCATTTGGTGTAGAGAAGAAGTGACTTCCCCAGCGTTGCGGATCCATGGCCTTCCCAACAAGCATGAATATGAAGGACGGATGTCCATCACATAAAATATAGAGTTGAAAATTTACGTTCCCACCTTTATTGGGATGTCCACCTCTCTGTGAACCATCCGCTTAGAACCGTCGAAGGCTCTAACAATGATATTACTGGGCTTTAAGGTCAAACCTTCACAGTCTAGCCTATCCAATGCTTTCTTTGGTAGGACATTTAAGGATGACCCAGTATCGTCCAAAACATGAGCAAGTGTGGTTCCTCTGCACTCTACCGAAACATGCAGCGCATCATTATGCTTTCTTCCCTTAGATGTTAGATCGGCGTTAGAGAAGCCGAGACCATTATCGGCTGTAAGGCTAGCTACACACTCTTGAAACTGATCCACAGAAGTTTCTTGAGGCACGTGTGCTGTTTTCAGGAATTTGATCAAGGCTTTGGCATGAGCCTCGGAACAGAGCAATAAGGCCAGCATAGAGATTTTTGAAGGGGGTTGCCCCAATTGTTCTACGACATCATAGTCGCTCTTCTTAATTATCTTTAAAATTTCCTCCATTTCCTTTTGGGTGGTCTCGGGGATAACCAAAGTCTGAGCCCTCGTCCTGACGGGTGCTTCTTGGATCCCCTTACCTTTATCAGCAGTAACAGAAGAGGGTATAACTTCAGGAGTAACAATTTCTTCGATCACTGGACTTTGCACAGATATCTTGATAGGCACAAGAGCACTTGAGGGTCCGAAGACTGCCCTTGGAGGAGAAATCTCCGGAGAGAAGATTCTTCCGCTACGAGTTATCTTACTCGTCCCCGCAATATTTCCTACATCAAGAGTTTCTTCATCGGAATTCTCTTCGGCTGATTCGATATGCTTGACACCATTGTAGAAGATCTCTCCTCCATAATTCCACAGTATCGTCTTGTTGGACTTATATGGGATAGGCCCCAGCATAGTAATCTTCAGCGGTACAAACTTTGGATCGGGTGTAATCTTAACAGGCCTTTTGCAGGTCTTGGAAAGATTGTCAGAAATGGTGATTATAGCAATATCATTGATTGGAGTAATAGGAGTAACAGGAGTTTTCTGAAAGAGGATCTCTTGATTATCTAACAGGCGTTGGATGCCTGACTTCAATAGCGGACAGTCGGATTGTAGAGACGAGCAAAAGTAACAATCTTTTTCACAGCCTGGGAAGATCCCGGCTTTCAACAGATTTATCTTGATCATAGGTAACGGAGTCATTAAGTCATCAACAGCAGCAACATATAGATCCTCTCCAATAGCATGGACATTATGACCATGCTTGGGCATTGGGGCAGAAATCACGTTCAGCTTTTCGGGCGCATCGAATTCTACCTCATTGGCATCTATTAAATCTTGGATCTTGTTTTTAAGGGGCCAACAGTTATTGGTGTTATGCCCTATACTGTCAGAATGGTAAGCATATTTAGCATTGGCATGATAAAAAGGAGAAGTTGTATCCGGATTTTGTGGCGGATCTCTCAAGGTTGTAAGGTTCAGCTTCAATAGATGGGGGAGAACCTGGGCAGGCGTCATGTTTATTTTGGTGAACTGCCTAGCAGGCCTTCCCCCTCTCTGTTGGTTGGTTCTTGGTTGATCATTCTTAGGTTGATCAGCTGCAGCCTTTTGGATCATTACAGCCTCCACCGTTGACCGACGCTCTTCTCTTCCTCGACTTTTTTGAGTGTAAATAGCTGACACCTCTTTCTTGGCTGGGAAATGTTTCTTGACAGCGGCAGAAGCAGATGTATCTTTCTGAATTTTACCACTCTTGATGCCAGCCTTAACTCGTTCACCAGTCAGAATTAATTCAGTGAATCCTGCCGATGAACTCCCTATCAGGTGATTAAAGAATGGACCAGACAGCGTCCCCAAAAACATATCAACCAGCTCTCTTTCAGACAATGGTGGTTGCACCCTTCTAGCCAGGTCCCTCCACTTCTGGGCATACTCCTTAAAGCCCTCATTAGAAACCATACCCATACTCTGTAGTTGAGTACGAGTAGGCGCTAAATCTGCGTTATATTGGTATTGTCGGTAGAAAGCAGCAGCCAGATCCTCCCAGTTATGAACATCAGATCTCTCAAGTTGATAGAACCAGTCCAATTGCGTACCTGACAAACTATCTTGAAAAAAGTGGACCCACAGATCCTTATCAGAAGAGTGAGGTTAGATCTTTCTGACGTAGGACCGCAGATGCATCTTCGGACAGGACAACCCATCGTATTTAGCAAATGTAGGCACTTTGAACTTAGGGGGAATGACAATCCCAGCAACCAACCCTAGTTCTTCGAAATCCAACCCAGGTACTCTTTGTACCTCCATGGCTGCCATCCGCTCTTCCAGATTTTTATACTTATCGTCCGCAGGAGGATACTGCTGCTCAGAGTAATCTTCCTCCTCTTCTTCTTCTTCTTCTTCAGCTTCAGACTCGGAGGGCATTGCAACTCCCTTACCTTTACCAACCCCTTCTTCAGACGTCGAGGGGAACTCGAGGACCCTTCTAGCCTGGTTCTCAAACCTTCTCCCCAAAGTGGCCACACCAGCCCTTTTCTTCTTTTTATCTTTTTCCTTCTCTTTCTCTAACAGTGCTTTAAGGTCCTCTTGACCCTTTGCCAAGGTCATGAGGAGTTGTTGGAACTGAGAATTTTGTTCTTGCAGATCTTTGACCGTCTGCTCTATATCCATCTTGCTGAAATAAACAGCAGAAAGATAAGGAAACCTGGTGTGAAGAACTGTTTATGCATATGATGAATGATATGTATTCATGTAATGCATTCAAGGATTCAGAAATTCAAAGTTGTTGCAGACAAAAAAAGAACGCACGTCATATTAATAAGAAGAAATTTGTCAGTACATAAATGCCCCATGGGCAAAAATATTACAAAATTCTTAATGTAAAAAGACGTTGCACATCCTCTTTTGTGCGATGTAGGTGTTAATAGTCTCCTCTTCGTGAAGTCGGCGGGTAAGTTCCAAAACCTTCTTCTCACTGACATAGAAGCTAGCTTCAAAAGTGTTCCGTTCTTCCTTGAGCTGTATCCAACTCTTTTGCAATTCTTCCAATGATGTTGGCATGTTTGGATGTAGGAGGGTGTATGGAACCTCTCCTTCCATAACAGGCTCTTTGATCACGGGGACAATGTGGGGGTAAGGCATCATAAGACTCTGGGCGCGGGTTCGTACCCACTTGAGATAAGGCTCAAGGGGGATGGAATTCTTGTGTCCCAGTGTCTTACTATCCACTTTGTTGGGCATCCTCCAAGCTCGGATAAACCTTTGTCGAAGTCCTTGAGCGTTGTTGTCGAAGTCAAAAACCAAGTCCAGAATCAGCATGTCATGAGGGCCATCCCTTCGGGCATACCCAAATTGTATCAGAGCTAAACAGGGGTTGTAGGTAATGCCTCCCCTAATGCCAAGTAGTGGGACATTAGGGAATTCCCCACAATGATCAATGATGATGACATTTTCTCTAGACCGAGAACACCAATGAACATCAGAATGTGTGAGAGTCATCAACCGTTGTGACCACCTTAAACCCTGCTCATTCTTCAAAACTGACTGGGGAAGGTGAGAAATAAACCACCTTGCTAGAAGAGTAGTGCGGCACATGAGAACGCCTCTTTTCCTCATTGTTTGTGTGTGAAATGAGTGTAGGATGTCTCCAAGCAATGTAGGCACGGGATTCTGAGATATGAAAATCTTGACAGCATTCACATCTATAAGCTGGTCAGGGTTTGGGAACAAAACCAACCCATAGATGAGAAGTGCTACAATATCTTCAAAAGCTTGCAGATCTAGAGAGTTCTAGCAGTCTTGTGCCTTCTCAAACAGAAACTTTTCCAAGAAACCCTTGACACCACTTCTGGTTTCCCAATGACCTTTGATATCAGATGGTTGCAAGTGTAAGGCTTGAGCAACATCTTCAGGCTTTGGTTCTCTTTTCGTACCGTTGTAGGGTAGTTGATGAAGAATAGGAATCCTCAAGAGTTGAGAAAACTCCTCCAAAGTAGGTACTAGTTGGTAATCAGAAAATGTAAAGCAATGGTGTAGGGGGTCAAAGAACTGGAAGAGAACTTTCACCATGTCTTCTTCAATGTTGGAGTTGACCAAGTTTAGAAGTCTACCATGTCTTTCACTGAAGGGAGAATTCTCTGGAATCTTGGAAGTAAGCTCCTTGAGTTGAGGAGGGATTCTCACAAGGTTGACTTGAACTTTTTTCCTGCGAAGAGATTCCATTACCTACAAAACAAGAACAAAGATGAAGATCCAAACCCTTGAAATGGTTAGTGGGTGCATATGATGCTTCATGATGTTCATGATGTATGCACAAGTATATGTACAAGCAAGTCACACAAGATCCTAGTTTTAGGCTTGCATGGGGTTTCATAGGTAAGTACCCTCTTGAAGTTAGTTGGCTCAACCTGTCCTATAAATAGTAACCGGGTTCTAAGGAGCTCAATATCACTGGATTATTTTCTGTGTTCATTGTTTCAGTTTAGCCACTTAACTGGCGACCAAAATATTCCAAGAAAACAATCCTCAATGAGTGTAGTATCGAGTATCTACCAACTTCGGACTACACCAAAGCCGGTCATCTCACTACCCCTAAAAAAGGCCAAGATGGTCAAGTAAGGTTCTAAGAGTTCATTAGTGCTTCATGACATCACTCAGCGGCCCCGTATTCTCTTTGATTGACTCAAAGGCTACCGGTACCCATAAATATGTCGCACTAATATAGCTATTGCTTCAACCATGTCGATATACCCCGCACAGTTTCCACAACGTATTGCTATTTAACTATGAATGTTTCCCAAATCCGGGTAGAGGATTTCAAGCCCAAACAATAGAACCAATTGTAAAGCAATCAAAGCAAACAAGGTAAGCATGTAAATGTGATCTAAACCCTAAGGTTACTCCACTTTTTTTTCAAATTTCCCCAGCAGAGTCGCCAGTTCTATGATACAGTGGGAGAACTGACTTGAGGTTTTGCGTTTGTGTTCGCAATTGTTTCGGTTTAGCAAGAGTCGTCGCCGACTTTTTATTTTATCCTAAGGAAAGGTCAAAAAGCACAGGAAAGACCTTTGAGATGTTTTCTTGGGTTCGGGGAGTAGATTATGAAAAGGGAAGGTGCAAGCACCCTTTTCATCCATGGTTATCCATGGGCTCTTAGTTACTTGTTTAGATCACTTGCTTTTGCTTTTCAATTGTTTGAAATGGTGCTTTGTGTGTGGTTTTGAAAATGTTTTGAAAAGAGGTCATCATTGTGGCAACCTTTGTAATTATTCTTGTTTGAATATATACAAAGGTGTATTGTCTTTTGAAAAGATTTTTCAATGTTTGAAAGTTTGATTTGGGAAATGTTTTGAAATTGTGTTGTAAGGTGTGTTTGAAAATAGCAAGGATGTTTTACAAGTTTTGATCAAGTAACTAAGAGTTGTCTACCCTATTTTACTCAAAGATCTTTCTTATACATTTTTAACCCTTTTGACCGTGTTGTTTTACCATTGCATTTGGTAAACAACCTTGTATTAGGATGTTAAACGGGACAGGCGCGGGTCATCGTATTGACCATGATAGCAATTGTGCTAAGTATCTTTAGAAAAAATTTTGAGGGACTAGATCATTTTGTATAGGAAACCAAGATAGCGTCATCGAGGGACTATGATCTTTTGTTTTGTTTTTGTTTTCCCAAAGTACTCAACATGCATAACATGGCCCATTTTTAAGGCAACAAGTGGATGTAACCCTAGGGGTGCAAGTGTGCATTGTGTATTGATTTTCATGCATTTTTGTCTTTGTATTAGTCAAGCTATTTGTTTGATTTTTGGATTGTTAGCATATAAACCCTAATCTCTAATCATGGCATAATTGAAAGCATAAATGCATAAAATAAATCTACCACTATTACAACATGATTATGGGTAGGGGATACAATTTTTGAATGGGGATTATTTGACGAGAAATTAAAACCCTAATTTTACTATTACATCCAAATTGAATCAATGGCATAAATAATAAATGAACAATATTTAAATAAACAAATTAAATAAACATACAAAATATTATGAATTATGCAAAAATGTTTATGTTTATTTTTATGTAAAAAAAATGCTTAGTGTATATAAAAAGAAATAAAAGATTATATTTTTTTGTTAAGGGTAAAACCATAATTTTATTTTTAAGATAGTATATATTTTAACTATATTATTTATGTATAATAAAAATAAAAATATATTCAAGTGTAAAAAATGTATATTATTAAAAAAAAGTATTATTTTTTTAATAAGGGTGGGAACCCTAGTTTTTTTGTTTTTTAAGATAATATGCATTATATCAATTATTTTATATACAAAATAAAATATAAATATACATAAATATTTAGATAAATAATTGTATATGAGAAAAAATATTATTTTATAAGTATCAATGTTAAAAAATAAAATATATAATATTTCTATAATGTTTAAAAGTTTTAATTAAATAAAATAAGAGTATATACTATTTAATAATTATTTTTATGTCTAAAAAAGATAATAAAATAATAAAAATAAATGTGAAAAATTATGAAAATATTTTTGGGTATTTTTATGTTTGGAAAATATAAAATAAAAATCAGAAAATAAAAATAAAATACAAAAATATAAAATGTGAAGAAATTGGGCCAGGGTGTGCATTCAGCAAAAGGGGGGTGTCAATAGTGAAAGAACCAAAGCCCAGTCCAAGCCAGACTTCATCTTCAACCTTTGTTCAGAAATTGCGCGCGCCTGGTTTCAAGTACGAACAACCTGCATACGTGCTCTAATGCAAAAACACATAACATCAAAGTTGTAGAGCTTTCCAAGACGAATTCAACCATATAAAAAACTTGTCCTAACTCTCAAAGACCAGAGAGAATTTCTCTGGCCCTAAATCTTAACCTATTTTTTTCAGGATGTTCATGGACCAAATTCTCTTAGCATGCTTAACTAAAATTAAAACTGAGCATATGTACAGCTTCATGGCTATGAATACTACATTTTTTATTCACAAACCTAAGTCTAAATGTTCCTAAATAGAGAGATAGGAAGTTGATAAAAACCTGTTTCAGTTGAGATCTTGTCTGACAATGTGGAGCTTTTCAATGAGGCCTGAGATGTTTGGGAGCTTGCTTGAACTTCCTCTGACCTTCTCCAATGTCTAGCTTGCCTTGAATGTGCTTGAATAAGCCTACAGAACTCAACCTGCACAAGCTGAAATCAAAAATGGCAAACCTTTTAAATGGAGTTACAGTTAGTATTTAAGGGTTGGGGTAGCTTGGATAGGTTGTATGGAAGGTGTTTGAACATGTTTGGGACAAAACGCACGAGCAAATTGTGAGATAGAACTCAAGATGCAGAAGCTGCCCTATTTTTCCAATGAAATGTGATTTTGTACTATGGGAGGTTTGAGCGCTCAAAGGGTCGTATTTCTGGCTCAAGGGGTTGTGAGAAAGATGTTTCAAATGTTTGCCAAGGGTATTTTTTACAGATATTCAAGTTCCAGTGTATTTGATACCTTTCTTGTCTTTTAAGCAAAAATGAACAATGATGTAGTACAAGCCTGTACGGGCTATCTATCAGCCTGCCTCTTATGATCTTGGCCCCTCAAGTTGGTGGATATGATTTGCTGCACAAGATATTGTTCAAGGCTTAAGAGATGTTGTTTTGACATAAAGCACATTTTGGCAAAAATGGTAATGTTGCCTTTTCTATTTAGGGATTAATCTTGTGTGCAATGCTCCAATGACAAAAACAATGCCTTATACCAATGGATTTGCATTTAATTATTGAGTGTGGAATGGTTTTGAGGCCTGTAATCTAGTGCAAAGCAAGCTGATTAGAGATTGCAACTTGTATCACTATGAACATGCCATGGATGAAAAGTGAGTTTTTATCAACTTCAAGCCTTCGATTCTCCTTAACCACAAATGAGTTTGGAGAGTTCTTAGACATTTTGGAAATCTTGCAACATGCTATACATTCCATATTTGAAATGAAATTTGAGATTCCAAGTGGAACTATGTGAAAAATGGCCATGAAGATAGGTCACAATCCTGCCTAAATTAGGGCAAATTTTCACTAAGTTAAAAGTTTCATGGACCCTTGTTCCAAAAATCATAACTTGAGATCCAAGCTTCTTTTGGGAAAACTTTTTGAATCAAAGTTGTAGACTTTGTGAGGAGTACAACTTTCATGTTGGAAGTTTTGTTTGAATCCAATTGCATCATGGTGAAAATGTTGGGCCAAGTTAGGAAAAATTAAGAAAATTCCATAACTTAGAAAAATTCTAAGTTATGAATTTTTTCAACTTTAAACCCTAATTTGAAAATTTGGGTTTCTTGATGAATAAGTTTCATGTTTTGACACATCTTGATGAAAAATGACCCTTGGCACTTGATTTTGACCAAAAAGTCAAAGTTTGACTTTTCAGTGTACAGTCAAAATTTGATCAGTTAATTGAAAAATTCATCTGTCACTCCAATGCAATTGAGATCTTTTGAACCTTGTGAATAGGTCAAGATGATGCCATTGAGTCCTTGAATCCATACTTGAACCCAATTTGCCATTGGCTAGGTCAAAAATCAGAAAATGCCCTTGTGCAGTCAAAACCCTAAAAATGACCATTTTGCCCTTTTGGTGATCTGATCAAATTTCTTGTGGAGTTGTGGTCCAAACTTGATCAAATGGTTCATATGAGTTTATAAAGTTGATGTGGGTCAAAATTTATGAGGTTTGACTGTAAATTGGCCACAGTTGACTTTTTCCCCAATACAGTTGATTTCTAGGTCAACTGTCCAATTGACTGGGCAAAAATTTGATTCAAGGCTTGAAACTTGGTAGAGATAATCTTGTAAGTCCAACATGAAGTATGAAAACTACTTTGAGCATTAGAAGTCCAAATTTCCTTGTGCAAACTCAAACCCTAATTTAGGTCAACAGTGTAAGGAGATGGCTTGAGCAGAGCAAACCCTAGCTTGATCTTGAGTTCAAAGAGCCTTGTGATAAGAAATGTTGATAAAATGAGAGAGCAAATTTTGGGGTACAACAGTTGCCCTTGTTCAATCTTCTTGAACCTGAAGAGTTAGATTGGCGAGTTTGGCCTTTCGTGACTCGAAGGTAAAAGAGGATTGGACACTAGAATGCCCTTAAATTTGCACTCGTCGTAGTATAGTTGAGGGAATGGGCTTAAAGATGCCATTTGGAGGATGTGACAGAATCTTGTCGGAGATGGGCTTAAAGATGCCATCCAAGAAAAATTGATCGTATAAGAGATTCCTTTGTGAGGACACATACACCTGTTGTTGAGGAGTACTATACCGGGGAATGTCGGTCTCTGTTGTGGTAGAAATAGAACTTCAGTCGTATGTTATTCTACTGGGGAGTCATCTTTCGGTTGGAGAGGTGACAGTGAATTGTTATCTGGTCAACATCCAGGCTTTACAGTCTTGTATCTTCCTATCTGGTCAACATCCAGGCTTCAGAAGAAAATCAAATGGTTATCCGGTCGCCTCCGGGTTTCCTTTTGACTTTGAGGCCTACCGATATCCAGTTGAATCCGGGCTTCAAGGTAATTGGCCGAGTAAACTGTTATTTGGTCAACATCCAAGCTTCACAGTCTACCTTACTGCTATCTGGTCAACATCCAGGCTTCACAGTTTTGTATTTCTATCTGGTCAACATCCAGGCTTCATGATATTTTGCTTCCTATCTGGTCAACATCCAGTCTTCAGAAGGAAATCAAATGGTTATCCGATCGCATCTGGTTTTCCCTTTTGATTTGGGGCCTACCAATATCCGGTTGAATCCGGGCTTCAAGGTAATTGGCCGAGTAAACTTCTATTTAGTCAACATCTAAGCTTCACAGTGTACCTTACTGTTATCTGGTCAACATCCAGGCTTCACAGTCTTGTATTGCTATCTGGTCAACATCCAGGCTTCACAAATTATTTTGCTTCCTATCTGGTCAACATCCAGTCTTCAGAAGAATTTGTAGGGGATTTAACTATTCTCCGGTCGATCTCCAGGCTTTAGCGTAATCAAGGTATTATCTGGTCGAATCCAGGCTTCATAACTAAAGCAGGAATCTGCCCCTTGTTTTGAATAAACAAATAGAGAAGCGTTCGTGTCTGGAGCATCTCTAAGCCGTTTTCCGAGCTTTGAACATCTGTTATAAGTAGCTATTAACTTCATCCTGAAAAGGGTAGAATGTTAGATAAAACACAAAATTATGTTGCATGAAATGTATGATGTAATATATGTGTTTTGTCAATGCTCATGATTTATGAATGTAACGTATGCGCATGTAAGCTGATTAGTTGTCTTGCTGAGGGAAATAAATCCTGGATAGCTGGAGATAATGAAATCTTTGACCGCTGTCGGGGAAAATAAATCCAAGACCACTTGTTGGAGATTCAAGATCTTTGACAACCTCTGTGGGGAAAAGCTATACTGCTGGGGAGATCAGGAGTTTGGGTTGTATGCCAAACTATTGGGGACTTCACGAGTGAAGATCTCCGTTCTGTTGGGAATATCAGGGGAAAACAGAATGGTTTCCGCTGGGGATTAGTAGATCAAAGTTTCATCTCCACTGGGGATCTTCATGACATGTTGATTTGATCGTAGTGACTTTACTGGGGAAGAATAACTCTTTGGGGAATTATCTGGTTTTAAAGTGACTCTTCAGGGATAAAGGAGGAAACTGGATGGTCTCCACTGGTGTTCAAAGGCTAAAGTTTTGGCTCCGCTTGGGGAAGAAAGTTTCATTTTTACTGAGGGTTTGTAATTCGAAGTTTTGCTCCGTTGGGGATCAGGAGTTTTGAAAACTCAGCTCTGATGGGGATTCCTGAAACTTAACTCCGCTGGGGATATGCATTTCAAAGCTTCAACTCTGTTCAGGACCTGGATGATGTACTGCAGGGGATTTCTCCTGGAATAGACATCTTCCTATACTTTCATCCTATCATTAATTATCCTTTCTTATTCCGTTTTATTTGTAAGCAGTGATTATATTCAAATGCATATGCTTATTTTAACAAATCATTAGACGTTTTCAAATAAAACACAAGTGTAAATAAGAAAGAAAAGGCAAACAATTTTCTGCACTTTTCAGTATCTTTATATTAACTTGATGTAAGTATTTTGTACAAAGGAAACAGACATCCTAGTAAGAGAATGTTTTCATAAAAATTGAGAAATCTTTTATACAAAGAAAGATGGCTATGTGTAACAATTCCATGGGGTTCCCATTCTGCTATAGCCTTCATGACTCTGAGTATCTTGTCCATTCGTCGCTTCGTCTGCAAATGATTGGATTGATCAGAAGCCTGGAGCTTGTCCGTGAAGAGATTGTCTTCAAAATGATCCGACGAGACATAGTCATACGCTTTAATTCCCTAACTTTTTCCTGAATTGCCCTTTCGGGTTTTCGATCCACCGGGAAACCCTTTTTTGCCCAAGTCGCCCTTTCGGGTTTTCAAATTGCCAGGTGTACAGATTTTCTTGTTTATCCCTAACTTTTGCCTGAACCGCCCTTTCGGGTTTTCGATTCACTGGGATGCCCATTTTTGCCCAAGTCGCCCTTTCGGGTTTTCAACTTATCAGGCCGTTTATGCGTAGTATCTTTTGACTATATCTGCGTTCGCAGGGTGCGGCAGGTCGTCGCCGTCCATGGTGGTTAGAATCATAGCCCCACTAGAAAAGATGTTTTTGATCACAAATGGTCCTTCGTAAGTAGGAGTCCACTTGCCCCTGGGATCACTTTGCGGCAAGATGATCCGCTTGATTACAAGATCTCCGACCTTATATACCTTACGTCTGACTTTCTTGTTGAAAGCCTTGATCATTCGTTTTTGATACGTCTGACCATGACAAACAACAGTAAGTCGCTTCTCGTCGATCAAATTAAGTTGATCAAGCCAGGTCTGAATCCAATCGTCTTCACTTAAACCAACATCCTTCATAATCCTCAAGGAAGGGATCTGAACTTCCATAGGTAAAACAGCTTCCATGCCATATTCCAAAGAAAATGGGGTTGCCCCGGTTGAAGTATGCGTCGTGGTACGATATCCATGCAGAGCAAACGGTAACATCTCATGCTAGTCCTTGTAGGTGATTGTCATCTTTTGAATGATCTTCTTGATATTTTTGTTTGCAGCTTCAACAGCACCGTTCATCTTTGGCCGGTAGGGAGATGAATTGTGATGTTGAATCTTGAACTGCTCGCACAGAGCGGTGATCATAGTGTTGTTCAGGTTTGTACCATTGTCCGTGATGATACGGTCAGGGATACCGTATCGGCAAATGAGGTTCTGCTTGATGAAGCGGGCAACCACATTCTTTGTAACAGAGGTGAAGGAAGTTTCTTCGACCCATTTGGTAAAGTAATCAATAGCCACCAGGATGAAACGATGTCCAGTAGAAGGCTTATCATCTTGATCAACATCTATTCAAAACCCCTGGAGTTAGGATGACACTCAACAATCCATAAGGTCTCCGCAGGTACTTTCTCCAATAGGTACAGAGGCAGAGGTATCTTACTAAATGGTCGCCGCCATATCCTCAGCTTACAACCTAGTGATGTCAGGTGTTCTTGTATCCCCGGCAGAATAGGAATTTCTAGCTACTGCTTCGACATCAGGTTTTCCTCAATAAAGTTGTCAAACTTCTCAGGATTTCACAAAATCCTCAAGCAGTGCAGAGAGCTTTACTTTCTCAACAGAGTTTATTTCTCTAACAACGGAAGATCGTCTCCTAGCAGTTCAGCTTCAACAAAATCTGAAGACCTACATTCTTCACCGCCAGCTACAATCAGGGATTTATTTTCCCTAATTCAATAGCATTGTAATAGAATAACTTAATACATTCACGTATTGTATTCATACATCATTCTACAAACGTCATAGCATCTGCAGTACAAATGCACACATCCCAATCTCATTTTGAGAACACCATTACACCATTCATTTCATACATCATGACATTTGCTACCTCCTTTGTCGCAAACACATGAGAGGGCTTATCTAGTCGTCAAACTGTAATTCGGGGTATATCATTCCAAGCATTTACTTGGTACATGGAAGCCAGAGTTGCCAGAGCATCTGCCATTTGGTTCTCATCTCTAAGAATGTGATGGAATTCAAATTTATTGAAGAAGGGTAGTAATATTCTAGCATAATCTTTGTAAGGGATCAAGCCAGGGTGACGAGTGTCCCATTCTCCTTTAATCTGATTTATTACCAATGCTGAATCACCATACACCTCTAGAATCTTGATTCTTAGATCAATAGCTTCTTCGAGGCCCATGATGCAAGCCTCATATTCTGCCATGTTATTAGTGCAATCAAATGTTAACCTCACGGTAAAAGGAATATGCGATCCATGAGGAGTGACAATCACGGCACCAATTCCTTTACCATAAGCATTCACAGCTCCATCAAATACCATACTCCAACGAGATTCAGGGTCAGGTCCCTCCTCAGGCAACGGTTCATCACAATCTTTCACTTTCAAGAACATCACATCTTCATCGGGGAATTCATATTCTACAGACTGATGATCTTCCATCGGCTGGTAAGCGAGATAATCTGCCAACACACTACTTTTGATAGCTTTTTGAGTGCGGTATTCAATATCATATTCAGATAACAACATCTGCCAACGGGCAATTCTCCCAGTAAGAGCAGGCTTTTCAAAAATATACTTGATTATATCCATTTTAGAGATCAACCAAGTAGTATGATTCAACATATACTGCCGTAAACGCTTTGCCGCCCAGGCCAAAGCACAACATGTTTTTTCCAGCATAGAATACCTTGAATCACAATCAATGAACTTCTTGCTGAGATAATAAATGGCGAACTCTTTCTTTCCTGTTTCATCATGTTGTCCCAGAATACAACCCATGGATTTATCTAACACTGTCAGATACATAATCAATGGTCTTCCTTCTACAGGAGGGAGTAAGATAGGAGGTTCAAGCAGATACTCTTTAATACTTTCAAATGCCCTTTGGCAGTCATCTGTCCATACACAACCTTGATCTTTCTTTAACAACTTAAAGATCAGTTCACACGTTGCAGTCATGTGGGAAATAAATCTGGAGATATAATTCAAACGCCCGAGGAAACCCCTGACTTGCTTTTCAGTTCTTGGCGCTGGCATTTCTTGAATGGCCTTGACTTTTTCAGGGTCAATTTCAATTCCTTTCTGGCTAACAATAAAACCCAACAATTTCCCCGATCTAACTCCAAAGGTGCATTTATTTGGATTCAGGCGGAGACGATACTTCCTCAAACACCGAAACAACTTCAACAAATCTTCTATATGCCCTTCTTCAGTTTGGGATTTGGCAATCATATCATCAACATATACTTCGATTTCCTTGTGCATCAGATCATGGAATAGGGTTGTCATAGCCCTCTGGTACGTTACACCAATGTTCTTCAACCCGAAGAGCATCACTCTGTAACAGAATGTTCCCCAGGGTGTGATAAACGTTATTTTTTCCATGTCCTCTGGAGCCATTCTTATTTGATTATACCCGGAAAATCCTTCCATGAACGAGAATACCTTGAATTTTGTTGTGTTGTCCACTAACATGTCAATGTGAGGCAATGGAAAATCATCTTTTGGACTAGTTTATTTAGATCTCTGTAATCTACGCACATGCGGACTTTTTCCATCTTTTTTAGGTACTGGGACAATATTGGCAATCCATTGAGGATACACTGATGTCACAAGAAAACCATCATTAATTTGTTTTAGGACCTCCTCTTTGATCTTTACTGCCATATCCGGGTGGGTTCTTCTCAACTTTTGTTTAACTAGCGGACACTCTGGCTTCAACGGAAAATGATGCTCGACAATGTATGTATCTAGACCAGGAATATCTTGATATGACCAAGCAAAAATATCCACGTACTCTTTCAACAGCTCAATCAACTCGCTCTTCACATCAGGATGCAATGATGCTCCAATCTTAACCTCCTTCGGATCTTCTTCTGAACCCAAATTAACCACTTCCAAAGGCTCCTTATATGGCTGAATGGTATTCTCCTCGTGCTCAAGAAACCGTGAGACCTCTTCTGGAATCTCATCATAATCTTCTTCTTCATCCCCAAACACAGGACAATCAAAGTTGAGAGAGGGTGCAGGGTCATTGTATTCAACGGGTTTTTTAATTAATCTGCACATGTGATTTATGATTGCTTTTAGAAACTGACGCATATAACAAGTGATCATGCAGATTAATTTTCAGTTATTATTTATTTTGAAAGTTTTTTTTATTTATTACCATTTCCCAAGAAAAAGGCAGAAAATAAAAGACATAATTTTGGAAGCAAAGACAACTTTTATTAATGATCTTAACAGTTATAGCAAACAGATAAGCCCTACAACATTAATACTTCCACCTTGGGCAGAGTGAAAGCTTTTCAAAAGAAAGAAACAGATTATTAAAACAAATTACTTTGAGATATGCATGCAAGAAGGAACATAAATGGTGACCCAGTTCTGAACTCGGACTCCATGCGTCACATAACTCGGTACTTCCTGCTCTGCTTCATCCTCTTCAACAGCATTAACTCCAGAACCAATCGGATGGAGGTAGCCTCCACTACGGAAAAAATCACGATAACTATTCACATAAGACTTTGACTTCAAACTTTAGCTTTTGCCATTCCTCGAAGAGAAACCTAAACCAGCTCTGTTTTTGTTCACGGGTGGATCCACGAGTCATCCCCAAACTGCATTATGACCATTGCGCACAACCTGTTGTGCATCCTTCAAAGAAACCACAGAATTCTCATTCTTCCTTATGTTGTCAATGGATAGGGCTTGGAACTGGGTTCCAACAGCAGCCTCATTCGCTTCTACAATACTGAAAGAGGATAGATGGGATATCAACAACGCCTGCTCCCCATTTACGATTACTACCTTCCCTTCACGCACAAACTTTAGCTTCTGATGCAGAGTTGAAGTGATAGCCACTGCTTCGTGTATCCATGGTCGTCCAAGCAAACAACTATACGCGGGAATAATGTCCATTACCTGGAAAGTTATTAAGAACAAATGTGGTCCTATGTGGATGGGTAAGTCCACCTCACCGATGACAGATTTCCTCGACCCATCAAAAGCCTTCACAATGATGCCGCTCGGGCGCATAGGTGTTCCCTGGTGCTTTAACTTCATAAGGGTACTTCTTGGTATAACATGCAACACAGATCCGTTATCAATTAGCACATTAGATAGTGAGTCATTCGTGCAGTTCATGGATATGTGGAGGGCCAAGTTGTGATTCCTCCCTTCATCTGGTAACTCATCATCACAGAAACTCAAGTTGTTACATGACGTAAAGTTTCCAATTATGCTGCTGAATTGATCTAACGGCATGTCATTCTCTACAAAAGCTTGGTCTAGTACTCTCATCAATGATTCCCTATGAGCGGAGGAATTCATCAGCAATGCCAGGATGGATATATTTGAAGGAGTCTGCAATAGCTGATCTACAATTTTGTAGTCGCTCTTTTTAATTATTTTCAAGATATCATCCACTTCTTTCTCTAATGTGGCTCCACTAGTCTCTCCTGCAGCCTTTTTCGGTTCATCTTTCTCAACAATTTTCTTTCCAACAACAACATCTTTTCGAATATCCGGCGCAAACATATGACCACTACGGGTCACCCTGCTATTATCAGCTATATTCCAAGCATCTGGCATTGGCTGGATGGGAACCTTCACCCCATCTTCTAGGATTGTAGTGTTGTATTTGTAAGGCACAACTTTATCCTATTTATAGGGAACAGGTCCCGGCAGGCTAATTACCAATGGGGTAACAGCAGGTTTGCTATGGTACTCCACCTCAAGATGAGCGGGTGCACCAAAACAAGGTACAATGATGTTTACACCTTCCTCAACACAATCAGCCCTTAAAAGGTCATTTCCGGCAAACAAATCTTTGTCTGAAGAGAAATACTCATCCACGAAGGCATACTCTTCCTCTGACTCTTCTTCCATCAAACAAACTTCAATCATATCAATCTCGTGATAATCATCTCTCTGTCCTGTGATCTTAATAGTCCCATTGTCTAACAGCAGCTGGACACCCTCTCTCACAACATAACATCCTCGGGGGTCTCGACAGAAAACTATGCAAGACCCATATTGGTGTTCCACCTGACCAGCAGTACAGCAGAAAGTGGCATGCAACTGTACGAGATCTTCATTCAAATGCTCTACTTCAAAAATTCTGAATTCACCCGGACATCCAGAAACCATATTCACTTCCTCCTCATATTCCGCCCTAGGCCTGATTATATGGATTAAACCTTCGTCCATCATTTCCTGCAAATCAGCCTTTATCTTCTCGCAACCATGTATATTTGTACTGCAAACAGCACAACCGGCATGGTCATGCATATAGTAACTGAATTCACATAGATCTGCATGCATCTTCACCAAATCCCCTCTAACCAGATTAATGTCAAAAATACGGAAGTCACCTGGATAATCGGCCACCATGTTCACAGCATTCACTCCCCGTGCTTGGGTAGAGGATTGTCTTTCACATTAGGTCCCATGTCTTTGAAAGATAAAATTCCAGACTTCACCAACTTTTTCACTTCAGTCTTCAAAGGGTAACAGTTCTCAACACTATGCCCTGGTGCTCCCTGATGAAAAGCACATGTTTGGTCTGCTTTGTAATACCAAGGCAAGGATGATGGTACTGCTGGAGATGGTCGTGTCTGGACCAGCTTTTTCTGAATCAATGTTAGTAGTAGCTCTGCATAACTCATGGGAATAGGGTCATAGTTCTCCCTTCTCTGATTATTCCCTTGGTTCCCATGTTGGGATTGTCTTTAATAACCAACGGTAGTTGGAGCGGTTCATAACAGGAGTCACTAAAGCAACTTGTTGGTGACGCTGAAAATTCCTTCTAGGAGCATTCACTCTCCTCTCTTGTATGGCAGCATTGGTATCCCCCTCTTTCTTCTTTGTAAACTCGTAAGCTGGCTTCTTCATACCTCCGGATCCTTCACCCTTTTTCAAACGGCCTTCTCTTACTGCCTCTTCTAGGCGGACACCCATTCCTACCATCTCTGTAAAATCACTTGGGCACTTGCTACCATTCTTTCATAGTAGAAAGCGCCTAGCGTCTTCAGAAAAATTTTAGTCATTTGTTTTTCTTCCATGGGAGGAATCACTTGTGCAGCCACTTCACGCCATCTCTGCGCATACTCTTTAAACGATTCTCTGTCTTTCTGAACCATGGCCCTAAGCTGGTCACGATCGGGTGCCATGTCCACATTATACTTGTATTGTTTTATGAATGCTTCTCCCAAATCATTAAAGGTATGGATGTTGGCACTGTCTAAACTCATGTACCATTTCAACGCTGCGCCGGTTAGACTATCCTGGAAAAAGTGAATCAGCAAACGCTGATCATCGGTGTGGGTTGACATTCTCCTTACATACATCACCAAATGAGCATGAGGGCAAGTGTTGCCCTTGTACTTCTCAAACTCATGGACCTTGAACTTAGCAGGGACTTTAACATTTGGGACTAAACACAGCTCATTCACGTTCTGCCCAAATAACTCTTTTCCCCTAAGATCCTTCATCTCCCTTTTCATTCTATCAAACTGCTCTTGGAAATCATCCATTCTGTCATAATGACCAAAATCTTCACTCGGCAGAGGGAAAGGACGACACACATCTTCGTTAAAAAACGGAACCAAATTCACCGAAGGAGGTGCAGCAGGCACAGTATGCACCACAGGAGGTGCTGGAGTAACAACATTTGGAACCACTGGAGCATCTTGGGGGCCCAAATTGAAACCTTCAGGTGAAAAATTCTCCGGTATTCCCCACGGATAGCCCTGAGGCATACGGTTCTGAACAATAATCAGAGTAGCGGATATGGGAACAGCATGAACTTCAGCATTTGCCCTTGTTGGTTGAGGTTGAACACTCGGTGGCTGATTCTGAGCATCCACCAGAGCTTCCATCAGAGTAGTCAAATTGGCCAAGCCAGCCTTCAGAGTAGAAACTTCCTCGCGTAGCTCGCGATTCTCCTGTTCCAAATTGTCCATCTTCTTTTTGAAGTTAGCCCGAGTGTTGTAGTGATGAGTCAGCTTGCTGAACGAAGCAAAGAAGTTGGGTAAGGCACCTGGGTATGCATAATAAATGCAAGAAATGTGTGCAATATGATGCATGTCATGCAATGCACATGATTATTTTTATTCCATCATTTTAATATTTCAAGGGATTTAAGATTTATAGACATATTGCAAACATCAAAACAATAACGCATTTGAAATGCTGGAAAAAAAATTTATTATAATAACTTCAAAATGGATTACAAGTTTCAATGATCCCAAGTACAAGATGGAAATACAATCTAAAAATCCTGATAGAGATCAATCTGTACGCTGGCGCTTCCCTGTGAGTCTGGCAATCTGAGCCCTCAACCTCTGGTTTTCTTCCACCTGTCTGATGGCAATCTCCTTCCAATTATCTGAAGCAGGAAGTGAGTAATCAGCACCTGTTTGAGGCTTAGGATAAAATAAACCCCCTCGCCTCTCCATAGACTCCACCGCTCGACTCTCAAGGATCTCGATCAAATCATCTTTCTCTTTCAAGTCGGTCTTGTAGGAACTCTCTAAAGTCTGGAACTTGTTCTTCCAAGCATCCCTTTCCTGTTGCATCCTAACCAAAGTGAGTTGTAGTTCTTCTAGATCATCTAATAAAGGAGGAGTGGTCTTCACAAACAGGTCAGACATGGGTGTCTCCCGAGTATATGGCATCTTCAACTGAATGGATCTCGATCAGACCCACTGAAGATATGGCTCTAAAGAAACAGCACCCCTAGGCCTCAAATCCTTCCTACTCTTCTTATGAATGTGACACCAAGACTTTGCAATCTGCTCCCTAGCTTCCTTGTGGTCTTCTCCCTCCTTCAGAAAGAAACTACTCAAATGAATATTGTTCGGTTTATCTCTCATCGAATACCCAAGTTGTTGCCGTGCAAGAACAAGGTTATAGTTAATTCCTCCCTTTGTACCAAGAAGAGGTACATTGGGGAAACTACCATAACTGTCAACAGTCTCTATATCATGATAAGCTCGATGATACCAATCAATATCTGAGTGAGTAAGTGCCATAATCTTAGGAGCCCAACAGGGTTCCTTCCTGACATCCCAAAAGGCATCAGACTGAGGCATATGAGAGATGAACCATCGGTACAACAAAGGCGTGCAACAGATAATCATTCCTCCATGATAAGAACTCCAAAGATGAACAGAGTAATAAGCATCACCCAACAGTGTAGGAACCGGGTTTCCAATCATGAAAATCCTGATAGCGTTAATGTCGACGAACTTGTCCACATTAGGAAATGAGAACAATCCATAAGCAAGTAAATCAAAGATGGACTCAAAAGCAACCGTACTCTTCATTCTGGCAAAGTAATGAGATTTCTCCAATAAGAACTGAGCTGGTAATCCTCTAATCCTTCCTTTAGTAGTCATATGGGCTTCCACCTCATACTTCCCTAGATGAATCAAAGCAGCAATCTCATGTGGTTTTGGCTCACCCTCCAAACCAGTAAAAGGAACACGATTGGTAACAGGTAAATCCAATAGATGAGAATACTCCTCCAGTGTAGGCATCAGCTGATAATCAGGAAAAGTAAAGCAGTGATACACCGGATCATAGAACTGGACCAAGGTCGAGAGAATACCCTCCTTCATCTTCAGCTTCATGAGAGGAATAATGGATCCATACTTCTTCCGAAATTCTGCAGGACACTCAATCTCTGGAATCAGACTAATCAGCTCATCTATCTTGGGATCCTTGAAACTGTATTTCCCGGTCTTTCTCTTTCCAGAATCCATGGTTAAAAGTACCTGAGATATTCATAAATAGTCAACCTGTAAATCCCTTGAAACATTGTTTTCTTCAAAAGATTCTTATGAGTGCATGGATGCATGATGCAACAATCACACACAAGATCACACATATAGGGTTCATAGGTTCAACTTCACGAGCATGAGGTCGAAGGTACTACCCATAAGGTGTTGGTCTAAGAATTATCACCTGTCGAACAAGGTTCTAGAGGTTCCCAGAGTCTACATCCTTCCTTCGAATATTACCAACTTCCCAATTAACTCAGTAATTAGTAATATTCTCAAGAAAGACTCGTCTGAGCATAGTATCGCGTGACAACTATTTCCGGATTACTCAGTCATAGCTTTCGCACTACACCTAAAAGGCCAAGATGGGTTTGGTATTCTACGGTCCTCAGTTTCAGCAGGCTCCCAGGTCGAAAGCAGTACGTCTTCCCGATTACTCGGTAAACAACACTATAATCAAAGGGGCTTCCACTGAGTGGGGGATCTCATGCCTCCTTTTTTGGGATTACTCCCTCATAGTTAACATGACTATACCTCCCGTCCTATCTTAAAGTTTGCCCAAGTCCGGGTATAGGACTTATGAGTAATCACCAAGCACCCTGAAAACCAGGAAAAATCCAGACAAACATATATACAAATTATAACACATAAACAACAATAGCACATATACAGATATAAATAAAGATAGGCTTAACCCACTTAGGGATGGACCAGCAAGAGGTCAATCTTTCCCCAGTGAAGTCGCCATTTTTCTGTAGCGGTAGAAATGCTCAAGACTAAGCCATTGGATTGACTAGACTTTATACAAATGAAGATAAAAATCGCCACCGCGCTTTATTGTTTCCAAAGGAATGGGAAAAGAGCGAATAACCCAACAAAAAGGGGGAAAGATTCAAGGTAAGGGGGTTGGTTATGCAAAGGGAAAGTATTAGCACCCTAAACATCTACGGTACTCCACAGGAACCTCTTTGTAAAATCTGTATATTTTAGCTATAAAAATGTGTTGTATATAAAATGGATGGTGGAGGTGAGAAAAGAAATATACTTTTATGATTTTTGCACCCGCTGCGGTTACGAATCTTTAGTGCCTATGTACCACCTTTCGTGCAATAGGGGATCAGGGTACACGTAGTTCCTCTTTTTTTTTAAAATTTGAAACACAAGTGTGTTGGTTAATTTTAAGAGATAAGACATCATTGTCATTGTCCGTGTGGAAAACATACTTACTATCCACAATCATGAGAAAGGAGAATTTGCATCATCTCAAAGTGGAGGATATGGCTTGGATTTAAAATCAACAATGCCTCACTCAACATCCAAGTGGAAAATATCTCTCTTCACTACATATAGTAGAAGTATAGTTGTTTGCATCACTACAAGGATTGACAAGAGTCAAATCTTTTAAGAAAATGTTAAGGGTAAAAGCCAAAGTGGCAAAATGGTTTGAAATGAGATTGGTTGACTTTTAGTCTTCTCATAAAAAATGTCAAAGTATTATTAAATTGATTGAGGTTTATTTATGAAAATGTTTTGAAAATGCATGGACCTAAGTCCAAGTTTATTATGAAAATGTTTAAGTTTCAAAGCAAGAAGAGTTTTCAAAAGGAGGGAGAATATTTTTGAAATTAAAGAAGATGGGAGGAGAAGAAGAGACTATCCTAAAGCATAAGGTAAAAGCTAAGGATAAGAACCATCTAACCAACAAGAAGCCAAAAACTTGACATTATGAGTCAAGATAGAATTCCCATTCTTTGGATTGAAACCAAGCAAGCAAAGATACTAGACCTCTTCAAATGTATTAAGTCTTCACAAAAATTAGGCCGAGTAACGGCTGTATACGGGTGAATTCCAGATTACAAACAGAGAACTAATCACAAAAACCTGCACACAAAAACAAATAAGCAACCCAATGTCTTGAGGTAAACCTCAAGAGATCCAGATAAAATAATCAGATAAGATCACAAGGTCTCCAAGATAGGCCTAGGTTTCTATTCCTAAGTCCAGAAAAATTCCACTGCTCCATAATGCCAAGGATAGTAACCAAATAGTCCAAGTACCATTAAGAGTTTTTTTAGGGTTTATGTTGATTATTAAGTATCTTAAGAAAAAGGAAAGGAAAGCTCAAGTGATCAAAGTAAAAAAAATGACAAGAAAATAAATACTCAAATGAGCAAAGATGGAAATGGCATGAAATGTAAATGCTAAAAAAAATAGTACATAGAGCATAAAAAGAATAAAGCATAAAATAAACAAGTCAATAATTAGTGGTTAGTTGGATGACCATCTTGAAACTTGCATTTGGAACTCATTAGAGGATTGGTAGAACCAAAGCCTCCACACAACAAGTTGTATTTGCTTTTTGTCAAGTATATCATCCATTTGGAATTCTCATAAGTACCATTTAATGATCAATGGTGTTTAAGTGATCCGCGTTGACCAAAGGTGTTGTAGATCCATTAGAGGATTGGTAGAACCAAAGCCTCCACACAATGAATCTTAAGGTTATTGGATCAAAGAGATCAAATTAACATACTTGGGCTGACAATCATAAGTTTGGGCCACGAATGATCATTTATTCGAATCGGGACAAAATTTAGCGCTATGTTAAGTAATTGTAAGTGGACTTATATAGAAGTCGCACCTATTTTGAGGCCGGACAATAGCAATCTATACACCATTTGTTTTGAGACATGATATAGAGATCATGTTCCAACAACACTTAGTGCAATAAGAAGGGGATGAGATGAAGGGGAATTAGGGTAAAAAAAGAAAACCACATTTGAATTAATATTTAATCAAACTATTATTAAAATCATTCATCCTTTTTTTGTGGAGTTAGACTCAACACCATGGATCCAATGATGTTAATAAAGCCATGATCAAAAAATTAACCCAAGACAGCCAGAAAATATTCACAAAATAATAATATATTTAATATATACATTAAAGGGTTTTAAAAAATGTTTAAAAAAAGGAAAATAATGAGGAAAAAGTCAATTATATTCAAATTAATCAAGAAATGAAAGATAAGACCATAGAAAAATCAGAAAATAGGTCAAGTAATTATACAATTTTTTTTGGGAATTTTTAAAAGTCAGAAACTATTTTTAAAAATTAAAATAAATGGGTAAAATAAACAAAAATAGTAAAAAATAGTAAAGTCATAAACAAAAATAGTAAAGTCAGAAAGAAAGAAAATAAGGTCACCAATATTTGTCACAAAGTCATTGGATCATTCCATAATTTTTTTCAGAATTAAAAAATGTGTAAAAGTATTTTTAAACATTTTAAACAAATCAAATAAGTGTAAAATTCATAAAAAATATCAAAGCACAAAATTAATTTGTGAAAAAATAAAAATCAGAAAGAGAATAATCAAAAATATTTTTCATAATTTTTTTGGATTTTTTGGACTAAAAATGAATTTTCTATGATTTTTTGAAATTTAAAACAATTAAAATATATAAATCTGAAAAAGAAAATAAAAGAAAAAGATGTGGACCATTGGATGAGAGTCAAAACGCGTTAGTAATCAAATCCAAAGGATCTGGCGAGTTGTGCATATCATGGTCTTTACTGAATAAAGCACTGAATCAAATGCAAAATCAGAAATTCAAAAAATACAAATGGCACGCTTTCATTAGTTAGAAGGTGGCACGTTGGTCATCTTTAACCTCCAGCCTCACGAATTGCAGGTCTCTCAAACTGTAAAATCAGAAGCTCAGACCTATGCCATTCGTTTCATCTCTTCAAGACGAAGATAACCATACCCTCGCGCCATTTTTATATAAATTATAACTCAAGCAATTTGGAAAGAAAGTTTTGAAAGGGGATTTGAAAATTCATGGTCAAAATGTATTTCCAGATAAAAGTAACTGTTGCGACTAGAAACAGGGCAATGAGAGCAATACAATGGTACCAACGTTTTGAAGAATTGATGAAGGAATCTACCTATTGAAGTTTAGTTGCAGAGCTCTGAAACTGGACTTCTATGAAGCAATGTAGGGCACGATTCTTGAATGTAATGGTATGGTTAGGTTCATGAAAGATCAAGGAAGGTGAATTGATGGAGAAAATGGATTGAAAAAGGCTTGAGAATAGGATTCGAAGTAGCTGAATTCTAAGTTGTGAAGCAAGTTTGACAGGGTGATTCTGGCTATCTAAGCTTGAGAAAATGAATGGGATAGTACATGTATTTATAGGAGAAGCAAATGGGATCAAAAGGAAGAATGAATGATGCGCTCTGGAGGGAATTCGTGCAAACCTGATGCACGAGTGAAATATGATCCAAACTTCACCAAAACTCATCCAATTCTTGCGTTTTGATGCACTAATCCACTTGGGAAAGTTGGCTAATCATGTTTAGACCCAAAACGCGTGCTAATTTGAGGTTTAGAGGTTGTAACATGAAATTCAAAATCTGACTTGCACGGAAACTTCAACTCCAAGTTACCACTTTTGAAACAATGGCATTTCCATCTCAGTGAGTCTCAAGGCATGATTCTTGATGCTTTGGAAAGATGAGGTAACAAACTTTGCAGTGGTAAAATAATGGAATCAAATGGAGGCTTGAGCTGAAAATTACATGGAGTCAAAGTTGGAGAAAAAGGGTTGACTTTCCATATTTAGAAATATCTCAAATTCTTCTTTAAAAATGACCTATAATCTCTTGCATCCAAACATGGCTTTCCACTTAGAATTTTATCTTGACCCAAAAAGATGGAATTAAGTAGATCTCTTGAATGACATTTTGCAATTTGAACCACTCAAAATCTCCAAAAATTGAGCAAGTTATGACTTGTTGAAGTTGGCCAAAAATCACAAAATGACCTATAATCTTTTGCATTCTTAAGGAAACTTCCATCCATTTTATTACTTTGCACATAAAAGAAGGCATGAATTAAACATCCTTAAGATCATCATGGAAAAATAATGGGCTCAAGGTGATAACAATTGACCAAGTTATGACAATTTAAAGTCACATATGGAAAATTAGGGATTCAACTTGATGACTTTTAATCTTTCTTCTTCACCAAGTCCCTTCCACATGAAAACTCTTTGGAACTTTTGAAGTGATTTGTTGGTAACTCTTTGAAGAGAAGAATTATTTTGGAATCACTCAAAAATAACAAAAGATGAGCAAGATATTCCTCTTTGAAGTCCAAAACCCTAGCCTCTAGATCAAAAGAATGCTTGGTGGAACTTTGCCAAGTTTGAACAAACTTTTTGTGCCAATATTCTTCCTTTGTGAATAGAAAATGCTGAGGATGATGATGAGGACCTATGGCTACCAAACCAATTTCATATCAACTTCAAAACAACTTTAATGGTGAGTTTTGAATCTCTCAAGACTTTGACTAGGGCATGGAAATAAACTCATGAACCCATGATGCAACTTGCTAAACCTCATTGCCTTTACCTACATTATTAACAAGTAAGACAAACCAATATTGTATTTTGTTAATTTAGATAGAAAATCAAAGCAAAATATCTATGATCACAAAAGCAAACAAATCAAGGTGCTTGGTAAATTCTCAAAGAGCAAAGCTAAAGATAAAGAGAAAAACCAAAATCCCTAATGTGATTTTGTGGTGATTGAAACAATGTGGTATGATGAAGAGATCTTAGTGGGGGAAATTGGGGTACAACACTCGGGGCAAAGGCATTTTGGTTGAGCATGTCCGGATGAAGGCGCAATCAGTATCTATCCCTGAGGCCTCCCAAAAGGAGATGGAAGAAATTCTAAAAATTATAAAGAGAAGCAACTACAACATAGTCGAACAGCTAGGGCAGACTCCGTCAAAGATTTTCATGCTGGCTTTATTGTTGTGCTCCAAGGCTCATGCGAAGGCCTTGGTGAAATTTCTTAAAACTGCCCATGTGCCACAAGAAACCTCTGCTGATCAGTTCCAAGACTTTGTGGCCATTTTAACCGCTGACAATAGTTTAGGCTTTTCTGATGCTAACTTGACATCTAGAGGGAGGAAACATAACAAGGTGTTACATGTCTCTGTTGAATACAGGGGCATAACTTTGGCCCATGTCTTGGTTGATACCAGTTCGTCTTTGAATGTGCTGCCTAAGAAGGCTCTATATAGACTCGACTGTGAAGGTTTGACCTTAAAACCCAGAAACATAGTGGTAAGGGCCTTCGACGGTTCAAAGAGAATGGTGCATGGGGAGGTGGACATCCCCATAAAAGTTTGAACTCAAACCTTTAATTCAACTTTTTATGTGAAGGATATTCGCCCTTCCTATTCCTGTTTATTGGGCCGACCATGGATTCATAATGTTGGTGTCGTTACCTCTACATTACATCAAATGCTGAAATATCCAACCGAGGGGAAAATCATTATTGTCCATGGAGAAGAGGAATATATGGTCAGTCACTTAAACTTTGTTTCATCATTTCGAGGAAGTCCCACAAACCGTGGCAGTAACCAAGGTTTTTTCCCAAGTCCCAAAGATTACAAGACCTCCGCTAAAGATGTCTTCTCTGAAAGATGCCAAGGCAGTGATCGAAGAAGGTGGGTGTACTATTTGGGGCCAACTCCCGGATATCCCATACAAATGTGACAAATTTGATTTGGGTTTCACTTCAGGAGCCCAGAAAGTTGTACGCTGTGCTCGTGCCAGGGGACAACCCTTGAAGATCAGCAACCACGGAGTCAACGCAGTGGGGGATGATGATGAGGATAGCTACGATCTGGAGGAATGGATTTTCCCAACTGTCAATGGAGGACTCAGCAACTGGGAAGCTAAATATTTTGTCCCAATTACTTTTATCCAACAGTAATTGTCTTTAAATTTTGTCGGACTTGTAATAATTAAACAATTCAGACTTTTAAACCTTGTGTCTTACCCGAGGCACAATGGTCCATTTGTAAGGGTTGTTACCTCATTTTCATATGTCATCAATGAATCATGGACGTTTTTGCATACAAACTTTGTGCTTTTTCTCTTTCTTTTTCTATATTTTTACTTCTTTCAAAAATAGCTATACTCTTACACACACTCACATTCAAAATGCATATCTACATCCATTCGGGATCCCATGGGTAACGATTCTGCTATGGCCTTTTGTGACTCTGAAAATCTAATCTACCAAGCCAAAGACGAAGGTCGGGAAGATTGTGAAGTTCCAGGGGAACTAGCCAGGTTACTACAATAAGAAGAAAGGACCATACATCCCCACGAAGAACCAGTGGACACAGTTAACCTAGGTACCAAAGAGGACAAGAAAGAAGTCAAGGTGGGTGCCAATCTGGAACCCAGTGTTAAGAAGCGTCTAAATAAATTGCTACATGACTATGTTGAGGTCTTTTCCTGGTCGTACGAAGACATGCCAGGACTTGATGCTGATATCGTGGTACATCGTCTACCAACAAAAGAAGACTGCCCTCCAGTAAAATAGAAAGTTTGTCGCATGCGACCAGACATGTCAGAGAAGATTAAGGCTGAAGTCATGAAACAGTTCAACACCGGATTCTTGGCCGTCACCTCCTATCCACAATGGGTCGCCAATGTTGTTCCAGTGCCTAAAAAGGACGGCAAGGTACGCATGTGCGTGGACTACAGAGATTTGAATAGGGCAAGCCCTAAGGACGACTTCCCACTTCCCCACATCGACATTCTGGTTGACAATACTGCACAGCATAAAGTGTTCTCAATTATGAATGGTTTCTCAGGCTACAACCAGATCAAAATGGCACATGAGGACATGGAGAAAACGACCTTCGTCATACAGTGGGGCACATTCTGTTACAAGGTTATGTCGTTCGGGTTAAAGAACGTTGGGGCAACCTATCAGCGTGCCATGGTAGCTCTATTTCACGACATGATACATCACGAAATAGAGGTCTATGTGGATGACATAATATCCAGATCTCGAACTGAAGAGGAACATCTTGACCATTTACAGAAACTGTTTGAGAGGTTAAAGAAATAGAAGCTGAGGTTGAACCCAAATAAATGCACATTTGGGGTGAGGTCCGGTAAACTCCTAGGCTTTGTCATCAGCGGTAAAGGTATCGAAGTAGACCCTGCCAAGGTGAAAGCAATACAAGAAATTCCTGCTCCTCGTACCGAGAAGGAAGTTAGAGGATTCTTGGGATGACTAAACTACATTTCCAGATTCATTTCTCACTTAACCGCTACTTGTGAACCAATCTTCAAGTTACTGAAGAAAGATAAAGTAGTCAAATGGAATGATGAATGCCAAACTGCCTTTGACAAGGTTAAAGAGTACCTACAAGAGCCTCCTGTTTTGATGCCACCAGTCAAGGGAAGACCCTTGATCATGTATCTAACTGTTTTGGAAAATTCAATGGGGTGTGTGCTGGGGAAGCATGACGAGTCTGGCCGAAAAGAGCATGCTATTTACTACTTGAGCAAAAAGTCTACCGACTATGAAACAAGATATTCACTGCTCGAGAAAAATTTATGCGCTCTGGCATGGGTTGCTCGCCGGCTAAGACACTATATGCTGACCCATACTACCTTATTGGTATCCAAGATGGATCCAATAAAATACATATTCGAGAAACCTGCCCTCTCTGGGAGAATAGCAAGATGGCAGATGATCCTGACAGAATACGACATTCAGTACACTACCCAAAAAGCAATAAAAGGCAGTGTGCTAGCCGATCACCTTGCTCATCAAGCTATGGATGACTATCAGTCCATGAAATTTGAATTTCCGGATGAAGACATCATGATGGTAAACAACTGTGAAGAATTCAGACCATATGACAGACCTGAACAAGGATCCCAATGGACCCTGGTTTTTGATGGGGAGTCCAACGCACTCGGCAATGGCATAGGTGTTGTACTCATATCCCCTGAAGGATGTCACACTCCCTTTACTGGAAAACTCTACTTCAATTGTACAAATAACATGGCAGAATACGAAGCATGCATTTTTGGTCTCAAAGCTGCCATGGATTTGAGGATCAAGTCCTTAAGTGTATTTGGAGATTCAGCTTTAGTCATCAGCCAGATCAAAGGAGAATGGGACATGGAGCACCCTAACCTTATCCCCTATAAAGAACATGTGTTGACATTAATCCCAGATTTTGAGAAGATTACCTTCGAGCATTTCCCGCGCGAAGAAAATCAACTAGCGGATGCGCTAGCCACAATGTCATCTATGTTTAAACTCAAGTGGGGTAACGAGACTCCCAGATCACCATTGAACAGGTGGATGAACCAGCTTACTGTCACGAGATCGATACTGAAGAAGTAGTGGACCAGCCTTGGTTCCATGAAGTTAAGAGGAATCTTGAGGCTCAAGAGTATCCAGAAGGAGCTTCAGTCAATGATAAGAAGTTCTTGAGACGATTCTCTGCTAAGTTCTTCATCAGTAATGGCATTCTCTACAAGCGCAACCATGACTCTGTTTTGCTTCGTTGCATAGACAAGGGTTGAGGCAGAAAAGATCATGACTGATCTACATGAAGGCACTTTTGGCACCCATTCCAGTGAGCATACGATGGAAAAGAAGATCCTACAGGCAGGTTATTACTGGTCTACCATGGAAGCAGATTGCTATCAACATTCGCGAACTTGTCATAAGTGGCAGATTTATGCTGACAAAGTGCATGTACCTCCAGTTCCTCTTAATGTCCTGACTACTCCCTGGCCATTCGCAATGTGGGGCATCGATATGATTGGAGAAATCAAACCTACAGCCTCTAATGGACACCGCTTCATCTTGGTGGCCATTGACTACTTCACAAAGTGGGTTGAGGCAGTTTCTTTCGCTTCTGTTGCCAAGAATGTCGTGGCCCGGTTCATCAAACAGAATCTCAACTATCGGTACGGCATCCCAGAGAGAATCATCACAGAAAATGGTACAAATCTCAACAATACTATGATCACCACACTATGCGTGTAATTCAAGATCCAGTACCATAATTCTTCTCCTTACCGGCTAAAGATGAATGGTGTTGTCGAAGCCGCAAATAAGAACATCAAAAAGATCATACAGAAAATGACAGTAACCTACATGGAATGGCATGAGATGCTACCATTCGCTCTCCACGGTTAGCGTACCACAGCGCGTATATCAACCGGGGCAACACCTTACTCTCTGGTATATAGTATGGAAGTTGTCTTGCCTATTGAGGTCCAGATCCCTTCTCTGAGAATCAAGAAGGATGCAGGGTTGAATGAAGATGATTAGATCCAACTCAACTGGATAAAATGAACTTAATTGATGAGAAAAGGCTTACTGTTGTCTGTCATGGTCAAATGTATCAGAAATGGATGATCAAGGCTTTCAACAAAAAGTTCAGACGCCAAGTGTATTAAGTCGGGGATCTGGTGATCAAGCGCATCATATTACCACAAGGTGATCCCAGGGGCAAATGGACTCCTACATATGAAGGATTGTTTGTGATCAAAATCATATTCTCTGGTGGAGCAATGATCTTGACCACTATAGATGGCGATGATCTTCCACACCCTGTGAATGCAGACATAGTCAAAAAATACTATGCATAAGAGACCCTCTAGGTTTACACACCTAGGCAAAACAAGAGCATCCCGGCGAACCAAAAAGGTTTGGGCAAAAATTAGGGATAAAACAAAAAAATCAGTACACCCGGCGAGTTGAAAACCCAAAAGGGCGACTTGGGCAAAAAAGGGTATCCCGGTGGACAGAAAACCCGAAAGGGCGGTCTAGGAAAAAGTTAGGGAATTAAAGCGTATGGCTATGTCCCGTTGGATCACCTTACAGATAACCTTTAGCTTCGACTGACAAACTCAGCGGTTTTGATCAATCCAATCAACTTCCGAAAAGGCAGCAAGTGGACAAGACGCTCAGGGACACAAAAGCTATAGCAGAATGAGAACCACGTGGGATTATTGCACATAGTTATTTTTTCTTTGTATCAAATTTTCATTTTTTTTACGATGACATTCCTTTACTAGAATGTTCGTCTCATTGTACAAAAAAGATTTATCCAAGTTAATACAAAGATACCCCTTTGAAAGTGCAAAACTATCTATTTTTCTTTATTCGTGTGTTTTATTTACAAAAACGTCCAATGATTTATTTTTGAACATATGCATTTGAACGTAACTACAGTCTACAAATGAACAAAAACGAATAGAAAACAGAAGACAGTCGCTAATGGCTTTAAGAAATAGGATAATATCTTTAGACTATCCCATTAAATTCCCCACAGTGTGCAACTTAATGATATCAAGCTCTCTCACATCCCTGGCAGGACAAAACTTCCAGTTATCACTCCCCAGTAAAAGTCGCCCAATTTCTCAAGATTTCACAAGCAATACACGGCGTTTCCCTTACAACAAAGTTTATTTCTCTAACAAATAGAAGCTCATCAACTCATCAGCACTTCAAAACATGAAGACTTACACTCCACGTCCCCAACAGCAGTCAGGGATTTATTTTCCCTAATCCAACAAGTATTGCAGTAGAATAGCTTACATGCCCATACATCACATACATACGTCATAACATTGACAACACAAATACATACAACATAATCTCATTCTTTTTTTTTTGAGAACATCATTGTATAATGCATTTCATACATCATGATATTGCATACAACTAATCTTTCATCTCTTCAGGAAAGATCAGTCAGCACATGGCTATCATCAACAATTTGCAAAAGGTCAGAGATTGATACCTGAAACAAGCTAGGACAATTATCTACACGACCAGCTGAAGTAATCCTACACAGGCTTCTTCTCATACACTATTTCAGGTACAGTTCATATACGCTCCAGATACGGATGCCATTCTGATACTCATTCAGATTCAGCTTTCAGATACAGTTCAGATACGCTTCAGATACGGATGCCATTCTGATACTCATTCAGATTCAACTTTCAGATACAGTTTAGATACGCTCCAGATACGGATGCCATTCTGATACTCATTTAGTTTCAGCTTTCAGATACAGTTCAGATACGCTCTAGATATGGATGCCATTCTAATACTCATTCAGTTTCAGCTTTCAGATACAGTTTAGATACGCCCCAGATACAGATGTTATTTCTGATACTCATTCAGTTTCAACTTTCAGATACGATTCAAATACAATCCATTTATGGATATTATTCTAGTACTCAACCCAACACATCCACTATTTAAGTATAAATCAACCAGAGATTTATTCTGACACTTCTTCCATTCCTGCCAACAATCATTTTTGGATGGAATCTGTAAGCCCATCTCCAATAACTTTCCATCATCTCTCCAAATGGAATCTTTAAGCTCATTCCCTACACCATCAACAACCACATCATCGAGTACAAATTTCTGGGCACTCTAGTGTCCAATCATCTTTCACCTTCAAGTGATGAATGGCGGATCCGCCAATCTAACTCTTCAGGTTTAAGAATATTGAACAGGGGAAGATGTTGTACCCCAAAATTTTCCCTCTCATTTATCAAATATTTTCTCACAAGATCTCCTTTGGTTCAAGACTGCACAAGGTTTGACCAGCTCAAGACACCTCCTCAAGCACTGATGACTGAAATTAAGGTTTGAGATTGCACAAGGATAATTGAAGTTTCAATGCCTCTCATTACTTTCATGGATCATTATGGACTCCCAAGATTACTCATGTCAAGTTTCAAGCCTCGGATCACATTTTTGCTCAGTCAATTGAGCAGTTGACCTAAAAATCAGCTGTATTGGGGGAAAAGTCAATTGTGGCCAATTTACAGTCAAACTTCATAATTTTTTATCCATATCAACATTATAAACTCATATGTATCATTTTATCAAGTTTGGACCATAATTCCTCAAGAAATTTGATCAAATCATCAAAAGGGCAAAATGGTCAAAATTAGAGTTTTTACTGAGAAATGGCAATCTCTAATTTTTGACCTAGCAAATGGTTATTTGGCTTGAGGAATAATCTCAAGAGTTAAATTTCATCATTTTGACATAATGGCATGACTCAAAACATTGCTCAAGATCAATTGGATTGATAGTGGATTTTCAATCAACTGATCAAAAGTCAATTGTACAATGAAAAGTCAAACTTTGACTTTTTGGTCAAAATCAAGTGTCAAAGATCATAATTCATAAAAACATGTCAAAATATGAAACTTATTCATCAAGAAATCAAAAAGTCAAGATTTCATTTTTAAATGTCAAAGTTTCCAAACTTAGAAATTTTTCTAAGTGTTGAAAACTTCATGTTTTTCACAACTTTGAGCCAATTTTTCACCATGATGCAAGATGATTCAAAAGAAACTTTCAACATGAAAGTTGTATATCTCTATGAGATATACAATATCTCTTTACACAACTCCTCCTAAAAATGCTTGGATCTCAAGTTATTAATCCATGAAGTCATGGTCTTGAAACTAAACACTTAGTGAAATTTTGAACATTTTTTGTCAGGATTTTGACCTAACTTCTGACACAAGTTTCACCTAGTTACATTTGAATTTTGCAAAAATTATTCAAAGAGGGGTTGTAGAGCACATTACAAGCTTTACAAAATATCCAAGAACTCTTTGAGATCATTTGTGAGCAAGGAGAATCGAAGGTCAGAAGTTGGGGTTTCAAGTTGTTTTACAAGGCAAATTTTGTGATGAACAAAATTCAAATCTCAAACCTATACTGCATAATCTTTGCTTTGTAGGCCTCAAAATTGTTAGGCACTCCATAATTAAATGCTTGCATAGCTTTTAGAGGCTTCAACTCAAGCATTCAATTCAATACCATGCTTTATATCCATTTTAGGAAGAAAGTGTACAATACCATTCTGATCATACACGTCCTATAACTCAAGAGAAGTTTGTCTCAAGCCTTACAATCACTCAGCCCATGCTTGTACTTCATCTTGGAACCATGCTCCCACTTTTCTTCAAAATCAAGTAACATAGCAGTCAACCTATATCTTGTACTTCTGACCCTCTCAAGCACAAAAACCTTCTCGTTACTTATGTACAAGTCATTGGCAACAAAACACACGCATAAAGATCTTATATCTAAATAAATCGGTTTTAGTTTCCATGATTCATTTATATATTTGAGCCCGACCAAACCTACTCATAAAGAACCGAAAATGCTAACCCAACAACCTGACAAACCCGCACAAACTCAACCATTTGTCCATTTTTGAATTTGGTTTTTTCAAATTTAGTCGGCTATCGATTTCTTATCCATCCCTAATATATACAAAACCTTATTCTTTCATCCCTTGTATTGACACAACTGTCATGATGTGACTATTGAGAGAATATTCTCTGAGATGACTCAACATAATAGGTCTTTCGTCATGTAGGCATATGTAATCAATTTTTCATATGGGCACAAGTGGTTATTATAACTACATATTGACATAACTCATTCCTACAAAACCAGTTTGTAAGGTGAAGGTGACACTCTATATAAACATTTTCAAAATTTTATCGGTAACTAATGTGAAACTTGCAATTTTCTTAATACACCCCCTAGCATTCAACATTCTTAAACTTGATGTGTGGGTAAAAACTATGAGAAATTTATAACCTGATTGATAAACTTTGATATCATATTGTAATTAGAATGTTACCTAAATCATCACTATAAAAGCAATTTTTGTAAGGTGAGGGATGTCACTAAATATAAATTTTTTACAAACTCTATAGAATTTAGAATATTCTCAATAGTAGGGGTGGCAAAACGAGTCATCCGTCCCGCCCCGTCTTAAAGTCGCTAAAAAAACAGTAGGGCAGGCATAACCACCAAATAGAAATGGACATAAAAATTTAGCTCGCTCAGTCAAGGTGGCGGGCTGACGGGCAGCAGGCTTGCCTGCTTATTTTTTTATTTATTTATTTTTCATTTTTTTAATATGTTAAAAGACTTTTTTTTTACAGTTCAGTTAGATTTTTCACTTGTTTTTAGAATAATTTTTATAAAGCTTATTTTTAATAAAATTTACTTAAAAAATATTGCATATATTCACAAATAAATATATAAAAATAAAACCATCAAAAATTTAATCTACTAAAATTAACTTAAAAAAAGACAGGCTTAAGATGAGACAAGCTGAACGAATAGGTGCGGCGGATTTTAGCAGGTGACGGATTTTGACGAGACAGACTTTGACGAACGAGAATCTTTAACGGGACAGGCTTTGATGGACAGAGACTCCAAAATTCTAATCCAATCCACCATTTTATAACGGGTGCGTAGACCAACCCGATGGACCACGACCCCGTTTTATCACTCCCTATTCAATAGTGTGCTTACATATAAAGTTTTACAATTTTACATAGCTTAGCACAAATAATCTTTTAGACTTAAAGTCAGAATAATCTTTTAGACTTAAAGTCTAAGTGGTCAAATTTGTTGACTCTCATAGAAAAAATCATTACTGTACTTAATTTGGAGCAGTTAATCATACTTTATTCCGGTAGATACTAAAATTCTACACATAAAACAGACGTATTAGAGTATCAGTACCAATTATTTTCAATTATATTGTTATCATCACAAGTATTCAATTAAAATTAATTATTCTTCAAACTATTTTATCAACAAATTTTAAGATAATATCAACTAAATACTCATTTAAAAAATACTTAATTTGATTTTTAATGGAAATAATATTTGATCATTGTTTATACTTCAATTTACGAGTTCTAAATTAATAAATCATATTTCTCTAAGAATTAGAGTGCACGTGAGATATATTTATTTTGTAAAAAGTGATGATTGAAATTAAAAAATTATAACAAAAATAATATTTACGAATATTAAATTTAAAATTACTGTAATACTTGATCAAAAAATAAATGTATTTACAATCTCAAAATCACTTGAGAAAGTTTCTTTATTTCCTTTCACAAAATAATAAGAAAGAAGATGAGGACTGTTTTAATTTTCTACAGTTTATCATGGATTTTATACACAATTCATAAGGTGCTTATGGTAGGAAAGATTTAGAACTTATGTAGTTCTGTGTCTGGGAAAAATTTTAATTGATTTTGATATCAACATAATTTTAGCAGCACCAATCCCTGCAAGAAGGTTAGAAAAATGGAAAATTTTATTTGTTCTAGTCATAACTCATGAGAGAAAGAGGGTGAAGAGGAAATTTTTGAAATCTGCCATTGCATTTAGGATTTTAATCTTAATTTCAATTTCACTATCAAATTCAATTTCTAAATAGATAACATAATGTCAACAATTTTTTTAGAACTAATAAATTTTTTTCCTTCAAATAAATCACATCTTTTCAAATAAACAAAATATTCAATTCCCAAAAAATTTCTATTTAGTTAGTGATTTCTGTATTAAAGCGTTCATGGAGAAGGTAGTTGAGAAAGTTTGATATATTTAAGAAAGAAATAAAATAGAATTATAGTGTGTCGCGTGTTAAAGATATCATGTAAACTTATTTGGTATATGGTGGGGGACTTAATTGATCCATCGTGCTAGAAGCCACCCAAAATTTAGATGCTTAAAGTTGCTGATTTCCTATAAAATTTTAAAAAGATAATATTTATTTGGACAAATATGGCACAAGATATAAAATTCTATTTGAGAATTAATCAACATGAAAGGTGTGTTGTGCACTGATTCTCACATTATTGAATTTAATAGAATTGATTTATATTTGAATATATTTATGTAAAAGTGAGTTTGAATAATAAATTTCAGTGTAAAAAAAATCTAGAATCAATTTTGACAGTAGAAACTACAATTTCAAGTAGAATCAATTTTAGAGACATAATTAATTCTACTTTTGAAAAAACAAACACTTCAATATCACCCGGAATCAATTCTACATCTCTAGAATCGTGTGATATTCGTTTTATTTAAATATATAATTAATATTTCTTCTAATAAATATTAGAAGTTCTTTAAAAATTGATATCTAAGATATAATTTTTCATACAAACCTATACCACACTCTCTCATCTATCATAAAGTTAGATTTAACCCTAATTTCTAGCTTTAAAGTATCCAGTCATGTTGGAACATGTCCATGTTCTAATATGTTGAATTTAAAAATTTCTCAAGTCTCACATTGTTAGAATATCTTTTTGGTTAAAAAAACCATTTAATCCCATATTGCTCATGTGAGAAATATTAACTAGCTTATTTCACTGTATAAGGAGCGCACGTGTTTGATTCCAAATTACACCAAAAACTATTCTATTAATTTTTCCTTCCTTACTCTCATAACTTTGCGTCTCTCGAATTATCAAAGCGTCGTCTTCTTTCCTTTTCTTCCTACTCGTTGAATTTTCCGAGTATTTTCTTGAATTCTCTTTAGAGAATTATGTTAATTTCTCCTCATTTGAGTTGAGAAATTTTCAAGTTTAATCTTTTGGATTCTCTTTGGAGAATTATTTGAGTTTCTCTTTGATGGAGAAATTATTATGAGTGGTCAAATGACCATTATTAATTTCTCTTTGGAGAATTATTTGAGTTTCTTTTTGTTTGAGAAATTATTATGATTGGTCTTTGTACCAGATACTACGAGTGGTGTTGATACCATATTTGAATGGTCTTGTACCATCAGAGAGTGTATTTCTAGACTGATTATCTACCATGCAAGTAGTAATCGTACAGTATAGAACTGGGTTGTTTTATCCTGGAGGCGGCGCGGTAGTTCGACTGCTTTGCATAATTTTGAGTAGTGTCGCGAAACGTCTTAAAGAGAGCGACCTAGTCCGCGACTCAACCTGGTAATTTCTTTGATGACAAATATTTCAAAATCCGAAAACAATAATTTTAAGACGTTTTCTTAACTGCCATGGCTACTGAAGAAATTATCGGTACTACTTCGGCCGCCTCTGTCTTTGACAAACCATTTAAATTTGAGGGTTCCAATTTCAAACGTTGACAAGCTAAGATGAAAATTTTCTTAACTTTAAAGAAGGTTGCCCATGTTTTGAGTGAGGATATCCTTGTTGCTCCTTCTGGATCAAATGAACTAAGTAATGGTAAGACAATTGTGGAATCAGACGAGACTTCTAAAACGTCTGACTTAGTCTCTGCTGCTAAAGCTGTGACAAATAACTTACAGCTCAAAAGAAATCTCCCTATGGCAACAGAATGACTACCTATGCAAAAATCACTTTCTGAACACTCTTGCTGATGATCTCTACGATTACTACAGTAATTACAAGACTGCTAAACAGGTATGGGAGGCTCTGCAGAAGAAATATGATACTGAAGAAGCAGGTGCAAAGAAGTATGTTGTTAGCCGCTACTTCAAGTATCAAATCCAAAGATGTAAGGTCGACGAAGGCTCAATGTTACGAACTTCAAAAGATTGCTTAAAAGATCATCACAAAAGGTATGTGTTTAAATGAACAATTTCAAATTGGTTTTATTATTGACAAACTACCTCATAGTTTGAATGTTTAAAAAAAAGGAATCTTAGAGACAATATCAAAAAGAAAAAGTACTGGTTGTTTCAAACAACAAAAAGAAATCTGGTGTAGTTCTGAAGCCATTTGGAAAATGATTAAAGAATCAGAACTGCAATGTTGTGAACCAAATTAAGAATGGAAACCCTTATATGATCCCAATAGCTCCAACTAGACAACAACCACCACCTAAAAGAAATGACGTTGGTTTCCCTTTGTTTTAACTATGGAAAATCAAGCCATATGACTAAGAAATATAGAAATAAGCTTGAACTTGGTGTTGTCCCTAATGCACAAGTCAACCTGACTAATGGCCAATTTATTGCTATAGTCATTGAAATCAACATGGTTGATGGATATATTGGTTGGTGGATAGACACATGTGTCTCTCGTTGTGTATGTTAGGATCGTGTTATGTTTAAAACATACACGAGTACTAAAGATAAGAAAGTGTTGTTGGGAGATGGCCCGACCATGAATGTTGCTGAAATTATAGACATGGAGCTAAATTTCACCTTCAAAAAGACTTTAATCTTAAAGGACGTTATGCATGTTCCTAAGATTAGACAGAATATTATTTTTGGTTTTCTTTTAAATAAGACAGGGTTTAGTCAATCTATTGGGGTAGATTTGTACGCCATTACGAAGAATGAAGTTTATATGTTTAAAAATTTTGTAAAGAATTTGAAAATGATATAATAAGAATTTGTAGTGATAGAGAAACTGTATGATTCTAGTTTATTAATGAATTTTATACATAGAATTGTACATGAAACAACTGCTCCATATTCTCCTGAAATGAATGGTAAAGCAAAAAGAAAAAATAGAACTCCTACTGAACTTATTGTTGCAATTATGATGAATTCTGGTGCTGCACCTCACACGTGGGGAAAAATTTTATTGACTGTTTACTATGTCCTGAATAGAGTTCCCAAGTCAAAATGTAATATCTCTCCTTATGAGATATTAAAGAAAAGACAACCAAACTTGTGTTATTTGAGAACTTGGGGCTGTCTGACTTATGTCAGAATTTCGGATTCGAAACGAGTTAAACTCGCTAGTAGAGCATATGAATGTGTTTTCATTGGGTATGCAACAAACAGTAAATCATATAGGTTTTATGACCTAAAGGCAAAAGTGATCATATAATCAAATGATGTTGAATTCTATGAAGACAAATTTCCTTTCAAATTGAGAAATAGTGGGGGCACACAATTGAGTCACATTCTTGTGATAAGAAGCACAGAAAGCAACGACAATGTAGAAATACAACTTCGATGAAGTAAACGAGTAAGAGTTGCTAAATACTATAGGCCTGATTATGCGGCTTATAATGTAGAAGAAGGTCCAATGAATCTTCAAGAAGCCTTGTCATCTCTGGATGTTTATTTATGGCAAGAAGCTATCAATGGTGAGATAGAATCTCTAAAATCTAACAAGACCTGGCACTTAGTAGACTTGCCTCCTGATTGCAAATCAATCAGTTGTAAATGGATTTTGAAAAAGAAACTAAAACCTGATAGAACTATTGATAAATACAAGGTTCACCTTGTTGCCAAGGGTTTTAGACAAAGAGAAAATATAGATTTCTTCGACACCTTTTCTCCTGTCACTAGAATTACATCCATTAGGGTACTTATTTCAATAGTTGCTCTTTATAACTTAATAGTATACCAAATGGATGTTAAAACAACTTTTTTAAACGGTGACTTAGAGGAAGAAATCTATATGAAACAACCGGAAAGGTTTGTGATCCATGGATAAGAAAATAAGGTATGTAAGTTAGATAAGTCTTTGTATGGACTAAAACAAGCTCCAAAGCAATGTCATGTAAAGTTTAATAACGTAATGATATCGAATGAGTACAAAGTGAATGAAAGTGACAAATATGTTTATTACAAATTTGAGAATTGCATTTGCACTATGATATGTCTATATGTAGACGATCTACTCATATTTAGATCAAACATTCAGGCCATTAATGATATGAAATCATTGTTGTGCAACAACTTTGATATGAAAGACCTCGGAGAAGCGAGTGTGATTCTTGGTATCAAGATCACGAGATCCGAGCAAGGAATTTCTTTGGACCAATCACAATATGTGAAAAATATCTTAAAGAAATATAATCACTTTGACAGTAAACCAAATGATCCAAGCGTGAAGTTGTTTAAGAACACTGGTGAAAGTGTTAGACAAACAGAACATGCGAGCATCATTGAAAGTCTTAGGTATTCCATTGATTGTACTAAACCTGACATTGCATATGTCGTGGAATTGTTATGCGAGTTTACTAGTAGACCGAGTAATGAACATTGACAAGCTATTGAGTGAGTCATACGATACTTTAAATGGACCATGAATCTCGATTTACATTATCAGAGATTTTCTATTGTACCTGAAGGATATAATGATGCAAATTGAAATACCTTATCAGATGATTCCAAAGCAACTAATGGTTATGTATTCAACATAGCTAGAGGAGTTGTATCTTGGAAATCAAAAAAACATACTATCTTGAGAATATAGCATTAGCGACTGCTAGTGAAGAAGCAAGTTGGTTAAGATGCTTGCTAACTGAGATTCCCTTATGGGAAAAACATATGTCAGTTGTGTTGATCCACTGCGATAGTACCGCGACTATTGCAAAAATCGAGAATTGTTATTATAATGGTAAAAGACGTCAAATTAGAAGAAATCACAACACTGTTAGAGATTGTATCTCTAAGGGAGTTGTAAGAGTGGATCATGTACGCACTGATGAAAATTTAGCAGATCCTTTGACGAAAGAATTAGCTAGAGAGAAAGTCTATAATACATCATATAAGATGGGACTAATACCTATAGGAAAATGAGTTGCTCATGATGGTAACCCAACCTAAATGACTAGAGATCCCAAAAAATAGGTTCAATGGATAACAACAAGTTGTGAGTAATATGAGATGATCATGCAAGTAAAACATACATCCTGAAGTAATAAGAGGATGAGATAATAGAAGCCCTTAATGAGATCTATACTTTGTATGAGGGAGTACCTAGGCTACAGGAGTACTCTTGATAGACTCACTTATGTGATTGTGAAACTCAGGTCGATTTCTATGAAATTTCGAGGCAGAATTCCTAGAACTTTCATTAAACTGGGATACACGTGCAGGGCCATTAAAGCACAGGATATTAGAATACACTTTAAGAAAAAAAATTGTGTGGGTTTGATGTCTGAGATAGAGTTCAAGACATTTGTGTCACTCTTGTTGAATTTGAATCCTACTTGCTATGCAAAGGTTCAAGTCATAGACACATTTGTTTATGCACAATCTTAAAAACGTTTGACGTTACTTCTAAAATCAATTTTTTAAATCTATGTGGGGGATTGTTGGAACATGTTCATGTTCCAATGTGTTGAATTTAAAAATTTCTCAAGTCCCACATTGTTAGAATATCTTTTTGGTTGAAAAAACTATTTAGTCTCACATTGCTCATGTGAGAAATATTAACTAGTTTACTTCACTATATAAGGAGTGCACATGTTTCATTCCAAATTACACCAAAAACTGTTCTATTAGTTTCTCCTTCCTCACTCTTATAACTCTGCGTCTCTCGAATTGCCAAAGCGACATCTTCTTTCCTTTTCTTCATACTCATTGAATTTTCTGATTATTTTCTTGAATTCTCTTTAGAAAATTATGTTAATTTCTCCTCATTTGAGTTGAGAAATTTTCAAGTTTAATCTTTTGGATTCTCTTTGGAGAATCATTTGAATTTCTCTTTGATGGAGAAATTATTATGAGTGGTCAGATGACCATTATTAATTTTTCTTTGGAGAATTATGAGTTTCTTTTTTATTGATAAATTATTATGACGGGTCTTTGTACCATATACAACGAGTAGTGTTGATACCATATTTGAATGGTCTTGTACCATCAGAGAGTGTATTTCTAGACCGATTATCTATCATGCAAGTAGTAATCGTACGGTATAAAACTGAACTGTTTATCCTGGAAGCGACGCGGTAATTCAACTATTTTGCATAATTTTAAGTAGTATCACGAAACATCTTAAAAAGAACGACCTAGTCTACGACTCAACCTAGTTATTTCTTTGGTGACAAATATTTCAAAATCTAAAAACAAGAAGTCATCAATAGAAAGTATAAATATGTTTGTCAAAATTGCTGTATTTAATTTCTCATTGTCAAACACAGTCTAGTAAAACAATTGTATTTAAGGGTTGTTACGTAATTATTCATCATCGTCGTTATCATGAATATAAAACTAGTTACTTAAAATATCAGTTCGAAGAAGTGCAAAATAAATTACCAAAAATGTGAACTTAACCTTCCACGCCTTCAAGACATCAATACATACATCCCCTACTTCGGTTTTAAATTTTCTCAACATAAATTTATATAATATTCCTCCAAGAGAGAAAATATAACAACTGGAATAAACACTGAACGAAAAGCCCATAAAAAAACACCTTTTGATAAATATTTCCGTCATTGAATTTTAGCTTGCATACCGAGACCAGTGTAAATATGCAAGTAAAAGCTCCAATTTCCAAAAGGCAAAGCTCTCATCCTAAAAAAACTGTTGCATGTGCATTTTCCTGTTTCTTCTCATGAAATTCCCAGAAGTTGTGTTTTCATCTCCTGGCAACTCTGCTTCGTCTAATTGTCCTGGATGGAGTTGCATAATGACCTATATCCATCGCTTTATCCTGACCTTCTGCTTCCTCATCACTAGTTTCATCAGATCTCCATCTTGGTCCACCATTCATGTTTATTTCAGTATTTAATTTCTTTTTCGTTTGGCTAAAGAAACGAAACGCACATGAGAATTCAGTCTACATAATATTAAAGCAATATTGTACATAGCAGCTAATATCAACTAAAGAAAAGAAACTAATAAAAAAAATTAAAGGGGTAACTAGATTCTCACCTCAAAGAAACATCCATTGGATCATTAGTAGACATGACTTTCCAACTATTATCATCTTTATGTGATTGTACATTCTTACTATACATATTTGGGAGGTCATTTGCAAACTCTTTAGGAGAGCTGAGGGTGGATCTAGTAACAGAATTAGCTGTAGCCTTCCAGGAGAACATAGGACTGGTAGTTTGATCATGGCCAAAAAGCAAGTTTCGTTCAACTCCAGGCAATATTTTGTCTCGAACATTTTCCTGGGAACTGCTTGCTGATCTGCTAAATGCTTTAGGTGGTGAGCCATTCATAAGACGGATCCTATGATTCCTTGGAGTTGGAGTGTTATCATATCTAAGGATTTTGCCAATTTTACCTTGGCGGCTTGGAACCCTCTCATTATTGGTAAGTAACCCCTCACGAGGATATGATGAGTTAATGAAATTACCGCGCTCAGGGCCAGTATGGGGAAAAGGTATGCCTATTTTAGCCGAAGTTGCTAAAGTAGAAGAGCCTAACAATGTGGACGTGTGATCTTTATGTAGCAGAAGAGAAGGATTAGCAGATGAAGGAATCAATAAACTGGTTGATGTTGAATCTTGAACCTGGTGAATGTCGAATTTATCAGTAATTTCAGCTACCCCGTGAGAAGTAGCAGCATCCTCAATAAAGTTTCCGCTTCTCAGTTGTTCCCGCTCAACTTCTGGCAACAACTCCAAACTTCTGTTCTGTTTTATTCAGATGTAAAATTATTTCGAAGTACAATGTAACAATGACAGTTTTCTGAACATGCGAAATATTTATAAAATGAACACAATATATGCTGTGATTGCAAACCAGAAAAAAATAACTATCGCATGTTGTGGTTCGAGGATAAATCTGGCAGAAAATAAGTGTAGGGAAAAACTATTTTTTAAATTACTTACAACTAAATTAGATCTCCACCGAATAGCCGTTTCTAATCTTGGTAGAAATTCTTGACTGATGGAACCTTTTGAAATGAAGTCTTGCTCCACCTTTTCAAGTTTAGTATGAACTTGATATGCTTCAGAGTATCTGTAGCGCTGAAACACAGTATATTTAAGAAGCAAAAGAAAGTTAAAGCTTATTTATGTCAAGAATTACATAATATGAAAGCTAGGTATATAAAGCCCACATCAACACCAAGGTTAACAACAACACATATTACTCCATTGATCATGCTTTAAAAGCGGAGTAAGGAACATGCTTTCTCAATAATATCCACAAATTATAGAAAAGGGTCGCATCAAGAAAATCCAGGAAGGCAGAGACCATTTCTAAGGTCACATCCCTAAGTTGCATATTACGCATATACAAGAAATAGATTAGGAAAATACAAACAATTTGGGGTGGCAAAGACCATTTCTCATGATAAACCAGAGGGAACTATATGTGCTCTGGGGTGGGGTAGAAGTAATTGGCAGTACATAGTACATACTAAAGAAATATGCATAACTGTTGTTACCAAGGATATGAAAAGCCAAATAGCTGGATAACAGTGCCATATGCAAGATATGGACCAGAATTGAACATGGGGAACAAAATTACATTTACAACATTCAAAAATTACAACTGCAAAGACCACCACAAGAAAAGCAACAAGATAAACGGACTAACAAGATCAATAAATTAGTAGCATTAATGTTGTTAGAGGTGACAGCTATTGAAGTTGATTACCTGAATATAAAACACAGCAAGTAAACTTCCAGTTGTCCTTAGGGGGTCTTCGATAGCATATTCCAAAAGACATTTGTGTATATATTTTTCTTCATCAGAATTCCACGGCAATTCTAGCATTCGGTCCACCAAGTTTCTCCGAATACAAAGGCAACAAATCTCTGTTACCAGGACCTCCACCCACTCAGCCCCATTACTATTTTGGCCTTTTTGTTTCTCCTTGGTATCCTCAGACAATCCTCTATTGAAAGTCTTTTCTTTTGCTTTGGTGCAGAGAACTCTCTGATGCATAAATGCCTCAGTCAGAAGCCCACACTCAATCCTTACCCGCACTGCAGTGACAGCATCCCTAAGTGAATTCATTTGTAGTCCACCATCACGCCCAGACCATCTCAAAACCATGAGAGCTGTATCAGGACTACCCCTTTCTAACAGTACTTCAGCTATTTTAGGATGGGAAGTTGGGCCAGATATCTCAGGAAGAATGCGACACGCTTCCTAACAGAGTAATAAACCACATTACTCCTCTAAAAGGAAAAGAACAGGTCCACAATACATTAATATTACAATATCGAACATGTTTTGCCACAACTATTCCGAATTCCGTTTTTTAGATTCCTTTAAATATTGGGAAGGAGGGATTTTATTTTCTAGCTTCTATTATTTAATAATAAACCAGCATGCTTCATATAATGATCAAACATAAGATTTCAATATAATAGATATACATACTGCTAGAGCGCCGAGATTCTTTTCCCTAGATGAATATATTCCTTATCATCAGTTAGTAGTTAAAAGAAATCAGTAAATCAATCTTGATGTAAATATATATCTTAGTTTTTACTAAGGTAAACAAGCACAGAAACTCATCAAGCATAATATTATTATATTGAAGTTACCTGTAAAGCTTCATCTGTATGATCATCAAGAAGGTAAAAAGTCAAAGACTCGAGTAAAGAGTGCCTGCTTATACTAAATGTAGCTGCAAAGTCCTCTAGTATGTCTCTCCATTCTTCATCGGGAATAGTCCAGTGGCGATCGTACAAATAATACAGAAACTACAGAAGTTAAGGAAAGAAAGAAATATTGACAAGAATAATTATTATCGACAGAAACATCCAGAGTTCCAAATCCGCAAATAGTAAGGGTGGTAAAAGGATACAATTGCTTGTTTTGCAATCACCACATCAGAACTTCCATGCAAAAAGAGCAAGTCAGCAGCAGCTCGAAGATTTTTGAAGGGATAGCAACTCAGCACCTGATCAGTATTGGACCTGAAAATTGATGCTCCGTCTTTCTGCAAGGCAGCAACTTCTAATTCATCTCCAATTTCAGGGATCATCTCCTCCTCCAAATCAAGATTATTTAATGCATCTTCAATAAATAGAGATCCATCATGTCCTTTTGACTCCGTTGATTCATTTATCGCATCTGGCCAAGCACGTCTAATTGCTTCTGATTTCCGTTTGCGGACAACTGAAGCCCAAGAAGAACTATTGGAAAAGCAAGATCTCACATTATCCAAAAATTCATGTCTGATACACCAAATAACAATCTCCATATGCTGGGTACAACAATCAAATAAATTAATCAGCAGAATGAGGATTGCAGCGAGCTATTTTATACTTATAAGAACTTCATATCTCTGGGACAGAGGGAAACAGAGAGATATAGAAGGTAATTAAAATAGAGTATACAAACAATATAATGAAAGGGTATGGACTAATATCAGCCCCTTCCACAAAATAAAAGCCCCCTAACACAACATATAACATCACTATGATTTTCTAAACAAAGGTCGTGACATCCATACTTTCAAAGATTAGGGTATAAATCATATACAACAAAAAAATAACATCATTTAAAGTTTAAACACGGATCCTAACGGGAATAGCTAGAAATACTAAAAAAAAAAAGAGATATCTACTTGTCCAGATGATTTTACACCTAATGATCTAAACAAGAAACATGTCAAATCAAATATCAATGCAAATACAAAAATTGTAAATAGTTATAGGATTCTACGTTGAGCTCAAACTCTTGCAAAACTAAACCTGCTTTGTCTTTAATATGCTCTCTTGAAGATGGTGCAGATCATGAAGTTGTGCTGAAAGAGTACCCTTAAAAGATGACTCCAAAATGTCTAGCACATTTGATATGCCCTTCAGGTATAATGAAAATTTCAGAAGTAAACCTAATCTTTCTTTCATTCCTGAGATGTCAAGATTATCTAGTAAAAATTGTTAGGGAGACAAATATTAATGAGTCCGAAAAATAGGTCGTACTACTGATTAGCTTTAGATACCAACAATTAAAAAAGGTTTGAGGATACAAATTCCCTGTAGTTCAGTCATGATATTTTTGAATGTCCTCTTGCACCAATCCTTCACTACCACTTCATCCAACAAAAATGCTATGACAGGATCACTGGAAACAGCTGTTTCATCCATACATACATCTGTAATATCTGTAAAGTTTTTGGTCAAGAAAATAGAACCAATATACAAAACATGGAGAGTGGAGAAGAAAAACAAACTTTGAGTTTCACCAACAATAATATTAATATGAACACAATTTTTTAACATACCTTTCCTTAAAAAATAACAGGAATTTTTCGTTTTAAAAAAATTAAAGATTGTGCCAAAACATAAGTGCCATCGTAAGGATACAGTGGCAAATTAAGGAAACCAGGTTATTCTCAAGTGCAACATCAAATAAAGAATAGAGGTGTTGGACGTCAGCAGTTAATTGTTTCTCCCCATCTTCTATTTCTTGAAATCTCTCGTCACACCTTTTGGAAATAAGGCCAGCTTCGATGCACTCATAATAAAGTCGACGACGCAGTTTAGTACCACTCTTCGGAATTTGGACTCTACAAATTGGACAGACGTCACACCGTTGACTACATTCTTCACACAATGAAGCATGTCCACATGAATTCAACACATGACGGACATAGCGACCACAGCTTCTCAAATCTCTAGTGGCTCGGCAGCGCTCAACTTTAGCTTCTTTGCACAATTCAATCAGATCAATTGCAGCCAAGTGCTCCAATGTTTCCTGTAATCAAACATCAAAGACCATTTTCCCCCTTTTCTCAGACAGTGTTTGATAAATATGAAATACTAACCTCTATTTACATCAAAACAGTTATTTCGTCGGCTAAATAGGCACAATAACATTCGAACTAAAATTCTGTTTACAACAAAAAAAAGGATTTGATATAGGTAAGATTAATGCACTATACATAGAAATAAATATTTGTGCTAACAGGTGCCCTTAGGACACCTGTTAAGGAATCAAACAGAGAAAGCTTTGCATTGAAAAGAGTATCTTTGGGACTTCTAAAGAATTTCACAACACAAATTCCAAGACATTATTACTATATTTGATTCCTTAATAAGTGTCCTTCCAAATAAATATTAGTATAAACTATGATGTCAACAACACACAATAGCAACATAAGGGACTGAAGCAGCCAGTGACCGCTACTGGAAGTATGTAGCAGAGCAGTCTGCTTTAACGGCAGTAGCACCCACTATAAAGGCTGAAATTGCAGATGTTTGCAGTTGTGATAGTCTCTAAATGCTACATAAAAAAACTTGTTCTACTAGCCATTTTTTCAATTTGAAATTTAATGTTTAGTTTTCTTGAGTTTTTTTCTTGGTATTTACTTATATGATTTGCTTAAGACCAGCAACATTTAATAGTTACTTCATTTATGAACATTTCATGAATATTGAGTACTATTATTGAATGTTTTGGCATTTATATACATAGCATTAGTCATCCAATATGTACACACAAATTCAGCATAGCATTCATCCCACTATAGCTTTTATAAGGTCAGATACTAAGCATTTCTATCCAAGCTTGATAACTATGACTACCAATAGGTTCCACAAATGACATGTGCTCACTTTCTTTGACCAATTCTTAGCTTGTTACCCAACCTAGAAAATTTCAATGCCGCAATAACAAAATACATAACCCAGCCCTAACATGTAAAGTACTAAGACTAATAAGCATGAAACTTGTAAAATCATGAACAACTCAATTTCTAAGTAGGTTTTCAAGAACTTCTCATAGGGCTATAAAACAGTCACTACTCTACTGATCTTCATTTGCAATATACTAGTAAATTACACAGTTCAAACAGTGCGTTACTGGAAGCTAGGGTTTACGAAGTAGCTGAAATTTCAAAAAACACAGCAATTGAAATTAAGAGTTAATTAAGATTACCTGAACTAATCGGCTACTGTAGTTAGGTTGTACCGACGGCGAAAAAGATCTGGCAACGGCGGCGGCGCCACTGGAGCTCGATATAACGGCGGTGCTGCCGTTGAGCTTTCTGTCCATTATAGTAAACTCCGTCAGATTTTTATTCCGGAAGACGTAATTGAAGGTGAGATTGGGGAATAGTGGTGATTACAGTTCGCGGAAGGGACGCATCAATGCTCGGAGAGAATAGAGGGAAACCTTTCACAGATTGGAGTTGCAGGGTTTTTGAAACACTTTTTTTTTTTTGCTTGAACGATGTTTGGTGTCGACTAATACAGGCCGAAAGTTACCGCCCAGATAAATTTGGGCCCAGATTTTCTGTTTTCATAAAACGGCCCATTTTCATTAATAATTATTTATATATGAACATTACCATAATACCCTTACGGTTATCCCCTCACCCTTATAATTTTTAAAAAAATTTTTTTTTTTTTTTTTTTTCACATATCAAATAATTTATCATTCAATTTTACTAATTCATTTAACTTTTTTGAAATTGGGAATTTGCAAACATACACTAGTTTATCAAATTATTTTGCTTAAAGAGTTTTAGTACATATTTTTCAATATGTTCAAGAATTTTTTTCTATACTTAATAATATTGAGTTAAATTTCTGAAAATTTAAAAATATCTTTTGGATGTGTATATCTGAACGCACTTTGTAAATTTGGGATATTGATTTATTTTGGATATGCATATCCGAACCAATCTCTATATTTCATTTTTAGAGAAATTTCAGATATACATATCTGAAATAACTCAATATCCCAAATTTCTTTTGATTTTATTTTAATTTTATTTTGAAAATATATTTATTTATAATATAGTTATAATATAATTAAAATTTAATTATTATTAATAAAAAAATAACTTAAATTTATAATTGAAAACTAAATATTAAAATAAATATTTGATATGAAATTAAACGATGAATACAATAATTAAATTTCTAATTAAAATGGTGAAATATAATTGTCTTTTAATTTTTTATTTAAAAATATGAATAATTTTTTATAAAAAAAATATAAGAAATATTTTTTAATTGTAACTTTAAAAGTTAAATTTAATTTAGATGACATTTTTTAATTTTTATTATAGAATTGATAATTATTTATTATGTTGTAGTTAAAAAATTTATTATATTAAAAAATATTTATATTATAATTAATTAAAAGTTGAATATTATTAATAATTAAAAATATTAAAATAGGATATTTAACATTAAATCAATAGATTCTTGTAAAAAATGATGAATAATTTATAATATATATATATATATATATATATATATATATATATATATATATATATATATATATATATATATATATATATATATATATATATATATATATATATATATATATATATATATATATATATATATATATATATATATATATATATATATATATATATATATATATATATATATATATATATATATATATATATATATATATATATATATATATATATATATATATATATATATATATATATATATATATATATATATGAGATTATTTCGGATATGCATATCTGAAAATCCTTTAAAAATGAAATATTGAACGAACCCAATATTGGGTTATTTCGAATATGCATATCCGAACGAACTCCTAAAAAATTTAAATTTGGTGCGTTCGAATATGCACATCTGAATTCTAGAGGTATTTTAGATTTTTCGCCAGAGGCCTGCAAGAAGACTACTAGGTGTACGAAGAAATTCTCTAATATGTTTTAAAGTAGAGAAATGATATTTTTGACATCCACATTTTTGTGTCAAAAAGGTGTCAAGTGTAATTTTTATGTGTAGCAGTGTATTATTGGAATTCAGATAAGTGTATGAAATGAAAAAGTAGGAGATAGATATAGATATTGATATATTGTTGATATGGTGTGTCAGATAAGATGTCAAATATTAGATGTTCAAATAATACTTCTCTTTTAAGTATTCTGGTACAAAGGGTTGCTCATTATATAACTTACCTACAAGTAATCTGATATGTATATATTTTTTTAATTTTTTATTATGTTTCACATATATGGAGATTCCTTTATAAATAAATGAAAAAATCAGATATGTGAAGATACCACTAGTGTAATCTCAACTACGCATAAATTTGATACATGATAATAGGTGATAAGGTGGATTAAAGAGGTTGAAATCAAACATAAAGTGAATGTTTTCATTACTCATTCAAGTACTGATACATGATGGAGTGTGAGAAGCAACCAATTAATATTTGGTTGCGATGAAGGTGAAAAATACAAGGAAGAGGATAGTGGAGCATAAAGTACTACTAAAAAATGTGATTGTCAGTTCAAAATCAAATTAACGTCATCTAAAGATGGCTTATAATGAAATATTGATGCAAAATATGGACTTCGAAACCATTATTTTCCTGATAAATTTGAAGATCGTGTGTTTGTTGGTCGTCTAAGATTAGATGAGTACAAACATATTATTGATTTGGTAAAGCGTCATATTCCACTGAGACATATATTGTAGTTATTGCAAGAGAAAGATCTAGAGAGTTTCACACAAATTATGCAAATATATAAACATAAGAGTAAGTTACAAAAAGATATTATAGATCCAAGAACTGAGATACTGTATTTATTTAAGCTGATATACAATGCAAATCAAGTTTTGAGTAGAAAAAGAGATAATTAATATGTTGTGAAATAATTTTTTAGGTCCACCTAAATTTCATCATTTTGTTGGTTATTTTTCCTTTTCAAAAGAGTTTTTATTAAGTTGAGCATATGTACACTAGTCCATTTTATGGGAATCTGCATGGATTGATACAAGAGTTGCTTTGAGACGCATTTTTGAAGAGTTTCTAAGGGTTGATTATATGGAAACCGGCATCCAAATTAGTAGGTGTACTCTTAGAATATCATATTGGTTTCCTTGTGTTTATGAGTTAGGAATATACACATTGAGAATTGGATAACATTACCATATAAGCGTTGTGTGATAACAAATAAGTATAATGTCATTCTTATCTGTTTAGTGTATCCTAGTCAAACTTTCTTATGACGACTTCACATTCACCTGTCATCTTCGTGTATTGTATAGGTTTTGTAAACCAAAATCCTTTTCTTCAGGTAGTTATATATTTATGTTAGTTAAATTACTAACTTACCTTTAATGTATATTAATGTTGACTTTTTTTATAATCAGGTAAAAATGAAGCAAAATTTTTGTTGCTAAAAATCACATTGGATTGGAAGAAATTTGTTTCCTCAGAAACAACATCTAGGATGTTATGATTGTAACATCCCAACCTAATTGACCAATTGAAGTTTGCGTTATTTTATAAATTATTGGAGTTTGATCGTGTAATACGGTGGGAGAATTGACTTGGTTGTTTTACGTTTGATCACAATTGTTACGGATAGCAAGAGTCGCCACCGACTTTTCTTTTATCCAATAAGGAAATGGTGAAAAGAACAGGAAAGACCTTTGAGATATTTTCTTGAGTTTGGGGGATAGGTTATGAAAAGGGAATGTGTCAGTACCTTTTTTATCCGTAGTTATCTACGGGCTCTTAGTTGTTTCCAAACGCTGTAATGATTCTCGTCTCTATAAGAATGTATACAAAGTGTTGGAATTTTTGAAAATATTTCATGTTTTTGAAAGTGTTTAGTGTATTTGAAAAGATGTTTATTTTTTAAGATGGATTGTGAGCAAGCAACTAAGAACATTCTACCTACTCAAAAATATTTTGTTCATTTCTCCTTTCCTTTGATATTGATATCTTACCATTGATTAGTAAGTAGCCTTATCTTTGAAAGTAAAGGGACAGACGCGGGTCATCGTATAGTCATAAGATGCAATGTTGTGAGATGCCTTAGTATATTTCTTAAGGGTCTAAGATCATTTGTAAGGCAACATTTGAAGCGTCGTCGAGGGACTATGATCTTGTACTTTTTATTGTTCTTTGCTAAGGCATCTCACATGCATAACATGACCATTTTCTTAAGGCAACAAGTGGAGTTAACCCTAGAGGTGCAAAGTGTGCACGTGTTTGTATTTCATGCTTGGTTTATCTTGGATTATGGTTTTCTAAGCATTGATTTTATCTTTCCATGCAAACCCTAAATTACTAGCATTTATATAAAAGCGATAAATTGCAGAAAGTAAATATCCTACGATATTACATCATTTGGGGATGGGGTGTACAAATTTACAAATGGGGATTGCAAGAAATTAAACTTAATTATCTATTACAACCATGTTGAACTTTAATAGTGTACAATAATTGAAATGTATATAGTGTACAAGACATGAATGAAAAGAAAATGAATTTGTTTTGATTTTGTTAAAGAAAATATTTTAACCTAATTTTCTAAAAGAAGATAATTAGTTAGAAGTAATAAAATTAAACTAAGTTAATTTTAAATTTAAACCAAGAAAATGAACTAAATCTAAGTTTAATATTAAGTTAAGAAAATAAATTAAGTAGGGAAATATTTTTGGTCTTTTATTTTAAGAAGTTAAATAAAAAATAAACTAAATAATTTAAATACTTAATATAATATTTTTGGTGTTTTTGATTAATAATAAAAATAAAAGTAATGATACTAAAAATAATAAAAGAAAGAAAATAAAATAAAAATAATAAAATTAAAGTCAGAGGAGGTTTAGAAAGTGGAAAGGATGTTAGTAAGTAAAATGAGGAAGCCTAGAAGTTATGGCTCAGGCGTGCTTATTAACAGGGGGTGATGCTGGAAGCGAATGAGATAGCCTAGAAGTTCTGGTCCAGGCGTGTTGTTAACAAGTATATGGAGGGGGTAATGCTAGAAGGAAAAAAGAGAAGGCCTGGAAGTTTTGGCCCAGGCATGTTGTTGATAGGTATGTGGAGAGGGATGCTAGAAGCAAAGATGAGGCAACCTATAAGTTCTGACCCAGGCGTGTTGTTAACAGATTCATGGGGAGGGTGATGCTAGAAGCGAATGAGACAGCCTAGAAGTTCTGACCCAGGCGTGTTGTTAATAGGTAAATGGGAAGGGTGGTGCTAGAAGCAAAATTGAAACATCCTAGAAGTTCTATCCTAGGCATGTTGTTAACAAGTTCATGGGGAGGGTAATGCTAGAAGCGAATGAGACAGCCTAGAAGTTCTGACTCAGATGTTGTTAATAGGTAAATGGGAAGGGTGATGCTAGAAGAAAAAATGAGACAGCCTAGGAGTTCTGGCCTAGGCGTGTTGTTAACAGATTCATGGGGTAAGATGTTAAGAAATGAAAACAGAAAAGGTGCTCCTGGGGTTAGAACCCAGGACCCTTAACACTAATGTCTTACGCGCGCGCTCTCTACCATAGGGGTTGCTATACATCTGGTATTATAAACGAAACCATAAATATGTGTTACAAAATCAGTTCTGATGATGAACTTCATCTTCTTCCTCGCACCAGCCAGAGCATCTACAACTCATTCATTTCTCAACCAAAATGGAAAATGCAAACATGAAAATTATGGAAAATTTCACCATGGTTTCAGAACTATAAAGTATTAAGGCTATAAATCATAAACAAACATGAATTTTGCTAGCCCTAATCTGAACCCTAATTTTTTCAAGAAGTTATGATCCTAAATTCTCTCTACTCAGGCCATATAAATAAAATCTATGGATATGTACAGTTTCAGAGCAATGATATCTACATTTTGTCTTTGAAAATGCAAGCCTAACAATGCCTAAATAATGAGATGAAAATTAGAAGAACTTACCATGCAGCTGAAAATCGTGTTCTGAAATAGAGCTTGATTCAAGTTGTTGTGATGATCTAGTTAGTTTCCTCAAGTTCCCAAGAAGCTAATGCAATGGTTAGCTTGAGCTATTGATGGTTGGAATATTCTGGAGAAGTCAATATGTAATGCTCTATTTTTGAAAATAGAGGTTGGTGAAGATGATGTTACAGTCTGAAAACAAAGGTTGGGATAACTTCTATATGTGTATCAGAAACTTTGTTGATGGTTTGGCCAAGAAATGCACAAGGGATTTTGGAGATTGGATTCAAAAATCAGAAATGACAAGTTTTTGCGCTTGTGTTTCAATTTCTGGTTCTTGGGAATTTTAGTGAGTTTCATGGCTTGTCCAATCCTCCTCAGCTTGAAAATGAAGGTTTAATTTATATGCAAAGGGTCTGGAAGTTTGGTGAAGTCAGAAGTACAAAATCACAGGTTGTGGATTTTGACTTGTTGTTGAAGCAAGCTTAGACAAACATGGTTTCAAGGGAAGATAGGGTGGCTAGAAACTTTAAACACACTTGTCCTAGATAGATACACACGTTAGAGGGCCTGAAAAGTGGGATTATGTGTTGGTGTAAGCCCTAGAAGCCAATACTTTTGGTACTTGTATCGAATTATTTATTAATAATAAAAGGCATTTCTTTATTATGTTTGCTTTCCAAAATAATAAAGTCCCTAGAATGGTTTATTGGTTTAATGAAATGTTAAGTGTGACTTAATCATGAGATCCCATTAAACATAAGAAACTATTCTTAAAGTATCCGTAGTCAAGCTTTAATGTGAAGTGGGATAATATTAAAGCATTAAGATTATTATGAAGATAGATTGATGATCACATCTCATGGATCATAGATAAGGAGTTATCAAGTCTTGACATAGGTATGAATATTAGGAGTAATATTTATACTGGATTGACCCACTATGAGAATACTACATAGAATGTTATGCAAAGTGTCATAAGTTATTCTCATGATGATAATGGTGTATACCACCCTTCGACCTGAAACCACTATGGACCCTAGATGTAGAGTCAAGTACTTTATTGCTGATCAAACGTCATTCGTAACTGGATGACTATAAAGACGGTTGATGGGTACTTCACAAAGCATGCTAAGGGACATGAGTGACCTAGATGGAATTTGCTCATCCTGCATAACAGGATAAATGTCTAAGGGCCCAATATTGAACTGGACAAGGGTGACACAGTGTATGCCTTGTGTTCAATATAGACATGGGGGCAAAAGGGTAATTGTACAACACAAATATCATCACGGAAAAGGTTTGGTCATATCACATGACATTTTCGTGACTTGGGTAACAGTGATGTGTTGCTAGATACTGCTCACTGTTTATTATATTAAATGTGTGATTTAATATAATTGCCAACGTCGCGAAAACCTACAGGGTCACACACATAAGGACAGGATTGATGAGAGATATAATAAATAAGGAACACCGTAAGGTACGGTGCACTTAAGTGTAATACGGAAAGTGGTAAGGTACCACGTGGATAAGTGATATATGGTACATCATAAGGTATGATGTCCATAAGCTTAATTGGGCTTTTAGCTTATAGCCTTAATTGGGCTTTTAGCTTGTAGTCCACACGAGTGATTATATAAATAGATCCCTTGTGATGAAGCAATTTCACTTGATGCAATTTCATTTTTGATTCTCTCTCTCACTCAAGGTTTCCGTTCGTGATCAGCTAGCACTGTGACCGGAAGCGATCTGTTCGTGTGGACTGAGTAGAGGCGTTGTTCTTCATCAACGCTCGTGATCACGACATCAAAGGTCTGAATCGCCACAAGAGGTAAATATTTCTATCACTGACCATGCTCATTCGTAAGGATCTCTAAAGGAAAATTTTATATTCCGCTGCGTTTTTTGATCGCAATTTTCCTTCATTATGCAGCATTGTTTGGAATTGGATCAGATGTTCATCATGAAAATGGCTCATAATTTAAGAACGAATGCCCGACTTCTAATCTTCGATTCTCCATGCTCCAGTATGATCTGAAAGAGTTCTTGGACTTTTTAGAAAGCTTGTAACATTATCTACAATCCCTCTTTAAATCACTTTTGCAAACTCCCACTGTAACTGTATGAAAATTGGCCCAGAAGTTCTGTCAAAGTTCTGACTTAAAACACCCAGAATTTTACTAAGTGTTTTAGTTTCATGGACATGTTTTCATGGATTTATAACTTGAGATACAAGCATTTCTAGAAGAATTTTTGTCCTACAATGTTTCTGATCTCATCGATATCTACAACTTCCATGTTGGAAGTTTTTCTTGAATCATCTTGCATCATGGTGAAAATCTGGCCCAAAGTTATGAAATTATCATATTTTTCTTAACACTTAGAAAAATTTCTAAGTGTTTAGAACTTTGAATTTTTCAAAGTAATCTTTGAATTTTGATTTCTTGATGAAAAAATCTTCATATTTTGACATGTCTTGATGAAATATGATTTTTTAAACTTGATTTTGATCCAAAAGTCAAACTTTGACTTTTCAGTGTACAATTGACTTTTCATCAGTTGACCAAATTTCAATTATCAATCAATTAATCTTGATAAATGTTTTGAACCATGCTCTTAGGTTAAAATGATGCATTTGGATTCTTGATATCATGTCTCAAACCATCAAGTCATGTATTTGGGTTGAAAGTCTAAAATCAAGCCTTCTCAGTCAAAACCCTAATTTTGACCATTTTGCCCTTTTGATATCATGTCTCAAACCATCAAGTCATGTATTTGGGTTGAAAGTCCAAAATCAAGCCTTCTCAATCAAAACCTTAATTTTGACCATTTTGCCCTTTTGATTATCTGATCAAATTTCTTGAGAAGTTGTGATCCAAACTTGACCAAATGGTTCATATGAGTTTAATATGTTGATATGAATAAAAAATTATGAGTTCTTACTGTAAATGGACCACAGTTGCCTTTTTCCCCAATATAGTTGATTTTAGGTCAACTGACCAATTGACTGAGCAAAAATGTGATCCAAAGCCTGAAACTTGACACGAGCAATCTTGGGAGTCCAAAATGATTTATGAAAATCATATGAAGCATTAAAGTTCCAATTGTCTTTATACAAACTAAAACCCTAATTTTGAATCATCAGTGTTGGGGGAGGTATCTTGAGCTGATCAATCCTGGTGCAGTTTTGAATCAATGGAGATCTTGTGAGGGAATCTTTGAGAAATTGAGAGGGCAAATTTTGGGGTATAATAGATGGATAAAGGGAAAGTATAGTTTTACCTTATAAGGGTAGTTGTGTTATTTCACAAGGACAAATGTATCATCCAAGTTAACTTATTAATTAATTGTGGTTTAACCATTTCCTACTTTGTATAAATAAAGATTGACGCAAAAGAATATTAGTGGAATTTCACTAGTTCAAGTGTGGGCAAATGGTCGTTTTACCATAAAAGATATGTTGGTCATTATACAAAGATTATATATTATTTCAAGTCATGTAAGACTAATGGAAGTTTATGGAAATTATTATGTGATTAAATAATGAACTTAGAGCAAAAGACTAAGTTAGAAATTCTATTAAGTGTTAGAGGCAATTTGGTATCTGCACTTTAGTGTATATATGTCATTTTAAAGCCAAAATTCATAATTAGGGTTGGCATAAGGAGTGTTTCACGTTTTTGAAGAAAGGGGAAGAAAAATTAGCACAAGAAACCTTGCATGTATTTAGGGAAACACAACTTCATGTTAAATTCAAGCAAGACAAGTTATCTTCCTACTTCATCCATTCCTAATTTATGTCCATTCTCTTCTAACCATCATCTTTTATCCTTGATAAAAGGCAGGAAATAAGTTTTGAAATGTATTATTGATCATCAAGCCATCACTTGCAAAGGATCACTTGCTTGGAGAAATTGTGAAAGAAATTAAGGGGGGAATCATCAATCATGGAGTTGGAGTTGGAGTTGGATGAGCAAGGAAAGGGATCAAACATCATCATCCTTATGTGTTAAGGTGGATTCCCCTTCCTCATTCCTAATTATTTTGAGATTAATGGTTGTAAAATAAAGGTCGGGGTTTCATTAAATAATCAATCATGATGTATGCATAGTAGTGTTAAAATGATTTTTTTTCATGATGAATATGCACATTACATGTTTAATGATTTTAAAAATAAAGAATGAAATATAGAGTTGATGTGTATAATGTGTTTTAAGAATTTTTTATGTATGTTAACTATTTAAGAAAGGTTACGGGGTCTCATAGGACTCTAAGGTGTAGAAAATATATGAAAATTATGCAACTTGTGATTATGATAACTTGTTAGTGATTTGCTTATAACTTTAATTACATGGATCTTTTAGGAGTGAAAATTGAAGCATTAGAAACTAGACAAAATTTAGCACGTGATAGACGTTTATTTGGATCTTTTAGTTGTTGTATAGTTGAGAAAACTGAACTGCAAGTTCAATCACTATTTTGAAATTTTGCAACATAATTATTTGACGTACTATTAGTAATTCTTTTGTAAATCACTCTACACAAGTCCTTAAGAGTGAACTTTACATAATACGAAAGTAAACAAAAAAAATCAAAGTGTTTAAGTAAAAAAAATTTAAAGACTTGAAAATAATTTTCTAAAATATAAATTAGGTCGAACAAATTTTACTTTAAATAATCTAGACCATAAACTTTATTGTATGTCTATCCCCCTAATTAAGATTACAATGAATGTTAAACTTAGGCAAACACACAAAATTAAAAATCATGGAAAATTTACCTTTAAAAGGAGGTTAAACTCGTGAAAGACCAAAAGAAATAAGAAAGTTTACAATATTATCCAAACAAATATTGAGTTGAATGAGTTGTTGATATTAATGAAAAATTCTTTACACATCATTGAAATGCAAGTCAAGTGGAAAAAGGTAATCATGTGATACTCCATTAAAATTTGTCTAACTTCTCCTAAACTTCATAATGTATAAGTAACATTTGAATAATTCACTTTGGACCGAACATGATACGGAGAATATTTTTTAAAGAAATATCAATTTATAATAAGAGTAGTCACATTTTTTTAAGAAATATCAATTTATAATAAGAGTAGTCACAATTATAATAAAATAATTTGATTTTTTTTATAAAAAGTAGTACACTCTTAAAGTCAATACTAGTAATCTTTTATGGGAATTATTTTAAGAAAACTAATACCAGTGTCGTGTACATAGTATACATTCAATTCACACACGAGTACATACACAATAATGTGTGACATTTACTATTATCACCTAATTTCCTACCATTTATTTTAGGAGAGGAAAAAAATAACTAGAATGGTAAATTACTTTTTAACTTTAATAAATAAAAATGAAGTTAATGATTAATATTTCCTTTTATTCTTTTTTCCAGTTTTCCTTTTGGAGCAACACTGAATCAAAATAAGGCTACCTCTATTATTCACCACCAGAAAAAAATTACACTAATAAAAAGAGTTGTCATTAAGGACATGACATAAGGCCTCATCAACTACACCTACCTTAAGCTCTCGAATAGCCACGCATAAAAAAAATCAAGATGGTAGTCCTTTAAGAGTTTCCTAATCTTACTCTTCTTAATATGACCCCAACCATATCATATTAAAAGACCATTGATGGAATGATAAATTAAGATAATATATAGTAAATAAAATATGTAATATGCCTACTAAGATATTATCCTAGAAGCTGAGAGGAATACAAATCAGATGTAATCACTCAAACACTTCAAATTACAATAACTTAAGATAGTGGACCTGCTTTCAATAATTGTATCACATTACATCAGACATCATAAAGCTAATTGTTTCTAACATGTGATGAGACCACCACCTTTCACAATCAAAGCCAGATCTCTTAAAGATAAGCATCAACTTGGTTCATAATGTTTGTGAGAAAAGAGTGTGAGATCAAATTAAATCATTACTTTTTCAACAACACTTATGTCACATGAAGCTAAGATGGTGACCTTGAATGCCAAGATGGTGGCTCCAGCACAAACAGAAATCGAGAATGCTTCTATGATGGCTCTTGTTTTCCAATTCCATTATGTCATCTTAAAAATCATCCTCTTATATCAATCGAATATTCACAATAACTTTGTAGTATCAGAGAGTTTTAACTAATGCATTTTGGCCCTACACACCTCATACTTGGAGTTATGTGTACTTTTATCCCTATTTTGGAGATAGTGACTTAATAGTAATACAAAAGCACTCTTGGTAGATAAGTCAGGCTAAGTCCAACTGTAGGAAATTTCTAACAATGTAGGAAGAGTCCACCCTAATAGAAAAGTTGAGCTACCTCGATTTAAAGGTTAACTCGCCCCTTGAAATGTACTAGAAAAGTACATTGTTATTACTTCATTATTATATGACCAATGAAGTTCAATTGAATCCTATGTGAATTTTCTATGATTTGCGTATAAATTACACAAACTCTCTTTTGATGGTCGCAACTATATAATACACTTTAAACATCATGTACGATTAAGACCATTTTGCCATCCACCTGAAATAGTGAAATTCTACTAATACCCTTTTGACTCGATCTTTATTTAAACAAAGTAGGAAATGGTTAAACCTTAATTAATTAATAAGCTAACTTGGATGATACATTGGTCCTTGTGAAATGACGCAACTACCATTATATGGTAAAAGTATATTTTACCCTTTATCCATCAAACTCCATTAATTTATAAAACAACATAAACTTTAATTGGTCAATTAGGCTAGGATGTTTCAATCTTAATCCCTTAAAATAATTTCGTCCATGAAATTCACACTTTATTTATGATTTATGTAAACATTTTTTGCTTATTGATGCAAACCTTATTAAAATACTTCACAAACTTGTTGTACCCCAAAATTTGCCCTCCCATTTTTAAAAGACAAATTGATTCAAGGTGCTTAAGTACTCAGGACTACTCAAGAATTGGCCAAACGAACGAGCATCAGCTCCATCTTGAAATGCAATGTATGCGACACAATCATGAATGTAATAACAACAAACATAATTAACAATATCTCAACACAACATCATCGTTAGCCAGAAGCCTACATCTTAATAGCTGCCAATTATTAGAGGCATCTCACATCATCCATCAACATCATTCATCGCATAATTCATCAACATAATTTTATCAACATAATTTCATCAACATAAATCATCGCATAATTCATAAACATAATTTCATCAACATAAATCATCGCATAATTCATCAACATAATTTCATTAACATAATTCATCAACATAATACAATGATAGATCGATAATCCCGCAACGTTGGCCATAGGCCTACAACACGATAATGCCTATAATTAATTAATCATATAAGGCTTATCTCTAATTACCGAACCTCTATATATTATTATTCTGTAATACTACATCATTATCATCATTAATCTTACTGTTATGAACTAAACAGTAATCTACCATTGTCTTATCCTCATCATACTTCACAAAATCATCATAGCGATTAACGTGAGAAGCTAACTCTAGTCCTAAATTGGGTTACTGGGATTATTCTTATTATTCTTCATTTTAATCCTTAATAATGAAGTTCATCGCGTTATCTATCCAACGCTTCAAACGGAATCTCAAACGGAGTCCGGAAACTCAAGTTACAGCCTTTGGAAACGAATATGTCAAAAATCAGACTACATGAGTCGACGCATAATGTTTTGAGTCGACGCGCACTGGGTTAAAATTCTTGCATGAGTCGATGCTTACTCCCTTTGTATCGACTCATGCTGATTTTGCAACACTGCATGTATCGATGCATGCTCCTTTGTATCGACTCATCCTGAGTCCAAAAACCCGCATATATCGACGCATGGCTTTTGAAGTCGACGCATATTGTTCTGTCATGAATATTTTCTGCAATTTCACTGCGTTTTCACTATGGTTTCCCTACCTTAGGCCCTAAAAACATCCCCTAATCATAGGTAATCATCAATTATAATCATCCTATATTTCTACATCAAATATACAACATTAGGGCATCATTACTCATCTCTAAATCATTGATCTTCATCATACAATAATATATACATTCCAATCATAAACAAGACAACTTTTCACATCTAATCCCACATACTACTCATCATAAACCCTATTATAGAGTCAGAACTCCACCCTTACCTTGGATTGAAGGTTGCTCTATGACTTTTCCGATTGAATTCTGTTCTGCCTTTTTTTCCTTCTTTTCTGCAACTTTCACGTTCTCTTCCAACCCTTATTTCTTTCTCTTCTTACTGCTTATTCTTTTCCTTATTATTTCTAAAAACTAATATAATAACCCTATAATTCTCATTATGTCTTAATGGGCTTAAACTCCTACACCCCCCTTTTCTACTATTTTTATTCCTTAAAACAAGCCCACATCAAATAATATTATTCTAATATTATTCCACAACTTAATAGAATAATGAATTCCAATAACAACAACACATCAACTATTATAGTAACACAACTTCATAAATAATCCAAAAATAATAATTTAATTAAATAATTAATTAAATTATGGGAGTTACACTTTGGATTGTACTAATGTTCCTTGAGTCAGTCGAGGATAACATTAGGCTTCCACGTGGTGTCATAAGCACTAACTTTCTTTTAGAACCTTAATTGACCCATCTTGGCCATTAGAAAATAATGAGATGGTCAAATTTGGTACAGTACAAGGTTGGTTGATACTCGATGCTACACTCATTTAGATACGACTCGCAGGGTGTTTTGGTGGCAAATCAGTTGGTGTACTAAAATAAAACCTTTGAGAAAGATCTGTGATATGAGATTCCTAGAACCCGGTTACTATTTTTAGGACAGGTTGAGCCAACTTAACTTCAATAGAGAAGGATACTTACCTATAGACCTCATGCAATCCTTTAGACCTAAGGCTCTTGTGTGATTTGTTTGTGTTTCTTGCTTGTTTAAACATGAACATCATGACATCATATCATCTGACATGGCATTTTTATTAACCATTTCAAGGATCTTAGGGATCTTTGATGCAGGATTATCTTAAGCCAGATTGCTAACAAGGGGCAAGAGGATTTATTTTCCTCTAACCAGATGCCATCAAAGATCAAAGTATATTCTCTTGAGTCAGAGGCTAGGACCCACTTGATATGGTGAGCTTGATTCTAATAGAAGGACGTTCAAAGATGAAAACTCAAAATTCTTCATGACAAAGTTGCAACTAAATTCTTTTTCCAATATTTTTATCCCATAAGATCCTTGAAAACACTGAATATACATCTACATGTCATGCATATCATAACAGGTATTCTAAAGACAAGTTTTCTCATCTTCTTGCTGTTTATTTCAGCAGAACATGGATCTTGAACAAACAGTCAAAGATCTTCAAGCTCAGAATGCCCAATTCCAACAGATGTTCCTGAACTTAGCCAAGGGGCAGGAAGAATTGAAAGTACTTGTCACCAGTGAGAAAAAGGAGAAGACAAAGAAACCAATTGGAGTCCTTAACATGGGAAGAAGATTCAGAGGCCTGTCAAGCAAGCTCGAGATCTTAACATCCCATCTGATGAAGAGGACAAACAAGATGAAGATGATAAGAGTATGAAGACTGAAAGAAGCAATCCTAGTTCTAACAAATTTCCTGATAAAGAGGAAGATGATTACTTGGATGAGCAATATCCCCCTACTGATGAGAAGTATAAGTTGCTGGAAGAGCGTCTGAGAGCTATGGAGATTCAGAAAGTGCTTGGGTTGAACTTTGATGATTTTGGTCTGGTTTTAAGAGTTATCATTCCTCCTAAATTTAAAACTCCCGTTTTTTCTAAGTATGATGGCGTTTCTTGTCCAAAGATGCATTTGAGGTCTTATGTTCGGAAAATTCAACACATTGCAGACAAGAAGTTATGGTTGTATTTCTTCCAAGAGAGTCTGTCTGGAGCATAACTGGAATGGTACTATCAACTTGAAGGTGCCAATATTCATACTTGGGAAGATTTGGCTACAACTTTCTTCAAACAATATCAATATAGTTCTGATTTGGCACCAACCTGCATGCAATTGCAGAGCATGTCAATGGGTTCTGAGGAGGGTCTCAAAGAATATGCACAGAAGTGAAGATATCTTATGGACAGAGTCCAACCTCCTTTGTCTGATGGAGAGTTTGTGGGTATGTTCATGAGTACACTGATCGGTCCTTTCTATAATCATCTGCTTGAAAGTTCTTCAGTTGGGTTCACTGAAATGATATTGATCGGGGAACATGTTAAAAATGGAACCAAAAGCGGTAAAATCCAGGTGGTCGCGTCTTCAAATGCTATGAAAAAGGCTTATAATGGTAAGAGAGAATCCAATGTTGTGTACGTCCAGAAGGGTCATAGTAAGAGTGGTCGCAACCAATATGCGGGGGCAATACAGATCTCTAATCCTGCACCAGTGCAACAACAACAACACAATAACCAACATAGGAAGGATGCGCCTATGAGATAGTTTACAAAGATCAAAATGTTGTTGTCTCAAGCATTACAACACATGTTGAAGGCGGGGTTGGTTACATTGAGAGAACCTCCTCAGAATCCTAACACTTCCCCTCCCCGATACAATCCCAATGCAAGGTGTGCATACCACTCCGATAGCCCCGGGCACGACACTAGAAAATGTTAGGCTCTGAAGAATAAGATCCAAGACATGATTGATGCTAAGGAAATTGAATTTGATCCTCCTGAAACTCCTAATGTGATCACTGCACCTATGCCTAATCATGACAAGGGTGTTAATGCTATTGAAGATGTTTCTTATGTTCCTATTATAAATGATTTGACTACTCCTCTGATGATTGTTAAGGAGAAGCTATTGCAAGATGGTTTATTTCCAGGTTGTACTGAAGACTGCTACTACTGTGCATCCTAATCCAATGGTTGTGCATTGCTGAAAAAAGGTATTCAGTGTCTGATGGATGACCATGTGATTCTATTTGAGAAAATTCCTTTTGAGAAGACTCCTTCTGTGGAAAGTACATCCCAAGACTTGAATCTTGAAGACGTATCTACAATTTCTGGTACTCCTATAAGGATCACTTCTAAGAATCCTCTGAAGATTATTGCCGAACCTAGAGTTGCTCCTCTAATCATTACCGAATCGGGGCAAATTCCATATTCCTTGGATAAGGCTATCCCTTGGGATTATGGAGCTGGTGTTTACTACCATGGGGTCAAGCAGGAACCATTGACTATTGAAGATGAAAATGTTGAAGTTACTGATCCCAATGTTGGCAATATTGTTGGGACTAGTAAGGTTACCAGAAATGGAAGGGTTTTCTCTCCAGAGATCTCTCTGAAGGCTGTTACTACACTAGTTCGTATCACTGCTACTGAATCAACTACTAAAATTCAAGATAAAGAACATATGGTCAAGCCTGCCCAAATGGAGACACCAAAATAAGTTATTGTTGAAAACACTCCAAGCAAGAGATGGAGGAAATATTAGAGATTATCCAAAAGAGTGACTACAAGATTGTTGAACAGTTGGGACAAACACCCTTCAAAATATCTATGTTATCCCAATTTTTGTGCTCCGAAGCCCATTCTCAGGCTTTGGTGAAGTTTCTGAAATCTGCTCATGTACCGCAAGAAATCTCTGTTGATCAGTTCAAAAATCATATTGCTAGCCTGAAGATTGATATTGGGTTGGGCTTTTCTGACGCAGACTTAACTCCTGCGGAAAGGAATCATAATAAGGCCCTACATGTCTCTATTGTGTGCAGGGGCACTACCTTATCTCATGTGTTGGTAGACATAGGTTCCTCCTTGAATGTATTGCCAAAAGTTGTTTTAGACAAATTTGACTATGAAGGGATTATTCTAAAACCCAGTGACATTATGGTAAGAGCTTTTGATGGTTCGAAGAGAATGGTGCATGGAAAGGTTGATCTTCCAATTAAAGTAGGTTCCTAGGTCTTTGATTCTACTTTCTATGTGATGGATATTCGTCCAGCCTGTTCTTGTTTGTTGGGACACCCTTGGACTCATGGGGTAGGTGTTGTTACTTCTACCTTACACTAGAAGTTGAAGTATCCCGTGAAGGGAAAGATCTTTACAGTTTGCGGTGAAGAGGAATACATGATGAGCCATTTGAACTCTTTTAAGTATGTCTAGATGGATGATGAATTCTTTGATACCCCTTTCTAGACCTTTTAAGTTGTTGATAAAGTTGCTCCTACTGTTCCTAAGACCCCATCAAAAATGGCTTCTCTAAAAGACGCTAGGGCTGTGGTTGAAGAAGGTGGTTGCACTGTTTGGGTTCAGCTCCACGATATTACTTATAAATCTAACAAATTTGGTTTGGGTTTCACCTCACAAGCTCAGAGGGAGAACTGACTTGAGGGTTTTGCATTTGATTGCAAATGCTGCGGTTAGCAAGAGTCGCCACCAACTTTTCTTTTTTCCAAAAGGAAAGGTGAAAAAGCAGGGGAAAGACCTTTTGTGATTGTTTCTTGAGTTCGGGGGGTAGATTATGAAAAGGGAAGGTATTAGCATCCCTTTCATCCATGGTTTTCCATGGGCTCTTAGTTACTTGCTAATCACTTGCTTTTTGTTTGAAATTGTGCTTTGTGTGGTTTTTGAAAGTATTTTGTAAAGAGGCCGTTGTTTAGGCAATCTTTGTAATGATTATCGTTCGTAATAATGTATACAAAGATGTTGGTCTTTTGAAAATGTTTTCAAGTTTGTAAGATGTTTTGAAATGTGTAGGTGTTATTTTGAAAATAGCAAGGATGTTTGTTTTGAAATGGAGCAAGTAATTAGGAGCATTCTACCTACTCAAAAATCTTTTTTGTACATTTCCTTTTCCTTTAACATTGTTATCTTACCATTGATTTGGTAAGCAACCCTATCTTTGGATGTAAACGGGACGGGTGTGGGTCATCGTATAACCATGATTAGCAATGTTGCAAGACATCTTAGCATTCTCTTTTAGGGACTAAGATCATCTGTAAGGCAACTTAGATAGCGTCATCGAGGGACTATGATCTTGTATTCATTTGTTTTTGCTCAGATACCTCACATGCGTAATATGGCAATTTTGTATAAGGCAACTGTGATCGGTGGATCTGGAACTGACTGTTTAACGCTGGTTCGCGAAATGTCGTGGAAGCAAGAGTCGCCACCGTCTTTTATTTTCTCCAAATGGAAAGGACAAAAGCACAGAAAAATTCCTTATAGAGATTGCTCTCGGTTCGGGAGGTAGGTTATAGAAAGGGAAGGTGTTAGCACCCTTTCTATCCATGGTTATCCATGGGCTCTTAGATACTTGCTCATTGTGTTTTCAAAAATGGTTTGTTTGCTTTTCAACTGTGGGTTTTAAAAAAGTTTCTTTGAAAATTTCAGTTCGACTCTCGTATCAGTCCTCAAGAGTGTTTGAAAAGTTGCTTTCGAAAGCTTTTTGAAAAGGTGTCGGTGTGAAAAGTATTTTTTGAATTTGTTTTGAAATTAGAGCAAGTATCTAGAGTCGTCTACCTACCCTAAGGAATTCGTCTGTGTAAATGTCCTTTAAAGTAGTTCCATCCCACCATTGAGAGGTAGGTAGCACCATCGTTGGAGGTGTTCGGGTCAATTCGAGGTTCGGGACATGGTGATCACCGGAGCAATGGGAAGACACCTTAGAAGCTACCCTCATGCCAGGTTCCCGGATCATGAGGACTTACTAAGACATCCTCTACTCGACGATCACCTTTCGAGGCAAGGCAACAATGAGGCGTACCCTAGGGGTGGTGTGTGATTTGTGTGTCGTTTTCATTTATTTTGTCTTGTCATGTTATGGGTGATCTACGCGTTTGTTTTTATTTAACATTCATTCTTGCATGCCATTATTAATAGTTAAAAAAGTGCGAAAATTAAAGGTTCCTAAACTATTACAAAGGCGCGGGTCCACATCGCCAAATTAAAATCCAGGACCCGATTTGACATAAAATAAAGGAAAGTGCGAGAAATATAAAGTTACACGGCTTTGGGAGAATTACATCAATATTTAAAAGAAGGAATAAAAATGCGCGAATTAAATTAAAATTGAAAGCGAGGGCGTTGGACCCTTTTTAATGAAATTAAATTATTATGAACAAATTAAAAATAAAATAAAAGGAAATTATTTGTGAGGTTTTTTGGTATTTATGATTTTTTATGGGAATTAAATGAAAATTAAACCTAATTCTAGCTATTTTTAATTTATTAAGAAAATATGAAAATTACCTAAAATTAAACCTAATTCATTAATGCAATTTGATTTATAAAAATAAACAATTAATTATTAGTGATGAGAAAATAAAAGAAAAAGATAAAAATTGATAAAAACCTAATTCTACAAGTTTTTTAATTTATTAAGAAAAGATATTAAAATTAACCCTAGAATTGAAAACTAAATTAAATGATATTATTTATTTACAAAAATATTAATTAAATAAAATATATTTTGATTTTTGTCTTTTCTGATTTTTATATTGTTTTTTTTATATTTTATGAAAATAAATTAAATTAAAGAATTATAAAAAAAAAACTAATTAAAACAAAAATAGAAAAATATGAGAAAAGAATAAGAAAGGCAAACCATGGGGGTTCTGTCCCCAATTAGAGGTTTTGTTCAGTAATTCAGGCCCATTAAGCTCCTGGCCTCGTTGACTCTTTGGCTCGCGTGTGGCTTCGTTGACTCATGTCCATGATGATCTCCAAAGCATAGCCCTTTGATTGATCTTGATAAGCGCGTGGCACGTTTGGATCATTGGGCGTAGGATGAACCTTAGGAGGTAAGCTGCACAGGATGACGTTAGAAAAAATATTATGGAAAGGGAGGGGGACCTGGGATTCAAACCCAGGTCCCAGAGATTACCAACCCCACGCCTTGCCAACTGAACCACCTGAATGCTTTGTATGTAATATAACTAACAAATAATATCAATCAAAACGTGAGTTAGTGGACTTTTTTAGCGCGAAATTTAAATGAACCAATTGCTGTCCTACACTTCATCGTCTTCTCCATGGCTTTTGTACCTGAAACAAAAATTACATTTAAATAGCGGGGGTTTTAAACCCCCACTAAGTAACAAGTGCAAAAATAACGATTAGCACATGGTGGCTCATAAATTGAGCGTGAGGCGTGTGTTCAAATCGTCCAAGCCTCCTGAGTTGAATGGTCTAGGTCTCACGTCCTAATTTTTCCCTAACTGAGAAACCCCAATTCAAGGTTTTGAAAACCCTAGGCGTCGTTCATGGTGAAATCGCGTATGGGCAATGATTCTTCAACTAAATCATACTGCTAGCTTCAGAATCAACTCATTAGTACAAATCAAGAATCAAAATGCATGGATATGGCCTGAATAATAAAACACGATTATGCAAAAAGAAGGGCACAGTCTGACTTTTAATTACCAATTCTTGATGTTAGGGATGTGGAAAACTATTCAGGAAGCTTCCTTGACACTTTTGCAAGCTATTGGGATTGTTCTTTGCCTCTGAATCGTCCTCTAAGGCCACTTTCAGTTTTGGACTTTTTTGATAAAATTGCAAGTTTGGTTCTTGAGATGGGGCGCAGCATTCATGTTATTGGCATTAGGGTTATCATGTATATAAGTACTGGAATGATTAGGGTTAGAAATTGGATCAAAAAACCCTTTGCATTGATGAAGAGATATTTGATTTTCATGGCAAATATTTTTCAATCTTTTTCACATGTTTTTGATTCCAATCATATCCAATTGCCTTGATTCTTTCTATATCTAATAATGCACGAAAATCTGAAGTTATTCCATGCATAAAAAGATTTAAAAACTTTGGTTTGATATTTTCCACATATTTATTTTAATTAAATGAATTATTATCAATTAAAAAATTCAAATAAATAAATAAAAATGATGAAAAACTTCCCTTTGGGCCAAATGGTCGTGCACATGCTTTGGATGATGAGTCTTGGAAAAAAAAGAGGCCCATTAGCAATTTTAAGACATTTGAAGCAAAGTTGACTTTTCAAAATATCCAAAACTTTCCCAACTTCCACAAGGCATATCTTGCTCAATTTTTAAGCTTTGCTCATGTTCTTGGACATTTTGGAAAGGTCTTGAAGTCCTCTAACCAATGTCTTTGGTCCCATGTCATTTTGATTTACCAATCTCAAGTTATGGCCTTTGACTTAAAGTCCCTTTTTGTTGACTTTTGAAAATGACCTATAATGTTGAGATTGATAACTTTTTGTGAGAGCATTTCTTGGACTTTAAGTGTGAAGAGGAGTTGTAGGAAATGTCTTTCTCTTCAAAATGAGCTTTGGATGGGATTTTTCTGATAATCCATGTGGAAGTTATGCCTTGGTCAAGTTACAGTTGACTTTTTCAACTGTCCAAATATGGAAACTTTTGCATCTTGAGACTTTTTGAGCCAAAATTTTGAGAATCATGATCAAGCATTGATCAAATGATGTTTGTGGCTTCAAAATGAGGTGTTGACCAAAAATTTGAACTTTTGACTGTCAAATGACCATTTTGCCCCTGCAGTTGACTGTAGTGCAGTTAGGGTTTTTGACTGTGCAATTTTGTGCTGTAAGTCTTGAAACTTGGTATGAGGATGCTTGACCATGTTTATAGGCATGTGGGACTTGATTGGACCCTTGGAAACTTCATTTTCTTTGTCAGAACCAAAACCCTAGTTTTTGACTGTTAGGAGGCCCTTGAACTGTGCAACCCTTGGGGAATTTTGAAGCTTGCTCTTTGCAATTCTTGAAGAATATGGGAGGGCAAATTTTGGGGTACAACAGTTGCCCCTGTTTAATCTTCTTGGACCTGAGGATGTAGATTGGCTGACGTGCCTTTCGTAATCCGAAGGTGGAAGATGATTGAACACTAGAGTGCCCAGAAATTTGCGCTCACATAGTAGTGTGATGTGGGGAATGGGCTTATAGATGCCATCTGGATGTTGATCGCATAAGAGATTCCTTAGCAAGAACTTGCGTACCTGCAAAAGAAAAAATGATTATCTGACCTGTTATAGGAGTTGGTCTTCAAATTCTTTGTGTAGATGTGTCTTGGCTGGTTACAGGAGCTGAATCTGGAGCTTCAAAAAGTGATGAATGAACCAGGGATAGTTACTACCTCAACAGGAACGCTGAGAGAACCTTGGATGATTACTACCTCAACAGGAACGCTGAGAGAATCTCGGGCGACTTCTACCTCAACAGTAACGCTGAGAAAATCTGGGGACGATTACTATCTCCGCAGTAACGGGGAGAGAACCATAGGCGACTTCAACCTCAACAGTATCATTGAGAGAATCTTGGGCGACTTCAACCTCAACAGTATCATTGAGAGAATCTTGGGCGACTTCAACCTCAACAGTAATCATTGAGAGAATCTTGGGCGACTTCAACCTCAACAGTAATCATTGAGAGAATCTTGGGCGACTTCAACCTCAACAGTAATCATTGAGAGAATCTTGGGCGACTTCAACCTCAACAGTAATCATTGAGAGAATCTTGGGCGACTTCAACCTCAACAGTAATCATTGAGAGAATCTTGGGCGACTTCAACCTCAACAGTAATCATTGAGAGAATCTTGGGCGAATTCAACCTCAACAGTAATCATTGAGAGAATCTTGGGCGACTTCAACCTCAACAGTAATCATTGAGAGAATCTTGGGCGACTTCAACCTCAACAGTAATCATTGAGAGAATCTTGGGGATGATTACTACCTCCGCAGTAACGGGGAGAGAACCATAGGCGACTACAACCTCAACAGTAATCATTGAGAGAATCTTGGATATCTTCTACTGAGTCTTTATCAGAAAAATCTGTTAGGGGTCGATTTAGCTGGACTAGAGAAGGCCTTTGACTGGATAAGAAACAGAAAAATCTTAGGGTCGATTTAACTGAACCGGTCTAGGTCTTGAAATCTTCAACTGGATAAGAAACAGGCAGATCTTAGGGTCGACCTGACTGAACCAGAGAAGGCCTTTGACTGGATAAGAAACAGAAAAATCTTAGGGTCGATTTAACTGAACCGGTCTAGGTCTTGAATATAGCTGAGAACTTAACTGAGTCTTTCCTGAAAGGTAAAGGTCAGTCATATGCAATGCATGATATGGATCAAGCAATGATGTTCTCAACATAAATGAGATTTGTAAGAGATGATGCGTATATGCATGCTATAATGATGTATGTGATGTTTATGAATGTATGTTTTCGTCTTAGGAAAATAAATCCTTGACGGGTGCCGGGAAGTCACTCCTGGGCTGATATTGAAGAATAGATTTTTGCTTCCGCTGGGGATACCCTTGTCGTGTTGGAAGTGTTAATAGACTTCGCTGGGGATAAGAAGACTTTGCCGAGGACGATCTTTCCGTGGCTTTTGGCTGAGGATAACCCAGTTATATCCCGGTAGGGAAATAACTCTTTGAATACAGTCGGGAGACGCGTTCATGCTCAGCGAGGATAAGCTTCCAGAATCTACTGGGGATAAGCTTACCGCTTGGGGAGATGAATTCCTACTTTCCTGGGGAACTAGATTGGACTCTCCTGGGGAAGTTTTGAACTGTATCGGGGAAGTGACTTCATTGAATGTTTGATATACCGCCAGGGAACAATCTTTAGGTCAAGACTGCGGGGGATGTTTGTTAGGAATATCCGTATATGCTGGGGAATGTTGAGATCTGCTGGAGGAGACCCAACTTCCTTAAGTTTGACTGTAACTTTGCTTGAGGAGAGTGTACTGACTTGCTGGCTCACTCTCTGGGGAATTGGGATGTACTGGTTATGTTCTTCAGCTGAACTTACCTTGGTACCTTGGAGGACAGAATAATTAGATTGCTTAGACAACTCTTTATTGCCCCTGTTTCTGAGGTGGGAAAGGGAGACCTGTGAGGCGCTGATAGTTGTTGACGGACAAACCTTCTTCTGGTAGGCAGGTGACAAGATGATAGGACACGGTCGTACGCTTTGATCCCTAACTTTTGCCTGGACCGCCCTTTCAGGTTTTCAGTCCACCGGGATACCCATTTTTGCCCAAGCCGCCTTTTCAGGTTTTCGACTTGCCGAGCGTACAAATTTTTTTTCTTTTCATCCCTTATTTTTGCTCGAACCCTTTTGGTTCGCCGGGAAGCCCTAATTTTTGCCTAGGTATGTCAACCTAGCGGATCTTTGATTTTGCGTAGTATTTTTTCCGACTATGTCCACGTTCTCAGAGTGTAGGGGGTTGCCCCTGCTAGAAGTGTTTTGTCATGCCACCAGAAAGTGTTTAATCAGGCAAGATTCGTTGTTGGAATGCCCCAAGTGACTCAGGCGGAGATTTGCCCCAGGCTATTTGGCCTTTGAGAGATTCTCCGAATCTTGATTGGATTGCCCCAGATGATGGACCATGCTCATGCCATGCCCCTTGATTGGAAGTGCTTCTGTTCATTAAACTTCGTCGTGCGAACTTCTATGCTGTTCAAACAAAAAGTCATATGCAAACAAAGTTATGTTAAAAATGCAAAGCCTATGTCTGTCTTGAAGATTTTGAAAATGCATTCTTTTTCATAAAACAAGGGAATGTTTGTAAAACGTGATGTCAACTCCGTATTTACTGTAGGCCTTAAGGAGTCAGGATACCTTTCATAACAGTATGCTTTCGAACTAACCCATGCTTCAGCTAGGACTTTTGAGGGTTATAACGTGGTCTGGTTCACGGTTTAAGAAACAAAGGATAAAGGCTCAAATTTTATTTGTACCCACCCGCTCTTCGTGATGTTCTCCAAACCTAAACTTAGTTGATCATACGTTAGACCTTGTTTGAGTCTTTGCTCTGATGTCCCAGTGATGGTTCAGATATTGATGATTTATTCTGAATAGGCAGTCATTTTTGTTTTTGTTGAGGGTTTGTATGACCTCTTTCTTTTTGATTTCGCTATCCCTAAATTTTGCCTGAACTATTCCCTTTTTAGGAATTACAGTCAGCGGGATGCCCCAGTTTGTAAGTCTCCTTCATGGGCCCTTTTTTTATTTTGAGAAGTAATGACTGCCTATCTTTATGATTGTTCGGAACCATCACTGTCTTTCTTTGTTTTGTAAGGACCTCTTTGGTGCCATTCGTTATGCACTTGGATCAACCGAGAGAACTACCCTGCCCCAGGTTATGATTAAGGGTTTTAAATTTCGAAAAGAAAAACTCCTACTTCTTTGGCTCAGAGGGGTTGACGAGGGATTATCTTCCTTATAACTCCAGTGTTTGGGAATTGAAACAATGCCTGTACCTCATCAGCAGGGTCTGTTCAAAAGCATACTGTAAAGATCATGGTATCGTTTTCGTCATCCTCCCTCAAGAGGCTTAGAATTGTTAACCGAGCGTTGAACATCACAAGAATATGAAAACAGCTTTAGGTATTGTAAACATAATTAATTCAAGACAGACATGTGTAATGCATTCATGAAATAAAGAGTTTAACATGACAATTGTTTATTTGAACAAGAAAAGAAAAATACAACTTGAATTCAAATGAACAAAAATCTCTCAATCCTAGCCATGTTTTGGCAAGGGAGCAGTGGTCACATTGGGAGTCTCAGCAGGCTCGAATTCGATCTCCTTAGCGTCGATCATATTCTGGATTTTATACTTCAGCGCCCAACAGTCCTCAGTATCGTGCCCCGGGCTATCAGAATGATAAGCACACCTCGCCTCTAGATTGTAGTTTGGAGAGGAGGTCTTGGGATTTGCCGGAGGGTTGATCACCGCAATCAGGTTCATTTTCAACATGTGCCGCAATGCTTGTGACCATGACATGTTGATGTTGGTGAATTTTCTTTTAGGCTCGTCCGGCCTTCGCTGATTTCCCCTTTGTGGTTGTCGGCGTGGTGCAGAATCAGAGATCATGACTGCCCCTGCCTGTTGGTCACGACGACCCTTTTGACCGTATGCAGCATTCGACTCTTTCCTGCCCGTGTAAGGCTTTTTGTGAGTATCAGAAGGTGTGGCCTCTTGAATTTTCCCACTCTTGATACCAGCTTCAATTCTTTCCCCAGTCAAAATGAGGTCGGTAAATCCAGCAGATGAATTACCAATGAGATGATTGAAGAACGGCCCGGACAGGGTCCCTAAGAACATATCAACGAGTTCCCGGTCAGTTAATGGAGGCTGCACCCTGCCAGCCAGGTCCCTCCACTTCTGTGCGTACTCTTTAAAACCTTCACTTGACCCTAGCGACATACCCTGGAGTTGGGTACGTGTAGGAGCAAGGTCGGCATTATATTGATATTGCTTGTAAAAAGCAGTAGCCAACTCCTCCCAGTTACGAACTTTGGTCCCATCCAGCTGATAGAACCATTCGAGGTGAGTCCCTGAAAGACTCTCCTGGAATAAGTGGATCCACAAGTTCTTGTCCACTGTATATGGTTGAATCTTCCGCACATAAGATCTGAGATGCAGCCTGGGACAGGATGCCCCATCATACTTAGCAAAATAAGGAACCTTGAATTTGTGTAGGATCACCACACCAGAGGATAGACCCAGGTCTCCGAAATCCAACCCAGGAACTTGTTGAATTTCCATGGCATTCAGACGATCCTTTAGTTGTTTGTACCTGTCCTCAGCTGGAGGGTACTGCTCATCATTGAACTCCGTCTCGTTGTCGGAGACCACTGGACTAGGCACCTCTCTCTCATGGGGACTGTCTTTCCCCACAGATGGAGTAGTTCTCTCAGCTTCATTCTGCAGTGTGTTCCCGGATCTGCGTCTATGGCTGAACAAAACAATCCTCTTCTTCTTCTTCTGAATCAGATTCTTCAATTCCTTTTGACCCTGGGCTAGGCTCACAATCAGCTCCTGGAACTGGGCATTCTGGGCCTGGAGGGCCTTGATAGACATCTCGGTTGATGATGAGTCAGGGTTCATGATGATTGGCTGAAATAAACAGCGAAGAAGGTAAGCAACCTGTCAAAAGGGTACCTGCAATGCAATGATATGGATGTATGCATGCAATGTTTTCCAGGATCTCGCAGGGTAAACAAGAAGCCGTTAGAGTTTGAATTTTGTAGCTTGATTGAAGGAACTTCATGTTGTTGGGAGTCCTTCTTCAGGTGTCAAAAGCTCACCATATCGAGTGGGTCATAGCCCCTGACAACCTTGGCTAGGGGAGTTTTCTTCAAGTGTCAAAGCTCACCATATCAAGTGGGTCGTAGCCTCTGACAACTCTGTCTAGAGGAAAATAAATCCTCTTTGCCCCTTGTTGGGATAGTTGATTCACCATGACCTGCACCACAAGCCCTTGAGATCCTTGAAATGGGTTAGGATGTATGCAATGGTACGATGTTATGGTATGCATGGGATAATGTGAGTAACCCTGTTATGGGTCCCAATTAAGGATTATAAACAAAACCTGCAAGAAACTCAGGTGTCAGATAACAAGCATGCAAATAGGCAAGTACGGAGGCACACAAGTCACACAAGAGAAACCCTTAGAGTTTAGGCTAGCATGAGGTCTGGGTATTACCCTCTTGAAGTTGGTGGGCTCAACCTGTCCTCTTAGAAGTAATCGGGTTCTAAGGGTCCCAATATCACCAGATTGCTTTCATTATTCATCGTTTCGATTTAGCCACTGAACTGGCGACCGAAATATTCCAGGAAAGCAACCCTCAATTGAGTGTAGTATCGAGTATCAACCAACCTCGGACTGCACCAAAGTCAGTTATCTCACTACCCTAAAGAGGCCAAGATAGTTCAATTAAGGTTCCTAAGGTCTGTTGATGCTTCACGACACCACGCGGAGGCCCCGTACTCTCCTTGACTGAACTCAAGGGTTACCGGTACACACCAAAGTGCCACATCAACGTAGCAGACTGCTTCAACCATGTCGACATACCCCGTACAGTTCCCTCACAGTCTTGTTGCTACTTTCTAAGAAGGTATCCCCCAGATCCGGGTTAGGATCTATAGAACTCCCAAGACAGTACCCACAATAATAAAGCAAACAATTCAGACAATTGAAAACACAAATGATCTTAATCCTAAGGTACACCTCACTTTAAGTATCCCCAGCAGAGTCGCCAGTTCTGTGATCGGTGGATCTGGAACTGACTGTTTAACGCTGGTTCGCGAAATGTCGCGGAAGCAAGAGTCGCCACCGTCTTTTATTTTCTCCAAATGGAAAGGACAAAAGCACAGAAAAATTCCTTATAGAGATTGCTCTCGGTTCGGGAGGTAGGTTATAGAAAGGGAAGGTGTTAGCACCCTTTCTATCCATGGTTATCCATGGGCTCTTAGATACTTGCTCATTGTGTTTTCAAAAATGGTTTGTTTGCTTTTCAACTGTGGGTTTTAAAAAAGTTTCTTTGAAAATTTCAATTCGACTCTCGTATCAGTCCTCAAGAGTGTTTGAAAAGTTGCTTTCGAAAGCTTTTTGAAAAGGTGTCGGTGTGAAAAGTATTTTTTGAATTTGTTTTGAAATTAGAGCAAGTATCTAGAGTCGTCTACCTACCCTAAGGAATTCGTCTGTGTAAATGTCCTTTAAAGTAGTGCCATCCCACCATTGAGAGGTAGGTAGCACCACCGTTGGAGGTGTTCGGGTCAATTCGAGGTTCGGGACATGGTGATCACCGGAGCAATGGGAAGACACCTTAGAAGCTACCCTCATGCCAGGTTCCCGGATCATGAGGACTTACTAAGACATCCTCTACTCGACGATCACCTTTCGAGGCAAGGCAACAGTGAGGCGTACCCTAGGGGTGGTGTGTGATTTGTGTGTCGTTTTCATTTATTTTGTCTTGTCATGTTATGGGTGATCTACGCGTTTGTTTTTATTTAACATTCATTCTTGCATGCCATTATTAATAGTTAAAAAAGTGCGAAAATTAAAGGTTCCTAAACTATTACAAAGGCGCGGGTCCACATCGCCAAATTAAAATCCAGGACCCGATTTGACATAAAATAAAGGAAAGTGCGAGAAATATAAAGTTACACGGCTTTGGGAGAATTACATCAATATTTAAAAGAAGGAATAAAAATGCGCGAATTAAATTAAAATTGAAAGCGAGGGCGTTGGACCCTTTTTAATGAAATTAAATTATTATGAACAAATTAAAAATAAAATAAAAGGAAATTATTTTTGAGGTTTTTTGGTATTTATGATTTTTTATGGGAATTAAATGAAAATTAAACCTAATTCTAGCTATTTTTAATTTATTAAGAAAATATGAAAATTACCTAAAATTAAACCTAATTCATTAATGCAATTTGATTTATAAAAATAAACAATTAATTATTAGTGATGAGAAAATAAAAGAAAAAGATAAAAATTGATAAAAACCTAATTCTACAAGTTTTTTAATTTATTAAGAAAAGATATTAAAATTAACCCTAGAAAAATTACATTTAAATAGCTTAAAGTTATGAAAATAGCTGAAACAAAAATTACATTTAAATAGCGGGGGTTTTAAACCCCCACTAAGTAACAAGTGCAAAAATAACGATTAGCACATGGTGGCTCATAAATTGAGCGCGAGGTGTGTGTTCAAATCGTCCAAGCCTCCTGAGTTGAATGGTCTAGGTCTCACGTCCTAATTTTTCCCTAACTGAGAAACCCCAATTCAAGGTTTTGAAAACCCTAGGCGTCGTTCATGGTGAAATCGCGTATGGGCAATGATTCTTCAATTAAATCATACTGCTAGCTTCAGAATCAACTCATTAGTACAAATCAAGAATCAAAATGCATGGATATGGCCTGAATAATAAAACTCGATTATGCAAAAAGAAGGGCACAGTCTGACTTTTAATTACCAATTCTTGATGTTAGGGATGTGGAAAACTATTCAGGAAGCTTCCTTGACACTTTTGCAAGCTATTGGGATTGTTCTTTGCCTCTGAATCGTCCTCTAAGGCCACTTTCAGTTTTGGACTTTTTTGATAAAATTGCAAGTTTGGTTCTTGAGATGGGGCGCAACATTCATGTTATTGGCATTAGGGTTATCATGTATATAAGTACTGGAATGATTAGGGTTAGAAATTGGATCAAAAAACCCTTTGCATTGATGAAGAGATATTTGATTTTCATGGCAAATATTTTTCAATCTTTTTCACATGTTTTTGATGCCAATCATATCCAATTGCCTTGATTCTTTCTATATCTAATAATGCACGAAAATCTGAAGTTATTCCATGCATAAAAAGATTTAAAAACTTTGGTTTGATATTTTCCACATATTTATTTTAATTAAATGAATTATTATCAATTAAAAAATTCAAATAAATAAATAAAAATGATGAAAAACTTCCCTTTGGGCCAAATGGTCGTGCACATGCTTTGGATGATGAGTCTTGGAAAAAAAAGAGGCCCATTAGCAATTTTAAGACATTTGAAGCAAAGTTGACTTTTCAAAATATCCAAAAATTTCCCAACTTCCACAAGGCATATCTTGCTCAATTTTTAAGCTTTGCTCATGTTCTTGGACATTTTGGAAAGGTCTTGAAGTCATCTAACCAATGTCGTTGGTCCCATGTCATTTTGATTTACCAATCTCAAGTTATGGCCTTTGACTTAAAGTCCCTTTTTGTTGACTTTTGAAAATGACCTATAATGTTGAGATTGATAACTTTTTGTGAGAGCATTTCTTGGACTTGAAGTGTGAAGAGGAGTTGTAGGAAATGTCTTTCTCTTCAAAATGAGCTTTGGATGGGATTTTTCTGATAATCCATGTGGAAGTTATGCCTTGGTCAAGTTACAGTTGACTTTTTCAACTGTCCAAATATGGAAACTTTTGCATCTTGAGACTTTTTGAGCCAAAATTTTGAGAATCATGATCAAGAATTGATCAAATGATGTTTGTGGCTTCAAAATGAGGTGTTGACCAAAAATTTGAACTTTTGACTGTCAAATGACCATTTTGCCCTTGCAGTTGACTGTAGTGCAGTTAGGGTTTTTGACTGTGCAATTTTGTGCTGTAAGTCTTGAACTCGGTATGAGGATGCTTGACCATGTTTATAGGCATGTGGGACTTGATTGGACCCTTGGAAACTTCATTTTCTTTGTCAGAACCAAAACCCTAGTTTTTGACTGTTAGGAGGCCCTTGAACTGTGCAACCCTTGGGGAATTTTGAAGCTTGCTCTTTGCAATTCTTGAAGAATATGGGAGGGCAAATTTTGGGGTACAACAGCAACCAAGTGGAGTTTACCCTAGGGGTGCTTGGGTGCAAGTGTATTATTTTCATGCTTGTTTTTGTCTTGAATTAGGGTTTTCTATTTGATTGATTTTATTCTTTCCATACAAACCCTAATTACTAGCATTTGTATATAAAGCGATAAATTGCAGAAAGTAAAATTACTACGCTATTACATCATTAGGGGAGGGGTGTACAAATTACAAATGGGGATTTTGCAAGAAAATTAAATTTAATTAACTATTACAACCATATTGAATAAATGTACAAGAATTGAATAAAAATGCACAAATGCAAATGGAAAATAAATGATTTTTATTTGGTTTTCACGAAAAGGTCTTAACCTAAATATAATTAAGAAAAATGATTTATTAAAATTAATTAAGTTAATTAAGAAAGAAATTAAATTTAAAAAAGTATTTTTAGGTTTTTTTATGAAAAGGTTTTAAATTAATAAAATAATATGGAAATTGATTAATTAAAAAAACCTAAGTTCTAAATTATTTTTATTTACAAGAAAATAATATAATATTTAAACCTAAACCTAAATATTAATTATTAAAAAAAAATTAATTTTTTAAAAGAAAATGTTTTTGGCCTTTTTGTTCTATAAGAAAATAAAATAAATATGAATGCAAAAAATAATAAAATAAATATTTTTGGATTTTTTTGTTAATAATAATAAAAGTAATGCTTTGGGTGAAATGGCTTCATGCCTACTACATGAAAGGCGAGGAAACATTGAGGGTGCCTATCAAAGCGTCATGTTCGTGGATTCTGAAAAGCATCTTAAAGGCCAGGTCTGGGCTGAGCTCCCTCAAGTACTGGCATCAGGTGCAGGATGACCGCAGGTTTATAGTCAGAGAAATGTACTATGAATTATTGGATCCAGAGCCAAATGTTAATTGGAGGAAGCTGCTGTTTGATAACGAAGCATCCCCAAGAGCTCTTTTCAACTTGAGAATGGTGTGTAACAAAAGGCTAGCAACAAAGAATCGGCTGTATAAATTTGGTTTGATCAATGGGGAAAAGTGTGAGTTCTGTAGCGAAAAGGAGAACATCCAGCACCTTTTCTTTGAGTGTCATGTTATGCGTAGTATTTGGCAAAGCGTCCTGCACTGGTGTAACGTTTACCGCAGGCCCAAACGATGGGATGAGGAGATGGATTGGATGATTGCTAACAGTAAAGGGAATACCTGTCGAAACAAAATTTTGAAAACTGCGTTTGCTGAAACTTTACATGGGTGCTGGACTTTGAGAAATAAGAATGTGTATAGTGAGAACAAAAATGCTAGCAAGGTTAAAAATAGTATAGAGGAAAATATTATAAATAGGATAGTTAACAGGTGCTGGAAGAAGAAAAAGCTACACGAGCATGTTGCTCAGCTAATTCTTACAGTGGGATATGTTGGTTGGTTGTTTTCTTTCTGGCTGTTTTGTGGGCTAGACTCTATGGGCCGCCTGGTGCTTTGTATTGTTTTTGGGATGTATATATAATATATCAGTTTTCCAAAAAAAAAGTAATGTTAATAGTAATAATAAAAATAATAAAAGCAAACATGAAAGTAAAATAAAATATAAAAAAAATGAAATAAAGAAATAATGGGTCAGGGGGGTGCTGAAGTAAAGCAGGGATTAGGAGTCAGCAAAAAAAAAACACAAGGCCCACTTATTAGAAGCCCAGGCGCTTAGTTGAACAAAAATGAGAAAAATGCTGAAAAATAATGGCAAAAGGTAGCGTTGGGTATTGAACCCATGACCTTCCATACACACACGCGCTACCTTTGCCACTGGGGTGGCTGTACATCCGTTAATACAAATGAAACAATAAATACATAAGGTAAAACGTCTCCATGACCTGTACTTCATCTTCAACCTTCAGCCAGCCGGACCACCTGTATCTCATTTGTTTCTCAACAAAAATGGAAAATGCAAACATGAAAGTTGTGCTATTTTTCCTCACGGATCTAACCATATAACTTATGTAAGCTAAAAGTCAAAGATGAAGATTAATTTTGCAGGCCCTAAATTGAAACCTAATTTTTTCAGAAAGTTCAAATCTGAAATTCTCTACATACAATCAATATAAACGAAAACTATGAACATGGTCAGTTTTAGAGCAATGATGTCTACATTTTATCTTCACAAATCAGAAACAAATGATGCATGTATGAAGATATGGAAGTTTGAAAACTTACCTCTTGCAGCTGGAGTCGTGAATGGAGTTTGAGCAACTTTGGAGATGGCCTAATGATCTGTTTAGCTTGCCTGGACCTCCTTGAGTGTATTCCAACTCTTACTTTGCTTTGAAAGTTCCTGAATCTCCCTACTCAAGTCAACCTGCAAGCTTGATATTTGAAAATGGTGGATAGTGATGGAGGGGTTACAGTCTTGAAACAGGGGCCTGGATCACTTGTGTATGATGTATGTAAGGTGTTTGAATGATTAAGAATCAAAACGCACGAGTGGAAATGGAGATGGAGAGTTTTGGCTCAAAATTGTCAAGTTGAGCAGTCTTGTGCAGCAAGGGTGTTTGGGAGAGTTTTAGGATGATTGAAATAATTCCTTAGATTTCAATAAACTTGTTAATATGTATGGAAAAGATTAGAGCCTAAAATCACTCCAGGTTTCTGAGTTATAGGGTTATGGCTCTATAACTTGCTTTTTAAGAAAAGTGAAATGACAAATCTCTAGTATTGTACAAGCATGTTCTGATCTTTCTTAGGTCTTAGACACATTGCTTTTGGTTTATAGGAGTTATGTGTGCAGAAAGAACAAGTTATAAGCTCAAGACAAGTTGACTTTGTGATTAAAGCAACTTTTCAAGAATGGAATGGTAGCTTTCTTCCAAAAATGGCAAATTGGCTTGGACAATGCTTGGAAAACTTGGATAATAGATCAAAAGCAAGTGTAATCTTCTGAATATGGAGATATATTGAGGTTTAGAAGCCTGCAAAACAAGATTGTGCAGCATATGTTTGAAATTGGATTTTTGTTCATCACAAAATGCCTTGTAATTCAAGTGACAAAACACCAACTTCATCTCTTCGATTCTCCCTACTCAAGAATGATATCAAGGAGTTCTTGGACATCTTGGAAAGCTTGTAATGTTATCTACTACCCATCTTTGAATTTCTTTTGAATATTACCCTTGGAACTATATGAAAAATTGCCATGAAGTTAGGTCAAAAAATCTGCCTAACTAGGGCAAAATTTCACTAAGCCTTTTTTAGTTCATGAGCATGTATTCATAAAATTATAACTTGAGATCCAAGAACTTTTGGAAGAAGTTGTGTGAAGCAAAGTTGTAGAGTTCATGGAGATATACAACTTTCATGTTGGAAGTTTCCTTTGAATCATCTTGTATCATAATGAAAAAATTGCTTAAAGTTATGAAAAAATAAGAAATTTTTGACACTTAGAAAAATTTCTAAGTTTAGAAATTTTGATTTTTTAAAATGAAATCTTTATTTCTTGATTTCTTGATGAATAAGTTTCATATTTTGACATGTTTTGATGAATTTTGATCTTTGGTACTTAAATTTGACCAAAAAGTCAAAGTTTGACTTTTCAGTATACAGTTGACTTTTGATCAGTTGACTACAAAATTCATATGTCAATCCAATAGATTTGCAATGTTTTGAATCATGTAATTATGTCAAAATGATGCAATTGGACTCTTGAGATCATGCCTTAAACCAATTGACCATTTGCTAGGTCAAAAATCATAAATTTCCCTTTCCTAGTCAAAACCCTAATTTTGACCATTTTGCCCTTTTGGAGATTTGATCAAATTTCTTGAGGAATTATGGTAAAAACTTGATCAAATGATACATATGAGTTTAAAATGTTTATGTGGATAAAAAATTATGAAGTTTGACTATAAATTGGCCATAGTTGACTTTTCCCCAATACAGTTGATTTTTAGGTCAACTGATCAATTGACTAGGCAAAAATGTGATTCAAGACTTGAAACTTGGCATGAGTAGTCTTGGGGGTCCATAATGATCTATGAAAGTTATATGGGGCATTGGAAGTTCAAAAATCCTTGTGCAAACTCAAACCCTAATTTTGGTCATCAGTGCATAAGGAGGTGTCTTGAGCTGATCAAACCGCAGTGTAGTCTTGATCCCAAGGAGATCTTGTGAGCAAATTCTTGATAAGTGAGAGGGAAAATTTTGGGGTACAACAGCTGCCCCTGTTCAATCTTCTTAAGCCTGAGGAGTTAGATTGGCAAGTTTTGCCATTCGTGACTCGAAGGTGGAAGATGATTGGACACTAGAGTGCCCAAAAATTTGCACTCGACGATGTGATGGTAGAGGGAATGGGCTTAAATATGCTATTTGGAGAGGTAATAGAAAGTTGTAGGAGATGTGCTTAAAGATGCCATCCAAAAGTGATTGTTTGTGTTGTAATTTGTAAGCTGAAAGAATGAGTATCAGAATGGCGTCCGTGTCTAGAGCGTATCTGAACTGTATCTGGGAGCTGATTTTGAATGATTATCATAATGGCATCCGTGTTTGGAGCATATCTGAACTGTATCTGAAAGCTAGTTTTGAACGAGTGCCAGAATGGCATCCGTGTCTGGAGTGTATCTGAACTGTATCTGAGAGTTGAATTTGAATGAGTATCAGAATGGCATCCGTGTCTGGAGCGTATCTGAACTGTATCTGAAAGTTGGATCTAAATGAGTATCAGAATGGCATCCGTGTTTGGAGCGTATCTGAACTGTATGTGAAAGTTAGATCTGAATGAGTATCAGAATGGCATCCGTGTCTGGAGCGTATCTGAACTGTATTTGAGAACTCTGAACATTGTTAATGATAGTTGTTTAATCTTATCCTGAAAAGGGTAAAATGTTAGCTAAAATGCAGGGTCATGTTGTATGAAATGTATGATATATTGCATTCATTTTATCGATGTTTATGATATATGGATGTGATGTATGCATATGCGAGCTAATCTGCCACACTGCTGTTAGACAGGGGAAAATAAATCCCTGACCGCTGCTGAGGATATGGAGTGTAAGTCTTCATGTTGTGAAGTTGAAGTGTTGATGAATTTTCGCTTAGAGAAACAAACTTTTTTGTAAGGGAAATGTCGTATACTGCTTGTAAAATCCTATTGGGGAATCCTGAGAAATTTGACGACTTCTATTGGGGATCGATAACTGGAACTCTGTTCAGCTGGGGATTAAATTGCACACCGCGGGGAATTTTATGGAAATAACTTAGAGATATTTCCCTATCTCTTAAAGCCATCAGTGATTGTCTTTTATTTTGTTTATTTGTAAATGGTAATTATGTTCAAATGCATATGTTCAACAATGAATCATTGGACGTTTTTGTAAACAAAACACAAGCGTAAAGAAAAACAGATAGTTTTTGCACTTTCAAAGGGATATCTTTGTATTGACTTTGAGTAAGTATTTTTATACAATGAGACAAACATTCTAGTAAGAGAATGTCGTTGTAAAAATTGAAAATTTTAATTCAAAGAAAGGATAGGTATGTGCAATAACCCCATGGGGTTCCCATTCTGCTATAGCCCTCACATCTCTGAGCATCTTGTCTATTTGTTGCCTCGTCCGAAGATGATTGAATTGATCAGAACCTCTGAGTTTGCAGGTTTTCCGTAAGGTGATCCAATGGGACATAGTCATACGCTTTTAATTCCCTAAATTTTTCCTGGACTGCCCTTTCGGGTTTTCAGTCCACCGGGAAATCCTTTTTGCCCAAGTCGCCCTTTCAGGTTTTCAACTTGTCAGGTGTACAATTTTTTTTGTTTTATCCCTAATTTTTTCTGGAACCTTTTTGGTTCACCAGGATGCCCTTGTTTTGCCTAGGTGTGTCAACCTAGCGGGTTTCTTATGCGTAGTATCTTTTGACTATGTCTGCGTTTGTAGGGTGTGGCAGGTCGTTGCCATCCACGGTGGTAAAGATCATTGCTCCACTAGAGAATATGTTTTTGATTACAAACGGTTCTTCGTATGTAGGAGTCAATTTGCCCCTGGGATCACCTTACGGTAGTACGATACGTTTGATTACCAGATCCACAACTTGATACACTTGGCGTCTGACCTTCTTGTTGAAAGCCTTGATCATCAATTTTTGATACATTTGACCATGGCAAACAACAGTAAGTCTCTTCTCATCAATCAAGTTCAGTTGATCAAGTCGACTCTGGATCCAATCGTCTTCGTTCAGCCCTGCGTCCTTCATAATCCTCAGAGAGGGGATCTGGACCTCGATAGGCAAGACAACCTCCATGCCGTAAACCATAGAATAGGGTGTTACCCCGGTTGATGTGCGAGCTGTAGTACGATACCCGTGGAGAGCGAATGGTAGCATCTCATGCCAGTCTTTGTATATGACTGTCATTTTCTGTATGATATTTTTAATGTTCTTATTTGCATCTTCGACAACACCATTCATATTTGGCCGGTAAGGGGATGAATTGTGACGATGGATCTTGAATTGCTCGCACAAGGCGGTGATCATAATGTTATTGAGATTTGTACCATTGTCAGTGATGATCCTCTCCGGGATACCGTACCGGCGAATGAGATTTTGGTTGATGAAACAAGCAACAACATTCTTGGTAACGGAAGTGAAGGAAGATGCCTCCACCCACTTTGTAAAATATTATATGGCTACCAGGATGAAACGGTGTCCATTGGAGGCCATTGTCTTGATTTCCCCAATCATATCAATCCCCCACATAGCAAAAGGCCAAGGAGCCGTCAAGACATTCAGAGGAACCAGAGGTACATACACTTTGTCAGCATAGATCTGACACTTGTGGCAAGTTCGAGAGTGTTGATAGCAGTCTTCTTCTATGGTAGACCAGTAATAGCCTTCCCGTAGGATTTTCTTTGCCATCGTATGCCCACTGGAATGGGTGCCAAAAGTGCCTTCATGTAATTTAGCCATGATCCTTTCAGCTTCAACCTTATCTACGCATCAAAGTAACACAGAGTCATGGTTGCGTTTGTAAAGAATGCCATTACTAAGGAAGAATTTAGCAGAGAATCTCCTTAAGAACTTCTTATCATTGATTGAAGCTCCTTCTGGATATTCTTGAGCCTCGAGATACTTCTTGACTTCGTGAAACCAAGGATGGTCCACTACTTCTTCAGTATTAATCTCGTGACATTGCGTTGGTTCCTCCATTATTTCGATGGTGATCTGGGGAGCCTCGTTATCCCAATTAAGTTTAAACATAGATGACATTGTGGCTAGAGCGTCTGCTAGCTGATTTTCTTCTCGCGGGAAATGCTCGAAGGTAATCTTCTCAAAATGTGGTAGCAACGTCAAAACATGTTCTTTCTAAGGGATAAGGTTTGGGTGTTTGGTGTCCCATTCCCCTTTGATCTGACTGATAACCAAAGCTGAATCTCCGAACACACTCAAAGATTTGATCTCTAGGTCTATGGCAGCTCTGAAGCCAAAGATGCATGCTTCGTATTCCGCCATATTGTTTGTACAATTGAAGCAGAGTCTGGAAGTAAAGGTAGTATGACACCCTTCCGGAGATATGAGTACATCACTGATACCATTGCCAAGTGCATTGGATGCCCAATCAAAGAATAGGGTCAATCTGGATCCCTGTTCAGGTCCGTCATATGGCCTGAATTCTTCACAATTATTTATCGCCATGATGTCTTCATCCGGAAATTCGAACTTCATGGACTGGTAGTCTTCTACAGCTTGGTGAGCAAGGTGATCAGCTAATATACTTCCCTTTATTGCTTTCTGGGTATTATTCTTTATGTCATATTCCGTCAGGATCATCTTCCATCTTGCTATTCTCCCGGAGAGAGCAAGTTTCTCGAAGATGTATTTTATCGGATCCATTTTAGATATCAACAAAGTAGCATGAGTCAACATATACTGTCTTATTCGGCGAGCAGCCCATGCCAGAGCGTGACAAGTTTTCTCAAGCAGTGAATATCTAGTTTCACAGTTGGTAAACTTTTTGCTCAGGTAGTAAATAGCATGCTTTTTTTGGCCAGACTCGTCATGATGCCCCAATACACACCCCATTGAGTTTTCTAAAACAGTCAGATACATGATCAATGGTCTTCCCTCGACTGGTGGCATCAAAACAGGAGGCTCTTATAAGTATTCTTTGATTTTGTCAAAATAAACTTGGCACTCGTCATTCCATTTGACTACTTGATCTTTCTTCAACAATTTGAAGATTGGTTCACAAGTAGCTGTCAGGTGAGAGATGAATCTGGAAATGTAGTTCAAACGTCCCAAGAACCCTCTGACTTCCTTCTCAGTATAAGGAGTAAGCATATCTTGTATCTCTTTTACCTTGGCAGAATCTACTTCAATACTTCTATTGCTAACGACAAAGCCTAGGAGTTTACCAGACCGTACCCCAAATGTGCATTTGTTTGGATTCAACCTCAGCTTGTACTTCTTCATTCTCTCAAACAATTTTTGTAAGTGATCAAGATGCTCTTCTTCTGTTTGAGATCTGGCTATCATGTCTTCCATATAGATCTCTATTTCGTGATGTATCATGTCGTGAAATAGAGCTACCATGGCACGCTGATAGGTTGCCCCAGCATTCTTTAGTCCGAATGGAATCACTTTATAGCAGAAAGTGCCCCACTGCGTGAAAAACTTTATTTTCTCCATGTCCTCAGGCGCCATTTTGATTTGTTTGTAACCTGAGAATCCGTCCATGAAGGAAAACACTCTATGTTGTGTCGTATTATCAACTAGAATATCAATGTGGGGGAGTGGAAAATCATCCTTAGGGCTTGCCCTATTCAAATCTCTGTAGTCCACACACATTCGCACTTTTCCGTCTTTTTTGGGCATGGGAACAACATTGGCAACCCATTGGGGGATAAGAGGTAACAACCAAGAATCCAGCGTTAAATTGCTTCATGACTTCTGCTTTAATCTTTTCTGACATATCAGGCCTCATGCGGCGAACATTTTGCTTTACTGGCGGACAATCCTCTCTTGTAGGAAGACGATGTACCACAATGTCTGCATCAAGTCCCGACATGTCTTTATACGACTAGGCAAAGACTTCAACATAATCGTGTAACAACTGAATCAGACACTCCTTGATACTGGGTTCTAGATTGGTACCTACCTTGACCTCTTTTTTGTCTTCTTCGGTACCTAGGTTGATTGTATCCACAGGTTCCTCATGAGGCTGAATGGTTCTCTCTTCTTGTTGTAGTAGTCTGGCAAGTTCCCCTGGTACTTCACAATCTTCCTCATCTTCGTCTTCGGCTTGGTAGATTAAATTCTCAGAGTCCCAAAAGGCCATAGCAGTATCGTTACCCATGGGATCCCGAATGGATGTATACCTGCATTATGAGTGTGAGTGTGTGTAAGGGTATATTATCCTTGAAAGACATGAAAACGTAAAAAGAAAAACAATGAGCACAAAAGTTTGTATGAAAAAACGTCCATGATTCATTGATGTCATATGAAAATGAGATAATAACCCTTACAAATGGACCATTGTGCCTCGGGTAAGACACAAGGTTTTAAGAGTGCGAATTGTTTTAATATTACAGATCCAACAGAATGTAAAGACAGATTAGTGTGGGATAAAAGTGATTGGGACAAAATCTCTAGCCTCCCAGTTGTTGAGCCCTCCACTGACAGTTGGGAATATCCAATCCTCTAAGTCACAGCTATCTTCATCATCTTCTACGGTGTTGACCTCGCAGTTGTTGATCTTCAGGGGTGGTCCTCTGGCACGAGCGCGACGTACAGCCTTCTGAGCATTTGAAGAGAAACCAAAACCAAACTTATCTGACTTGTATGGGATATCCAGGAGTTGTCCCCAGATAGTGCACCCACCTTCTTCTAACACTGCTTTGGCATCCTTCAGAGATGACATCCAGAGTGGAGGCCTTGTGATCTTAGGAACAACCTTGGTTACTGCCATATCTTGTGGGGCCTCTTCAAAGTGTTTGAATGGAGTTTCAATAAATTCACCATCTAATTCCACATATCTGAAGGAATTGAGATGGCTGATCATATACTCTTCTTCTCTATGAACGGTGATAATCTTCCCTTGAATCGGATATTTCAGCATTTGGTGCAACATAGAAGTGACAGCGCCAGCATTGTGAATCAATGGTCGGCCTAGCAAGCAGGAATATGAGGGATGAATATCCATTACATAAAAAGTTGAATCAAATGTTTGTGTTCCAACCTTTATGGGAATGTCTACCTCCCCATGTACCATCCTTTTCGAGTCGTCGAAAGCCCTTACTACTATTTTACTTGGCTTCAATGTCAATCCCTTACAGTAAAGCCTATCAAGAGCTTTTTTAGGCAATACATTTAGAGACGAGCCAGTGTCCACTAAAACATGAGCCATGGTTGTGCCCCTACATTCAATTGAGACATGCAATGCCTCATTATGCTTCCTTCCTCTTGGCGTTAAATCAGCATCCGAAAAACCTAGACCATTATCTGCAGTCAAGCTGGCTACGCAGTCTTGAAACTGATCAACAGACGTCTCTTGGGGTACATGGACAGTTTTCAGGAATTTTACCAAGGCTTTTGCATGCGCCTCGGAACATAGTAGTAACGCCAACATGGAAATTTTAGAGGGAGTTTTCCCCAGTTGTTCAACTACATCGTAGTCGCTTCTTTTTATGATTTTCATAATTTCCTCCATCTCTTTCCGAGAGGCCTGAGGGACAACCAATGACTGAGCCTTCGTTCGGACAGGCTCAATTAGAATACTTTTACCTCGAGTCTCGGTTAACTCGGCAGCAGGAGTGTCAGTAGGAATGATAACAAGGGTTGTAACAGCTTGGTCATTTGGAGTATTAATGGAGACGATTGTAGGACTGGGAATATCCTTCGGAGGAGCAACAACAGGAATGATTACAGGTCCAGAAATTGCTTTTGGGGGAGCAATTTCTGGAGAGAATATCCTTCTGCTTCGGGTAATCTTGCTAGTTTCTGCAATATTACTGATATCGAAGTCAACCTTCTCAGAACTTGAATCTTCGGCGGCTGGCCAATCTTGCTTGATACTGTGGTAGTAGACATCCCCTCCATAATTCCATGGTATGGTTTTGTCTGACGAATACGGGACTGATCCAGGCATTGTGATTATTAAAGGAGTTGCTTTCAGAACTGATGTAATTCTAACGGGTCTTTTAGTGGAGACCCTGGAAGAATTGGTGGAAATGGTAATGATGGAAACATCTTCAAAAGGAACAGGTGGAGCAGAAGTCTTTTCAAACAAAATTTCTTTGTTATCTATTAGGCACTGAACGCCTGTTTTCAACAAAGGACAGTTGGTTGGTGAAGATAAACAGAAATGACAGCCTTCATCATAGCCCGGGAACACAACGACATTCAACAAGTCCACTTTAATAGTCAAAAGTGGGGTCATAAGTTCATCAACTGAAGTAACAAACATTTCTTCTTCAATGGCATTGGTATTATCGCCATGTTTGGGCATAGGGGCAGAAATGATGTTTGGCTTTTCGGGCGCATTGAATTCAATCTCTTTGGCTTCAATGAGATCTTGTATTTTGTTCTTTAGAGCCCAACAATTATTAGTGTCATGGCCGGGACTTTCAGAGTGATATGCGCAACGGGCATTGGGATGATAGTGAGGAGAGGTTGTATTGGGGTTTTTCGGAGCTTCTTTCAAGGTCACTAGGTTGGATCTTAATAGATGTGGCAATACCTGAGATAGGGTCACATTAATTCTGGTGAATTATCTAACTGGTCTTTCCATCATTGGTTGGTTGTTTCTTTGTTGATCAGGCGCAAGTTTAGGAATCATAACAGCCCCCACCATTGGTCGGCGCTCGGCCCTATCTTGATTTCTCTGAGGATAAACAACAACCACTTCTTTCTTTCCAATAAATGGCTTCCTTATAATAGCAGAGGATGTATCTTTCTGAATCTTTCCACTCTTTATCCCGGCTTCTACCCTTTCTCCGGTCAATATCAGTTCAGTAAAACCTACTGATGAACTTCCAATCAAGTGATTGAAGAAGGGACCAGCCAAGGTGCCCAAGAACATGTATACTAATTCTCTTTCAGATAGAAGGGTTGAACTCTTCCGGCTAAATCTCTCCATTTTTGTGCATAGTCCTTGAAGCCTTCATTTGAAGCCATGGCCATACTTTGAAGTTGAGTACGGGTAGGTTCAAGGTCAGCATTGTATTGGTATTGTTTGTAGAAGGCTGCAGCAAGATCTTCCCATTTGTGAACGTTGGCTCTTTCTAGTTGGTAAAACCAGTCAAGTTGAGTTCCAAACAGACTGTCTTAGAAGAAGTGTACCCATAAGTCTTTGTCAGCGGTATAGGGATGGATTTTCCTCACATATGACCGAAGATGCATTTTAGGGCATGAGACTCTGTCATACTTGGCAAACACATGTGTTTTGAATTTGGGAGGAATGACAATCCCCGACACTAACCCCAATTCCTCAAAGTCCAAGCCAGACACTTTTTGGATTTCCATCGCACTCAACCGCTCTTCGAGATGTTTATACTTGTCATCAGCTGGAGGGTATTATTCTTCATAATAGTCTTCTTCTTCCTCTTCCTCTTCCGATTTTGACGGGACAATTGTTTCCTTGCCTTTCCCATCTTGATTGTCTCTCTCACCGGATGTCGTTGCAAAATATAAGGTTCTTCTTGTCTGCCCATAAAATCTTCTTCCCATGTTTAGGACTCCGATTACCTTCTATGTCTTCTTTTTCTTCATCTCAGCCAACAAAGTCTTCAACTCTTCTTGTCCTTTGGCTAGGGTCAAGAGCAACTGTTGAAACTGTGTATTCTGAGCTTGGAGGTCCTTCACTATTTGCTCAAGATCCATCTTACTAAAATAAACAGTAGAGATATGAGGAGACTTGTTGCAAAAAACCTGCTTATGTTATGATGAATAATATATGCATATGTAATAATTTCAAGGATTTTAAAGATTCAAATTTGTTTTAGACAAAAAGGAAACACACATTATATTAATAAGTTAAAGCTTGAGTACATTAATACCTCTCGAGCTTATAAGGAAATACAAAATCTCTAAGATAAAAAGGTAGTGCGCATCCTCTTTGGTGCGATGTAGACATTGAGAGTCTACTCCTCATGAAGTAGCCTAGTGAGTTCCAAAACCTTCTTCTCGCTCGCGTATAATTGGGCTTCGAAGGTATCTCGCTCTACCTTGATTTGTATCCAATCCCTTTGTAGGTCTTCAAGAAAGGTAGGCATGTCAGGATGTAGGATAGTGTATGGAACATCTCCTTCTATGACAGGATCAATGATTACCGGGAGAATGGAGGGGTAAGGCATCATAAGACTCTGAGCACGAGTTCATACCCATTTGAGGTAAGGCTCAAGAGGGATGGAATTTTTATGCCCCAAAGTCTTGCTATCCACCTTGTTTAACATCCTCCAAGCTCGGATAAATCTCTGGCGAAGACCTTGATCGTCGTTGTCGTAGTTAAATACCAAACCTTGAATCAGCATCTCGTGCGGGACATCCCTTCGGGCGTAACCAAACTGTCTTAAGGCTAAACAGGGGTTGTAGGTGATACCTCCCCTAATGTCAAGTAAAGGGACATTAGGGAATTCTCCACAACGGTCGACAATGATAACATTCTCTTTGGATCGGGAGCACCAATGAATGTCTGAATGTTTGAGCGTCATCAACCTTTGTGACCACCTTGAACCTTGCTCATTTTTTAATACAGATTAGGGAAGATGCGAAATAAACCATCTTGCCAAGATAAGAGTGCAACACATAAGGACACCTCTTTTCCTCATTGTGCGAGTGTGAGAAGAGTGTAGGATATCTCCTAGAAATGTAGGCATCGGGTTGCGGGATATGAAGATTTTGACGACGTTGACATCTATGAGTTGGTCAGGATTTGGAAACAAAACCATCCCTTAGATGAGGAGAGCCATAATTTCCTCAAAGGCTTGCAAGTCCAAGGAGTTCCAATGGCTTTGGGCTTTCTCGAACAAGAACTTTGCTAAGAAACCTTTGACACCACTCCTTGTTTCCCAATGAGTTGTGATATCAGATGAGTGCAAGTGTAGAGCTTGAGCAATCTCTTCTGGCTTTGGGTCTCTTTCCGTACCGTTAAAAGGTAGTTGATTGAGAATGGGAGTCCTCAAGAGTTGGGAGAATTCTTCCAAAGTAGGCACAAGTTGATAGTCGGGAAATGTGAAGCAATTGTGTAAAGGATCAAAGAACTGAAAGAGCACCTTCATCATATCCTCATCTGTGTTAGAGGTGACCAAGTTGAGTAGGCGACCATGTCTCTCAGTGAATGGAGATTTTTCAGGAATCCTTGAAGCTAGCTCCTTAAGTTGTGGAGGGATCCTTACAATATTGATTTGAATAGTTTTCCTGCGAAGTGAATCCATATCCTACAAAACAAGAACAAAGATGAATCCCAAAATCCTTGAAATGGTTAGTGGATGTGTATGATGTTCATGATGTTCATGATTTCATGTACAAGTATGCATATACAAACAAAACAAACAAATTATTATGTTTAGGCTTGCATGGAGTTTTATAGGTAAGTACCCTCTTGAAGTTTAGTTGGCTTAAACATGTCCTAGTAATAGTAACTGGGTTCTAAGGAGCTCAATATCACTGGTTTGTTTCCTTGGTCACTGTTTCAGCACAAGCCTCTTTAATGGCGATCGAAGTATTCCAAGAAACCAAACCTCAATGAGTGTAGTATCAAGTATCTACCAACTTCGGCTGCACCAAAGCCGGTCATCTCACTACATCCTAAAGGCTAAGTTGGTCAAGTAAAGGTTCTAAAAGTTCATTAGTGCTTCATGACATCACTCAGCGGCCCCGTATTCTCTTTGATTAACTCAAAGGATACCGGTACCCACAAATATGTCGCACTAACGTAGCTATTGCTTAGACCATGTCGGTATACCCCGTACAATTTCCACACTGTATTGCTACTTACCTATAATGTATCCCAAATCCGGGTAGAGGATTCAAATTCAAACAAAGAACCATAATGTAAAGCATACAAGTCAAACAATGTAAACAAATAAATGTGATCTAGCCCTAAGGTAACCCTACTTTTATAATTCTCCCCAGCAGAGTCGCCAGTTCTGTGATACGATGGGAGAACTGATTTAAGGGTTTTGCATTTGATCGCAAATGTTGCGGTTATCAAGAGTCGCCACCGACTTTTCTTTTATCCAAAAGGAAAGGTGAAAAAGCACAGGAAAGACCTTTTGAGATTGTTTCTTGAGTTCGGGAGGTAGATTATGAAAAGGGAAGGTATTAACACCCCTTTCATCCATGGTTTTCCATGGGCTCTTAGTTACTTGCTAGATCACTTGATTTTTGTTTGAAATTATGCTTTGTGTGGTTTTTGAAAGTATTTTGTAAAGAGGCCATTGTTTAGGCAATCTTTGTAATGATTCTCATTCGTAAGAATGTTTATAAAGATGTTGGTCTTTTGAAAATGTTTTCAAGTTTGTAAGATATTTTGAAATGTGTAGGTGTTGTTTTGAAAATAGAAAGGATGTTTGTTTTGAAATGGAGCAAGTAATTAGGAGCATTCTACCTACTCAAAAATCTTTCTTGTACATTTCCTTTTCCTTTGACATTGTTATCTTACCATTGATTTGGTAAGTAACCATATCTTTTGATGTAAACGGGATGGACGTGGGTCATCGTATAACCATGATTATCAATATTTCAAGGCATCTTAGCATTCTCTTTTAAGGACTAAGATCATTTGTAAGGCAACTTAGATAGCGTCATCGAGGGACTATGATCTTGTATTCGTTTGTTTTTGCTAAGATACCTCACATGCGTAATATGGCCATTTTATATAAGGCAACCAAGTGGAGTTTACCCTAGGGGTGCTTGGGTGCAAGTGCATTGTTTCCATGCTTGTTTTTGTCTTGAATTAGGGTTTTCTATTTGATTGATTTTATTCTTTCCATACAAACTCTAACTACTAGTATTTGTATATAAAGCGATAAATTACGTAAAGTAAAATTACTACGCTATTACATCATTAGGGGAGGGGGTGTACAAATTAAAAATGAGGATTTTGTAAGAAAATTAAATCTAATTAACTATTACAACCATATTGAATAAATGTATACAAGAATTGAATAAAAATTCATAAATGCAAATGGAAAAGAAATGATTTTTATTTGGTTTTCATGAAAAGGTTTTAACCTAAATCTAATTAAGAAAAATGATTAATTAAAATTAATTAAGTTAATTAAGAAATAAATTAAATTAAAAAAAGTATTTTTAGTTTTTTTTATGAAAATGTTTTAAATTAATAAAATAATATGGAAATTGATTAATTAAAAAAACCTAAGTTCTAAATTAATTTTATTTACAAGAAAATAATATAATATTTAAACCTAAACCTAAATATTAATTATTAAAAAAAAGAAATTAATTTTTTAAAGAAAATGTTTTTGGCCTTTTTGTTTTATAAGAAAATAAAATAAATATGAATGCAAAAAATAATAAAATAAATATTTTTGGATTTTTTTGTTAATAATAATAAAAGTAATGTTAATAGTAATAATAAAAATAATAAAAGCAAATATGAAAGTAAAATAAAATATAAAAAAATGAAATAAAGAAATAATGGGTCAGGGGGGTGCTGAAGTAAAGCAGGGATTAGGAGTCAGCAAAAAAAAACACAAGGCCCACTTATTGGAAGCCCAGACGCCTAGTTGAACAAAAATGAGAAAAATGCTGAAAAATAATGGCAAAAGGTAGCGTTGGTTATTGAACCCATGACCTTCCATACACATGCGCGCTACCTTTGCCACTGGCGTGTCTGTACATCCGTTAATACAAATGAAACAATAAATACATAAGGTAAAACGTCTCCATGACCTGTACTACATCTTCAACCTTCAGCCAGCCAGACCACCTGTATCTCATTCGTTTCTCAACAAAAATGGAAAATGCAAACATGAAAGTTGTGCTATTTTTCCTCACGAATCTAACCATATAACTTTTGTAAGCTAAAAGTCAAAGATGAAGATTAATTTTGCTGGCCCTAAATTGAAAACTAATTTTTTTAGAAAGTTCAAATCTGAAACTCTCTACATACAATCAATATAAATGAAAACTATGAACCTGGTCAGTTTTAGAGCAATGATATATATATTTTATCTTCATAAATCAGAAATAAATGATGCCTGTATGAAGAGATGGAAGTTTAAAAACTTACCTCTTGCAGATGGAGTCGTGAATTGAGTTTGAGCAACTTTGGAGATGGCCTGATGATTTGTTTAGCTTGCATGGACCTCCTTGAGTGTATTTCAACTCTTACTTTGTTTGAAAGCCCCTGAATCTCCCTACTCAAGTCAACCTGCAAGCTTGATATTTAAAAATGGTGGATAGTGATGGAGGGGTTACAGTCTTAAAACAGGGGCCTGGATCACTTGTATATGATGTATGTAAGGTGTTTGAGTGATTAAGAATCAAAACACATGAGTGGAAATGGAGATGGAGAGTTTTAGCTCAAAACTATCAAGTTGAGAAGTCTTGTGCAGCAAGGGTGTTTGGGAGAGTTTTAGGATGCTTGAAATCATGCCTTAGCTTGCAATAAACTTGTAAATATGTATGGAAAATATTAGAGCACAAAATCACTCCAGGTTTCTGAGTTATAGGGTTATGGCTCTATAACTTGCTTTTTAAGAAAAGTGAAATGAAAAATCTCAAGTATTGTACAAACATGTTCTAAGCTTTCTTAGGTCTTAGACACATTTCTTTTGGTTTATAGGAGTTATGTGTGCAGAAATAACAAGTTAGAAGCTCAAGACAAGTTGACTTTGTGATTAAAGCAACTTTTCAAGAATGGAATGGTAACTTTCTTCCAAAAATGACAAATTGGCTTGGACAATGCTTGGAACACTTGGATAATAGCTCAAAAGCAAGTGTAATCTTATGATTATGGAGACATATTGAGGTTTAGAAGCCTACAAAATAAGATTGTGCAGCATAAGTTTGAAATTGGATTTTTGTTCATCACAAAATGCCTTGTAATTCAAGTGACAAAACACCAACTTCATCTCTTCGATTCTCCCTACTCAAGAATGATCTCAAGGAGTTATTGGACATTTTGGAAAGCTTGAAATGTGCTCTACAACCCATATTTGAATTTCTTTTGAATATTCCCCTTGGAACTATGTGAAAAATTGCCATGAAGTTAGGTCAAAAAATCTGCCTAACTAGGGCAAAATATCACTAAGCCTTTTTTAGTTCATGAGCATGTATTCATAAAATTATAACTTGAGATCTAAGAACTTTTGGAAGAAGTTGTGTGAAGAAAAGTTGTATAGTTCATGGAGATCTACAACTTTCATGTTGGAAGTTTCCTTTGAATCATCTTGCATCATAATGAAAAAATTGCTCAAAGTTATGAAAAAATAAGAAATTTTTGACACTTAGAAAAATTTCTAAGTTTAAAAATTTTGACTTTTCAAAATGAAATCTTGATTTCTTGATGAATAAGTTTCATATTTTGACATGTTTTGATGAATTGTGATCTTTGGTACTTAAATTTGACCAAAAAGTCAAAGTTTGACTTTTCAATATACAATTGACTTTTGATCAGTTGACTACAAAATTCATCTGTCAATCCAATGGATTTGCAATGTTTTGAATCATGTCATTAGGTAAAAATTATGAAATTGGACTCTTGAGATCATGCCTTAAACCAATTGACCATTTTCTAGGTCAAAAATCAGAAATTTCCCTTTCCCAATCAAAACCCTAATTTTGACCATTTTGCCCTTTTGGAGATTTGATCAAATTTCTTGAGGAATTATGGTCCAAAATTGATAATATGATACATGTGAGTTTAAAATGTAGATGTGGATAAAAAATTATGAAGTTTGACTGTAAATTGGTCATAGTTGACTTTTTCCCCAATACAGCTGATTTTTAGGTCAACTGATCAATTGACTGGGCAAAAATGTGATTCAAGACTTGAAACTTGGCATGAGTAGTCTTGGGGGTCCATAATTATCTATGAAATTCATATGGGGCATTGGAAGTTCAAAAATCCTTGTGCAAACTCAAACCCTAATTTTGGTCATCAGTGCATAAGGAGGTGTCTTGAGCTGATCAAACCCTAGTGCAGTCTTGAGCCCAAGGAGATCTTGTGAGCAAATTCTTGATAAGTGAGAGGGAAAATTTTGGGGTACAACAAACAGTAACAAAGTTCACAATAATCATGTCAACACCGTGGAAGACGCTGATAGTGACTGCGACATAGACAGTTGGATCTTCCCTATTACCGGTAGTGGGCTAAACAATTGGAAGGCTGAAGACTTTATACCAATCTCCTTTGGTCATGAGTATATGTTATTTTTGTTTTATTACTTTTAAGTTTTAGGTTATGTAATTTAAATAATAAACTTTAAGCCTTGTGCCATACCCGGGGCACAACGGTCCATTCGTTAGGGTTTTTATTATTCATCAGCATATTTTCATTTAATAAATCATTGGACGTTTGTGTTGTACCCCAAAATTTTCCATCTCTTTTCTCAAGACCTTTCTCACCAAAGATCTCAAATGCTCAAGGGTTCTAAGCACTGAGACCACAAATTAGGGTTTTTATTGAAGTTGACTAATCATTGACTTTTGACCTAATACATAATCTAATGGTTTGAAACATAATCTCAAGGACTCAAACACAACATGTTGACCTAATTTCATGACTCAAATCATTTATCAAGATTAAAAATTTGATAGTTAAATTTTTGATCAACTGATGAAAAGTCAACTTATACACAAAAAGTCAAACTTTGACTTTTTTGTTAACATTATATTCCAAAGATCAAAATTCATTAAGATATTCAAAAATATCAAACTTGATCATCAAAAGTCAAGAAAGTGAACAAAAAGTCAAAATTTTCAATACTTAGAAATTTTCCAAGTGTTTTTACACTTGATAATTTCATTAGTTCATGACATTTTTTCACCAAGATGCAAGATGATTCAAAGAAAAATTTCTACATGAAAGTTGTAGATCTTGATAAATTCTACAACTTTGTATTAGAGTGTTGATGCCCAAAAGATGCTTAGATTTGAAGATATACGCTCATGAAGTCATAACATTTTTATCTAACACTTAGAGAAATTTTCAACAGGTTTTGGTCAGTTTTTATCTCAACTTCTTGGCCAATTTTCACCCATCTCCTTATTGATTTGGCCAAAGTGGTAAAATAAAAGTTGTAGATAACGTTTCAAGCTTTCCAATATGTCCAAGAGCATGAGTTTATCATACTTGAGCTAGGAGATTCAAAGGCATGAAGTTGGGCATCCATTCTTGAATTACAAGTCATTTTGATGAAGAACACATAATCCAATCTACATGCTATACTGCATTATCTTGTTTTGTAGACCATCTAACTTGAAAATTTCACCATAATTTAATGTTTACACAAACTTTTGAGCAATGGTCCATTTGATTTAAGCATTGTCCAAATGATTTTTCCATTTTGGCACAAAGTTAACATTGTCATTCTTGTAAAGTAGCTTTAATCACAAAGTCAGCTCTTCTTGAGCCTCTAACTTGTTCCTTCTACACACACTCAACATACAAAATCAGATAAATCATGCTTAAAGTATCTAACAACTCTATGAAGCAAAGTACAAAGCATTAGAACTATGATCTTCAAGTTTGCTTCATTTACAATCCAACCTAGCCACAACATGTGATCTTGCAAATCTGATCAACCCTTGTCTTAAAACCTCTTGCCTATAAATAGAGAGATCATTTTCAAGATAGAAAGAGATGAACAAGCCCTCAAAACCCTTTTACTCTCAAAAAACCAGAATTGTCCATAAAACCTTTATTTTTGAGCTTTGAAGTCCAAATTTTTTAATCTCTCAAACCTTGCAAGTTTTACCCAAACAAAGCACCCAAATACTTCACATACACCAGATAGAAGTTGTTCAAGCACAAGAACAACTTATGTAACATCATTATCACCATCTTCCAAACTAAAAAGCAGTACCTTGCAATTTGACTTGGTTGGAGTAATTCAGTAACTTTTAGCACAAAGTAAGGATTGGAATAACTTCAAGGAGGACCAAGGATGCCCGATCAATCATAATATTTCATTTGAAACAACTAGAAGAGACTTTGGGTTTTTCTCCAAAGAGGTAAAAAACTCAAACTGTGATATCCTTATTCATACATGATTTTCTTTCATTTTTTTTCAAAAGAATAAAACAGGACAAATCGAGGCATAGAAGTGCAAATATTAAAAATCCCAGAAAAATGCTTTAGAAGGCCTGACACTGGTGGCCGTGTCACCTGACACAGGCCGTGTCAGGGAGGAAACATGAAAAAAAGCAGGACAAGGGCTGACACGGGTGCCCGTGTCACATGACATGGCTCTTGTCAACACAGTTGGGTCCGAATTTTGGCAAAACAAGCAGGACATGGGCTGATACGGGCGCCCGTGTCACACGAAATGACCCGTGTCAATTTAGCTAGGACAAAAAATGCGTAAGGAGTATTGGGAAGATTCTAACACGGGTGCATGTGTCTGGTGACACGGCCCGTGTCATCCCATGCATAAGAAAATCTTGATTTTTGAGACTTTTGCTATAATTTTGGATCATTAAAGGTACACTAAACATATTGCATTGCTTGGGAGATGGCCTAACACTATACAAAAACATTTTCTAGATAAAACATTCAAGTTATTTTCTGAAATAATTGACATCATTAGACTTAGGTTTTATTTTTAATTAATTAACTCCTTTTGTAATTAAATTAACTACAAAACCTTTTCTATCAAAAAACCCTAAAAAGCAATTTCTTCTCTCCGTCTTTACATTCTTGTACATTTTATTATTTCGCGCTACAATTTATGTAATTGTAAAAGCCTTGTAATAGTAATTAGGGTTTATTTTTACTTGCCATCTCCATTTGTAAATTTGTATCCCCCATCCCCAAAAGCATTGTAATAGCGTAGGACATTGAAATTCCGTAGTTTATCGTTTTCCATATCATTGCTAGTAATTATAGTTTGAATGACAAGATTTAAAATCAAACATTAGACAACCCTAATTCAAGATAATATACTTGAAATAAACACCTTGCACACTTGCACCTCTAGGGTAACCCACACTTGTTGCATCAGATTAAAACAGTAATGTCCCTCGAACGTGGGATGTTTTAGCAAAGACCCTCGATTAAAAGACTGTAGTCCCTCGATGACCCTTCGATGTTGCATTAGGTAAACGATCTTAGTCCCTTACTACAATTGATAAAGTGTCCCACATGTTACCTTCAATGACTGAACAATGATCCACGCCCGTCCCTCACATCCAATGATATGGCTTCTTACCAACCAATGGTAAAATAACACTATCTAAAGGAGGAGGAAAAGAACAAATACTTTTTGAGTAGGTAGATTTCTCGTAATTGCTTGCTCACAAACATTTCAAAACCAACAACTTTCAACACACCAACACTTTCTTGAAATATCTTCAATGTCAACACTTTGTACGCATTCTTATAGAGACGAGAATCATTACAAAGTTTGCCCAACGGCGACACTTTTCAAAATATTTTCAAACAAACACATTCACAAAAGCATTTCAAAAGGGTGATAACACCTTCCATTTTCATAACCTACCCCCCGAACTCAAGAAAATTCTCAAAAGGTCTTTCCTGTTCTTTTCACCCTTTCCTTTATTGGATAAAATAAAAGTCGGTGGGGACTCTTGCTATCTGTAACAATTGTGATAAAACGCAAAACACCAAGTCAATTCTCCCACCGTATCACAAAAATGGCGACTCTGTTGGGGAAGAAACTAAAAGTGGGGTTACCTTAAGATCTAGATCACCTTTATTTTGCTTTGTTTGCTTTACATTTGTGGGTTATGCTTGGGTTTTACTTGTAAAGATCCTATACCCGGATCTGGGGCATATTAGGTAAGTAGCAATAGATCGTGGGGACCCTGTGGCATAATACTGATATGGTTGATGCGATGGATATGTTAGTGTGACAAATTTTTTGATACCGATGTCCCTTGAGTCCAGTCAAGGAGAATACGGGGCCGCTGTATGGTGTCATGAAGCACTAACTGATCATAGAACTTTAGTTGAACAACTTAGCCATTATAAAGTAGTGAGATAGCTGGCTTTGCTACAAGACTAAAGTTGGTTGATACTCGATACTACACTCATTAAGATCGAACTTTCGGGATATTTTGGTCGCTAATAAAGAAGCTTGTGCTGAAACAATGCCCGATGAAGAAAGATCAGTGATATTGAGATTCCTTTTGTTAGGTTAGGTTGAACTAACTAAAATTCAAGAGGGTACTTACCTATAAACCCCATGCAAGCCTAAACCTAAGGCCTTGTGTGCTTTGTTTGTGTGTGATTATTTGTTCATAAACATCATGACATCATGCCATAACATTTTCACTAACCATTTAAAGGACATGGGAATTTATTTTTGTTCTATTTTGTAGGATATGGCTGTGATACGGTGGGAGAACTGACTTGATGGTTTTGCGTTTGATCGCAAATGTTGCGGTTAGCAAGAGTCACCACCGACTTTTCTTTTATCCAAAAGGAAAGGTGAAAAAGCACAGGAAAGACCTTTGAGATTATTTCTTGAGTTCGGGGGGTAGATTATGAAAAGGGAAGGTATTAGAACCCTTTTCATCCATGATTTTCCATGGGCTCTTAGTTACTTGCTAGATCACTTGCTTTTGTTTGAAATTATGCTTTGTGTGGTTTTTGAAAGTATTTTGTAAAGAGGCCACTGTTTAGGCAATCTTTGTAATGATTCTTGTTCGTAAGAATGTATACAAAGATGTTGATCTTTTGAAAATGTTTTCAAATTTTGTAAGATGTTTTGAAAGTGTAGGTGTTTCTAAGTATTGGTTTTAGTCATTCCATACAAACCCTAATTACTAGCATGTTATATAAAAGCGATAAATTGCGAAATTTAAAGTTATTACGCTATTACAACATTTGTGGGGAGGGGTATACAATTTGTAAATGGGGATTGAAAGAATTTAAACCTAATTAGTCTATTACAACCATATTGAATTGGTACAAAATATACAAGGAATAAAATAAATTCAAAGTATAAAAATGAATGTACAAGGATGCAAAATGTAAAGAAAATGAGTTTTGTTTGGTTTTTTCATGAAATTTTTTTTTGTCCTAACCTAATTAAATAAAGAAAATAATTAATTGAATTTGAATTTTATTAAGAAAAGATTTTAAGTGAAACCCTAATTCTATAAATTAATCAAAAGAAAATAAGTTAAGAAAAGTATTTTTAGTATTTTTATCTTTAAAAATATTTATAGTATTATAAAATATTTTTAGTCTTTTTTATATAAAAAATAATGTATTTAAATTAATATGAAAGAAAATAACTAATAACCTAATTTTATTTATTTACAAGATAATAAGTAAAAAATAAATAAAGTATAATAAATAAAAATATTTTTGTGAGAAAAATAAAATAAACTAAGTCAAAATTATATCATTTTTTTTTTGTATTTTATGATTTTATAGTATTTAGAAAATATATTTAAGAAAATAAAAATGAAATAAACAAAAAAATAAACAAACTTGGGCCAGGGGTGCCATTAGTCAATAGAGAGGTTAGTAAGCAAAAATAATAACAAGCCAGGCCCAAAGGGCCCAGCGCCTGCCAAAAACTAAAAAAAATCAGAAAGTGAAAATGTGAAAAATGAAAAGGGTACCACTGGGGCTCGAACCCAAGTCCCATAGGTTACAGGCGCACGCTTCTACCATTGGGGTGGCTATACATCCGTTAATACAAATGAAACAATAAATATGTAAGGCAAAACGTGTTCTGAAGACTTCATCTTCAACCTCCAGCCAGACCAACTGTAACTTGCTTATTTCTCATCAAAAATGAAAACTGTAAACATGAAACTTGTAGCAAATTTTCTCACGATTCCATAAATGTAAAGTATTAAAACTATAGATCAAAGATAAGCAAGAATTTTAATGGCCCTAATCTGAACCCTAAAAATTTCAGAAATTTTAGTTTCAAAATTCTCTAAGCTCAAGCAAAATTAATTGAAACTAAGGACATGGTTAGCTTCAGGGCAATGATATCTACATGTTTTATTCACAAATAAACTATTGATGATGCCTGTATGAAGAGTTCCAAGTTGAGAAAACTTACCTCAAAACTGGAAATCATGTTTGGAGTTTGAGCTTGTTTCAAGTGATGGTGATGATCGGGTTAACTTTCTTGAGGTCCTAGGAAGCTAATGCAATGGTTTGCTTGAGTTGAGAGTGGTTGAAATGACTTGGAGAAGTCCAACTGTAATGCTCTGTTTTTGGCTATGGAAGTTGAGGAAGATGATGTTACAGTCATGTAACAGGGACAGGGACAAGGACAAGTTATATTTGATGTATAGGAGCTTTAGGAACTAAAAGGCCAAAGAACGCACGAGGGAAATAGAAGATACAAGTTCAAGGTCAGAACCTGCACAAAAATGGAGTTTGTGTGCAATTTCTGGCTAGAGGGAATTTGAGAGAGTTTTAGGCTTGCAAAAATCGTGTCTTAAGTTGCATAATTCTGTATTAATGTATAGGAAAAGGTTTTGAGAGCTTGGGTGATCATAAGTACAAGTTCACATGTTATGGCTTTTTTGGCTTGGTTTTTAAGCAATCTTGACAAGCATTGTTCCAAGGCAAGGTACAAGGCTATCTAAAGTGGTTAGGCACTTTAAACATGCTTATCTGATTGTGTATAGGATGCTTATGCAGAAAGAACAAATGCAAATCTCAAGAGAAGTTGACTTTGTGATTAAAGCCACTTTACTAGAATGGCAATGTTACTTTGTGCCATTAATGGAAATGCAACTTGGATAAAGCTTGAATCAAGTAGATAATAGCTCAAAAGAAAGTGTAATCTTCTGATTATGGAGAGATCTTGAGGTTTAGAGGCCTGCAAAACAAGATTGTGCAGCATAGGTTTGAAATTGAATTCTTGTTCATCATAAAATGCCTTGTAATTCAAGTGACAAAACCCTAACTTCATCTCTTCGATTCTCCCTCCTCAAGAATGATATCAAGAGTTCTTGGATATTTTGGAAAGCTTGCAATGTGCTTTACAACCCATATTTTAATTTCTTTTGAATATTCCCCTTGGAACTATATGAAAAAGTGCCATGAAGTTAGGTCAAAATCCTGACTAAATTAGGGCAAAATTTTACTAAGTGTTTAGTTTCATGACCACATGTTCATAAAATTATAACTTGAGATCCAAGCATTTTTGGAAGGAGTTGTGTAAAGAAAAGTTGTAGATTTTATGGAGATATACAACTTTCATGTTGGAAGTTTCTCTTGAATCATCTTGCATCATGGTGAAAATTTGGCTCAAAGTTATGAAAAAATATGAAATTTCCAACACTTAGAAAAATTTCTATGTTTAGAAATTTTAACTTTTCAAAATGAAATCTTGACTTTTTGATTTCTTGATGAATAAGTTTCATATTTTGACATGTTTTGATGAATTGTGATCCTTGGCACTTGAATTTGACCAAAAAGTCAAAGTTTGACTTTTTAGTATACAGTTGACTGCAAAATTCATCTGTCAATCCAATGGACTTGCGATGTTTTGAACTATTTCATTAGGTCAAAATGATGAAATTGGTATCTTGAGACCATGCCTTAAACTAATTGACCATTTGCCAGGTCAAAAATAAGAAATTTCCCTTTTCCAGTCAAAACCCTAATTTTGACCATTTTGCCCTTTTGATGATTTGATCAAATTTATTGGGGAATTATGGTCCAAACTTGATCAAATGATACATATGAGTTTATAATGTTGATCTGGATAAAAAATTATGAAGTTTGACTGTAAATTGGCCATGGTTGACTTTTTCCCCAATACAACTGATTTCTAGGTCAATTGCTCAATTGACTGAGCAAAAATGTGATTCAAGGCTTGAAACTTGGCTTGGTTAATCTAGGGGTCCATGATGATCCATGAAAGTCACATGGGACATTGGAAGTTCAAAAATCCTTGTGTAAATTCAAACCCTAATTTTGGTCATCAGTTTTTGAGGAGATGTCTTAAGCTGATCAAACCCTAGTGCAGTCTTGGGTCAAGGGAGATCTCGTGAGCAAATTCTTGATAAGTGAGAGGGCAAATTTTGGGGTACAACAGCTGCCCCTGTTCAATATTATTAAGCTTGAAGAGTTAGATTGGCATGTTTTTCCATTTGTGATTCGAAGGCGGAAGATGATTGGACACTAGAGTGCCTAGAAATTTGCACTCGGTGATGTGATGGTTGAGGGAATGGGCTTAAAGATGCCATTTGGAGAGGTAATAGAAAGTTGTTGGAGATGGGCTTGTAGATGCCATCCAAGAGTGATTGCTGAATTGTAATTTTTAAGATGAAAGAATGAGTATCAGAATGGCGTCCGTGTCTGGAACGTATCTGTACTGTATCTTGAGAATTACATCTGAATGAATATCAGAATGGCATCCGTGTCTGGAGCGTATCTGCATTGTATCTGAAGGAGACTTTGAATGAGTATCAGAATGGCGTCTGTGTCTAGAGCGTATCTGTACTGTATCTGGAAGTTGGAAACTGAATGAGTATCAGAATGGCGTTCGTGTCTGGGGCGTATCTGAAAGTTGAATCTGAATGAGTATCAGAATAACATCTGTGTCTGGAGCGTATCTAAACTGTATCTGATAGTTGAATCTGAATGAGTATCAGAATAGCATCCATGTATGGAGCGTATCTGAACTGTATCTGAAAGTTGAATCTAAATGAGTATCAAAATGGCATTCGTGTCTGGAGCGTATCTGAATTATATCTGAAAGTTGAATCTGAATGAGTGTCTGAATGGCATCCGTGTCTGGAGCGTTATCTGAACTGTATCTGAAAACTTTGAACAATATCAATGGTAAATGTTAACCTTATCCTGAAAAGGGTAAAATGTTAGCAAAAATGCAATGTTATGTTGTATGAAATGCATAGTATAATGCATTCGTGTTATCAATGTTTATGATATATGGGTGCGATGTATGCTTATGTGAGCTAATCTGCTCCACTTTTGTTGGATTGGGGAAAATAAATCCATGACTGCTGCTGAGGATATGAAGTATAAGTCTTCATGTTGTGAACTCTAAATGTTGATGGATTTATGCTTTAGAGGAATAAACTCTGTTGTAAGGGGAACGTCGTGTACTGTTTGAAAAATCCTGGTTGGGGAATCCTGAGAAATTTGACGACTTCTACTGGGGATTGATAACTGGAAACTCTGTTCCGCTGGGGATTAAACTGCACACTGTATGGAATTTTACGGAGATAAACTTAGATAGATTTCCCTACCTCTTAAAGCCATCAATGATTGTCTTTTATTTTGTTTATTTATAAATAACAATTATATTCAAATGCATATATTCAAAAATGAATCATTGGATGTTTTTGTAAACAAAACACGAGCGTAAAGAAAATAGATAGTTTTTGCACTTTCAAAGGGATATCTTTGTATTGACTTTGAGTAAGTATTTTTGTACAATGAGACAAACATTCTAGTAAGAGAATACCGTTGTAAAAAATGAAAATTTTGATACAAAGAAAATATAGCTATGTGCAATAATCTCATGGGGTTCCCATTCTGCTATAGCCTTCGTATCTCTGAGCATCTTGTCTATTTGTTGCTTCGTCTAAAGATGATTGAATTGATCAGAACCTTTGAGTTTGTTAGTTGAAGCCAAAGGTTGTCTGTAAGGTGATCCAATGGGACATATTCATACGCTTTAATTCCCTAACTTTTGCCTGGACCGCCCTTTCGGGTTTTTAGTCCACTGGGAAACCCTTTTTTGCCCAAGTCGCCCTTTCGGGTTTTCAACTTGCCGGATGTACAATTTTTTTTTGTTTTATCCCTAATTTTTGCCCGAACCTTTTGGTTCGCCGGGATGCCCTTGATTTTCCTAGGTGTGTCAACCTAGTGGGTCTCTTATGCGTAGTATCTTTTGACTATGTCTGCGTTCGCAGGATGTAGCAGGTCGTCACCATCCATGGTGGTCAAGATCATTGCACCACCAGAGAATATGTTTTTGACCATAAATGGTCCTTCATATGTAGGAGTCTATTTGCCCCTGGGATCACCTTGCGGCAGTATGATGCGCTTGATCACCAGATCTCCAACTTGATATACTTGTCATCTGACCTTTTTGTTGAAAGTCTTGATCGTCCATTTTTGATACATTTGACCATGACAGGCAACAGTAAGTCTTTTCTCATCAATTAAGTTCAGCTGATCAAGTTGAGTCTGGATCCAATCGTCTTCATTCAAACCTGCATCCTTCATGATTCTTAGAGAGGGGATATGAACCTCAATAGGCAAGACAGCTTCCATGTTGTATACCAGAGAATAAGATGTTACCCCAGTTGATGTGCGAGCTATGGTACGATATCCGTGGAGAGAAAATGGTAGCATCTCATGCCAGTCTTTGTATGTGACTGTCATTTTCTATATGATCTTTTTAATGTTCTTATTTGTGGCTTCGATAACACCATTCATCTTCGGCCGGTAAGGGGAAGAATTGTGATGCTGGATCTTGAATTGCTCGCACAAGGCGGTGATCATAGTATTGTTCAAGTTCGTACCATTGTCTGTAATGATCCTCTCCGGGATACCATACCGACATATGAGATTTTACTTAATGAACCGGGCTACAATATTCTTGGTAACGGAAGCGAAAGAAGCTGCCTCCACCCACTTGGTAAAATAGTCAATGGTCACTAGGATGAAGTGGTGTCCATTGGAGGATGTTGGCTTGATTTCCCCAATCATATCAATTCCCCATATAGCAAAGGGCCAAGGAGCCGTCAAGACATTCAGAGGAACCGGAGGTACGTGCACCTTGCCAGCATAAATCTGACACTTATGGTAGGTTCGAGAGTGTTGATAACAATCGGCTTCCATGGTAGACCAATAATATCCTGCCCGTAGGATTTTCTTCACCATCGTATGTCCACTGGAATGGGTGCCAAAAGTGCCTTCATGTAACTCAGCCATGATTCTTTCAGCTTCAACCTTGTCCGCGCACCGAAGTAACACAGAGTCATGGTTGTGTTTGTAAAGGATGCCACCACTAAGGAATAATTTAGCGGAGAATCTCCTTAAGAACTTCTTATCATTGACTAAAGCTCCTTTCGGATATTCTTGAGCCTCGAGATACCTCTTGACTTCGTGAAACCAAGGCTGGTCCACTACTTCTTCAGTATTAATCTCGTGACAGTGTGCTAGTTCATCCATTCATTCAATGGTGATCTGGGGAGTCTCGTTATCCCATTTAAGTTTAAACATAGATGACATTGTGTCTAGTGCGTCTGCTAGCTGATTTTCTTCTCGCGGGAAATGCTAAGGTAATCTTCTCAAAATGTGGGAGCAATGTCAAAACATGTTCTTTGTAAGGGATAAGGTTAGTGTTTTTGGTGTCCCATTCCCCTTTGATCTGGATGATAACCAAAGTTGAATCTCTGAATACATTCAACAATTTGATCCCTAAGTCTATGGCATCTTTGAGACCAAAGATGCACACTTCGTACTCCGCCATGTTATTTGTACAATTGAAGCAGAGTCTTGCAGTAAATGGGGTATGACACCCTTCAGGAGATATGAGTACTGCGCCAATACCATTGCCGAGTGCGTTAGATGCCCCATCAAAAACCAGGGTCCATCGGGATCCTTGTTCAGGTCCGTCATATGGCCTGAATTCTTCACAGTTGTTTACCATCATGATGTCTTCATCCAGGAATTCAAACTTCATGGACTGGTAGTCTTCCATAGCTTGGTGAGCAAGGTGATCAGCTAGTACACTGCCCTTTATAGCTTTCTGGATAGTATACTATATGTCATATTCTGTTAGGATCATCTGCCATCTCGCTATTCTCTCAGAGAGAGTAGGCTTCTCAAAGATGTATTTTATTGGATCCATTTTAGATATCAACAAGGTAGTATGGGTCAACATATACTGTCTTAGCCGGTGAGAAGCCCATGCCAAAGCGCAGCAAGTTTTCTCGAGCAGTGAATATCTTGTTCCACAGTCGGTAAACTTTTTGCTCAGGTAATAAATGGTGTGCTCTTTTCGGCCAGACTCGTCATGCTGCCCCATCACACACCCCATTGAATTTTCCAAAACGATCAGATACATGATCAATGGTCTTCCCTTGACTGGTGGCATTAAAATAGGAGGCTCTTGCAAATACTCTTTGATTTTGTCAAAAGCAATTTGGCACTCATCATTCCATTTGACTACCTGATATTTCTTTAGTAGTTTGAAGATTGGTTCACAGGTAGCTGTCAGGTGAGAAATGAATCTGGCAATGTAGTTCAAGCATCCCAAGAATCCTCTGACTTCCTTCTCAGTACGAGGAGAAAAAATCTCTTGTATTGCTTTCACCTTGGCAAGATCTACTTCAATACCCTTATTGCTGACGACAAAGCCTATGAGCTTACCAGACCTTACCCCAAATGTGCATTTATTTGGGTTCAACCTCAGCTTGTACTTTTTTAATCTCTCGAACAGTTTCTATAAATGATGAAGATGCTCTTCTTCTGTTTGAGATATAGCTATCATGTCGTCCACATAAACCTCTATTTCGTGATGTATCATGTCGTGAAATAGAGCTACCATGGCACGCTGATAGGTTGCCCCAACATTCTTCAGTCCGAATGGCATCACCTTGTAGCAGAATATGCCCCATTGTGTGACAAAGGTTGTCTTCTCCATGTCCTCAGGCGCCATTTTGATTTGGTTGTAATCTGAGAAACCATCCATGAAAGAAAACACTTTGTGTTGTGCAGTATTATTAACTAGGATGTCAATATGGGGAAGTGGGAAATCATCTTTAGGGCTTGCCCTATTCAAATCTATGTAGCCCACGCACATTCGTACCTTGACGTCTTTTTTGGGCACGGGAACGACATTGGCAACCCATTGCAAATAGGAGGTGATGGCCAAGAATCCAGCATTGAATTGTTTCATGATTTCTACTTTAATCTTCTCTGACATATCTGGTTGCATTCGACGGACCTTTTGTTTTACTGATGGGCAATCCTCTTTTGTAGGTAGACGATGTACCACAATATCTGCATCAAGTCCTGGCATGTCTTTATAAGACCAATCAAAGACCTCAACGTACTCGTGTAACAACTGAATCAGATTCTCCTTGACACTGGGTTCCATATTGGCACCCACCTTGACTTCTCTTTTGTCTTCTTCGGTACCTAGGTTGATTGTATCCACGGGTTCCTCGTGGGGATGAATGGTCTTCTCTTCTTATTGTAGTAATCTAGCAAGTTCCCCTGGTACTTCACAATCTTCCCCACCTCCGTCTTCGGCTTGGTAGATTAGATTTTCAGAGTCACAAAAGGCCATAGTAGAACCGTTACCTATGGGATCTCGAACAGATGTAGATCTGCATTGTGAGTATGAGTATGTTTAAGGGTATAGCTATCTTTGAAAGAAATGAAAAATGTAAAAGAGAAAAACAATGAGCACAAAGTTTGTATGCAAAACGTCCATGATTCATTGATGTCATATGGAAATGAGATAATAACCTTTACAAATGGACCATTGTGCCTCGAGTAAGACACAAGGTTTTGAGAGTCTAAATTGTTTTAATATTACAGATCCAGCAAAATGTAAAGACAAATTACTGTGGGATAAAAGTGATCGGGACAAAATCTCTAGCCTCCCAATTGCTAAGCCCTCCAATGACAATTAGGAAGATCCAATCCTCTAGGTTGCATCCATCTTCATCATCCTCTACCGCGTTGACTTCACAGTTGCTGATCTTCAGGGGTGGACCTCCAGCACGAGCGCGGTGTACAGTCTTTTGAGCACCTGAAGTGAAACCCAGGCCAAACTTGTCAGACTTGTATGGGATATCTGGGAGTTGTCCCCAAATAGTGCACCCACCTTCTTCTATTACTGCTTTTGCATCTTTCAAAGATGACATCTTGAGTTGAGGCCTTGTGATCTTGGGAACATCCCTGGTTACTGCCACATCTTGCGGGACTTCCTCAAAGTGTTGGAATGGAGTTTCAATAAATTCACCATCTAACTCCACATATCTGAAGGAATTGAGATGGCTGGTCATATACTCTTCTTCTCCATGAACGGTGATGATCTTCCCTTGAATCAGGTATTTCAGCATTTGGTGTAACGTAGAAGTAACAATGCCAACATTGTGAATCCAAGATCTGCCTAGCAAGCAGGAATATGAAGGGCGGATATCCATTACATAAAAAGTTGAATGAAATGTTTGGGTTCCAACCTTTATGGGGATATCCACTTCCCCATGCACCATCCTTTTTGAGCCGTCAAAGGCCCTCACTACTATGTTACTTGGCTTCAATGTCAATCCCTCACAGTCAAGCCTATCAAGAGCCTTTTAGGCAACACATTCAGAGATGAGCCAGTGTCCACCAAAACATGAGCCAAGGTTGTGCCCCTGCATTCCACTGAGACATGCGATGCCTCATTATACTTCCTTCCTCTTGGCGTTAAATCAGCATCTGAAAAACCTAGATCATTATCTGCAGTCAAGCTGGCTACACAGTCTTGGAACTGGTCGGCAGATGTTTCTTGGGGTACATGAGCAGTTTTCAGGAATTTTACCAAGGCCTTTGCATGCGCCTCGGAACATAGTAGTAAAGCCAACATGGAAATTTTGGATGGAGTTTTCCCCAGTTGTTCAACTACATCGTAGTCGCTTCTTTTTATGATCTTTAGAATTTCCTCCATCTCTTTCCGGGAGGTCTCAGGGATAGCCAATGATTGCGCCTCCATCCGGACAGGCTCAATCAAAATAGTTTTACCTCGAGTCTCGGTGAACTCGGCAGCAGGAATGTCAGTAGGAGTGATAGTAGGGATTGTAACAGCTTTGTTAGTTGGAGCATTGGTGGAGATGATTGTGGGACTGGGAATAGCCTTCAGAGGAGCAACAACAACATGAATGATTGCGGGTCCAGAAACTGCTTTTGGGGGAGCAATTTCTGGAGAGAATATCCTTCCGCTTCGAGTAATCTTGCTAGTCCCGACAATGTTACTGATATTAGAGTCATCCTTCTGAGAACTTGAATCTTCGGTAGCTGGCCAATCTTGCTTGATACTGTGGTAGTAGACATCCCTTCCATAATTCCATGGTACAATTTTGTCTGATAAATACGGGACTGATCCTGGCATTGTAATTATCAAAGGAGCTATTTTTGGAACTGATGTAATTATAACGGGTCTTTTGGTGGAGTCCCTGGAAGAATTGTCGGAAATGGTCACAATGGAAACATCATTATAAGAAACAGGTGGAACAAAAGTCTTTTCAAACAAAATCTCCTTGTTATCTGTTAGGCACTGAACGCCTGCTTTCAACAAAGGACAACTGGTTGGTGAGGACAAACAGAAATGACAACTTTTATCACAGCCCGGGAATACACTGGCATTCAATAAGTTCTTTTTGATAGTCAGGAGTGGGGTCATAAGTTTATCAACTGAAGTAACAAATATATCTTCCTCAATAGCATGGCCATTATGGCCATGTTTGGGCATAGGGGCAGAAATGACATTGGGGTTTTCTGGCGCATCGAATTCAATCTCTTTGGCTTCAATGAGGTCTTGTAATTTGTTCTTTAAAGCCTAACAATTATTAGTATCATGGCCGGGACTCTCAGAATGGTATGCGCATCGGGCATTAGGATGATAGTGAGGAGATGTTGTGTTAGGGTTCTTTGGAGCTTCTTTTAAGGTCACTACATTGGATTTTAATAGATGTGGCAATACTTGAGATAAGGTCATGTTAATTCTGGTGAATTGTCTGACTGGTCTTTCCATCCTTGGTTGGTTGTTTCTTTGCTGATCAGGTGCAGGTTTAGGAATTATAACATCCCCCACCATTGGACGACGTTCGGCCCTATCTTGATTTCTCTGAGGATACACAACAACCACTACTTTCTTTCCTATGAATGGATTCCTTATAGCAGCGGAGGATGCATCTTTTTGAATCTTTCCATTTTTTATCCCGGCTTCTACTCTTTCTCCGGTCAATATCAATTCAGTAAAACCTGCCGATGAACTCCCAATGAAATGATTGAAAAAGGGACCAGACAAGGTGCCCAAAAACATGTCTACCACTCTCTTTCAGATAGAGGAGCTTGAACTCTTTCGGCCAAGTATCTCCATTTTTGCGCATAGTCCTTGAAGCCTTCATTTGAAACCATGGGCATACTCTGGAGCTGAGTACGGGTAGGCACAAGATCATCATTGTATTAGTATTTTTTGTAAAAGGCTGCAACAAGATCTTCCCAATTGTGAACATTGGCTCTTTCTAGCCGATAAAACCAGTCAAGTTGAGTTCCAGACAGACTATCTTGGAAGAAGTGTACCCATAAATCTTTTTCAGCGGTATGGGGCTGGATTTTCCTCACGTAGGACCAGAGATGCATTTTAGGGCATGAGACTCCATTATATTTGGCGAACACAGGTGCTTTGAATTTGGGAGGAATGACAATCCCTGACACTAACCCCAATTCCTCAAAGTCCAAGCGAGGCACTTTTTGGATTTCCATTGCACTAAATCGTTCTTCTAGATGCTTATACTTGTCGTCAGCTGAAGGGTATTGTTCTTCAGAATAATCTTCTTCTTCCTCTTCCTCTTCTGAATTAGACTGAACAAATGTTTCCTTCCCTTTCCCATCTTGATTGTCTTTCTCACCAGATGTCGTTGCAAAGTCTAAGGCCCTTCTTGTCTGCCCTTGGAATCTTCTTCCCATGTTCAGAATTCCGGTTATTTTCTTCGTCTTCTTTTTCTTCTCTTCCACCAGCAAGGTCTTCAACTCTTCTTGTCCTTTGGCCAGAGTTAAGAACAACTATTGAAACTGTGCATTCTGAGCTTGGAGGTCCTTCACCGTTTGCTCGAGATCCATCTTACTGAAACAAACAGTAGAAAGATGAGGAGACTTGTTGCAAGAAACCTACTTATGTTATGATGAATGATAAATGCGTATGCAATGATTTCAAGGATTTTAAGATTCAAGTTTGTTTTAGACAAAAAGGAAACACACGTTTTATTAATAAATTAAAGCTTTGAGTACATCAATGCCTTCTTGGGAAAAACAAATACAAGAAACTCTAAGATAGGAAGGTAGTACGCATCCTCTTTGGTGCAATGTAGGCATTCAGAGTCTGCTCTTCATGAAGTAGCCTAGTGAGTTCCAAAACCTTATTCTCGCTTGCGTAGAATTGGGCTTCAAAAGTATCTCGCTCTCCCTTGAGTTGTATCCAATCCCTTTGTAGGTCTTCAAGAGAGGTGGGCATGTCAGGATGTAGGATAGTGTATGGAACATCTCCTTCCATGACAGGCTCAATGATTACCGGGAGAATGGAGGGGTAAGGCATCATAAGACTCTGAGCATGAGTTCGTACCCATTTGAGGTAAGGCTTAAGAGAGATAGAATTTTTATGCCCCAAAGTCTTGCTATCTACCTTGTTTAGCATCCTCCAAGCTCGGATAAATCTCTGGCGAAGACCTTGATCGTCGTTGTCGTAGTCAAATACCAAACCTTAAATCAGCATCTCGTGTGGGCCATCCCTTCGGGCGTAACCAAACTGTCTTAAGGCTAAGCAAGGGTTGTAGGTGATACCTCCACTAATTCCAAGTAAAGGGACATTAGGGAATTCTCCACAACGGTCGATAATAGTAACATTCTCTATGGATCGGGAGCACCAATGAATGTCTGAATGTTTGAGTGTCATCAACCTTTGTGACCACCTTGAACCTTGCTCGTTCTTTAATACAGATTGGGGAAGATGCGAAATAAACCATCTTGCCAAGAGAGGAGTTCAACACATAAGGACACCTCTTTTCCTCATTGTGCGAGTGTGAAAAGAGTGTAGGATATCCCCTAGAAATGTAGGCACCGGGTTGCGGGATATGAAGATTTTGACGGTGTTCACATCTATGAGTTGGTCAAGATTTGGAAACAAAACCATCCCATAGATGAGGAGAGCCACAATTTCCTCAAAAGCTTGCAGGTCCAAAGAATTCCATCAGTTTTGGGCTTTCTCGAACAAGATCTTTGCTAGGAAACCTATGACACCACTCCTTGTTTCCCAATGAGTTGTGACATCAGATGAGTGCAAGTGTAGAGCTTGAGCAATCTCTTTTGGCTTTGGGTCTCTTTCTGTACCGTTGAAAGGTAGTTGATTGAGAATGGGAATTCTCAAGAGTCGGGAGAATTCTTCCAAAGTAGGCACAAGTTGATAGTCGGGAAAGGTGAAGCAATGGTGTAAAAGATCAAAGAACTGAAAGAGCACCTTCATCATATCCTCATCTGTGTTGGAGGTGACAAAGTTGAGTAGGCGGCCATGTCTCTCGGTGAATGAAGAGTTTTCAGGAATTCTTGAAGCTAGCTCCTTAAGTTGTGGAGGTAACCAAGTGGAATAACCCTAGGGGTGCTTGTGTGAAAGTGTATTGTTTTCATGCTTGTTTTTGTCTTGAATTAGGGTTTTCTAAGTATTGGTTTTAGTCTTTCTATACAAACCCTAATTACTAGCATGTTATATAAAAGCGATAAATTGCAAAATTTAAAGTTACTACGCTATTACAACATTTATGGGGAGGGGGTATACAATTTGTAAATGGGGATTGCAAGAGTTTAAACCTAATTAGTCTATTACAACCATATAGAATTGGTACAAAATATACAAGTAATAAAATAAATTCAAAGTATAAAAATGAATGTACAAGGATGCAAAATGTAAAGAAAATGTGTTTTGTTTGGTTTTTTCATGAAAAAAGATTTTGTCCTAACCTAATTAAATAAAGAAAATAATTAATTGAATTTGAATTTTATTAATAAAAGATTTTAAGCGAAACCCTAATTCTATAAATTAATCAAAAGAAAATAAGTTAAGAAAAGTATTTTTAGTATTTTTATCTTTAAAAATATTTATAGTATTATAAAATATTTTTAGTCTTTTTTATATAAAAAATAATGTATTTAAATTAATATGAAAGAAAATAACTAATAACCTAATTTTATTTATTTACAAGATAATAAGTAAAAAAGAAATAAAGTATAATAAATAAAAATATTTTTGTGAGAAAAATAAAATAAACTAAGTCAAAACATAAATATATCATTTTTTTTTGTATTTTATGATTTTGTAGTATTAAGAAAATATATTTAAGAAAATAAAAATGAAATAAATAAAAAAAATAAACAAACTTGGGCCAAGGGTGTCATTAGTCAATAGGGAGGTTAGTAAGCAAAAACAATAACAAGCCAGGCCCAAAGGGCCCAGTGCCTGCCAAAAACTAACAAAAATCAGAAAGTGAAAATGTGAAAAATAAAAATGGTACCATTGGGACTCGAACCCAGGTCCCATAGGTTACAGGCGCGCGCTTCTACCACTAGGGTGGATATACATCCAATGTTAATACAAATGAAACAATAAATATGTAAGGCAAAACGTGTTCTGAAGACTTCATCTTCAACCTCCAGCCAGACCAATTGTAACTTGCTTATTTCTCATCAAAAATGAAAACTGTAAACATGAAATTTGTAGCAAATTTTCTCACGATTCCAGAAATGTAAAGTATTAAAACTATAGATCAAAGATAAGCAAGAATTTTAATGACCCTAATCTGAACCCTAAAAATTTCAGAAATTTCAGTTTCAAAATTCTCTAAGCTCAAGCAAAATTAATGGAAACTAAGGACATGGTTAGCTTCAGGGAAATGATATCTACATGTTTTATTCAGAAATAAACTATTGATGATGCTTGTATGAAGAGTTCCAAGTTGAGAAAACTTACCTCAAAACTGGAAATCGTGTTTGGAGTTTGAGCTTGCTTCAAGTGATGGTGATGATCAGGTTGGCTTCCTTAAGGTCCTAGGAAGCTAATGTAATGGTTTGCTTGAGTTGAGAGTGGCTGAAATGACTTGGATAAGTCCAACTGTAATGCTCTGTTTTTGGCTATGAAAGTTGAGGAAGATGATGTTACAGTCGTGTAACAGGGACTGGACAAGTTATATTTGATGTATAGGAGCTTTAGGAACTAAAAGGCCAAAGAACGCACCACAGAAATAAAAGATACAAGTTCAAGGTCAGAACCTGCACAAAAATGGAGTTTGTGTGCAATTTCTGGCTAGAGGGAATTTGAGAGAGTTTCAGGCTTGCAAAAATCGTGTCTTAAGTTGCATAATAGTGTCTTAATGTATAGGAAAAGGTTTTGAGAGCTTGGGTGATCAGATGTACAAGTTCACATGTTATGGCTTTTTTGGCTTGTTTTTGAAGCAAGCTTGACAAGCATTGTTCCAAGGCAAGGTACAAGGCTATCTAAAGGGATTAAGCACTTTAAACATGCTTATTTCATTGTGTATAGTATGCTTGTGCAGAAAGAACAAATGCAAAGTTCAAGAGAAGTTGACTTTGTGATTAAAGCCACTTTACTAGAATGACAATGTTACTTTGTGCCATTAATGGAAACGCAACTTGGATAAAGCTTGAATCAAGTGGATAATAGCTCAAAAGGAAGTGTAATCTTATGATTATGGAGATATCTTGAGGTTTAGAGGCCTGAAAAACAAGATTGTGCAACATAGGTTTGAAATTGAATTCTTGTTCATCACAAAATGCCTTGTAATTCAAGTGACAAAATCCTAACTTCATCTCTTCGATTCTCCCTCCTCAAGAATGATCTCAAGGAGTTCTTGGACATTTTGGAAAGCTTGCAATGTTCTATACAACCCATTTTTGAATTGATTTTGAATATTCCACTTGGAACTATATGAAAAAGTGCCATGAAGTTAGGTCCAAATCCTGACCAAATTAGGGCAAAATTTTATTAAGTGTTTAGTTTCATGACCACATGTTCATAAAATTATAACTTGAGATATAAGAATTTTTGGAAGGAGTTGTGTAAAGAAAAGTTGTAGATTTCATGGAGATCTACAACTTTCATGTTGTAAGTTTCTCTTGAATCATCTTGCATTATGGTGAAAATTTGGCTCAAAGTTATGAAAAAATATGAAATTTCCAACACTTTGAAAAATTTCTAAGTTTAGAAATTTTGACTTTTCAAAATGAAATCTTGACTTTTTGATTTATTGATGAATAAGTTTCATATTTTGACATGTTTTGATGAATTTTGATCCCTGGCACTTGAATTTGACCAAAAAGTCAAAGTTTGACTTTTCAGTATACAATTGACTTTTGATCAGTTGATTGCAAAATTCATCTGTTAATCTAATGGACTTGTAATGTTTTGAACCATGTCATTAGGTAAAAATGATGCAATTGGGATCTTGAGACCATGCCTTAAACCAATTGACCATTTTCTAGGTCAAAAATCAGAAATTGCCCTTTTCCAGTCAAAACCCTAATTTTGACCATTTTGCCCTTTTGATGATTTGATCAAATTTCTTGGGGAATTGTGGTCCAAACTTGATCGAATGATACATATGAGTTTATAATGTTGATATGGATAAAAAATTATGAAGTTTGACTGTAAATATGCCATGGTTGACTTTTTTCCCAATACAGTTGATTTTTAGGTCAACTGCTCAATTGACTGAGCAAAAATATGATTCAATGCTTGAAACTTGGCCTGATTAATCTTGGGGGTCCATGATGATCCATGAAAGTCACATGGGACATTGGAATTTCAAAAATCCTTGTGCAAATTCAAACCCTAATTTTGGTCATCAGTGTTTGAGGAGATGTCTTAAGCTGATCAAACCCTAGTGCAGTCTTGGGTCAAGGGAGATCTTGTGAGCAAATTCTTGATAAGTGAGAGGGCAAATTTTGGGGTACAACAATGGCTTTTACTCGTTGAAATACCATCCGAATCAACTTTGTAAGGGCGCCTCCTCAACTCAAAGAGTTAGCATCAAGGATTCCTGAAAATTACCCGTTCACCAAAAGATATGGTTGACTTCTCAATCTGGTTACCTCAAGCTTTGAAGAAGACATGATAAGGGTGTTCTTTCAGTTATTTGACCATGTACATAATTGTTTTACCTTTCCCGACTATCAACTAGTGCCCACGATAGAAGAATTCTCTCAATTATTGGGGGTACCAGTCCTTGATCAAATACCATTCACCGATTTAGAGGAAACTCCAAGACCTGAAGTTATTGCCAAGGCCTTACATTTGAAGAGTTCTGACATTATAGCCAATTGGGAGACAAGAAGCGGGGTCAAAGGCTTTTTGGCTAAATTCCTGATGGAGAAGGCTAAACTATTTTGGGATGCTATGAATTTACAAGCTTTTGAGGAGATCTTGGATCTTCTAATATATGGGTTGGTGATTTTTCCTAACCCTAACCAACTCATAGATGTGAATGTTGTCAAAATTTTCCTTACTCGTAATCCCGTGTCTACTTTGCTTGGAGACATTCTACACTGTCTTCACACTCGCACCATGAGGAAGAGAGGGGCTCTTAAGTGTTGCATTCTGTTGCTGTCTAGGTGGTTTATTTCCCACCTTCCCTGATCAATATTGAAGAATGAACAAGGTTTGAGGTGGTCGCAAAGGATAATGTCGCTTTCTCATGCAGATATACATTGGTGCTCTTGATCTCAAGAAGAAATTACTATCATTTACCATTGTGGGGAGTTCCCTAATGTTCCACTCTTGGGCATTAGGGGAGGTATTACTTATAACCCTTCTCCAACTCTACGATAATTTGGCTATGCTCGAAGAGATGGTCCCCACGAGGCACTCATTCAAGGTATTGTTTCGACTATGAGAATGATGTCCAAGCTTATCATTGAAGGTTTGTGCATACTTGGGGCATGATAAGAAAGGTTGATAGCAAGACTTTGGGGCATAAGAATTCCATCCCTCTTGAACCTTATCTCAAATGGGTACGAGCTCGTGCTCAAAGTCTCATAATGCCATATCATGCTATTCTACAAATATTTGTGGAGCCCGTTACTGAAGGGGATGTTCCTTATACCATTCTCCACCTTGACATGCCTACCAAACTCAAGGAATTATAGAGATAGTGGATTCAACTAAAGGGGGAATGAGATACCTTTGAAGCTCGACTTTATGCAAATGAGAAGAAAGTGTTGGAGCTCACAAGGGCAGGCAACTTCATGAGGAGGAAAGCCTGAATGCTTACATTGCACCAAAGAGGATGCGCCCGTGGGAGACTCGAGTCTTTTTTGTTTTAGGAGTTTATTTTGTCATCTCTTTGAGACCTTTTTGCTTTTTCCATTGTAATCCCAAGAGACATTTGTAATTCTAGAACTTATTAATTTTATTGATGTTTTTGTCTTCTCTTTGTCTAGCAAATTTAAATTCCTTAAAGTCCTTTAAAACATTGCATCCGCATAATATCCATCATATCATAAGCAGGTTTTCCTGACACAGGTTTCCTCATCTTTTTACTATTTATTTCAGTATAAGATGGCTCTAGAATAAACCGTTAAGGATATGCAGGCTCAATAAGCTCAGTTCCAAGAAAGTCTCCTCAACTTAGCTAAGGGTCAACAAGAGATGATGACGCTTCTCGCCACAAAGAAGAAGACCAAGAAAAGGGTTATTATCAACATGGGAAGGAGGTTCAAAGGCCTTGTCCGACAGGCTCGAGCTGAACATGTTTCCTCTGAGGAGGATGAAAATCAAGACGAGGATGTTAGAAGAACTAGGGATGGGGGTGGAAACCACCAAGCTATTAAGGACGAAGACTATTCCATAGAGCAATACCCACCGACGGACGAGAAATAAAAAAAACTTGAAGACAAACTCAAGGCTGTAGAAATTCAAAAAGTACCTAGTCTGGACTTTGGAGATTTAGGGTTGGTTCCTAGGGTGGTTATTCCGCATAAATTCAAGGTCCCTGTCTTTGCCAAGTATGATGGGGTCTCCTGTCCTAAGATGCATCTGAGATCTTATGTATGCAAAATTCAACCATATACCACTAATCAGAAGTTGTGGGTTCACCTTTTCCAATAAAGCTTATCTGGAACACAGTTGGAATGGTTCTATCAACTTGAGGGGACTAATATCCACACGTGGGAGGATCTAGCTGTTGCCTTCTACAAACAATACTAATATAATGTTGATCTTGCACCAACTCGCGGGCAATTGCAAAATATGACTATGGGTTCAAATGAAGGTTTTAAAGAGTATGCTCAAAAGTGGAAGGACCTGGCTAGAAAGGTGTGTTGCACCCTAAAATTTCCCCTCCCATTTTATTCAGGGCATGCTCATTAAGGTCCTCATTTGCTCAAGGTTGACCAAGAATTGATCAGATAGATTCTCCCCTTAAGCAATGGGTTTCCATCTAAAGTTTCACCTCTCATAAAGATTTTGGTTTGCAAGGGCTTAAAATGATTTTCATGGTACCATGTAGGCCTTAGCATAATGGCATAGCTGAAAGAAAGAGAAGAAGTGTGCATGAAAAATATGCCTAAGGGATTTTGAGTCGAAGTAGCTTCGACGGTAACATGCAGGCTAATTTGAAGGATCGAAGGAAGGCTAATTCGAAGGAAAATGTGAGGAGGATAATTTGAAGTCTTCGATTAGAGCTTCGAAGGGTTCGTTTTCAAACCACTGAGATATAAGCCATTTGAAACATCCAAGGAAGGCTGGATCGAAAGAAAGCGTGAGGAGGATTTTTCTAAAGTCTTCGATTGGAAGGGCTAGTAAAGGCATCGAAGGGTGTTGTTTTCGAATCATGGAAACGTAAGCTATTCGAAGCACTACAAGAAAAGACCTTTCGATTGACACGTTTTTTCAAATGGGCACTTTTAAAAGAAGAATATTTTGGAATCAAAAAGCTTTTATTTTATCCAAAGAAGACAGGTGAAAGCTCGTGATTTGAAGGACATGCCATCTTCAGGCATGACATGGTCGAAAGACAGTTAAGAGCTTCTAGCATGCACCTGAACAGGCGTGCGATGTTTGAAGAGAAGTTATGATGCTCTTAGGTTACCCTTCGATTGGTGCAATACAAGCTGCATTCACCAATCGTAGATGGACTAATGCGCATCAAAGTTGTTTCTTGCAGGCAAGCAAAGACATAAGCAAAGGGTGGGAGTTAGAATCGAAGGTCCACCTGCACAATTACATTCAAAGGAAATAACAAAATGAAGCTTCGATAGACCAGAAGGAAGTGTTCGATTGGGCTAGTTGGATATTTTCAGATCAAGCAACTAAGGCAAATAGTGGCTCAATCGAAGAAGCCACAATGATAAGGCCTTGAGCCATCGAAAGGAGCAATTCAGAGCCAATCGAAGAACAAGGCTTAGGGGAATTCGAAGGAGTCAAAATGAGAAACCTGTCCAGGTTCATTCAAAACCCTAAAGGGTAAAAAATCCCCAAAAAATGCAGCCTTTTAAGGCTTTCGATTCTGCCTTTAAAGCCTGATTAATAGCTGATTCTTGCCATTTCCATTCACCATTGGCCCCTATAAATATAGAGCAGAAGGACATACACTGGGGCCTAGACAAAACATTGCCACAAAAACATTTTTGCAGAGACTCAAAAACATTTTTCCTACACGCACAAATCACCCCAAAGAGCCACATGAAAATCATAAAAATACCTTAAAGCTGCCAAAATTGAAGCACACTTTGCAGGCTACCTCACTCAAAACCAAACATCCTATCCCCCTCCTGAGATTCCCAGGAAGGCTTTTAGGCCCCTGAGCAAGCAATTCCACGCCCAAAGCCACAGATCCACGCATTTTCTATTGGTAAGGGTTTGTAAAAAAAACAAAAAAAACAGCATTTTCATGGCATATTAATATTTTTAATCGTTTGATTCATGTTCATGACTATTGATAGTACATGTTTAACGTGAATAAGGTTGTGCCATTGCTAGGGCACGATCTGATATTTCTTTAGAATATATTGGTTTAGGTTGTTTCGAGCCAAAATAAGCTCAGACCTGAGATCAGAGGATTCAAATTAGGGGAAAGAAGGATAAGGTGTTGGATGTGTGCAGAGGCAGGGGTTCGATCTCTGCCTCTTGCAATGTTTTTTTCTATTTATTTTCTTGCAGATCCAGTGCCCTCCATAGGCAATCCATCATACCCTGTCAACAACCTCTCTCATTGGATCGAAAGGCAGCACCCTCTCATTGGATCGAACAGTAGCTCCCTCCTTGGATCGAAATACATTCCTCACTGGATTCACAAGAAACCTGGGCTTCAACAACTTGGGCCTAGCGTTTTTTTTTCACACCCCCAGTTTTTGTTTTTACTTTCATCGATTTTTTTAATTTGTTTAATTAGTATAAAAAAATCACAAAAAAACATTAGCTTAGTATTTTTATTAATTAAGTTAATTTTGTAAATAAGTTAATTAATTACTTTAACATTTTGTTTAATTTAAAATCAATAGACTTAAGATTCCAATCAATTTTAGTTCTATTTCTCAAAAATACAAAAAAAAAATCATTTTTCTTAATACTTTTCAGGACATTTTTATATTTTTCCTATCATTTTTCTATTTATTTGCCATTTAAATTCTAGAAAGAATGTATAGGTTGCATGGGAAATTTTGTAATAGGTTTAGTTTATCTTTTCCGTATTTTTCTATTATGTAACTGCCCACAGTATGTAATAACGTAGGATTTAACTTTTGCACTTTATATTTTCTGTATATATATTAACTGCTTAGATGTATGATTAATAGGATTGTATAGTAAGAAATTAAAAACAAAATGTTAGCAAACCTAACATCAAGATAAATAACCGAAACACAATACAATTGCACATGCACACTGAAGAAGTGAAAAACACAAGAAGGGGGGGGTTGAATTGAAACTTAAAATAAAAAACGCGGTAGACACGATATTTTTATCCTGGTTCGTTTGATCTCAAACTACTCCAATCCACCCGTCAAGGTGATTTCAGCTCTCTCCAACGAGGACTTAATTCACTAATCAAAAACTAATTACAACACTAATTTGACAACTGCCAAAGTCTTCTTGAGTACAACCATAACCCGGTTAATCTCAAGGAAATCTAGCTTAATCAAGATAAAAGACTATTTTGTGTATAGTTGTTTTTCCTTACAAAAATAGTATCACAACTGTGATATTTTACACAATTTTGAGCGTAAATATAAATATGTAGGCTTGCAGCATTTTAGAGGTAAGTTGCAGTATCTAAAAAATCGTAAATGATTTGTCCTCTTAGCTTGTTTATATAGGCATGAAAATCCTGTCCAACATAAAGCGTGATAATGGACATTCAATGTTGTTTCCATATTGAGAAGATTCTTGTCTGAATGAAGTCGTTGCATGTGATGCTGTCTTGATTGAATAGTAATGCTTCAGAGCTTAGAATCTTGCATGCTGCAATTGCTTCAGAACATTGATGACTCAGAGATGTGAGGATCTGATGGTATATGAAACTTGTATTCAGAATCAGAGTATTCTTCACTTCACTGCAGGTACTGATCATCATTCTTTAGTGCAGATTCTGATTACCTCAGCTTGAAAGCTTTTATAGCTTAACTTCTGATGCTGCTTTGTTCAGAACTTCTGCATACAAAATAACACAAATTTAGAGTACATATTTGTTCTTTGTGTTTGTTATCATCAAAACTCTAATTAAGGGTTGTAGAATCAAACTATGTTCTAACAATCTCCCCCTTATTTATGATGACAAAAACTAGGATTTTCAATGAAAAAAATATAGAGAAAAAAAGCTTAAGAAAGACTCCCCCTGAGTTGATTACTTCCCTGAAGTTCCTTCTCGTTGGAGCTTTTGATGCATCTCCTTCCGTCCTTATCAGAATGTGTTCCTGTTCAAGCTTTTCAGAAAATATAGAGGTTAAAATATTCAGAATGTTTGAGACTTTGTCCCGGTATTCTATTATTGAAAATATCTTACTTTCTCCCCATTTTTGTTAGGTATCAAAAAACAATATAATTAGAGTAAAAAAGGATGAATTATATTGAAAACAAAATGAAATGACAATTTTCATAAACTAGGAGGATAAGATAAAAAATACAGATAAACAGTTTAAAGAAAATCTAAGAAGGAGGGGGAAGGCGTGTGAACAACACTTCCAACAAGATCTTGATCTGAGTGCTTGAATCTTCCTACTTTCCCAGAATGTCTTTGATTTCTTTTATTGTATCTTCTTGTTTATCCAAAATACCCTTGATCTCTTTGTTTGTATCCTCTTGCTTATTCAGTCTGGCATGGATTAAGGCATTCTCCTTCTTTAACTCTTCCAGAGTTTGCATGACTAGTGACGAAGCTGGTGTATCTACAGGGGTTGCATGTCGTTCAGAACATTCTGCAGCCTCTTCTGATTGAACTACTTCTTCTGTTGCAATCATGTTTTCTAGAGCAGTAGTCAGAGGGTGACTATCAGAATTTGGTTCAGTGACTTCTGAAGGATGATTCTCTTTCCAGGGAGCATTATCCAGTGGAAGAATTTCTTTCTTGTACCATTGGCTCAGAACTTGATCTTGGAAGGCTTTCAGCTGATCACTAAAGTTCTGCTGATCTATTTCATAGCCCAATTCTTTCAGCTTCTGGGTTTTAGAGTTGAGCCATTTTCTGAATCTTTCCCACAAAGAATCAGAAGCAGCAGGATTAGAAATCTCTTGACTTGCTTGCTTCAAGGAAGTAATCCATTCCTGCATTTCTGTTTCAAAAATCAACAGATTCTTACCAATATTTGATTTGGTTGAGGTTGGTTTAGGTTTGGGAGTGGCAATTTTGTTTGAGGTGGAAGCTAGTTGGTCCAACACTTGTGGATCAATGACAAGTCTGAGGTTGTCAGCTAGACGGTTGATGGGTGATGGAGTGGAAGTGTCAGAAATCAGGATTGGTGAGTTAGGGGTGTTTGGTGGTGTAGATTCATATGGTGAAGGGATTTCTAGAATATCATGAATAATGAGAGGTAAGCGAACCGTAAGAGGTTCTGTTATTCCAGGGATTGGGATAGAGGTATCAGAATCTGAAGAGGATTCTTCAGATTGGTTTGCGGTAGCGTGTTGAATTTCTGGTTCAGGAATTTCAGAAGATGGTTTTTCAAAAGAAGGAGTGAGAGAGTTTCCATTCTCTGGTTGAGGTGAGTTGAGGTTCAGATGTTCTGGTTGAGGAGAGTGTGGTTGTGAATTTTCTGGTTGAGGAGAGTGTGGTTGTGGATTTTCTGGTTGAGGAGAGTGTGGTTGTGGATTTTCTGGTTGTTGAGGTTGAGTGTTTGGATTTTTTGGGAGTGGTGAGGAAAAGTCTTGATCAAACAGTTCAATATCAAATAGAACTTTAGCAAGTTCTAGTTGATGTTGTTCTGGATTTGGATTTGGATTGGGGGAGTGAGGTACATTCAAGAAGTTTCTAAGAGTTACAGATGGATCAAACTCTATGTCAAAATCCTCAAATGTTTGGGGTGAAGGATTTTCTATTGGTTGAGGGGGAATGGTTTCAGATGTTGGAATAACTATTGACTCTACAACAGAAATAGAAGATGGATTACCTTTCTTTTTCACAGCTTTAGGTGTCCTCTGAGAGGATCCTTCTCCTGCTGCCTTCCTCTTTTTAGATTTCTTTAGCACAACCTCTGGAGCTGGCTTGTGCAGATCTTGGATGTTGATTTCTGGAATAGTCCCATCAGCCTTGCAAGCCTTAAGGTATCTGACTATGATTTCTGGAGAGGCATCTATCTCAGAAAATAGTGGAAAATCCTTCAGAGGGATTCTCCTAGAAGTGATAGCCTCATGAGGAGCAATTGTTGGTTCCTTCTTAATGTTCTGAATAATCTTCATTTTCTTCAGATTCTTGGCATTCAAGGGTTTCCCAGCGGTTGCTTCCAGAGTACTGATTTCTTGAGCCTCTGTCAGATGTTCTATCATCCTGTTTTCAGTTAGAATATCTGAAATCAATCTTCCAAGAGGAATCCAATCCCTCGTAGTTCTTTCTTCTTCTCTTGTCTCTTTCACACTTGTTCTGAGATGGTTGAAGAGCAAGTGTGGAAGGTTTATCTTGGTCTTCTTTGCAATGAAGTAAATCAGAAACTGCTGATCAATATTGATGTAATCAGGAGAGCTTGTAGGCTTCCTGTGATTGATGTATCCCAGAATTATTCTGGCCCAGATTCTGTGATGATCCTTTAAGTCTCTGATCTTGCTGGATGGCTGCCAAGAAGTAAAGATTTCCCTAGCAATAGATTTTAGGTCATAACACCTATCAGCCATATCAATTCACCTGACTCCACCGCCATTATATCCAATGAGTTTCCCAATCAAATCTTCTGTTATCACCATCTTCTTACCCATAACATATGATGTGACCCGGTGGTTGGATGAGGTAGCATGAATCCAGAACTCTTTAACAAGAATGGGAAAAGTTGGACCCAACAGACAATCAAAGTATCTGTTCCATCCCTATGCAGTTACATCTTCATACAAATTAAACCCATTTTCTTGTAAGCTTTCAAAATCAATGATCAATTCAGAGAGAACTTCAAGGTTGTCAACCGAAGTGAGTAGCGTTCTAATGGGTTCTTCATATTGTTTCGTTGATGAAGATTCAGGAGCACTGAGATTCTTGAGACTTGATGATGATGCCATTGTTCACACGGATTCTTTGAAGAAAAATAATGGAAAGGGTTTTTGAAAAAGACTATAACAAGAGAGAATATATAAGAGGGTAAAATGTGAACGAATGAAATAGTAAATTGAGTTTCTATAGGTTTTTAGAAAGCGTAATCAGTAAGAAAGAAAATAAGTAATGATTATATGCATTAATGAAACCTGAAATTAGGGGATTTAGAGAGATATTGAACAGTTACCAGTGACAAGTGTCTCAATGCATCAAATCAGAGCCTTGGACCCTTCAGAATTTGAACGCGTGTTCAGCCTCAGAAGGTATCTTATGAGAGGATGACAGATGTTTGATGATGTGAACTGCACGCCTCTATCCTTGAAATGAAACATTCAGATCTTCATAGATAGATTCTGAGGCAACTGTACTTCTAACTTCTGAAGACAAGTTGATCAGATGTTCATAGAAAAACAATAAAGTTTTGAGGGTTAGGATATGCAAATAAAACATTTTATTCTGGGCATAACTTCATGCTGAGATGTTTCAGAATTAAATTGAATCTATCTTCAGAAAGGGGTTTTGTAAATACATCAGCCCATTGATGGTTTGTGTCAATAAATTTTAAAGTAAGAATTCCTTTCTGAATATAGTCCCTAATAAAGTGATGTTTTATTTCTATATGCTTAGCCCTGAAATGCAAAATGGGATTTCTACTGAGACATATGGCAGAAGTGTTATCATAGAAGATAGGAATGTTACTCTCAAATATGTTGAAGTCTTCAAGTTGAGTTTTCATCCAGAGCATTTGAGTGCTACATCCAGCAGCTGCTATGTATTCAGCTTCTGCTGTTGACAATGCTATTGTGGACTGTCTCTTGCTGGTCCATGAGATCAGATTGTCTCCTAGAAAGTGGCAGCTTCCAGAAGTGCTTTTACGCTCTACTCTGTCTCCAGCAAAGTCAGCATCACAGTATCCTACTAAGTTGTATTCATTGGATTTTCTATAAAACAAACCCATATTAGTAGTACCTTTCAGATACTTGAAAATTCGCTTAACTGCTGTTAAGTGAGATTCTCTAGGATCTGATTGGAATCTAGCACATAAGTGTTGTACCCCAATTTTTGACCTACGATCCCATCTTCATTTGCATTTTTATTCAAAGAAATTAAGGGCACGAAATATGGCCAGTTTTAACCTCTCAAACTTCTCCACAACTTTCTCAGAGCACATACAAGATTCCATCATCACTAGTTCACGTATGCTTCAATGTGTCTTGGAATGCAAGAAAAGATCAGGCTATGTGAGATGATTTAAAGCACTTTGACCAAATTTCAACTTTTTGCAAGATCAAATTCAAACGATCCTAACTTCTTCATTACTCCATATTTTTGAGTGGTTCTTTTTGCGTATGACTCTCCTTGATGTCATCTCCCACTCCTCTTTACAAGTCAAGAGTTGATTGTATGTGGAGGATCATCTAAAATTCGAATACTTTGGTGGTCTTTTTGCAAATTTAACCTAATCACAAGAAACTCTTGTCCAGATTTCGAGGTTCATAACTTCTTCAATTCTCAACGTCCCGAGGCAATTCTTTTTGTGAAGTGTCAAAAATAGCATTGTCTATGAGATTACTTCAAAGGTCGAGGTCAATTGGTGTTTGGTTCAATTTATGCCACAAACGTTTTCTCAAAGGACATTTGATTCTTATGTTAAGATAATTCATCAAATAAGTTGTTGAGTTTGAAGATTCATTGATCATCTATTGCTCGTAATTCAAGTCACTTGTGTTTGAGCGTTAATGATTAATGGAGCGAAGTTGGACTTTGACTAAATTTCTTAAGGCATTTGTTTGTTCATTAAAATTCGATTCATTAAAGTTTTAACATTTACCTTTCTTTCAATTCATACAAATTCCTTTTGATTTAAGGTCATTATGCCAAGATTCAAACATTCATTATTTTAAGTTGCACACCATTTAACTTTCAAGACAATGTTCAAAATTCAAATGTCAAGTTCAAATGCCATTCAAAGTTGCAAATATTTTTCAAGAGAGTTTCGAATACAAGGGACAAAAGTTTTATCCAATTTATAATGCTTACAATTTGGAATTATGGAAATTTTGAATTCAAATATAATAAGTTACAAATATCATTCAACATTATTCACCATTTCAAGTCATTCAAACTTATCAAAAGTACATTCAAGATTCATATAAGTTTTGCTCATGATTCAAATTCATTCTTAGTCCATTTAGATTCCATTCAATTTTATTCTTTCTAATGGAAAATTAGAAGATTCATGGTTCACTTGCCACATAAATGACAACTCTATAAAGACATTCATACCATTTCAAATTCATTACCTAAATTGTCTGATCAAGACAAGTTCATTCAAAGGTTCAAGATTTCCATTTTCAAGATCACTGAACAATGTTAAAGCCATCAAAATTTCATCAAAGATACATTCATGACAAGAGTTATTCATCCATAAGTTAGGAAATTTACAAGGATCACTCATCACTTCAAGATATTACAAGAAGATTACACAAGAGTTTACATATATTCCTAAGTCCTAATCCTATCCATTGTCCATGATTAAACCTAAACATTTTTCTAATCTTCATGCCAAGTTTCCAAGTTTACCTAAATCTTCATGCTCCAAGTCTTGTAACTTTAAAGCTTGCAAACGAAAACTTGCCAAATCCTTGCTAAAACCTGCCCAAACCACTCAAAAATCATCCATGCTGTATGCTGCTCCAAACTCTGCATATCAGTCCAAAAACAAGTCAAAAATTCTGCACAAATAATGCCAAAAAAACTGCTGTTGTATGCTGCTCCAAACCTTGCATATCAGTCCAAGAAATAACAACAAAAATAGCCATACAAATACCTGCACTAAAAAGCAATAAAACAGTTATCACAAAACCAACTTTCACAACCATTTTCCCCCCAAAATTCGTTTTTCTTTCTTTCTTTCCTGGCTATAAAACTCAGCCTGTGAAAACCAGAAGAAAACTCTTACCCGAGCACCCATCACCTCCTCAACAAACCAGCTCCTTACTAACTTGCAGAAGATTATAATTTATAAACTTGCAAAACCATCATCATCAATCAGAAACTACTACAAATCCTAAAAAACAACTTCCTCAACCTTCACCAACATATAATTCCAACAACAAGGTTAATAGTATCAATCCCAGTTCAGACTTCCGCACATTATTTATAGGAGTGAGATTCGGGAGATACAGAGGGAGAAAGATTATTACCTGATTTTGTATTCAACTTTTTTCCTTTCTTCTTTCCGCTTCATCATCAGGCTTCGACTTCAAATCTTTGTTTGCAGGTTAGTCATATTTCCTCTTTTCATCGTCTTCTTGATATCGTGAGAAGGCTTAGCTTGTTGTGTGTTATATTGTTGCTAATGCTGTTGTTCAAAACTGGGAACCGTATCTTTGTTGTTGCTCTTTAATGTGGCGAATTTTATGAACTATAAGAATAGTCAGACCTGAAACCGAAGAAACAGAGTTATGCAAAATAAGAAAAATAGCAGTTACTGATTTTCACGCGAGGAGGTTTAATTCTATGGTCATGCAAAGAATTAGGTAACGCTCTGAAGGGTTCACCGTTTGATACCTTGAATAGATCGTGTCTTCTCGAGGAGCAATCAGATGCGGCTTCATACAACTACGATGCACCTGGAGCTTCCTATTCGCTGAAATGGATCTTCCACAACGATCTTTGTTTTAAGCGTGAATACTCTCAGGTTTGTGATCCGACGCGGACGGTGTATCGTGATTTTGATGAGGTTTTTTTAAGCAGCTGGAGATCGAAGCTAAGGCAAGGGCGGAGGAGTTGAAGGAATCGAATTCGAATCTGGTGGTTGTGAAGGGGAATCGGAAGAATCAGGTTACATGGAAGGGAGATGGGTTTGAAGGGAAGAGAAATGGAACCGGTAATGGTGGTGATGGTAAAGATATTGATAATTGGAATAATGGAGCTTTTGATGTATATAAACTCCAGAAGAAGGTTAGGAACAAAGGTGGGAAAGGAAAGGAAATAGATACCGACATAACTAAGCTTGAGCCTAAGAAATTGGAAAATAAATAAAAAAGGCAAAAGATACAATTTTGTTTTATCGAAAAATGGAAGAAATATATTTAATTGCTTATTGAAAATAACAAAATATTTCCTCTTCCGAATTCATAGCCGCCGCCGGCGCCTTCCCTTGTTACATTAGGGTTACCAATTTTTTCTCCTTGTTTCTTTCTAACCGGGTCAAATATACTATTTTTTCTCCATATTTTTTTGTTAGTTTAATTTTTAATATAAAACAAAAGATATCAGGTTATAAATAAAGGGTGGTTCCACATCCCACGTGCCTCCACCCTATTTTTATTTCATTTTATTTTCAAATTTCTATTTTTTGTTCCTACTCTTTTATGTTATGTTATCATTTATCTTTTTTTTATATATAAGATTCATTATCTTTGTCTAATGCCTCATACTAATAATTAACTTTTTATTTAATATTTTCTATGCAACTAACCAGCTTAATTTCTTATGATTTAATTTTATTCTAGTTATTTTATATTTTTTATGATATTTATTATTATTATTATTAAACTATACAAAAATACAAAAAGTATTAGAATATGCGTATATTTAATTTTTTTCTTCGCCTCATAAAAAATACCATACAAATATATTAGTTTAATTTTGTCTTTCATTTATTTTTATTGTTAATTATTTAATTATTTAAATTGTTATTTTCCATTTTCGATCATTTAGTCTTTATATTTTGTTTGTCTAATTCCAAGGAAAATATTTTAACTTTCTTGACTTCATGTCATCAAATATCTAATACGATCAAGCGAATACCCTCATTCATTTTTTTCTTCCTATTTACTATTTTTTTCCAAAATTAAGTCGATTTTCCTAAAAGATTCAAATTTCAAACTCACACCTTTTAAGTCAAAACTTCGACACTAGGTCGTCGTATCTTCAAATATCTCGTCCCTACTCATCTTTTAGCCAAACGAATCCTTTTAATCAAACAAACAATTTTAAACCAAAAACAGATATTTCAAAAGGTTCCTGCGGAGTACCGCAGATGCATTGGGTGCTAATACCTTCCCATTGTATAACCAACCCCCGAACTCTCGATCTCTTTTCAAAACGCATTATATTTTCATTACTTTTAAGTATTATTATACATTGCATATTTTAGGGTTTTATTTCTCTCTTTTCCCTTTTCCCTTGGAAACAATAAAGCGCGGTGGCGACTCTTGCTTTTTGTGAGTCAAGTTAATTAATAGCTTGATCTCCGATTTTCACCGCTACAGAATTGGCGACTCTGCTGGGGAAAGATTGACCTCTTACTGGTCCATCCCTAAGTGGGTTAAGCCTAATTTGTTTTATCTGTTTTATCATTATTTGATTGTTTGATTATATGTATATATTATGATTATTTGGGTGTTGATAATATTTACAAAGGACAAGTCCTATACCCGGACTAAGTTACATTTAGGAATAGGACGGGCGGTATAGTCATGTTAACTTTGAGGGAGTAATCCCGAAGAAGGAGACATGAGATCCCCCACTCAGTGGAAGGCCCTTTTGAACGTAATATTTGTTTACCGAGTAATCAGGAAGACATTATTATTTTCGACCTGGGAGCCAGAGAAGCTGGGAACCGTAGAACCCTAACCCATCTTGGCCTTTTAGGTGTAGCGCGGAGATTATAACAGAGTAATCCGGAAGTAATTGTTACGCGATGCTACGCTCAGATGAGTTTCTCTTGAGAATATTACTGGTTATTGAGTAATCAAGACGTTGGTAATATCCGAAGGAGGAATGTAGACTTCGGGAACTCTTAGAACCTTGTTCTACAGGTGTGATTAAACTGTTAGTACATACCTTGGGGATGTTCTTTACCCTTGACTTCATGCTCGTGACGTTGAACCTTTCAACTTTATTTGTGACCTTGCTTGTGGTTGTTGCATAGCCATGCATTCATACATCCATAAAACCCTTTTCACTTGGCTTTGAAGGAATTTGGAGGTCTTTCTTTGTAAACATCACAAGTTTCGTCAAGCTCAATAGATCTTGGGTGTTGATAGGGCGAAAACCCTAATCCACCAAAATGGATGATTGATCTTGATGATAACTTGATCAATGTTTGGAGCCAATTTAAAATTCATCTTCTATCATCATACTTTGATGTTTACAACTTAATATCTTGAGTTCCTTGAAAATCAAATAAAAACTCTCTTTTGCATATCATACATCATTCTACATTTTTTTGTTTCACTTTCAAAGGTCTTTTTCCGAGTCTTATTTTTCCTTTGGTCTCACCAGTACAACACTCGCGCTAAGAGAACAATGGAGAATATCAAGCAAGAGGTTTCTGAACTCCGTAGAGAGATGACTATTTTGAAAGCTAGTATGGAGCGCTTAACTGGTTTGGTTGAAATTCTGGTTGCCGCCCAAGTCAATCCTTCTAGGAGGGACGAAGCGATGATAAAAGTCTTCACTGAAACTCTAAAATCATTCTCTCATGAGAAGGTGATGGTTAATGCACCTAATGACTTTCCTGACAAGGTGAATGTGGGAGTGCGTCTAGAAGAAGATGTTGGGAAGGGATGTTCATATGAAGATGGTAGCTCAGCTAATGGTGTGAAGAAGTTTGATAATAACTTTTCCAAGAAGAGAACCATAGGAAGAAATATTCATCATCAAAATCATCACATTCCTCCTATTCATCAACAGAAGCAGCAAGTTCCTAATCAAAGGAAAACCCAGTTTGATCCAATTCCAATTACCTATACAGAGTTGTTCCCTATCCTGATGCAGAGGAATTTGGTTCAGACCCGACCTCCACCGAAGGTTCCTGAGAAGATACATTAGTACTACAAAGCTGATTTGGCTTGTAATTTTCATCAAGGTGCTCCTGGGCATGACTTGGAGGGTTGTTTTGCTTTGAAGATTGAGGTTCAGAAGTTGGTCAGAAGTGGTATCTTGTCATTCAAGGACGTTGGTTTTGAAGTTCAAATCAAGCATGTGCCGAAGAGTAAACACGATTGATGGTGATTTTGATTTTTGAAGGATGTTTTCGGTAATTCAAGTCCAGATGGAAAGCCTTCCTAGATTATTAACTTATTCATGCTTTTTGTAATTTTTCTTGTTTATCAAAACATTGTTTGCATATAAGAACTTGTTTGCATCTGAATGATTATCTTAATACAATGAGTATGTTTGTCTTGAAGAAATTCATTCGTTTCACTCATATTTGTTTTCAAATTTTAAATTGCTTTTGCACTATGATACCAAATTGTTGCTCATTCTCTTGCCTAGGCAGAGATTGAGGGGAGGATGATGATCTAAAGAACACAAAATCTCTGGTTGCATGCTTTTGGATAAAATCTTGCTGATGATGTACAGGCATTGTTTCAAATCCCTAAACACTGGAGATATAAGGAAGATAATCCCTTGCTAACCCCTTTTTGAGCCTTTGAAGCAAAAGTTTCTTTTCTATACAAAAAAACCTTGAATTTTAACCTGGGGCAGGGTAGTTTTTAGTTAATCTGACTGAGTGTTCAAAATTCATAAGGAAGATGTTTTTTGAAGAGAAACTACGAGGGCTATCCTTCATGTATAATGAATCTAGAGGATGTGGAACCACAATGTTATCCCTCATTCATCAAGAAACGAGGCAATCACAATCCTCTCAACAAGCAAAGACAAGCTAATGTCACACATTTTGTTCAAAAAGTCAAAAATCGAGAAAAAGAAAAAGCCTGCTAAGTCAAAAAACATGAAAATGTGTGACTTAGGCAAAATTAAGGCATCCCGCTGGACTGTCAATTCAAAAGAATTAGTTCAGGCAAAAGTTAGGGAAAATAAAAATTGCAAAGAAAAGGACTGCAAAGAAAAGTCCTCAGCAAAGAACAAATTGGTGACTACAAACACGAAGACATAAGGGTGGTTTCTACTCCGAAAACCTCGTCGTTTCCTTAATCGTCACAAAATCCTTTCGAGAGATGAACACTCATGTTGAATTAACTGAACATAGGATTGGAGAACATCATGAAGGGTGTGGGCACCAAATATTTTGAGCCTTAAAATCTTTTTTTCTAAAAACCATGAACCAGACCACGTTACAACCTTCAAAAGTCCTAATTGAAGCAAGGTTATTTTGAAAGCATACTTCAATGAGATAGTGTTCCTGACTCCCATGAATGTTCTAAATAGTTATGTTGGTATCATATGTTTTTCCTATACAGAAATAAATGGTGCCTTAACTCGCAAATTTGTGCGATATCTTTCAAAATCTTCAAGACTTACATAACTGTTGCATTAGAATTTTCATTCTCATAATAAAATTTTCTAACTGCAAAACATTTGTTTGATATCAAGGAAACTCACATATAAGCACTAGTGATGAGTCTATTCTTAAGGCCTGAAACTATGTTGAGTAATTGGCGAATCATTTCAAAAAAAAAATCATATCCAGGGGCATGTCACCTGAAGACCGTAAGCACGAACATGTTGCTTCTCCCAGTTAATACTTTCCCAACTTGTTTACCCTTTATTGGGGCAAAAGTTGAAGACTTTGTTGTGCCAACTACAGTCAATTCGGGGCAATCACGTCGAGATTTATTAAATCTCTCTAAGAGTTTGAAGACACCAGAGCATGGTGAATGCCAGGTCTTTTGTAAAAACCTCTTGAGACGATTTCCCCCATCAACCATATAGCTTGGGGCATTTTAGAAGTGAAGTTATTCGCAGGAATCGTCACGCAGCTTATCAGCAGTAAACTTGGGGCATCCAAAATTAGTCCCAGGGGCAATCCAGATTTGTTAAGATATGAGATATGTTTTTCATACATTATCAGAGGGTGGTGTTCCCAATATCTCCAGCTAAGCAAGACTTCTTTCCAGCTGAAACTTTGTTTGTGTTGTTCCAATGGATTGTTCGCAATAGAAGACTGGACTTTGGGTTTTCTACCTGAAAATATCTTCCTCTCCAGAGATATTTAAGCCTTGTAAAAGGACCTTGCTCCAATGATGGCATGTGTTTTATCTCCAGTAATGTTCCCATCCTGTTGAGATTAGCCGAGTGTTGGGTTGTGCTGATGTCTTATCATCTCCAGTTTATCTTGTTTATTTGTTTTGTCAGCACATACATGGCATTCATTTATTCATTCACACTTGCATCATGCACGCACAGTTGTATTTGTTGATGTCATTGAGTTCGTGTACCTTGGTTGTGTCTATTCAAATAATGTATTCGATCTTTCCAAGTAGAGTGCCAACTTAAGCAGAAAGTGCGTCTTCTTTCTAATTCCCCACTGAGTTAACTCTCGTGGAAGAATCTTGCTTTAGCTTTCTTTTTCCATCTCTGGATAGGATAAATCCCCATTTGAGTTATTTCCTCATTGGGTGGAGTCTTGTTTGACTGTTTTCTCTCCAGTTTATTCCTGGATTGAGCTTTGTCTCTTGTGAACGATACCCTGTGGATCTCTCTAGGCCGTGAAACCTAGATAGAAAGTGTATTTATTTTGCAATTCAAATAGCGGGTCTTCTCAGGAAGGATTTATTCATGGTTCCCCATTGGAGATGAACTTTATTCCCCAGCAGTGGTATCACAACCTTCTTCTGGAATATCAAAATGACAACAAGCGACTGACTCTTTATTTGAGCAGTTTGATTATTTCTGATTTCTCTATGACAAATGGCGGTCTCTTCATGAGCAGTTTGTCCATCCCCGATGAAATTATTGGTTCTCACCTCCAGCAATATCTTCACGATATTTTATGGGTATCTTTTTGGGAAACAGCAAGCGACGGTCTCTTCATGAGCAACTTGTGTGTTACGGATACTCTTGACAAACAGCAAGCGGCGGTCTCTTCATGAGCAACTTGTGTGTTATTTTTCTCTTGAAAAACATCAAGCGGCGGTCTCTTCACGAGCAACTTGTATGTTATTGATACCTTGAAAGAAACATCAAGCGGCGGTCTCTTCACGAGCCACTTGTATGTTATTGATACCTTGAAAGAAACAGCAAGCGGCGATCTCTTCATGAGCAACTTGTGTGTTATTGGTAATTTTGAAAAGAAGACAACAAGCGGCAGTCTCTTCATGGACAACTTGTATGTTATCAACACTTTTAAAAACAACAAGCGGCAGTCTCTTCATGGACAACTTGTATGTTATCAACACTTTTTTGAAAACGGCAAGTGGCAGCTTCTTCATGAGCAGCTTGTACGTTAGTATTTTTGGAAGACAGCAAGTGACAGCTTATCTATTTGAGCAACTTGTGTGTTATTGTTCCCTTGAAGACAACAAGTGGCAGCTTCTTCATGAGCAGCTTGTGCGTTATTAGCAACAAGTGGCAGACTCTTCACGAGCAGCTTGTGTGCTTTGATATTCTTTGAAGACAACAAGTGGTTTCTTTATGAGCAGCTTGTGGGTTTTTGGCAACAAGTGGCGGACTCTCCATGAGCAGCTTGTGTGCTTTAATATTCTTTGAAGACAGCAAGTGGCGGTCTCTTCATGAGCAGCTTGTATGTTATTGACACCTTTGAAAGGAAGCAAGTGGCGGCCTCTTTATTTGAGCAGCTTGTGTATCCCCAACAATAATGTCTACTCAGCAAATGGCATCCCCTTCGGAAAAGTCCCGTGGGGAAGTTTGTTATTTTATCCTTTTCAAGCGATATCTTGGTTAAAGAAGAAATGTGTTACCGTTCTTGGTAAAATTCAGAAATCAAAGATGTTTATCTCCAGCCACAGTGCTGATGTCAATCATTTTATTCTCCAGCCATAGTGCTGATGTCAATCATTTTGTTTTCCAGCCACAGTGCTGATGTCAATCATTTTGTCTTCCAGCCACAGTGCTGATGAAAATCATTTCTTTTTCTAATCTTCGTACTGATGTAAATCATTTCTTTGTCAGTCTCAACACTGATGTAAATCATTCAAGAGTCTCTCATTTGAAGTCTATGACTTTGTTTCCCCAGTGGAGTTACAACCCCTTCCTCTGTGGGATTACTGTATAATGTGCTTGATTTCTCCAGCATAGTCTGTCTCATATGGCGTCATTCCCCATAAAATTCAGAGCATTACATTCATATCATATCATGAACATAATCGCGGTATCTTAAGGCCAAAAGTTATGTATTCTATATTTAAGTCCCTTCAATCTCGTCGAAATGAAGATCCCAATCTTCATATCTCCAGATAGAAGAAACTTAAATAGGGGCAGCTGTTGTACCCCAATTTTTGACCTACGATCCCATCTTCATTTGCATTTTTATTCAAAGAAATTAAGGGCACGAAATATGGCCAGTTTTAACCTCTCAAACTTCTCCACAACTTCCTCAGAGCACATACAAGATTCCATCATCACTGGTTCACGTGTGCTTCAATGTGTCTTGGAATGCAAGAAAAGATCAGGCTATGTGAGATGATTTAAAGCACTTCGACCAAATTTCAACTTTTTGCAAGATCAAATTCAAACGATCCTAACTTCTTCATTACTCCATATTTTTGAGTGGTTCTTTTTGCGTATGACTCTCCTTGATGTCATCTCCCACTCCTCTTTACAAGTCAAGAGTTGATTGTATGTGGAGGATCATCTAAAATTCGAATACTTTGGAGGTCTTTTTGCAAATTTAACCTAATCACAAGAAACTCTTGTCCAGATTTCGAGGTTCATAACTTCTTCAATTCTCAACGTCCCGAGGCAATTCTTTTTGTGAAGTGTCATAAATAGCATTGTCTATGAGATTACTTCAAAGGTCGAGGTCAATTGGTGTTTGGTTCAATTTATGCCACAAACGTTTTCTCAAAGGACGTTTGATTCTTATGTTAAGATAATTCATCAAATAAGTTGTTGAGTTTGAAGATTCATTGATCATCTATTGCTCGTAATTCAAGTCACTTGTGTTTGAGCGTTAATGATTAATGGAGCGAAGTTGGACTTTGACTAAATTTCTTAAGGCATTTGTTTGTTCATTAAAATTCGATTCATTAAAGTTTTAACATTTACCTTTCTTTCAATTCATACAAATTCCTTTTGATTTAAGGTCATTATGCCAAGATTCAAACATTCATTATTTTAAGTTGCACACCATTTAACTTTCAAGACAATGTTCAAAATTCAAATGTCAAGTTCAAATGCCATTCAAAGTTGCAAATGTTTTTCAAGAGAGTTTCGAATACAAGGGACAAAAGTTTTATCCAATTTATAATGCTTACAATTTGGAATTATGGAAATTTTGAATTCAAATATAACAAGTTACAAAGATCATTCAACATTATTCACCATTTCAAGTCATTCAAACTTATCAAAAGTACATTCAAGATTCATATAAGTTTTGCTCATGATTCAAATTCATTCTAAGTCCATTTAGATTCCATTCAATTTTATTCTTTCTAATGGCAAATTAGAAGATTCATGGTTCACTTGCCACATAAATGACAACTCTATAAAGACATTCATACCATTTCAAATTCATTACCTAAATTGTCTGATCAAGACAAGTTCATTCAAAGGTTCAAGATTTCCATTTTCAAGATCACTGAACAATGTTAAAGCCATCAAAATTTCATCAAAGATACATTCATGACAAGAGTTATTCATCCATAAGTTAGGAAATTTACAAGGATCACTCATCACTTCAAGATATTACAAGAAGATTACACAAGAGTTTACATATATTCCTAAGTCCTAATCCTATCCATTGTCCATGATTAAACCTAAACATTTTTCTAATCTTCATGCCAAGTTTCCAAGTTTACCTAAATCTTCATGCTCCAAGTCTTGTAACTTTAAAGCTTGCAAACGAAAACTTGCCAAATCCTTGCTAAAACCTGCCCAAACCACTCAAAAATCATCCATGCTGTATGCTGCTCCAAACTCTGCATATCAGTCCAAAAACAAGTCAAAAATTCTGCACAAATAATGCCAAAAAAACTGCTGCTGTATGCTGCTCCAAACCTTGCATATCAGTCCAAGAAATAACAACAAAAATAGCCATACAAATACCTGCACTAAAAAGCAATAAAACAGTTATCACAAAACCAACTTTCACAACCATTTTCCCCCTAAAATTCGTTTTTCTTTCTTTCTTTCCTGGCTATAAAACTCAACCTGTGAAAACCAGAAGAAAACTCTTACCCGAGCACCCATCACCTCCTCAACAAACCAGCTCCTTACTAACTTGCAGAAGATTATAATTTATAAACTTGCAAAACTATCATCATCAATCAGAAACTACTACAAATCCTAAAAAACAACTTCCTCAACCTTCACCAACATATAATTCCAACAACAAGGTTAATAGTATCAATCCCAGTTCAGACTTCCGCACATTATTTATAGGAGTGAGATTCGGGAGATACAGAGGGAGAAAGCTTATTACCTGATTTTGTATTCAGCTTTTTTCCTTTCTTCTTTCCGCTTCATCATCAGGCTTCGACTTTAAATCTTTGTTTGCAGGTTAGTCATATTTCCTCTTTTCATCGTCTTCTTGATATCGTGAGAAGGCTTAGCTTGTTGTGTGTTATATTGTTGCTAATGCTGTTGTTGAAAACTGGGAACCGTATCTTTGTTGTTGCTCTTTAATATGGCGAATTTTATGAACTATAAGAATAGTCAGACCTGAAACCGAAGAAACAGAGTTATGCGAAATAAGAAAAATAGCAGTTACTGATTTTCACGCGAGGAGGTTTAATTCTATGGTCATGCAAAGAATTAGGTAACGCTCTGAAGGGTTCACCGTTTGATACCTTGAATAGATCGTGTCTTCTCGAGGAGCGATCAGATGCGGCTTCGTACAACTACGATGCACCTGGAGCTTCCTATTCGCTGAAATGGATCTTCCACAACGATCTTTGTTTTAAGCGTGAATACTCTCAGGTTTGTGATCCGATGCAGACGGTGTATCGTGATTTTGATGAGGTTTTTTTAAGCAGCTGGAGATCGAAGCTAAGGCAAGGGCGGAGGAGTTGAAGGAATCGAATTCGAATCTGGTGGTTGTGAAGGGGAATCGGAAGAATCAGGTTACATGGAAGGGAGATGGATTTGAAGGGAAGAGAAATGGAACCGGTAATGGTGGTGATGGTAAAGATATTGATAATTGGAATAATGGAGCTTTTGATGTATATAAACTCCAGAAGAAGGTTAGGAACAAAGGTGGGAATGGAAAGGAAATAGATACTGACATAACTAAGGTTGAGCCTAAGAAATTGGAAAATAAATAAAAAAGGCAAAAGATACAATTTTGTTTTATCGAAAAATGGAAGAAATATATTTAATTGCTTATTGAAAATAACAAAATATTTCCTCTTCCGAATTCATAGCCGCCGCCGGCGCCTTCCCTTGTTACATTAGGGTTACCAATTTTTTCTCCTTGTTTCTTTCTAACCGGGTCAAATATACTATTTTTTCTCCATATTTTTTTGTTAGTTTAATTTTTAATATAAAACAAAAGATATCAGGTTATAAATAAAGGGTGGTTCCACATCCCACGTGCCTCCACCCTATTTTTATTTCATTTTATTTTCAAATTTCTATTTTTTGTTACTACTCTTTTATGTTATGTTATCATTTATCTTTTTTTTATATATAAGATTCATTATCTTTGTCTAATGCCTCATACTAATAATTAACTTTTTATTTAATATTTTCTATGTAACTAACCAGCTTAATTTCTTATGATTTAATTTTATTCTAGTTATTTTATATTTTTTTATGATATTTATTATTATTATTATTATTAAACTATACAAAAATACAAAAAGTATTAGAATATGCGTATATTTAATTTTTTTCTTCGCCTCATAAAAAATACCATACAAATATATTAGTTTAATTTTGTCTTTCATTTATTTTTATTGTTAATTATTTAATTATTTAAATTGTTATTTTCCATTTTCGATCATTTAGTCTTTATATTTTGTTTGTCTAATTCCAAGGAAAATATTTTAACTTTCTTGACTTCATGTCATCAAATATCTAATACGATCAAGCGAATACCCTCATTCATTTTTTTTCCTATTTACTATTTTTTTCCAAAATTAAGTCGATTTTCCTAAAAGATTCAAATTTCAAACTCACACCTTTTAAGTCAAAACTTCGACACTAGGTCGTCGTATCTTCAAATATCTCGTCCCTACCCATCTTTTAGCCAAACGAATCCTTTTAATCAAACAAACAATTTTAAACCAAAAACAGATATTTCAAAAGGTTCCTGCGGAGTACCGCAGATGCATTGGGTGCTAATACCTTCCCATTGTATAACCAACCCCCGAACTCTCGATCTCTTTTCAAAACGAATTGTATTTTCATTACTTTTAAGTATTATTATACATTGCATATTTTAGGGTTTTATTTCGCTCTTTTCCCTTTTCCCTTGGAAACAATAAAGCGCGGTGGCGACTCTTGCTTTTTGTGAGTCAAGTTAATTAATAGCTTGATCTTCGATTTTCACCGCTACAATAAGCAAACACTGAATAAAATACCAGGCCTTGAAGCCGTCAGATAAAGGAAAAAGCCAATCATACCTCTAGATTTTCTGCTCTACCTTTTTACTTACCTCTTCCTTTTCCAGAATGCACGTGGGATGCATTGGAGTCTTTGAGGGCTTACATTCTGAGAGGTAAAATTTCTTCAGAAGTTCTCTGACATATTTGCTCTGATTAATGTAAGTTCCTTCTGGAGTTTGGTTTATCTGAATGCCCAGAAAGAATTTGAGTTCCCCCATTAAGCTCATCTCAAACTCTGCCTGCACGCACTTAGCAAATTCTCTTCCCAAAGAAGGTTTAGTGGATCCAAAAATGATATCATCTACATAAATTTGACAAACTAAAATATCATTCTTAAATGTCTTACAAAACAAGGTTGTATCCACTTTCCCTCTGGTGAATTCCTTTTCTAACAGGAAGTTGCTTAGTCTTTCATACCAAGCTCTGGGAGCTTGTTTCAGACCATAAAGTGACTTCTTTAGTTTGAAAACATATTTCGGGTGTTTGGAATTTTCAAACCCAGGGGGTTGGTGCACATATACCTCTTCATTTATGTAGCCATTTAGGAATGCACTTTTGACATCTGTTGTACCCCAAAATTTTTCCTCCCATATTTCTTAATACATTTCAAGTGAGATCCTCAAATTGCTCAAGGAAGTCCAAGGGTTGACCAGACAAACTCTCTCCTAAGGCAGTCTACCTCAAATTAGGGTTTCAGTTTGCATGAAGGTACTTGAGTCTAAGGGATCCAAAATTCTCACCATTGTCCTAATATGTTCTTAAGACCATCCATGTCAAGTTTCAAGCCCTACAGAGAAAGTTTGCTCAGTCAATTGCTCAAAGGCCTGAAAATCGACTGTGCTAGGGCAAACGTCAACTGTGGCCCACATGCAGTCAAACTTCAAGATTTTTGGTCAACGTCCTCATTTTGAAGTATTATTCATCATTTGATCAATGGTTTATCATGATTCCTCAAGGATTGCTCACAATTCATCAAAACCCAAAAGTTGCTAAATTAGGGTTTTGCAGGAAAAGTCAACTCAACTTTGAAAAAGCATAACTTTCTCATACTTTATCAAGAATGACCCATCCAAAGCTAATTTTGAAGAGGACGAAATTACCTACAATTCATCTTCATCTCCCAAGTTCAAAATATGCACTCACAAGAAGTTATGAATTTGGACATTATAGGTCATTTTGAAAAGTCAACAAAAACATCTTTTTTGTCAAAGCTTCATACATGAACATGGAAGACTCAATTGAGATGAGACCAAAAGGGTTGCTTAAAGGACATATTGAGCTTTCTAAAAAGTCAGAGAACACATCTCTAGGGTCAAAATTGAAGGAGTTATGCATTGGTGAAGTTGACCTTTTTTGCAAAATAGCCAAAAGTCAAAAGTGGCCAAAATTGCATTTTTTGTCAAATGGGCCCAACTTTTTGTGCTTGTATTGAATTTGTAACATGGTCCATGACCCATGATCCTTCCCACATGCCTTTATTTTATTTTTGTCATTTATTTTGATTTTTATTTCAATTAAATCAAATTTAATCAAAATAAAATCATGAAAATATCAAAATCATTTAAACCTTGAGATTTTGTGCATATTTCAGGTCCATGAATAGCTGACAATGAGATCAAATCGTGCAAGGCTTGTTTGTACACAAAAAGATTGGATTTTGGCTTGATTTGGAAACATTTACATGAGAATCAAATCATGATCAATGATCATTATTGGAGAAGATTTGAAACAAATTTGTAAACCTAATTCACAAAAGGGTACATATAGAACAAATCCAGACCAAATGCAGAAGGGTTAGAGGCGTGAAAAGAGAAGGACAACTTTCAAAAAATCAAGAAAAAGTGGAAATCTGATTTCATAGTTCCAGGCTATCTCAAATCTTCCCAGCTATCTCATTCGCTTGCTGGGCATTCAAGGAGTCTATCCCAATCATTAGCAAGTGTTTTCGTGCCCAGACACACATTGTAAGCACCTCACAATATCCTTTCTTTCTTGAAATTCAATATCACTATTCTGGCATTTGTAGCATGAATTCTTTACATATTCTTGCTTAGTGAAACATTTGCAAGCTAAGGATAATATTCAATTGTGTTTTTGTTAGCCATACAGAGATTTGCCATGATTAGGGTTTAGGTTTCATTTTTAGGGGTTTTGATTGCAGGGATAATTAGCCATGAAGAGTGGTACCATGATGCTCGTGAGGTTGCCACGAGTTGATTGGTAGCACTAGAATTGATTTATCATGCATGCAGTGGATTTTGGAAAATCACAGGGGCTATACCTACAGAGAACGTCTGTAGGTAAAAGTTGTTTTACCTAAGACGACGGACGCTGGAGAAGATGATGGCGTGGCACCCCTAGATGGTCCATTCAAACTTCGTGCGTTTTTGGTTCCATTATATTAATTGTTGTTTATTTCAGATACAAAAGAATCAGCCAGCCCAGTTAGCAAGCATGCTATGGCCAGATGCTAAAGGGCCTGGGTTCGATCCCCAGGTCCCCTTGTTTCTTCAATATTATTTTTCTATGCATATTTCCATGCGCGGGTTTCCAAGACATCCACCATACGTCCTCAATGATCAGCCAACCAGATGTCCAACAAGCCAAATCCAACGCCTGGCATGTGAAGGTCTACCATAGGCCTAGTCAAACGCGCAACATTGGATCATGAGAGTCAACATGGACCCAGGCTTATTGGGCTCAGAAGCTGCTGTTGACACTCCCTTTCTACTTTGACACCAGTCCCATTTATTTGTTTCTTTTATATTTCTTTTCTTTTAATTATTTTGATTAATTATTTTCTCACATAAAAAATTAATTCGTTTTTTACAAAAACTCATAAAATCAATTTTCTTCAAATTAGAATTTAGGTTTTTTTATTTTGTCAAAATTAATTTAGTATTAGTTTAATTTAATTTTAGGGTAACTTTAATCTTTTTTTTTGTAAATAAATTAAAATGAATTAGAAAATTAGGATGTGTTTGAGTTAATTTTTATTTTATTTTCTTAAAATAACCAAAATATAAAAATAGGCCAAATTAATTATTTTTCTTGATTTAAATTAATTAGTAATTAGGTTTGTACTTATTTAACTAAAACCTTATTTTTCTCAAAATAATAAAAAACAACCAAAAAATGATTTTTCTTGCAATTAGGTTTAGACGGGGTCAAAACCCTAATTTTCTTTCGTTCTCGATTCATCGCACGTTTATTTATTTTTACGATATTGATGTAACTGCTCATGGGATGTAATAGTTTAATTAGGATTTTTCTTTATTTATTGTTTTTTCAGGTTTTTGGCTATGTAATTAATCATCCTCCCCGAAGCCTTGTAATAGCGTAGTTTTATTTCTCGCATTTTAATTTTCGCAAATATTAACTGTTAGATGTATGATAATAGGGTTGCATGACAAGAATGTATGTTAATTTTAAAATGGTTAGCAAATCCTAAATGTGCAAAGATAATAACTGAAATCAAATCACTCGTACACGCGCACTCCTAGGGTATACTCTCACTTCGGTTGCCTTCGGTAAACGATCATTAAGTATAGGGTGTTTTAGTGGATGCTCTCTTGTCTAAACAAAGATCAAACGTCCCATTCGGAAATGTTTCCTCAGAAATGTTGCCTCAGAAATGTTGCCTCGAATATGATCTTAAGACGCTAGGGTTATTACTAAGACGTCCTAACATTGCTTTAGTGATCGTACATTCCTTTCGAATTGACCCTTACAACTCCAACGACGGTACTACCTACTCATTAATAGTGGGATAGTACTGTCTAAAGGAAACAAGAACAGAAACAATCTTTTTTCGAGTAGGTAGATAACTGTTAGGTACTTGCTCAAAACAACAAATCTTTTACACCATACACTTTCAAACAAACTTTTCAAACTAAAGTTTTCAAAACACTTCGTAACACTCTTGAGGACAGAAATAAGGGTTAAAACAAAGTAAAACAAAACTTTTCAAAACAAACACATAAAAGCAATTTAAAAGATGAGCAAGTACCTAAGAGCCCGTGGAAAACCATAGATAGAAAGAGTGCTAATACCTTCCCTTTCTATAATCTACCCCCCGTACTCAAAAATCTCAAAAATAGGAATTTTTCTGTGCTTTTGTCCTTTCCAGTTGGATAAAATAAAAGCCGGTTGCGACTCTTGCTTACCGCGACATTTTGCAAATACAAAATGCAAAACGCAAACCATCATTTTCCTAAAATAGTCCGGTTCTGCCACCGTATCACAGAACTTGTGACTCTGCTGGGGAGTTAATAAGTGAGGTATACCTCAGGATTAGTTCATCATAAATTGATTCTCTTGTTTGATTTGATTGCTTTACTTTTGAGGGTTTTGTATTGGGAGTTACTATAGATCCTAACCCGGATCTGGGGGACACCTTTTAGGTAAGTAGCAATAAACTGTGAGGGAACTGTACGACGTAGAACAATATGGTTGAAGCAGTAGCTACATTGATGTGGCACATTGGTTGGTACCGGTATCCCTTGTGGAGGAATGAGGAGAATACATGGCTGCTATATGTGTCGTTAAGCATCAACTGACCTTAGAACCCTTAATCGACCAACTTGGCCATTAGGAAATAGTGAGATAGCCGGCCTCAGTGTAAAGCTGAGAACTGGTTGATACTCGATGCTACACTCATTGAGACCATACTCTCGAGATACTTCCGGCCGCAAGAAAAGATTGCGTGAGCTGAAACCATGACCGATGGAGGATGGTCAGTGATATTGAGAATCCCTAGAACCCGGTTACTATTATTAGGACAGGTTGAAACCAACTGAACTTCAAGAGGGTAGTACCTAGACCCCATGCAAGCCTGAAACTTAAGGGCTCTTGTGTGACTTGTTTGCCTTTACCATTTCTGTTATTTGCTATACCCGTCGTGTGTTTTATCATGACATCATGCATCATAACATAGCATGCATATTTCATTACACTAACCATTTCAAAGACCGAGGGGATTTATCTTTGTTCTGTTTTGCAGATTATGGCTTCCATGCGCAGAAACACCATTCGAGTTAACTTTGTACAAATACCTGCTCAACTCAAAGATTTAGCCTCGAGAGTTTCTGATACTTCTTCATTCATTAGGAGACATGGTCATCTTCTTAGCTTGGTTACCTCAAAGCTTGATGAGCAGATGTTGAGTGTGCTTTTCCAGTTCTTCGATCCGGTGCATCATTGCTTCACTTTCCCAGATTATCAACTAGTTCCTACTATGGAAGAGTTTTCGCACTTATTGGGCATATCCATCCTCGAGCAGATGCCTTTCACATGTTTGGAAGAGACTCCTAGACCAGAAGAAATTGCTTCAGCTCTACATTTGAAATGGGTTGATGTAGTATCCAACTGGGAGACACGAAGCGGGGTTAAAGGTTTCTTAGCCAAGTTTCTGATGGATCAAGCTCAACTGTTCTGGGATAATTTGGACTTTTAGGCTTTTGAAGACATCTTGGCTCTCCTTATCTATGGTTTGGTTCTTTTCCCGAATCCAGATTCCTTCATAGATGTGAATGCCGTTAAGATCTTCCTGTCTCGCAATCCTGTACCTACTCTTCTGGGTGATATCTTGCATGCCCTCTATACTCGTACTGTGCGAAGAAGAGGGACCCTCATGTGTTGCATGTCGCTGCTGGCGAGGTGGTTTATTTCGCACCTCCCCAATTCCGTGTTGAAGAATGAGGAAGGTTTAGGATGGTCGTACAAGATGATGTCTCTTGCCCATATAGACATTCTTTGGAGTTCTAAAGCTATGGAAAGCATTGCTGTCATTGATCGATGTGGGGGATACCATAATGTCCCGTTGCTTGGAATTAGAGGGGGAATAACCTACAGTCTTTGTTTAGCTTTACGACAGTTTGGTCGTGCCCGGAGTGATGGTCCTCATGAGCTACTTCTTACAGATATTGCCTTTGACTACAAGGAGGACGCTGACGAGCATCGCCGAAGGTTTATACGAGCCTGGGGCATGGTGAACAGGTCTGACCCTCAAAAGCTAGGACCAAAGACTTCTCTCCCTATGCAACCTTATCTCTAATGGGTCCGAGCTCGAGCCCAAAAGCTTGGGATGCCTTATGAAGCTGTGTTTCCAGTGATTGTGGAGCCTACCAATGAAGAGGGTATTCCTTATACAATCCTTTATCCCTACATGCCCACTGATCTTGGGGCATTGAAGAGATCCTGGATTCAGTTGAAAGAGGAGAGGGATACCTACCGAGAAAAGTACCATGTGCAAGAAAGGAAGATCTTGAAGCTCACGAGGTAACTTGAGAATGAAAGGACAATTAATGACTACGTTAGCACGAAGGGGAAGCGTCCATGGGATTTCTGATTTTGGCTTTTCTAGTTTTAGATTTGTTTTTCATTTACTTCGTTGTAACGCCTTAAGGGCATTGTTGAACCTTTTACAAGTTTAATCTAATAAATTTTGTTTATTTCTTGGTTTGCAAATTTAAATCTCCCAAAGTCTTTGAAATCATTACATACGCATCCCATTATCATGAACATCATTACAAGTATCATTACAGGTTTCTCATCTCCTTCGCTGTTTATTTCAACACGAAATGTCTTCTGAAATGCCTACCGATCAAGCCATCAAAGCTCTTCAGGCACATAATGCCCAATTCCAAGAGATGTTATTGAACTTGGCTAAAGGGCAAGAGGATTTGAAGACTCTCATCCTGAAGGAGAAGAAGAAGAAGAAGAAGAAGAAGAAGGTGGTTCTTTTGAATATGGGTAACAGATTTGGGAATAGGTTGCGACAGGAAGCTGATCTGTCTCTTTCATCCAAAGGAGAGGAGGACCAAGAAGAAGAAAAGGGTCCTAGTCCTGTAGTCTCTGATAATGATACTGATTTTGATGATGAGCAATATCCTCCTGCTAAGGATAGGTACAAACAACTTGAAAACTGTCTGAGTGCTATGGAGATTCAGAAGATCCCTGGTTTGGATTTCGGAGATCTGGGACTGGCATCTGGAGTGGTGATCCCTCACAAGTTCAAACTCCAGTTTTTTCCAAGTACGATGGAGTATCCTGTCCAAAACTCCATCTCCGCTCGTATGTCCGAAAAATCCAACCTTACACTGCTGATAGAAATTTGTGGGTGCATTTCTTTCAAGATAGTCTGTCAGGGACTCAGCTTGAATGGTTTTATCAATTGGAAGGAGCTAATATCCGAAACTGGGAAGACCTTGCTACTGATTTTTACAGGTAGTACCAATATAACACCGACCTTGCTCCCACTCGTACTCAGCTTCAGGGTATGTCTATGGGTGCAAGTGAAGGCTTTAAAGACTATGCTCGGAAGTGGAGAGATTTGGCTGGAAGAGTCCAACCCCCTTTGTTTGACAGGGAATTGGTTGACATGTTTCTAGGGACGTTGTCTGGTCCATTTTTTAATCATCTGATCGGCAGTTTATCATCTAGGTTTACTGAATTGATTTTGACTGGAGAAAGAGTAGAAGCTGGTATCCGAAGCGGTAGGATACAAAAAGGTACTTCATTAAGTGCATAAAAGAAGCCTTTCACCGGTAAGAAAGAAGCTAGTGCGGTCTACGGCTCGAGGAGCCAAAGTAGACCTGAACGCCGTCAAGTAGTAAATGCGGTAGTAATATTAAGACCCACCGTTGCCCCACAACGTAACAATAAGCAAAGAATGGAGAGATCACAGAGACAATACACTCGACTTAATATGACCTTGTCTTAAATTCTACCACAATTGTTGAAGACCAACCTGGTAACTCTGAGGGAAGCCCCGAAGAATCCCAACACTACATCTCCGCTATATAACCCGAACACCCGCTGCGCCTATCACTCCAATAGCCCAGATCATGATACGAACAACTATTGGGCCTTGAAGAATAAGGTGCGAGATTTGATTGAAGCTAAAGAGATTGAGTTTGACACTCCGGAGAAACCCAACGTCATAACTGCTCCTATGCCTAAGCATGGTCATGGTGTAAATGATGTGGATGATGATTTATTTGTGACCTCTCTGGAAGACATTTCTACTGCTTTGATGGCAGTTAAGAAGAATCTATTGTTGGCCGGTTTATTTCCGGGCTGTGGTGAAGGTTGCCACATGTGTTCAATTCTGCCTGCTGGTTGCCACTTATTGAAATCAAGTGTTCAACGCCTGATGGATAACAAAGAGATCCTGTTCGAGAAGACTATGATTCCGTTGGTTCCAATTCAAGATGTTGCCATCATAACCATTTCCGCCAATCCTTCCAAGGCTTCCTCGAGAAAGCCTGTTAGGATTACACCCGTTCCAAGAATCGCTCCGTTAATCATTACTATCCCTGGTCCTATCCCATACACTTCGGATAAGGCTATCCCTTGGCACTATGGGGCCGATGTGTATTACCATGAAGTTAAGTAAGACTTAAAGATTGAAGAAGCTGATACTGATGTCAGCAATATTTTCGGGACTAGCAAGGTCACCAGAAGTGGAAGAATCTTTTCTCCCGAGATTTCCCCTCCGACTGTTCACAAGCCTGTTGTTATTCCATCTGCTAGTACATCAGCTGCTGTCCCAGTTCCAATCCCAGTTATCACCCATGTCGCCAATTCATCTGGCACTCGGGGCAAAGAAATCATAGGTGAGCCTGCCCAGACGGAGGCGCCTAAGAAGATCATCGTAGAAACCTTTAAGCAGGAGATAGAGGAAATTCTGAAGATTATCAAGAAGAGTGACTAAAACGTAGTCGAGCAGTTGGGGCAGACCCCGTCAAAAATCTCCATGTTATCCTTGTTATTATTTTCAGAAGCCCATGCAAAGGCTTTAATTGCTTTCCTCAAAACTGCGCATGTGCCGCAGGAAACTTCTGTCGATCAATTCAAAGACTGCGTAGCTAGTTTGACTGCCGACAATGGGTTGGGTTCCTCAGACGCAGATCTGACTGCTAAAGGAATAAATCACAATGATGCTCTGCACGTCTCGATCGAGTGCAGGGGCACTACTCTGGCCCACGTACTGGTGGATACTAAGTCCTCATTAAATGTTTTGCCAAAGAAAGCATTAGATCGTCTGGACTGCAAAGGTTTGATTCTGAAGCCAAGCAATATTGTGGTTAGGGCTTTTGACAGGTCAAAAAGGATGGTGCACGGGGAGGTGGACGTCCCTGTTAAAGTTGTCTCTCAGACTTTTGCATCTACTTTCTACGGGATGGATATCCGACCATCATATTCTTGCCTGCTAGGTTGCCCTTGGATTCATAAGGCTGGGGTAGTGACTTCTACGCTCCATCAGATGTTGAAATATCTAGTAAAAGGGAAGATTGTTACGGTACAAGGTGAGGAGGAGTATATGGTGAATCATCTTAATTTCTTTCGCTATGTAGAGATGGATGGGGAGTTCATCAAAACCCCATGTCAGAACTTTGAAGAAGTCCCCCAGACTCTGGCGTCGACTGAAGTTGCTATTGACGAACCTCCGATGAAGATGGCTTCACTCAAGGATGCCAGGGCTGTAATTGAAAAAGGCGGGTGTGCAAATTGGGGTCAACTCCCTGATTTCACCCACAAAACTGACAAGTTTGGTTTGGGCTTTACTGCAGAGGCTCAAAGGACTGTTCGGCGCACGCGGATTGGGAGACCTCCTCTGCACATCAGTAATCAGGGAGTGAATGCAACTGAAGATGGTGAAGAAGATTCAGATATCGACAGCTGGATCTACCCTACAACCAATGGTGGCTTGAACAACTGGATGGCGAAGGACTTCGTACCCGTTTCTTTTATTACAAAGTAATTGACTTTTGTTTTGAGATTTGTAACAAACAGTTTGAAACGTTACGGCCCAGTGCCTTGCCCAAGGCACTTTGGCTTTGTTTGTGAGGGCTTATTATTTGTCATTTTCATATATCATCAATAAAGCATTGGACGTTTTCTTACATTACAAATTTTGTGCTCCTTGTTTTTCCTTTCTATCTCGCACTTTATCAAAAAACAGCTATTGTCTTACACACACTCACATATCATAATGCAGATCCACATCCACTCTTGATCCCATTGATAACAGCTCTGCTACTGCCAGTTATGACTTTGAAAGTCCGATCAACCAAGCCGAGGACGAAGGTGAGGATGATTGTGAGGTACCCGGAGAACTTGCTAGACTGTTACTACAGGAAGAGAGGGTCATACAACCTCATGAAGAGCCAGTGGAATCAGTGAATTTGGGTACAGAGGAAGACATGAAAGAGGTCAAGATAAGTGCAAACCTGGAGCCTAGTGTCAAGCAACAGTTGATACAGATGCTACGCGACTATGTTGAGATCTTTGCTTGGTCTTATGAAGATATGCCTGGTTTGGACACTAACATTATGGTACACCGCCTGCCGACTAAAGAAGACCGTCCTCCGGTAAAGCAGAAGGTTCGCCGTATGCGCCCCGAGATGTCTGAGAAAATCAAAGCTGAGGTCATGAAACAGTTCGACACCGGTTTTCTAGCTGTCACTTCTTATCCGCAGTGGGTTGCCAATGTTGTTCCGGTGCCTAAGAAGGATGGTAAGGTACAAATGTGTGTGGACTATAGGGATCTGAACAGGGCGATCCCCAAGGATGATTTCCTACTGCCTCACATCGATGTTCTGGTCGACAACACTGTGCAGCATAAGGTCTTCTCCTTTATGGATGGTTTTTCTGGTTACAATCAGATTAAGATGGCTCCCGAGGACATGGAGAAGACAACTTTTGTTACATAGTGGGGCACCTTCTGTTATAAGGTAATGCCTTTTGGGTTGAAGAATGCTGGGGCAACGTATCAGCACGCCATGGTCGCTTTGTTCCACGACATGATTCACCATGAGATTGAGGTTTACGTTGATGACATGATTGCAAGGTCCCAGACTGAGGAAGAACACCTTGACCATCTCCAGAAACTGTTCGACAGGTTGAAGATGTACAAGCTGAGGTTAAACCCGAACAAGTGCACCTTCGGGGTAAGGTCTGGTCAGATGCTAGGCTTCGTCGTTAGTGATAAAGGTATTCAAGTGGATCCTGCAAAGGTGAAGGCTATACAGGAGATTCCAACTCCACGAACAGAAAAGGAAGTTAGAGGCTTTTTGGGACGTCTGAATTACATTGCCCGATTCATTTCACATCTGACTGCTACTTGTGAGCCGATCTTCAAGCTACTGAAGAAAGATCAAGTGGTAAAATGGAATGATGAATGTCAGATCACTTTCGAAAGGATCAAGGAATATCTCCCAAATCCACCTATTCTGATGCCTCCAGTTGAAGGAAGACCTTTGATCTTATACTTGACAGTGCTGGATAATTCAATGGTGTGTGTGCTGGGGCAGCATGACGAGTCTGGCCGAAAAGAGCACGCTATTTACTACCTTAGCAAAAATTTTACCGATTGTGAGACCCGATACTCACTGCTTGAGAAAACTTGCTGCGCTTTGGCATGGGCTGCTCGCCGGCTGAGACAGTATATGCTGACTCACACTACCCTATTGATATCAAAGATGGATTCAATCAAGTATATCTTTGAAAAGCCTGCCTTGTCCGGAAGAATAGCAAGATGGCAGATGATCTTAACTGAGTATGACATCCAATACATAACCCAAAAGGCAATCAAGGGGAGTGTGTTGGCAGATCATTTGGCGCATCAGGCCGTGGATGATTACCAATCCATGAATTTCGAGTTCCCGATGAAAACATCATGTTGGTGACAGACTGTGAAGAACCTGGACCGGATGAAGGACCTGAGGAAGGATCCCGATGGTCTATGTATTTTGATGGAGCCTCCAATGTGTTGGGTAATGGCATTGGCGCTGTGATTATATCTCCTAAAGGCTGTCATACTCCATTCACCGCTCGATTATGTTTTAACTGCACCAACAATATGGCGGAGTATGAAGCATGCATCCTGGGTCTGCGAGCTGCTATTGACCCGAGGATTAAGTTCTTGAGTGTGTTCGGAGATTCCGCTCTAGTGATCATTCAGATCAAAGGCGAGTGGGATACGAAACCCCCAAATCTTATTCCTTACAAAGAGTATGTACTGACGTTGCTTCCACGCTTTGAAGAGATAACCTTTGAACACTTTCCGAGAGAAGAGAACCAGTTAGCGGACGTGCTAGCTACCATGTCTTCTATGTTCAAAGTCAGGTGGGACAATGAAGCTCCCCAGATTACCACCGAGAGGTTGGACGAACCTGCATATTGCTGTGATATTGAGACTAAAGAGGTAGCAGATAAACCCTGGTTTCACGAGGTAAAAAGGTGTCTTGAGGCTCAAGAGTACCCCGAGGGTGCATCTGTTAATGATAAGAAGTTTCTGAGGAGATTCGCTATGAAGTTCTTCATTAGTAATGGTATCCTTTACAAGCGTAACCATGACTCAACCTTACTGCGATGTGTGGATAAAAGCGAGGCAGAAAGGATCATGGCAGAGTTACATGAAGGTACTTTCAGAACTCATTCCAGTGGGCATACCATGGCAAAGAAAATCCTACGGGCAGGATATTATTGGTCTACTATGGAAGCCGATTGTTATCAGCATTCTCGGACCTGTCATAAGTTCCAAGTCTTTGCTGATAAGGTGCATGTACCTCCAGTTACTCTGAACATCTTGACATCTCCTTGGCCTTTTGCAATGTGGGACATCGATATGACTGGCGAGATCAGACCTACTGCATCCAACGGGCATCATTTCATTCTGGTAGCTATTGATTATTTTACGAAGTGGGTTGAGGCAGCTTCCTTTGCTACAATCACCAAGAACGTCGTGGCGCGGTTCATCCGACACAATATGACTGTCAATATGGTGTACCAGAGAGGATCATCACGGACAACAGTACGAATCTCAACAATACAATGATCACCGAGCTCTGCAAACAATTCAAGATTCAGCATCACAACTCTTCTCCCTACCGGCCGAAGATGAATGGGGCTGTTAAAGCGGCTAATAAGTATATCAAGAAGATTGTGCAGAAGATGACATTGACATACAAAGACTGGCATGAGATGTTACCATTCGCTCTTCATAGGTACCGTACCTCAGCGCGGATGTTAACAGGGGTAATACCTTATTCCTTGGTGTATGGCATGGAGGCAGTCCTACCCATCGAAGTCCAGATACCCTCTCTCTGGATTATGAAGGATGCAGGTTTGAGTGAGGATGATTGGATCCAGACCCGACTTGATCAACTGAACTTAATCGATGAAAAGAGACTTACTGCTATTTGTCATGGTCAGACGTACCAAAAGCGAATGATCAAGGCATTTAATAAGAAAGTCAGACGACAAGAGTATCAAGTCGGGGATCTGGTAATCAAGCGCATCATACTGCCGCAAGGTGATCCCAGGGACAAATGGACCCCTACGTACGAAGGGCTATTTGTGGTTAAGAACATTTTCTTAGGAGGAGCTATGATTTTAACCACCATGGATGGTGACGACCTTCCTCACCCCGTCAATGCAGACATAGTGAAAAAATACTACGCATAATCAAAGACCCGCTAGGTTGACTGGCCTAGGCAAAAATAAGGGCTTCCCGGCGAACCAAAAGGGTTCGGGCAAAAATAAGGGATGAAAATAAAAACTGTACACCCGGCAATTCGAAAACCTAAAAAGGCGGCTTGGGCAAAAAAGGGTATCCCGGTGGACTGAAAACCCAAAAGGGCGGTCCAGGAAAAAATTAGGGATCGAAGCGTAACACTATGTCTCATTGGATCATCTTGCAACCAGACTTCAGTATCGACTATCAAGCTCGGACGACGCTAATTAATCTGATCTACCTTCAACCTAGTAGCAAAGTGATGAGACGCTCGAAGATATAAAGGCAACAGCAGAGTTGGAATCCGATGGGATTGTTTCACATAGTTGTTTTTCTTTCTTTTATAAATTGTATAAACTCTGTTTTTTCGGCGGCGTTCTCTTACTAGGACGTCAGCCTCTTGTACAAAACGCCTATTACAGGCCAACTTCAAAATCAATATAATTCATTTCACAATAAATTTCAAAATTGTTTTTCTTTTCCTGTTTTGTTTTGCAAGAACGTCCAATGGTTCATTTTTTATATATGCATTTGAAAATAATTGTTGCTCATAAATATTTACATACGAAACAAAAGACGATTACTCATAATTCCAGAAACAGGGGAAAACAAGAAATTTCCAAACCTTACAGTTGCTCTATTCACCAGGTACAAGGATAGACCCAGCTGGAGAATATGACTAAAGGTACATACACTCCCCGCCAAGTAAGAAGTACCCAAAGACGGTGGTGTTAATTCTCCCTAAGTAGAGTTTATCTATCACCAGCATTAGAAGATTATCCCCCAGTGGAGTTTATTTCTTCCACAAGCAGAAACTCAATCCCCAACCGGGTTCATTATCGCTAGCAACAGTAATTCATCCCCAACCGAGGTTATTTCTCCAAATCAGCAGATCTCCTAGCAGAGTATCTCTCTTCCCTACAGAGTCATTCCCTCACCGATTTATTCTCCAGCAAAAAGGATGCAAGTCTCCGACTAATTATCTTCGGTCGTTATCCCCAACGAGCACGAAGAACTCAATTCCTTTTATTCTCCAGCAGCAGTCCAGGATTTATTTTCCCCAGCTAGAGAACATCACAAGAACATTACATACCCATACATTATGGCATGCGCATATGCATCATACAACATAATCTCATTTATTTTGAGAACATCATTGCTCAATACATTTCATACATCATGACATTACATACGACTAACTTTTTACCTTTCAGGGAAAGATACAATCAAATTCTCACAAGTTTTCCCTGGTTCAGTCAAATCGGTGCTAAGATTTCTATTCCAGTTTAAGCTATGAAGCCCGGATCCGACTGGATAATATCTTGATTTCTCCATCATACTGTGAAGCCCGGAGAACGACCAGATAACAGTACCAAATACCGCGAAGCCTGGAAGCGACCAGATAGTGGTTTATCTTAAATTTAAGCTATGAAGCCCGGATTCGACCGGATAATAGTTTAATCCCCAACAAGTTATTGTGAAGCATGGAGAACGACCAGATAGCAATGCAAGTTACTGTGAAGCCTGGATTCGACCAGATAACAGTACAAAGACACCATGAAGCCTGGAATCGACCAGATAATGGTATATCATAAACACAAGCCATGAAGCCTAGAAATCGACCGGATAACAGCTTAACAAAGTTATCATGAAGCCTGGATTACGACCAGATAGCAATACAAGACACCATGAATCCTAGACTCGTCTAGATAATGGTATAAGACATTGTGAAGCCTGGATTACGACCAGATAGCAGCCAAGAATACTACGAAGCATGGAGTCGACCAGATAGTGGTATATCTTTAATGCAAGTTATGAAGCCCAAATTCAACCGGATAATATCTTGATTTCTCCAAACGCCATGAAGCCTGGATTCGACCAGATAATGATATAATACATCGTGAAGCCTGGACTACGACTAGATAGCGGTAAAAGAAACTGAAGTTTGGGACTATGACCAGATAATAGTGAGGGACGCTGCGAAACTTGTATTTCGACCAAATAGTAGTCTACCCGGCCAATTACTAAGAAGCCCGGAAATCGACCGGATATTAGTAGTCCTTAAAATCAAATGGAAGCCCGGATGCGACTGGATAACCACTTGATTTCTTCTGAAGCATGGAATACGACCAAATAAGAAGTAAGGTATTGTGAAGCCTGGAATCGACCAGATAGCAGTACAAGACACCATGAAGCCTAGATTCGACCAGATAATGGTATAAGACATCATGAAGCCTGTATTACGACCAGATAGCGGCAAAGGACTGAAGCCTGTAATCGACCAGATAATAGTATGAGACACTGCGAAGCTTGGATTTCGACCAAATAGCAATTTACCTGGACAATTACTAAGAAGCCCGGAATCGACCGGATCTTAGTGTGCCCTAAATTCAAGTTGAAGCCCGAATGCAACCGAATAACAACTTAATCCCTTCTGAAGCCTGGAGTACGACCAGATAAGAATTGATAAATTGTGAAGCCTGGAGAACAACCGAATAGCAAGTTTAATCTCATCTCCCCGTTAAGTCACTGTAAATCCTAGAGTGCAACAAGATAGCAGTCGATCTTATCAATATGAAGCCTGGATCACGACCAGATAGTAGTTCATTTTCACCTCTTCGACCAAGAGACGATTCCCCAGTATAATAACGGACGACCGAAGCTCCTAAAATTCAACTTTTCCTCAAGACAGAGACTAGCATTCCCCAGCGAAGTCCTCCTCAATAACAGATATACAAGCTCTCGCAAAGGAATCTCTTATGCGATCGACACTCCTTAGGATGGCATCTTTAAGCCCATCCTCCGTCACCAATCTCCAAATGGCATCTATAAGCCCATTCCCGACATCACAAGACAAGTACCACTTCATGCGAGTGCAAATTTCTAGGCACTCTAGTGTTCAATCATCTTCCACCCTCGGATCACGAAAGGCAAGCAAGCCAATCTACATCCTCAAGTTTAAGAAGATTGAACAGGGGAAGCTGTTGTACCCCAAAATTTTCCCTCCCATATTTCTCAATACATTTCAAGTGAGATCCTCAAATTGCTCAAGGAAGTCCAAGGGTTGACTAGACAAACTCTCTCCTAAGGCAGTCTACCTAAAATTAGGGTTTCAGTTTGCATCTAGGTACTTGAGTCTAAGGGATCCCAAATGCTCACCATTGTCCTAATATGTTCTCAATATCATCCATGTCAAGTTTCAAGCCCTACAGAGAAAGTTTGCTCAGTCAATTGCTCAGAGGCCTGAAAATCGACTGTGCTAGGACAAAAGTCAACTGTGGCCCACATGCAGTCAAACTTCAAGATTTTTGGTCAACATCCTCATTTTTAAGTATTATTCATCACTTGATCAATGGTTGATCACGATTCCTTAAGGATTTCTCACAATTCATCAAAACCCAAAAGTTGCTAAATTAGGGTTTTACAGGAAAAATCAACTCAAGTTTGACCAAGCATAACTTATTCATACTTTATCAAGAATGACCCATCAAAAGCTAATTTTGAAGAGGATGCAATTCCCTACAATTCATCTTCGTCTCCCAAGTTCAAAATATGCACTCACAAGAAGTTATGAATTTGGACATTATAGGTCATTTTGAAAAGTCAACAAAAACACTTTTTTTGTCAAAGCTTCATACATGAACATGGAAGACTCAATTGAGATGAGACCAAAAGGGTTGCTTAAAGGACATCTTGAGATTTATAAAAAGTCCAAGAACACATCTCTAGGGTTAAAATTGAAGGAGTTATGCATTGGTGAAGTTGACCTTTTTTGCAAAATTGCCAAAAGTCAAAAGTGGCCAAAATTGCAATTTTTGTCAAATGGGCCCAACTTTTTGTGCTTGTATTGAATTTGTAACATGGTCCACGTCCTATGATCCTTCCCACTTGCCTTTATTTTATTTTTGTCATTTATTTTGATTTTGATTTCAATTAAATAAATTAAATCAAAATAAAATCATGAAAATATCAAAATCATTTAAACCTTGAGATTTTATGCATATTTCAGGTCCATGAATAGTTGGCAATGAGATCAAATCGTTCAAGGCTTGTTTGTACACAAAAGATTGGATTTTGGCTTGATTTGGAAAGATTTACATGAGAATCAAATCATGATCAATGATCATTATTGGAGAAGAATTGAAACAAATTTGTAAACCTAATTCACTCAAGGGTACGTATAGAACAAATCCAGACCAAATGCAGAAGGGTTAGAGGCGTGAAAAGAGAAGGAAAACTTTCAAAAAATCAAGAAAAAGTGGAAATCTGATTTCATAGTTCCAGGCTATCTCAAACCTTCCCAGCTATCTCATTCGCTTGCTGGGCATTCAAGGAGTCTATCCCAATCATTAGCAAGTGTTTTCGTGCCCAGACACGCACTGTAAGCACCTCACGATATCCTTACTTTCTTGAAATTCAATATCACTATTCTGGCATTTGTAGCATGAATTCTTTACATATTCTTGCTCAGTGAAACATTTGCAAGCTAATGATAATATTCAATTGCATTTTTGTTATCCATACAGAGATTTGCCATGATTAGGGTTTAGGTTTCGTTTTTAGGGGTTTTGATTGCAGGGATAATTGGCCATGAAGAGTGGTACCATGATGCTCGTGAGGTTGCCACGAGTTGATTGGTACCACTAGAATTGATTTATCATGCGTGCAGTTGATTTTGGAAAATCACAGGGGCTATACCTACAGAGAACGTCTGTAGGTAAAAGTTGTTTTACCTAAGACGACGGACGCTGGAGATGATGATGGCGTGGCACCCCCTGGCTGGTCCATTCAAACTTTGCGCGTTTTTGGTTCCATTATCTTATTTTCCATTATATTAATTGTTGTTTATTTCAGATACAAAAGAATCAGCCAGCCCAGTTGGAAAGCACGCTATGGCCAGATGCTAAAGGGCCTGGGTTCGATCCCCGGGTCCCCTTGTTTCTTCAATATTATTTTTCTATGCATATTTCCATGCGCAGGTTTCCAGGACATCCACCATACGTCCTCAATGATCATCCAACCATATGTCCAACAAGCCAAATCCAACGCATGGCATGTGAAGGTCTACCATAGGCCTAGTCAAACGTGCAACATTGGATCATGAGAGTCAACATGGACCCAGGCTTATTGGGCTCATAAGCTGCTATTGACACTCCCTTTCTACTTTGACACCAGGCCCATTTCTTTTTTTCTTTTATATTTCTTTTCTTTTAATTATTTTGATTAATTATTTTCTCACATAAAAAATTAATTCGTTTTTTACAAAAATTCATGAAATCAATTTTCATCAAATTAGAATTTAGGTTTTTTTATTGTCAAAATTAATTTAGTATTAGTTTAATTTAATTTTAGGGTAACTTTAATCTTTTTTTTTGTGAATAAATTAAAATCAATTAGAAAATTAGGATGTGTTCGAGTTAATTTTTATTTTCTTTTCTTAAAATAACCAAAATATAAAAATAGGCCAAATTAATTATTTTTATTGATTTAAATTAATTAGTAATTAGGTTTGTACTTATTTAACTAAAACCTTATTTTTCTCAAAATAATCAAAAACAACCAAAAAATGATTTTTCTTGCAATTAGGTTTAGACGGGGTCAAAACCCTAATTTTCTTTCGTTCCTGATTCATCGCGCGTTTATTTATTTTTACGATATTGATGTAACTTCTCATGGGATGTAATAGTTTAATTAGGATTTTTCTTTATTTATCATTTTTTCGGGTTTTTGGCTATGTAATTAATCCTCCTCCCCGAAGCCTTGTAATAGCGTAGTTTTATTTCTCGCATTTTAATTTTCGCAAATATTAACTGTTAGATGTATGATAATAGGGTTGCATGACAAGAATGTATGTTAATTTTAAAATGGTTAGAAAACCCTAAATATGCAAAGATAATAACTGAAATCAAATCACTCGCACATGCGCACATGCGCACTCCTAGGGTATACTCTCACTTCGGTTGCCTTCGGTAAACGATCATTAAGTATAGGGTGTTTTAGTGGTTGCTCTCTTGTCTAAACAAAGATCAAACGTCCCGTTCAGAAATGTTGCCTCGGAAATGTTGCCTCGAATATGATCTTAAGACGCTAGGGTTATTAGTAAGACGTCCTAACATTGCTTTAGTGATTGTACATCCCTTTCGAATTGACCCTTACAACTCCAACGACGGTACTACCTACTCATTAATAGTGGGATAGTACTGTCTAAAGGAAACAAGAATAAAAACAATATTTTTTCGAGTAGGTAGATAACTGTTAGGTACTTGCTCAAAACAACAAATCTTTTACACCATACACTTTCAAACAAACTTTTCAAACTAAAGTTTTCAAAACACTCCGTAACACTCTTGAGGACAGAAATAAGGGTTAAAACAAAGTAAAACAAAACTTTTCAAAACAAACACACACAAGCAATTTAAAAGATAAGCAAGTACCTAAGAGCCCGTGGAAAACCACGGATAGAAAGAGTGCTAATACCTTCCCTTTCTATAAATCTCGAAAAAAGGAATTTTTCTGTGCTTTTGTCCTTTCCAGTTGGATAAAATAAAAGTCGATGGCAACTCTTGCTTACCGCGACATTTTGCGAATACAAAACACAAACCAGCATTTTCCTAAAACAGTCCGGTTCTGCCACCGTATCACAACATCCATCTGATACATAGTGATGTCATTGTTTACAACAAATGAGATTAAGAGTCTGATAGATTCTAACCTGGAAACTGGAGCAAAGGTTTCTGTATAGTCTATCCCCTATTGCTGACTATAACCTTGTGCCACCAGTCGTGCTTTGTTTTTGATGACTTCTCCTTGCTCGTTCAGTTTGTTTCTGAACACCCACTTTGTTCCAATAACGTTGAATCCTTTTGGTTTAGGAACCAGATCCCATACGTCATTTCTGGTGAATTGATTTAGTTCCTCATGCATTGCCAGAATCCAGTCATTGTCCAGAAGAGCTTCATCAATTGTTGTTGGTTCAATCAGAGAGACCAGTCCTATAAGGGATTCTTCAGAGTTTCTAAATGTTGATCTTGTTCTGATTGGATCATCCTTCTTTCCCAGGATCTTATCTTCTGGGTGAGCTATGCTGCTTCTGGATAACCTTTTTTGGAGTTGATCAACAGGAGGTACATGATCACTTGTAATATTTCTTTTTGAAGTTGTTGGAGCGTCTCTGTTGGTAAATTCTGATGAGTTGTCTTCAGTACCTGTGAATTCAACTTCTATATGTGCAAAGAATTCATTTTGCTTTGACTTTTGAGGGTCAAGCTTATCATCAAATATAACACTGATTGACTCTTCAACAATCTGTGTTTCTGTATTGTATACTCTGTACCCTCTTGAGCGTTCAGAGTATCCTAATATAATACACTTTTGTGCTTTAGAGTCAAACTTGTTCAGATGATCTTTAGTATTCAAAATAAAACAGGTGCATCCAAAAGGATGGAAATAAGAAATGTTGGGCTTTCTGTTCTTCCACAATTCATATGGAGTCTTTTCTAGAATAGGTCTTATAGAGATTCTATTCTGAACGTAACACGCTGTGTTAATTGCTTCTGCCTAGAAGATCTTAGCAATGTTAGTCTCATTGATCATGGTTCTGGCTATTTCTTGCAGTGTTCTGTTCTTTCGTTCTACAACTCCATTTTGTTGGGGATTTCTAGGATAAGAGAAGTCATGCAAGATGCCTTTTTCATTAAAAAATGTTTCAAATTTTTTATTTTCAAATTCTCCACCATGATCACTTCTGACTTTGACAATTCTAAGATCCTTTTCATTCTGAACTTGGTTACAGAATGCAACGAACACAAAATGTGACTCGTCCTTGTGTCTTAAGAACTTTACCCATGTCCATCTGCTATAGTCATCTATGATCACTAACCCATACTTCTTTCCACTAACAAACACAGTTTTTACTGGTCCAAATAAGTCTATGTATAGAATTTCTAATGGCTTAGAGGTGGAAACAACATTTTTAGATTTAAAAGCAGGTTTTGCAAATTTGCCTTTCTGACATGCTTCACACAGAGCATCTGAGCTGAACTTCAGATTAGGAAGTCCTCTGACTAGATTGAGTCTGTTAATTTGAGATAATCTTCTCATACTAACATGCCCCAATCTTCTGTGCCAGACCCATTGCTCGTTGTTAACAGAGAGAAGACATTTTACCATTCCGACTCTTTAGTTCAGAAAGTTTTATCTTATAAATGTTGTTTTTCCTCTTTCCATTAAAAAGGATAGTTCCATCTTTCTGACTAACAGCTTTGCATGAATTTTGATTAAAGATTATATCATAACCGTTATCACTTAATTGACTTATGGATAACAGGTTATGCATTAATGCATTAACTAAGAGCACATTATTTATAGAAGGAAGATTACCATTACCTATTGTTCCAGAGCCAATGATCTTCCCTCTTTGGTTACCTCTAAAGCCCACGTAGCCTCCAGGTTTAAGTTCCAGGCTTTGGAACATATGCTTTCTTCCCATCATGTGTCGAGAGCATCCAGAGTCCAGGTACCATGACTGGTGTTTTAGCCTTGCTGCTAAAGATATCTGCTACATATATAATTTTGTCCTTAGGTACCTGTGATACGGTGGGAAGAACTGACTGTTTTTGGAATGCTGGTTTGCGTTTTGCATTTGTTATTCGCAAAATGTCGCGGTAAGCAATAGTCACCACTGACTTTTATTTTATCCAACAAGGAAAGGAAAAAAGCACAGAAAAATTCCTTTTTTGATATTTTTCTCGGGTTCGGGGGGTAGATTATAGAAAGGGAAGGTATTAGCACCCTTTCTATCCATGGTTATCCACGGGCTCTTAGGTACTTGCTCATATTGTTTTCAAAATGGTTTTCTTTGTGCTTGTGGGTTTGAAAAAGTTTTTGTTTTGAAAACTTCGATTTAACTCTTGCTTCTATCCTCAAGAGTGTAATGAAGTATTTTTGAAAACTTTGTTTGAAAAGGAGTGTAAGTGTGAAAAAGGTTTTGTTTTTTGAAAGAGCAAGTATCTAAGAACCATCTACCTACTCGAAAAAGGAATCGTTCTATGCTAATTTCCTTTAGACAATGCTATCTTACTATTGATGAGTAGGTAGCACCGTCGTTGGAGTTTGAGGGTCAATTCGAATGAGGGACGTGTGGTCACTAAAGAAAATAAATCGCGTGCGAGAAATTAAGTCGAGTGCGAGTTTAGGGTTTTGACCCTTTTTGGTTAAAGGAAAGATTTTTTTGTTATTTTTATTTTAAGAAAGAAATTAATCTAAATTAATTACTAAATTAAATTAAATTAATTAATGAAAAAAGTTATTTTTGGATTTTTGGTATTTTAAGAAAGAAATAAAAATTAATGGAATTAGTAAAAGCCTAATTAAGTCTAATTTAATTTTAATTATTTGCAAAAATATATTAAAGTTATTCTAATTAAACCTAAGTCAAATAATTAGTATTTATTAAATAAAAATAAAAATTTGATTAAATATAAAAATGTTTTTTGTGATTTTACTTTATAAAAAAAAAGAATTTTTTAATTGGTTAGTAAATTTAATAAAAAAATAAAAGAAATAAACAAAGTAAATAAAATAGAAAGAGAGAGGGGGTATGGGCCTGAATTTTGGGTGTGATTAGCAATCATGATGCCCATTTAGATCTGGCCTTGTTTGACTTTTCTTGATCCAGCGTGCATGTGCTGACTTGGTCTTTGGTGGTCCATCAATTCTGGCCATCAGATTTGGCCTTGGGCCATCTGGCTACTGGATATATGGAGGTGCATGGTGTTCTGCGCGCTTGAATATGCATGTGATTACCTGAAGAATGAAAATAACAAAGAAAGTGGGGGACCCGGGATTCGAACCCAGGTCCTGATGGGTATTGCCAATGCTCGCTTGCCACTAGGCTGTTTGGTTTTCATTGTTAGTGATATATGAATAAAATATAATATATTAAAATAAGTCCATAGCCAGAAAAGACAAAAAATAACGCGCGCGATTTGAATGGTGCAATGGGTAGGCGCCACGTCTTCATCTTCTTTGTTGAACCGTGGCTAAAACAAATCAGGCCTATACCAACGAACAACAGTCTGTAGCTATAAGTCAAGTATCTTTAAAATCCTATAGGCGCCATGGAAATGTATTCTGAACCCATGGTTGAGTTCGTCTTCCTCTTCCGGTCATGTCTATAGCCATTATTAAGGCTAATTTTACCTGAAACGAAAAACCCTAAACCAAGATGCAAAACTCTAACAATGGTAGTTTGCGCCACAGAGTATATAAATGAAATCAAATAATGCAAAAGGCTGGGAAATGATCTGGTGATTACAAATATGCCATTAGTTTGTTTAAAGGATTCCAAAATAATGAGTTGCAATTTCAAGAACAAATCTTGGTATCGTGATACTTACAGTGCTTTTGAAGGCATGAGGATGCGTGCTTTTGATCCAGGAAGGTTGTGTGATCACCCAGGAATCGATTGGGACCGGTCTCCGCTTCTGAAAACGCCTCTAAGTATGATTTTGATTTCACACTTTTTAGTGAATCTTGCAACTTTGGTATTGCCTCTTTCTGCAGCCTCTAACCCTTGTTTCGATTCTTGTGGCTTCCTTATGTATTGCATATTGTGTTAGGGTAACAATTATGGCCTGAATCCTTCCACATCAATGCATTGAAATTTGATTTGATTCACTCTTTACAACTTGCCAAATTTGCCAATTTATAATCTTTTTGCACATGGTATGGTGAGATTCGAGTTTGATGATGATATTGATGATAATTATAACCTGAAATAACCAAAAAGATCTTAGGTAATCAAAGCTTGGATTTAGTATGATTTAATTTGATTTAAAATGAAATATTTCAATAAAAAATCAAATAAAATAATAAAAATAAGATATGGGCTCATGGCTGAAGCTAGGACACGTGGACAATGATGAAAGTTCAAATCAAGTGGAAAGGAATGGGCCCATTTGACAAAATTTGAAGTTTTGAGGATAGTTGACTTTTGGCAATTTTGCAAAAATTCCCAACTTCAACAATGCATAACTTCAACTTTGAACTTTTGGAAGTGTTCTTGGACTTTTTAGAAAGCTTGAGATGTCCTATAACCAACCCTTTTGGTCTCATCGTATTTTGATATTCCATGATCAAGTTATAAGCTTTGGCAAAAAAGGTGTTTTTGTTGACTTTCAAAAATGACCTATAATGTCCAAATTTATAACTTCTTATGAGTGCATTATTTGATCTTGGGGTATGAAGATGGATTGTAGGAAATTGCATCCTATTCAAAATTAGATTTGGATGGGTCATTTATCATAAAGTATGAGAAAGTTATGCCTAGTCAAAGTTGAGTTGACTTTTCCTGCAAAACCCTAATTTAACAACTTTTGAGTCTTGATGAACTTTGAGAAATCCTTGATGAATCATGATCAACCCTTGATCAAATGATGAAATATCCTTCAAAATGAGAATGTTGACAAAAAATCTTGAAGTTTGACTGTATTTAGGTCACAATTGTCTTTTGTCCTGGCACAATCGATTTTTGGACCTTTGAGCAATTGACTGAGCAAACTTCCTCTGCAAGGCTTGAAACTTGGCATGGATGACCTTGAGAACATATTAGGACATTGGGGAGAACTTGAGGCCATTTGGATTCAAATATCTTGATGCAACACAAAACCCTAATTTGGGGTTGACTGCCTTAAGAGATAACTTGTCTGACCAACTCTTGAGCAAGCTTGAGCCACTTGGAGATTTTTCTTGCAATGTTTTGAGAAATATGAGAGGGAAAATTTTGGGGTACAACAGCTGCCCCTGTTCAATCTTATTAAACCTGATGATGTAGATTGGCTTTCGTTCCTTTCGTGATCCGAAGGTGTAAGATGATTGAACACTAGAGTGCCCAGAAATTTGCACTCGCATGAAGTGGTATCAACCTTGTGATGTCGGGAATGGGCTTACAGATGCCATTTGGAGATTGCTGGAGGGAGGATGGGATTAAAGATGCCATATGCAGGAGTGTCGATCGCATAAGATATTCCTTAGAGAGAGCTTGTATACTTGTTGTTGTGGAAGATTCCGCTGAGGAAGTCTGATCTTGCTAAGATTTTAGGAACTTGCCTGTACTCCAACTGAGAGAACATCTCTGCTGGGTTTTAAGGACTAGTCCATAATTCAATTGGGGGAAATCTGTCGAGATTTAGAACCTTATATGTAATTCAACTGAGAATAATTCAGTTGAGATTTAATAACCGGTCAGGTCTTCGACTGAGGGAAACATCTTCATCAAGATCTAGGACTGTCTGGTCTTCAACGGAGTATAATTCTGTTGAGATTTTAGAACTCGTCCACACTACGACAGAGGAAAATTGTCGAGATTGAAAACCTTATCTGTAATTCAACCGAGAATAATTCAGTTCAGATTTAAGAACCGGTCAGGTCTTCGACGGAGGGAAACATCTTCATCAAGATCTAGGACTGTCTGGTCTTCAACGAAGTATAATTCTGTTGAGATTTTAGAACTCGTCCACACTACGACGGAGGAAAATTGTCGAGATTGAGAACCTTATCTATAATTCAACCGAGGATAATTCAGTTGAGATTTAATAACCGGTCAGGTCTTCGACTGAGGGAAACATCTTCATCAAGATCTAGGACTGTCTGGTCTTCAACGGAGTATAATTCTGTTGAGATTTTAGAACTCGTCCACACTACGACGGAGGAAAATTGTCGAGATTGAGAACCTTATCTGTAATTCAACCGAGAATAATTCAGTTGAGATTTAAGAACCGGTCAGGTCTTCGACTGAGGGAAACATCTTCATCAAGATCTAGGACTGTCTGGTCTTCAACGGAGTATAATTCTGTTGAGATTTTAGAACTCGTCCACACTACGATGGAGGAAAATTGTCGAGATTGAGAACCTTATCTGTAATTCAACCGAGTATAATTCAGTTTAGATTTAAGAACCGGTTAGGTCTTCGACATAGGAAAACATCTTCATCAAGATCTAGGACTGTCTGGTCTTCAACGGAGGATAATTCTGTTGAGATTTTAGAACTCGTCCACACTTCGACGGAGGAAAATTGTCGAGATTGAGAACCTTATCTGTAATTCAACCGAGAATAATTTAGTTGAGATTTAAGAACCGGTCAGGTCTTTGACATAGGGAAACATCTTCATCAAGATCTAGGACTGTCTGGTCTTCAACGGAGGATAATTCTGTTGAGATTTTAGAACTCGTCCACACTTCGACGGAGGAAAACTGTCGAGATTGAGAACCTTATCTGTAATTCAACCGAGGATAATTCAGTTGAGATTTAAGAGCCGGACATTTCTTCGACATAGTTGAGAACCTAACTGCATCCTTCCTGAAAGGTAAAGGTCAGTCGTATGCAATGCATGATATATATCAAGCAATGATGTTCTCAAAATAAATGAGATTGTATTGTATGATGCGTATATGCATGTATCATGATGTATGGAAATGTAATGTTTTGGTCGGGGAAAATAAATCCTGTATAGTTGCTGGAGAAAGAGTTGAATTCTTTGTTTCCGCTGGGGATGGCGAACGAAGCTGATTACAAGAATAAACCTGCAGGAGAGTATAATTCAGATGGGGCATAAAACTGATGAGGGGATTACTCTGTGGGGAAGAGATGTTCTGCTGAGGATTCCACCGATAAATTCCGCTGGGGATGAATTATCGTTGCTGGTGATACTAAATCTTGTTGGGAATTGAATTTCTTGGTTGTGAAAGGAAAAAACTTCGCTGGGGATGATCTTTCAGTTGCGGCTTCACTGGGGATAACCTTCCAAACTCTTATGGGGATAATCCTTTGAGCTTTGCTGGGGGATAATCTTCCAAAGTCTACTGGGGATGATTCTCCAAACTCCACTGGGGAAGCTTTTTCAGACTGCGCTGGGAAAATTTTCAAACTCCACTGGGGATATCCTGTACTTTGCAGGGGAATATTCTTATACTCCACTGGGGAATATTAAGACTGTCGGGGATATTAAGCCTTTTCAATGTTGATGGTAGGTAAACTCTGCTTGGGGAGAATATTACTGATTCATTTGCAGCTGCAAGTCTCAGCTGGGGAGAGCTATCATTACTGTCTTTTCTTACTCTACAGGGAGTGAAAGTACCTTAACCATATTCTTCAGCTGAATCTACCTTGTACCTGGTGGACAGAGCAACTGTACAGTTTGGACAATTCTTATTTGCCCCTGTTTCTGATATTACCAGTAATGGTCTTTTATTTCGCATGTAAATATTCATGAGCAACAATTAATGTCAAATGCATATATAAAAAGTGAACATTGGACGTTCTTTGCAAAACAAAACAGATAAAGGAAAAAAAGTTTGAAATTTCTTTGAAAGTGAATTGTATTGATTTTGAAGTTTGGCCTGTAAATAGGCGTTTTTGTACAAGAGGCTGACGTCCTAGTAAGAGAACGCCGCCGAACAATAGAATTTACACAATTTGTGAAAAACAAAAACAAAACAGCTATGTGAGTAATCCCACTGGGTTCCAACTCTGCTATTGCCCTTATGTCCTCGAGCATCTCATCACTTTGCTGCAGGTTGAAGGTAGACCAGATTGATTAGTGTCGTTTGAGCTTGATAGTTAATACCGAAGTCTGGTTGCAAGGTGATCCAATGAGACATAGTGTTACGCTTTGATCCCTAACTTTTGCCTAGACCGCCCTTTCAGATTTTCAGTCCACCGGGATACCCTTTTTTGTCCAAGCCACCTTTTCAGGTTTTCGAATTGCCGGGTGTACAGATTTTTTTCATTTTCATCCCTTATTTTTGCCCGAACACTTTTGGTTCGCCGGGAAGCCCTTATTTTTTCCTAGGCCAGTCAACCTAGCGGGTCGTTAATTATGCGTAATATCTTTTCACTATGTCTGCATTGACGGGGTGAGGAAGGTCGTCACTGTCCATGGTGGTTAGAATCATTGCTCCTCCTGAGAAGATGTTCTTAACCATAAATGGCCCTTCATAAGTAGGGGTCCATTTGCCTCTGGGGTCACCTTGAGGTAATATGATGCGCTTGATGACCAGGTCCCCAACTTGATAGTCTTGTTGTCTAACTTTCTTGTTAAATTCCTTGAACATCCGCTTTTGATATGTCTGACCATGACAAATAACAGTAAGTCTATTTTCGTCTATTAAATTCAGCTGATCAAGCCGGGTCTGAATCCAGTCATCTTCGCTCAAACCTGCATCCTTCATAATCCGAAGAGAGGGTATCTGAACTTCAATGGGCAAGACTGCCTCCATGCCATATACCAAGGAATAAGGGGTTGCCCCTGTTGACGTCCGCGCTGAGGTACGGTACCCATGAAGAGCAAATGGTAACATCTTGTGCCAGTCTTTGTATGTCACCGTTATCTTCTGCACAATCTTCTTAATGTTCTTATTAGCTGCTTCTATAGCCCCATTCATCTTCGGCCGGTAAGGAGAAGAGTTATGATGCTGTATCTTGAACTGCTTGCAGAGCTCGGTGATCATCTTATTGTTGAGATTGGTACCATTGTCCGTAATGATCCTCTCTGGTACACCATATCGACAGATCAGGTTATGCCGAATAAACCGTGCCACGACGTTCTTGGTTACTGTAGCAAAGGAAGCTGCTTCAACCCACCTTGTAAAGTAATCAATTGCTACCAGGATGAAACGATGCCCGTTGGATGCCGTAGGTCTGATCCCGCCGATCATATCAATGCCCCACATTGCAAAAGGCCACATAGTTGTCAAGACGTTCACATCTTTTGGTATCAAAAGGGTAGTATGAGCCAACATGTACTGTCTCAGCCGGCGAACAGCCCATGCCAAAGCGTAGCAAGTTCTCTCGAGTAGTGAGTATCGGGTCTCACAGTCGGTAAACTTTTTGCTAAGGTAATATATAGCATGCTCTTTTCAGCCATACTCGTCATGCTGCCCCAACGCACCTCTTATTGAATTGTCGAGTACTGTCAAGTATAAGATCAGAGGTCTCCCTTCGGCTGGAGGCATCAGAATAGGTGGCTCTTGGCGGTTGTATGGCCCTCTCTTCTTGCAGTAATCTAGCAAGTTCACCAGGAACTTCACAATCATCTTCACCTTCGTCTTCGGCTAAGTTGATCGGACTTTTGAAGTCATAACCGGCAGTAGCAGAATCGTTACCAGTGAGATCCAGAGGGGATGTGGATCATGATATGTGAGTGTGTGTAAAATAGCTATTTTGCAATATGTAATAAAAGAAAAACAAGGAGCGCAAAATTTGAAATGCAAGAAACGTCCAATGCTTTTATTAATGATATATGTAGATGATACACATAAAGCCCTCACAAACAAAACCACGGTGCCCCGGGTTAGACACCGGGCCATAAAGTTTAAAACATTGTCTGTTACAAATTCAAACCAAAAGTCTCATTATTGGGTGATAACAGAAACATGCATAGAATCCTTCGTTGTCCAGTCACTTAATCCACCATCGGCAGTTGGGTATATCCAACTGTCAATATCAAACTCTTCATCATCGTCATCCCCGATAGCATTCACCCCCGCGTCTTGTTTAGGCTTTTCTGGTGCTCCAAAATCGATCTCCTTAGCATCAATCACGTCTTGTACCTTTTTCTTCAAGACCCAACAGTCATCGGTATCATGCCCCGGGCTATCAGAGTGAAAAGCACATCGGGCATTAGGGTTGTACTTCGGTGATGTTGTATTTGGATTCTTCGGGGCCTCCCTTGGAATCACTAGACTGGTCTTTAATAACTGCGGAAGAATTTGGGATAAAGTCATGTTGAGCTTAGTGAATTGTCTTTGAGGTCTCTTGGCCCTTGACTGATTGTTGTGCTGAGGAGCAACAACATGTCTTGAAATAACCACCGCATTAACAGCTTGGCGGCGTTCAGGTCTATTCTGGCTTTTTGAACTGTAAACAACACTGGACTCCTTCTTAAAAGGCTTCTTCTCGGTGCGTGATGAGGCACCCTTCTGTATCTTACCGGATTTGATACCGGCCTCAATCCTTTCCCCGGTCATAATCAGCTCTGTAAACCCGGACGAAGAACTTCCAATTAGATGATTGAAATACGGACCATACAAGGTCTCCATAAACATATCAACTAGCTCCCTATCAGCCAAGGGTAGTTGCACTCTTCCAGTGAGGTCCCTCCACTTCTAAGCATAATCTTTGAAACCTTCGCCCGCACCCATAGACATACCCTGGAGTTGGGTACGCGTGGGAGCGAGGTCGGCATTGTATTGGTACCGCTTGTAGAAAGCAGCGGCCAAATCTTACCAATTACGGATGCTAGCTCCTTCTAACTGGTAAAACCATTCAAGCTGAGTCCCTGAGAGAATGTCTTGAAAGAAGTGAATCCAGAGGTTCTTGTCAGCGGTGTATGGCTGAATTTTTCTAACATACGAACGGAGATGTAATTTCGGACAGGAAACTCCATCGTATTTAGCAAAGGCTGGTGCTTTGAATTTGTGGGGAATCACCACCCCAGATGACAGACCCAAGTCTCCAAAGTCCAAACCAGGCACTTTCTGAACTTCCATCGCATTCAAACGATCTTCCAGTTGTTTGTATCTATCCTCGGTCGGAGGATACTGGTCTTTGTCGAAGTCGGTCTTGTTGTCTGAAACCACAGGGCTAGGAGCCCTCCTTTCTTCCTGATTATCTTTCCCTCCAGATGAGGGGGTCAAATCAACCTCTTCTCGCAAATCATTTCCAAATCTGCGACCCATATTAAATAGGACCGTCTTCTTCTTCTTCTTCTTCTTCTTCTCTTTCAAGATAAGGTTCTTCTGATCTTGCTGACCCTTAGCTAAACTCATGAACAGTTCATGGAATTGGGCGTTTTGAGCCTGTAGAGCTTTGATAGCTTGTTCAGTTGATGGTTCAGAAGAAATGATGCTGAAATAAACATCGAAGAAGATAAGAGACCTGTAATGGGTACCTGTTATGAGGTGCATGGGAATGATATGCGCATGATATAATTTCAAAGACTTTAGGGATTCAAATTCGTAAACAAAATGAAACACACTTTTATTAGATAAACTTTGAAATCAATTGTTCAATAGATGCCTTTAAGGCGTTACAAGAAAGAAAAACTGAAAAGTAAATTAAAACTAGAAATTATCAAAAGACAATCAGCGCTCCCATGGTCGTTTCTTGTCGGTGCGGACATAGTCATTGAGGATCCGCTTGTTCTCCAGTTTCCTTGTCATCTTCTGAATCTTCTGCTCTTGCTCGTGATACTTTTCTCGGTAAGTATCTCGTTCTTCCCTCAGCTGCATCCAGGACCTCTTCAATGCCCCAATGTCAGTAGGCATGTAAGGGTGTAGGATGGTAGGAGGAACCCCCTCTTCATCAGCAACTTCAAGAGTTATAGGCAAGACAACTTCGTAGGGAATTCCCAACTTTTGGGCACAGATACGAACCCATCGGAGATATGGTTCCATTGGTAGAGAAGTTTTTGCACCCAACTCGTGTGGATCAGACCTGTGTACCCTATCCTAGGCTCTTATGAATCTGCGACGTTGCTCGTCACTATCCCCTTGGAAATCAAAGACAACACTAGGTATTAGCAACTCATGAGGTCCTTCCCTTCTAGCTCGCCCAAACTGGTGTAAGGCCAAGCATGGATTATAAGTGATCCCTCCATTGGTTCCTATAAGTGGGACATTGGGGTATTCCCCATAGCGATCAATAATAGCCACCTCGTCCATGCCCTTAATAGTCCAAATGATGTCATTATGAGAGAGAGACATAATCCTGTAGGCCCAGGCCATGCCTTCCTTGTTCTTCAGAACTAATTTGGGGAGGTGAGAAATAAACCACCTCGCCAACAATGGAGCACAACACATAAGGGTTCTCCGCCTCTGAGCAGTACGAGCATAAAGAAAATGAAGGATGTCACCCAAGAGAGTGGGTACCAGAATACCAGACATGAAGATCTTTACCGCATTCACATCGATAAAGGAATCAGAGTTAGGAAACAATACCAAACCATATATGAGAAGATCCAGAATGTCTTCAAATGCCTGGAAGTCTAGACTATCCCAGAACTGATTAGCTTTACCAACCAAAAATTTAGTCAAGAAGCCCTTTGCTCCACTTCTAGTTTCCCAGTTTGAAATTACCTCAGCCTTTGTCAGATGAAGGGCTGTAGCAATCTCTTCTGGCCTAAGGATCTTCTCCCAACCTGTAAACGGGGTCTGCTCTAGAATAGAGATACCCAGTAGATTAGAGAACTCTTCCAAGGTAGGGACCAGCTGGTAGTCCGGAAAAGTAAAGCAATGGTACAGTGGATCAAAGAGCTGGACTAAGACTCTCATCATCTGTTCATCCATCTTGGAGGTGACCAAACCAAGAAGGTGCCCATGTCTTCTGATGAAGGAAGTAGTATCTGGCATCTTTGCAACCAAATCTTTAAGTAGAGTGGGAACCTGGACAAAGTTGATCCGGATGGTGTTTCTATGCATGGGTGCCATGACCTACAAAACAGAACAAAGATGAATCCCTCCTGTCTTTGAAATATGTTAGTCTAATGCAAGATGCATGCAATGTCATGATGTCATGATGTTATGATAGAAAGCACACCACAAGTATCCACAAATAGCAAACATGGTAAAGGCACACAAGTCACACAGATAGCCCTTAGATTTCAGGCTGGCAAGGAGTCTAGGTACTACCCTCTTTCAGTTCAGTTGGTTTAAACCTGTCCTAAAAATAGTAACCGGGTTCTAGAGGATCTCAATATCACTGATTACCCTCGATCGGTCATAATTCCAGTTTAGCAACCTTTTCTTGCAGCCGGAATCATCGCGAGAGTTTAACCTCAATGAGTGTAACATACTGCTACTGTTGTATGGCCAAGTTGGTCAATTTAAAGGTTCTAAGGTCAGTTGGTGCTTAATGACCCCTTAGCAGACCCATATTCTCCTCGTTGCGCCACAAGGGATATCGATACATACTAAAGTGTCACACCAACGTAGCTACTGCTTCAACTGTATCGGTCTACGCCGTACAGTTCCCTCACAGTTTATTGCTACTTACCTAAAGGGTATCCCCAGATCCGGGTTAGGATCTATAGTAACTCTGATTCAACCCACAAAGATAAAGCATACAAGTCGAGAAATTGAAAACATTATGAACTATTCCTAAGGTACACCCCACTTATAAAAGATGTCCCCAGCAGAGTCGCCAGTTTTGTGATACGGTGGGAAGAACTGACTGTTTTTTAGAATGCTGGTTTACGTTTTGCGTTTGTTGTTCGCAAAATGTCGCGGTAAGCAAGAGTCACCACCGACTTTTATTTTATCCAACAAGGAAAGGAAAAAGCACAGAAAAATTCCTTTTTCGAGTTTTTTCTCGGGTTTGGGGGGTAAATTATAGAAAGGGAAGGTATTAGCACCCTTTCTATCCGTGGTTATCCACGGGCTCTTAGGTACTTGCTCATATTGTTTTCAAAATGGTTTTCTTTGTGCTTGTGGGTTTGAAAAAGTTTTTGTTTTGAAAACTTCGATTTAACTCTTGCTTCTGTCCTCAAGAGTGTAATGAAGTGTTTTTGAAAACTTTGTTTGAAAAGGAGTGTAAGTGTGAAAAAGGTTTTGTTTTTTGAAAGAGCAAGTATCTAAGAACCATCTACCTACTCGAAAAAGGAATCGTTCTATGCTAATTTCCTTTAGACAATGCTATCTTACTATTGATGAGTAGGTAGCATCGTCGTTGGAGTTTGAGGGTCAATTCGAATGAGGGACGTGCAATCACTAAAGCAATGTTAGGACGCCTTAGCGGTAACCCTAATGTCTTAGATCATTTGTTTTGAGGCAACAATATCCGAGGAAACCATTTCGAGGAGACTATGATCTTTAGACAAGAGGACGACCTCTAAAGTGACCTATACTCAATGACCGCGTACGAAGGCAACCAAGTGGGGTGTACCTTAAGAGTGCGCATGTGCGAGTGTGTCGTTTTCAGTTATTTTATCTTTGTACATGTTAATGGTGATCTAAGTTGATTTTAGGTTAAAATATTCAGTCTTGTCATGCATCCCTATTATCAAATATCTAACAGTTATATTTTGCGGGAAATAAAATGCGGAATTTAAATTACAAGGCGTCGTGTATTTACATCGCCAAAGACAAACCCTTTAAAAATAAATAAAGCAATAAAAAAAAAATAAAGGTCCTATTAAGCTATTACAAACCGGAATCAGATACATAAATGGATGAAAGAAAATAAATCGCGTGCGGGAAATTAAGTCGAGTGCGAGTTTAGGGTTTTGACCCTTTTTGGTTAAAGGAAAGATTTTTTTGTTATTTTTATTTTAAGAAAGAAATTAATATAAATTAATTACTAAATTAAATTAAATTAATTAATGAAAAAAGTTATTTTTGGATTTTTGTTATTTTAAGAAAGAAATAAAAATTAATGGAATTAGTAAAAGCCTAATTAAGTCTAATTTAATTTTAATTATTTGCAAAATTATATTAAAGTTATTCTAATTAAACCTAAGTCAAATAATTAGTATTTATTAAATAAAAATAAAAATTTGATTAAATATAAAAATGTTTTTTGTGATTTTACTTTATAAAAAAAAAGAATTTTTTCATTGGTTAGTAAATTTAATAAAAAAATAAAACAAATAAACAAAGTAAATAAAATAGAAAGAGAGAGGGGGTATGGGCCTGAATTTTGGGTGTGATTAGCAATCCTGAGGCCCATTTAGATCTGGCCTTGTTTGACTTTTCTTGATCCAGCGTGCATGTGTTGACTTGGTCTTTGGTGGTCCATCAATTATGGCCATCAGATTTGGCCTTGGGCCATCTGGCTACTGGATTATGGAGGTGCATGGTGTTCTGTGCGCTTGAATATGCATGTGATTACCTGAAGAATGAAAATAACAAAGAAAGTGGGGGACCCGAGATTCGAACCCAGGTCCTGATGGGTATTGCCAATGCTCGCTTGCCACTAGGCTGTTTGGTTTTCATTGTTAGTGATATATGAATAAAATATAATATATTAAAACAAGTCCATAGCCAGAAAAGACAAAAAATAACGCGCGCGATTTGAATGGTGCAATGGGTAGGCGCAACGTCTTCATCTTCTTTATTGAACCGCGGCTAAAACAAATCAGGCCTATACCAACGGACAACAGTCTGTAGCTATAAGTCAAGTATCTCTAAAATCCTATAGGCGCCATGGAAATGTATTCTGAACCCATGGTTGAGTTCGTCTTCCTCTTCCGGTCACGTCTATAGCCATTATTAAGGCTAATTATACCTGAAAAGAAAAACCCTAAACCAAGATGCAAAACCCTAACAATGGTAGTTTGCGCCACAGAGTATATAAATGAAATCAAATAATGCAAAAGGCTGGGAAATCATCTGGTGATTACAAATATGCCATTAGTTTGTTTAAAGGATGCCAAAATAATGAGTTGCGATTTCAAGAACAAAGCTTGGTATCGTGATACTTACAGCGCTTTTGAAGGCCCGAGGACGCGTGCTTTTGATCCAGGAAGGTTGTGTGATCACCCAGGAATCGATTGGGACCGGTCTCCACTTCTGAAAACGTCTCTAAGTATGATTTTGATTTCACACTTTTTAGTGAATCTTGCAACTTTGGTATTGCCTCTTTCTGCAGCCTCTAACCCTTGTTTTGATTCTTGTGGCTTCCTTATGTATTGCATATTGTGTTAGGGTAACAATTATGGCCTGAATCCTTCCACATCAATGCATTGAAATTTGATTTGATTCACTCTTTACACCTTGCCAAATTTGCCAATTTTCAATCTTTTTGCACATGGTATGGTGAGATTCGAGTTTTATGATGATATTGATGATAATTATAACCTGAAATAACCAAAAAGATCTTAGGTAATCAAAGCTTGGATTTTATATGATTTAATTTGATTTAAAATGAAATAATTCAATAAAAAATCAAATAAAATAATAAAAATAAGATATGGGATCATGGCTGAAGCTAGGACACGTGGACAATGATGCAAGCTCAAATCAAGTGGAAAGGAATGGGCCCATTTGACAAAATTTGAAGTTTTAGGGATAGTTGACTTTTGGCAATTTTGCAAAAATGCCCAACTTCAACAATGCATAACTTCTTCAATTTTGAACTTTTGGAAGTTTTATTGGGCTTTTTAGAAATCTTGAGATGTCCTATAACCAACCCTTTTGGTCTCATCTCATTTTGATATTCCATGCTCAAGTTATAAGCTTTGGAAAAAAAGGTGTTTTTGTTAACTTTCAAAAATGACCTATAATGTCCAAATTTATAACTTCTTGTGAGTGCATTTTTTGATCTTGGGGTATGAAGATGGATTGTAGGAAATTTAATCCTCTTCAAAATGAACTTTGGATGGGCCATTTCTCATAAAGTATGATAAAGTTATGCCTGGTCAAAGTTGAGTTGACTTTTCCTACAAAACCCTAATTTAGCAACTTTCGAGTCTTGATGAATTTTGAGCAATCCTTGATGAATCATGATCAAACCTTGATAAAATGAATAAATATCCTTCAAAATGAGAATGTTGACAAAAAATCTTGAAGTTTGACTGTATTTAGGTCACAATTGACTTTTGCCCTAGCACAGTCAATTTTGGGACCTTTGAGCAATTGGCTGAGCAAACTTCCTCTGCAAGGCTTGAAACTTGGCATGGATGACCTTGATAACATATTAGGACATTGGGAAGCACTTGAGGCCATTTGGATTCAAAGATATTGATGCAACACAAAACCCTAATTTGGGGTTGACTGCCTTAGGAGATAACTTGTCTGACCAACTCTTGAGCAAGCTTGAGCCACTTGGAGATTTTTCTTGCAATGTTTTGAGAAATATGAGAGGGCAAATTTTGGGGTACAACAGTACCCATATCTTTTTGGGTTCTGGTTTGTTAGTTTTACCAAAATTCTGGTTGAATTTTAGTTTGACAGAGTAATCATTACTAGTGTATTTTAGGTCACGTGTGTGCCCATATGTGAAGTGTGGTTTTAGTGGTGTGCATTTTATGACAAGGTCCATGACTTTCTTAGGTGTAGATACCTTACCTTGGTATCTTATTCCTTTTCTTCCATTCTTTCTAACTCCATAGATCATTGAAGCCATATTTCTTCTATCTATGTTTTTAGCCAGAAACCTCTGATAGCTGTGATCATACTCTTTGATGATCTTATCAGCATTACTGGGAGTCTATGAGATTATTTCTTTCTGAGAGTTTTTTAAATCATTTTCTAATTTTGAAACCTTTTCTTTTAACTCAAAATTCTCTAATCTAAGACTCTCAGTCTTTTCAGAGTCAGAGACAAGATCCCTTTTCAGGTTCTTGAATTTGACTATGATTTACTGATACCTTTCCAGAATTTCATTCAGACTTTCTGCAAGTTTAGCCTTAGTAAAATTAACAGTGAAATCAGGGAATACCTCTTCTGTATCTGATCCTGAGTCTGAACTAGAAGCTTCACTGTATTATGACACATTTTCCATGAGATCTATGTTGTCTCTTTCATCATCTGACTCTGAGTCAGCATCAGAAGTGTCTGAATCATCCCATGTTGCCATGAGGCTTTTCTTCTTCTCCTTAAAGAACTTCTTTTTGGGCTTCTCCTTCTGAAGCCTTGGACAATCACTTTTGTAGTGCCCTTGCTCATTGCACTCATAGTAGATGATGTTCTTTTTATTTGACTTTCTGTGTCCTGAAGAACCTTCAGATATTCTGTGTGCAGAGGAGGACTCAGACTTTCTGTATCTGGAGGAGGGTTCATTTTGATTCTCTGATCTTCTCGGGTTTCTGAATTTCATTTGTCTCTACTTCCAAAGTTGATTGACCCTTCTAGAGAGTAGAGACAATTCATATTATTCTGATGAGGATCCATTATAGGTTTCTTCCATAGCCTGCAAAACTGTAGAATCAGATTTTTTTGTTAGATTTTAATGCTAGAGGCTTACCTTGCTTTTGAGGCTCATCTTCTTCTAGCTCTATCTCGTGACTTCTGAGGGAGCTGACAAGTTCCTCCAGAGATATCTTGTTGAGATCTTTAGCTAGCTTAAGTGCAGTGACCATTGGCCTCCATTGCTTGGGTATACTTATAATGATCTTCTTTACATGATCAGTAGTAGAATATCCTTTGTCAAGAAACTTCATCCCAGCAACAAGAATCTGGAATCTTGAGAACATTGCTTCTATGGATTCAATGTCTTCCATCTTAAATGCTTCATATTTCTGAATGAGCGCAAGGGCCTTGGTTTCTTTGACTTGTATGTTGCCTTCATGCGTCATTCTCAGAGAGTCAAACATGTTTTTGGTTGTCTCTCTGTTTGATATTTTCTCATATTCTGAGTATGAGATAGCACTGAGAAGTATTATTCTGGATTTATGATGGTTTCTGAAATCACGTTTTTGCTGGTCAGACATCCTTTTTCTGTCTATCTTCTGACCATTTTCGTCCACTGGATGTGTGTATCCATCAATTACCATGTCCCATAGATCAACATCATGAGCCAGAAAGAAGCTCTCAATTCTGTCTTTCCAGTAGTCAAAATTTTCTCCATCAAAGAATGGAGGTTTGTCGCTGATTCTGTCCTTGTCCTCATGATAGTCATTGCTGATGTTTTGGCTTGGTCCCACTATAGTGTTTTTCTAAAGTTTGGATCTTGTACTGACACGGTTAAGTGTATGAACTCAGAACCAGGCGCTCTGATGCCAATTGAAGAAGTGAAAAACACAAGAAGGGGGGGGGGGTGAATTGAAACTTAAAATCAAAAGCGCAATAGACACAATATTTTATCCTGGTTCGTTTGATCTCAAACTACTTCAGTCCACCCGTCAAGGTGATTTTGCCTCTCTCCAAGGAGGACTTAATTCACTAATCAAAAACTGATTACAACACTACTTTGAAAACTGCCAAAGTCTTCTTGAGTACAACCACAACCTGGTTAATCTCAAGGAAAACTAGCTTAATCAAGATAAAAGACTATTCTGTGTATAGTTGTTTTTCCTTACAAAAACAGTATCACAACTGTGATATTTTACACAATTTTGAGCGTAAATATGAATATGTAGGCTTGCAACGTTTTAGAGGTATGTTGCAGTATCTAAAAAATCGTAAATGATTTGTCCTCTTAGCTTGTTTATATAGGCATAAAAATCCTGTCCAACATAAAGTGTGATAATGGACATTCAATGTTGTTTCCATATTGAGAAGATTCTTGTCTGAATGAAGCCGTTGCATGTGATACTGTCTTGATTGAATAGTAACGCTTCAGAGCTTAGAATCTTGCATGCTGCAATTGCTTCAGAACATTGATGACTCAAAGATGTGAGGATCTGATGGTATATGAAACTTCTGCTCAGAATCAGAGTATTCTTCCAGCGCAAGTACTGATCATCATTCTTCAGCGCAGATTCTGATTACCTTAGCTTGAAAGCTTCTATACTTAACTTCTGATGTTGCTTTGGTCAGAACTTCTGCATACAAAAAAACACAAATTTAGAGTGCATATTTGTTCTTTGTGTTTGTTATCATCAAAACTCTAATTAAGGGTTGTAGAATCAAACTATGTTCTAACACGCATCTTTAGGGTACTCCCACCTCGATTGCCTTTGGAAAATAGTCACAACTCTCGAAACGTGGGAGATTTTAGTGGTTACCCTCCGGTTTAAAATATCATATGTCCCTCGATGACCCTTTCGATGTTGCCTCGGTAAAAATGATCTTAAAACCCTAGGGTAGTTACTAAGGTTTCTTACCCAGTTGCCTTTGTGACTATAAAACGTCCCTTTGAATGTCCCTCAAAACATCCAACAATAGGGCCACCTACTCACTAATGGTAGGATAACACTGTCTAAAGGAAAAGAGGAAAAGAACGACCCTTTCGAGTAAAGTAGATAGTTCCTAGATGCTTGCTCAAAAATAAATTTTTACACTTACACAAAACAATTTTCAAAAACATTTTCAAAATGCTTTATCAACACTCTTGAGGACTAATACAAGAGTTATCATAAAGCATACTGCATGACTATTGGAGTTTCAAAATACTTTTCAAAATCACACAAAACACAAGGTAATTTTTGAAAATGAGCTAAGCATCTAAGAGCCCGTAGAAAACTACGGATGGAAAGGGTGATAACACCTTCCCTTTCCATAATCTACCCCCATTACTCATAAATAATCTTGAAAGATATTTTTCTGTTCTTTTCACCCTTTCCTTTGTTGGATAAAATAAAAGTCGTTGGCGAATCTTGCTTACCGTAACATTTGCGAACACAAATACAAAACCAGTATAACAGTCGGTTCTGCCACCGTATCACAGAACTGGCGACTCTGCCGGGGACAAAATAAAAGTGGGGTTACCTTAGAGTTTAGTTCATTTTTAGTCGCTTTACATTGTGTGCTTTGCTTGCTTTACTTTAAGGGTTTTGTTTGGGTTTACTTGTAAAAATCCTGCACCCGGATCTGAGGCACCTTTTTAAGTAGACAACAATAGATCGTGGAGATTGTACGACATAAACCGATATGGTTGAAATGATAGCTACGTTAGTGTGACACATTTGTTGGTACCGGTATCCCTTGTGTCGAGGAGAATACGGGGCCGCTGTGTGGTTTCGTAAAGCACTAACAGACCTTAGAACCTTAGTTGAACAAACATGGCCATTAGAAAGTAGTGATATAGCTGGCCTCGGTAAAAAGCTGAGGATTGGTTGATACTCAATTCTACACTCATTGAGATCGGACTTTCGGGATATTTCGGTTGCGAGAAAAGATGGCCTGAGCTGAAACAATGTCTGATAAAGAAAGATCAGTGATGTTGAGACTCCTTAGAACCTGGTTACTTTCTAAGACAGGTTGAACCAACTATACTTCAAGACGGTATCTGCCTATAAACCCCATGCAAGCCTAAACCTAAGGTCTTGTGTGTGTGCTTGTGTGTGATTAAATTGTTCAAACATAACATCATGCATCATAACATCCATATTCATTTCTCTAATAATTTCAAGGACCAAAGGAATTGATCTTTGTTCTCTTTTGTAGATCACGACTTCCGTTCGTAGAAACACCATCCGAATCAGATTTGTGAGAATACCTCTCCAACTCAAAGAGCTAGTATCAAGGGTTTCCGAGACTTCCTCATTCACCAAGAAATATGGTCGACTTCTCAACCTGATTACCTCAAACTTTGATGAGAAGATGACGGGGGTACTCTTTTAGTTCTTTGACCCCAAACACCATTGCTTCAAATATCCCGATTATCAATTGGTACCCACCATGGAAGAGTTCTCTCAATTATTGGGGGTGCCCATTCTGGATTAAATTCCTTTCACTGGTTTAGAGGAGGCTACAAAGCCAGAAGTCATTGCAGCAGCCTTGCATCTGAAACAGTCTGACATTATATCCAATTGGCAAACAAGAAGCGGAATCAAGGATTTCTTAGTCAAGTTCCTACTAGAAAAGGCTTAATTGTTTTGGGATGATTTGGATTTCCAAGCTTTTGAAGAAGTCCTAGTTCTTCTAATTTATGGGTTAGTATTGTTCCCTAATCCGGACTTGCTCATAGTTGTGAATGCGGTCAAGGTTTTTCTCTCCCGTAACCATGTGCCTACTTTGCTCAGAGATATCTTGCATTCCTTCCACGCTTGTACCATGAAGAGAAGAGGGGTTCTTATGTGTTGCATACCATTACTGTCTAGGTGGTTTATTTCACACCTTCCTCAACCAATATTGAAGAATGAACAAGGTTTGGGTTGGTCGCAAAGGATAATGTCACTTTCTCACTCGAATATTCTTTAGTACTCCCGGTCTATGGGAGATGTTTCTATCATTGACCGCTGCCGGGAATTCCCTAATGTCCCACTCCTCGGCATTATGGGAGGTATCACTTATAATCCTTCCCTGCCTCCATGACAGTTTGATTATGCTCATAGGGATGGTCCTCATGATATGCTTATGCAAGGCATTATGTTCAACTATGAGGATGATATTCAAGGGTATCGTCAAAGGTTCATTCGAGCTAGGGGCATGGTGAACAAAGTGGATAGCAAGAGGTTGGGACACAAGAATTACATTCCTATGGAGCCTTATCTCAAATGGGTATGAGCTCATGCCCAAAACCTCATGATGCCATATAGGTTCGTCTTATTAGTGATTGTGGAACCTGTCATCGAAGAGGATGTTCCTTATACAGTTCTCCATCCTGACATGCCCACTGATCTGGAAGAGTTATAGAGGTTCTGGATTCAGCTGAAGGAAGAGCGGGATACCTATAGAGATCAATTATACACCAGTGAGAAGAAAGTGTTGGAGCTCACAAAGCAACTTCACAAAGAAGAAAGTCTTAATGTCTACCTCGGCACGAAGAGGAAGCGCCTGTGGGAGATTTTTTTAATAGATTTTAAGAGTTTTTAATTTTCAATTGTAAGCCTAAAAGGCAGTTGTAATTTGAATTCTACTAATAAAATCTTTGTTTCATTTTGGTTCGCAAATTTAAATTGCCCAAAGTCCTTGAAAACATTGCATAAGCATATCATGCATGTCATTACATAAGCAGGTATTTCGAGACAGGTTTCTTATTCTTTTCGTTGTTTATTTTAGCAAAAGGAAATGGCTCTTGAACAAATAGTTAAGGATCTTCAAGCTCGAAACACTCAGTTCCAACAAATGTTCCTGGCTCTGGCTAAGGGGCAAGAAAGTCTGAAAGCTCTTATCGTCAAGGAGAATACAAAAAAGGCAAAGAAACCAGCTGGTGTATTGAATTTAGGAAGAAGGTTCAGAGGACCGGCTAAGCGAGCTCTAGATTTCGCAACCCCGTCAAACGAGGGGGACAATCAATAAGAGAAGCCAACAGAAGAAAACAACAACCCCGAGACTGATGAGGAAGAGGAAGACTATGCTGAAGAACAATATCCTCCTACTGATGACAAGTATAAACAGCTGGAGGATCGCCTCAATGCTATGGAGATTCAGAGAGTACCCGGTCTGGATTTTGAAGAGTTAGGACTGGTCTCAGGGGTGGTTATCCCGCAGAAATTCAAAGTTCCTGCATTTGCAAAGTATGACAGTGTCTTCTGTCCTAAGCTGCACTTAAGGTCATACGTCAGGAAGATTCATCCTCACACTGCTGATAGGAATCTGTGGGTGCATTTCTTCCAGAAAAGTCTATCAGGGACTCAATTGGAATGGTTCTATCAGCTGGAGAGAACCAACATCTACAACTGGGATGATCTGGCTGCTGCTTTCTATAGGCAGTACCAATATAATGCTGACCTCGCCCCAACCTGTACACAATTGCAGAGTATGTCTATGGGGTCCGGAGAGGGTTTCAAAGATTATGCCCAAAAGTGGAGGGATCTTGCGGGAAGAGTCCAGCCTCCTCTGTCTGATAGAGAGCTGGTAGACATGTTCTTGGGCACTTTGTCTGGTCCATTCTTCAACCATTTGATTGAAAGCTCTTCAGTTGGGTTTACTGAGCTGATATTGATCGGTGAGTGAGTAGAAGCTGGTATCAAGAGTGGTAAGATCCAGAGAGATGCATCCTCAAGTACAATGAAGAAACCCTTCACTGGAAAGAAGGAGGCCATTGCTGCTTATGGCCAAAGGAATCAAAGCAAGACTGAACACCGTCCAACGGTAGGAGCTGTTATGATTTGCAACCCTGCATCAAATTAACAACAAAATAATCAATGCAGAATGGATGAGCCCAAAAGACGGTTCATTTGGATTAACATGTCCTTATCTCAGGTTTTGCCACACTTGTTGAAGTCTAATTTGGTCACCCTAAAAGAGGCTCCTAAGAATCCCAATACTGCATCTCCTCACTACAACCCAAATGCCCAATGTGCCTATCATTCTGAAAGTTTGGGGCATGATACAAACAATTGTTGGGCTCTGAAAAATAAAGTGCAGGATCTTATTGAGGCAAAGGAGATTGAGTTTGATCCTCCTAAGACTCCCAACGTCATAACTGCACCAATGCCCAAGCATGAACCGGGAGTCAATGCTATTGATGTTATTTCCACTACAGAAGAGGCTGACAGTGACTGTGACGTGGACAAGTGGATCTTCCCAACTATCAGCGATGGACTCAACAATTGGGAGGCCAAGGCTTTTGTTCCTATTACTTTTATCCAAGAGTAATTGTCTTTTTGTTTTTTTTTGGGATATGTAATATTTGAACAATTGAAACTCTGAAGCCTTGTGCTTTACTCGAGGCATAATGGTCTATTTTGTGAGGGTTATTACTTCATCTTCATATGTCATTAATAAATCATTGGACGTTTTGCATACAAATTTTACGCTTTCTGTCTTTCTTTTATGCTTTTTATCAAAAATAGTTATGCTCTCTTACATACACCCACATATCAAAACTGAAGATCCACATCCACTCCCACTCTGGATCCCATTGGTAACGGTTATGCTATTTCCAATTATGACTTTGAAAATCTGATCTACCAAGCCGAGGATTAAGGTGAGGAAGATTTTGAAGTACCAGGAGAGCTTTCCAGACTGTTACAATAGGAGGAAAGGGCAATATAGCCTCATGAAGAGCCGGTTGAGACAATGAACTTGGGTACCGAAGAGGATAAGAAGGAAGTCAAGATAGGGGCCGATCTAGAGCATTATGTCAAGGAATGATTAATACAGAAGTTACATGATTATATAGAGATCTTTTCCTGGTCATACGAAGACATGATAGGGTTGGACACTGATATTATGGTTCATCGTCTACCGACAAAAGAAGATTGCCCTCTAGTGAAACATAAGGTTCGTTGTATGCGTCCTAAGATGTTAGAAAAGATCAAAGCCGAAGTCATGAAACAGTTCAACACCGGTTTCTTAGCTGTTACTTCTTATCTAGAATGGGTTGCCAATGTTGTTCCGGTACCTAAGAAGGACAATAAGGTATGTATGTGTGTGGATTACAGAGACCTGAATAGGGTAATCCCTAAGGATGACTTTCAACTTCCCCATATTGATGTTCTGGTTGACAACACCGTACAACATAAGGTATTATCCTTCATGGATGGTTTATCCGAGTACAATCAGATCAAAATAGTGCCTAAGGATATGGAGAAAACAACCTTCGTCACGCAGTGGGGCACTTTCTGCTACAAAGTTATGACATTTGGATTAAAGAACACCGGGGAAACCTATCAGCACGCCATGGTAGCTTTGTTTCATGATATGATCCATCAAGAGATAGAGGTCTATATCGATGATATGATATCCAAGTCTCAAACTAAAGAGGAGCACATTGATCACTTGCAGAAGTTGTTTGAAAGACTGAAAAAGTACAAACTGAGACTGAACCCGAATAAGTGCACTTTTGGGGTAAGATACGGTAAGCTCTTAGGCTTTGTTGTCAGTGGTAAAGGTATTGAAGTAGACACTGCAAAGGTTAAAGCCATACAAGAAATTCCAACTCCCCGCACTGAGAGAAAGGTTAGGGGATTCTTGGGATGTCTAAACTACATTGCCAGATTCATTTCCCATTTAACCGCTACTTGTGAGCCAATCTTCAAATTACTGAAGAAAGATCAAGCAATGAAGTGGAATGAAGATTTCCAGACCGCCTTTGACAAAATCAAGGAATATATTCAAGATTCTTCAATTTTGATGCCGTCGGTTGAAGGAATACCTTTAATCATATACTTAACAGTGTTAGAGAATTCAATGGGGTGTGTGCTGAGGCAGAATGACGAGTTTGGTCGAAAAGAGCATGCAATATACTACCTTAGCAAAAAATTTACCGACTGTGAGACTAGATACTCACAGCTCGAGAAAACTTGCTGCAATTCGGCATGAGCTGCTCGCCGACTGAGACAGTATATGTTGACTCACACTACCTTGTTGATATCTAAAATGGATCCTATCAAATACATCTTTGAGAAGCTCGCTCTCTCCGGAAGAATAGCAAGATGGAAAATGATCCTGACTGAATATGATATTCAGTACACAACCCAGAAAGCAATTAAGGGAAGTGTATTAGCTGATCATTTGGCTCAACAGGCTGTGGACGACTACCAATCCATGAATTTTGAGTTCCCGGATGAGAACATCATGTTAGTGATCGATTGTGAAGAACCTGGACCGGATGAAGGACCTGAAAAAGGATCTCGATGGACTATGGTTTTTGACGGAACTTCCAACGCAATTGGTAATGGAATCAGTGCTGTGATTATATCTCCTGAAGGTTGTCATACTCCTTTCACTTCCAGGCTATGTTTCAACTGTACCATCAACATGGCTAAGTATGAAGCATGCATCATGGGTCTCAAAGCTGCTATCGACTTGAGGATCAAATTCTTGAGTGTATTTGGAGACTCGTCCCTAGTAATCAGTCAAATCAAGGGAGAATGGGACACAAAGCATCCTAATCTCATCCCTTACCGAGAGCATGTGCTGACACTGATTCCATATTTTGAAGAATCTACCTTTGAACATATTCCCTGAGAAGAAAATCAGTTAGCGGACACGCTAGCTACTATGTCATCCATGTTCAAGGTCAGGTGGGATAATGAAGCTCCTCAAATCACTATTGAGAGAATGGATGAACCAACATACTGTTATGAGGTTGATATTGAAGAAGTAGTGGATAAACCTTGGTTCCATGAAGTTAAAAGATACCTCGAAGCCCAAGAGTATCCCAAGGGAGCTTCCATCAATGATAAGAAGTTCCTAAGAAGGTTCTCTGCCAAGTTTTTCCTCAGCAACGAAATCCTCTACAAGCTCAACCACGATTCTACCTTGCTTCGGTGTGTGGATAAGAGTGAAGCCGAGAAAATTATGGCAGATTTGCATGAAGGCACCTTTGGAACCCATTCTAGTGGACACATAATGGCTAAAAAGATCCTACGAGTAGGATACTACTGGTCCACTATGGAGGCAGTCTGTTATCAGTATTCCCAAAGTTGTCACAAATTCCAGATCTACGCTGATAAAGTACATGTGCATCCGGTTCCTCTAAACGTCTTGACTGCTCCCTGGCTATTCACAATGTGGGGTATCGACATGATTGGATAGATTAGACTTATAACTTCTAATGGGAACCACTTCATCATCGTCACCATCAATTACTTCATAAAATGGGTCGAGGTGACTTCATTGGCTTGTGTTACCAAGAACGTTGTGGCCTGATTCATCAGACATAACCATATCTGTCGGTACGGTATTCTAGAAAGAATCATTACGGATAATGGAACCAATCTTAATAATACTATGATCGCCGAGCTATGTACGCAATTCAAAATTCAACATCATAACTCTTCTCCTTACCGGCCGAAGATGAATGGCGCTGTAGAGGCGACTAATAAAAACATCAAAAATATCATATAGAAGATGACAGTGACATACAAAGACTGGCTTGAGATGTTACCATTTTCTCTTCATGGTTACCGTACCACAGCATGCACATCAATAGGGGTAACTCCTTTCTCTCTGGTATATGTCATGGAAGTTGTCCTACCCATTAAAGTCTAGATCCCTTCCTTGAGAATCATGAAGGATGCAGGTATGATAAAGACGAATGGGTTTATACTCAACTTGACCAATTAAACCTGGTTGATGAAAAGAGGCTCGCGACCGTCGTTCATGGTCAGATGTACCAGAAATGTATGATTAAAGCTTTTAACAAGAAGGTCAGACGTCAGGTATATCAGACTGGTGACCTAGTAATCAAGCGTATTATCCTGCCGCAAGGTGATCCCAGGGGAAAATGGACCCCCACATATGAAGGGCCATTTGTGATCAAGAACATATTTTTTGGTGGAGACATAATCTTAACCACTATGGACGATTACGACCTTCCGCACCATATAAACACATACATATGGATATAAAAATTTACACCCGACAAGTCGAAAACCTGAAAAGGCGGCTTGGGCAAAAAGGGGTATCCCGGTGGACTGAAAACCCGAAAGGGCGGTCCAGGCAAAAGTTAGGGATTTAAAGCGTATAACTATGTCCAGTTGGATCACCTTACATCCAATCTTCAACATCAACTATGAAGCTCAAATGGTACCAATCAATCCAGTCAGCTTCGAACAAGCAGTAAAGAGATAAGACGCTCAAAGGAATAAATGAAATAGTATAATGGGAAACCAATGGGATTATATCATATAGTTGTTTTTCTTTGTATACTATTTTGTATAGTTTTCATCCTTACCACGACATTCTCTTACTAGGATGTTCGTCTCCTTGTACAAAAAACGCTTATTCAAGTTAATACAAAAACTATCTCTTTGAAAGTGCAAAACTATTTGTTTTTATTTTTGTATTTTGTTTACGAAAATGTCCAGTGATTATTTTTGAACATATGAATTTGAATGTGATTACCATTTACAAATATACACTTAAAAAACAGAAAGACAGTTACTAATGACTTTAAGAAGCAGGACAATGTCTAAAGGCCATCTGCAAATCCCCGCAGATACTTTCTCCAACAGGTATAGAGGCAGGGGAATCTTACTGTAAAGTCGCTGCCATATCCTCAGTTCACAGCCTAATGACGTCAAAGTTTTTGATATCCCCGACAGAGCAAGAATCTCAAATTACTGCCCCAACATCTTAAAGAATTCCTTAGCCTGGTTAACAAGCTTTTCGAATTCCCCAGCAGGATTTCATAAAAAAATCCCCAAGCGGATTACGAAGTTTCCCTTTGCCAACAGAGTTTATTTCTCTAACAACGAAAATCCGTCTCTCAGCATTTCAACTTCAACAAAATTTGAAGACTTACACTCTTCACCCCTGGAAACAGTCAGGGATTTATTTTCCCCAGTTAAGTAACACTGCAGTAGAACAACTGATACGTCTATACATTGCATTCATACATCATTCTACAAACATCATAGCATATGCAACACAAATTCATACATCACAATCTCATTTATTTTGAGAACATCATTACCTGATGCATCTCATGCATCATGACACTGCATACAACTAACTCTTTACCTTTTTCAGGAAAGTTAGCAAGCAGACAAATATCATCACCAATTTTCAACAGTTTCAGATTAATTCCTGAAACCAGACAGGGTAACTATCTGTGAATGAATGAGTGTAGATCAATTCCCGAAACAAGACGGGGCGACTATCTACAAGACCAGGTCAGATATTAATACATGAAACCAGACATGACAACTATCTCAACGACCAACATAAAACAAGTTCCAAATTAATACCTGAAACAAGACTGGACAACTATCTGTGAGCGACTGATTGTAGGTTAATACCTCAAACCAGACAGGACAACTATATACATGATCAGATTGAAGATTAATTCCCGAAACAAGACATGGAAACTATCTTTCTTTACCAAATAGGTCAGAGATTAATACCTGAAAGAAGAAATGACAACTATTTATGGATGACTGATTGTAGATTAATACCTAGAACCAGACAGGACAACTATCTACATGAGCAGATTGAATATTAACTCCCGAAACAAGATGGGGAAACTATCTTTCTTTCACAAATAGGTCAAAGATTAATTCCTGAAACCAGATAGGGCAGCCATCTCAACGGCCAACAAAAACAAGTTCCAGATTAATACCTGAAACAAGACATGACAACTATCTGTGAATAACTGACTGTGGATCAATTCCCGAAACAAGATGGGGTGACTATCTACACGACTAGATGAAGCAATCTTACATGCGTTTCTTCTCTCAATCTCCAGATGCAACTTTACACGGGCTCATCCTGAAGCAATCTTACACAAATTCCTTCTCAGTCTCTAGATGTAGCTTTACACAGGCTCATCCTGAAGCAATCTTACACGGATTCCTTCTCACAATTTTCAGATGCAGTCTGACACAGACTCATCCTGAAGCAGCCCTACACAAGCTAATTCTCATATATCTCCAGATGAAGTTTAACACGGACTCATCCTGAAGCAGCCTTACACAGGTTCCTTCTAATACATTTCTAGATAACAGTTAATTTCATTCTCCCCAGCAAGTTACTATGAAGCCTGGATTTCAACCAGAAAACATCTAACTTTCATCTCTCCAGTCCAGAGATAACTCCTTAGTAGAGCCATGGACAACTAAAGCTCATAGACTCTATTCCCCACAGAGTTTTCCTCAAGCAGGAGAATAATAGAAATCAACATTCCCCAGTGGAGTCCACCTCAGGCAACAGGAACAAGAATCCCCATAAAGAGACCTCTTATGAAGTTAGCATCTACTCTGGATGGCATCTTTAAGCCTATCTCTGACAACTCTCAGTCATCTTCTCCAAATGGAATCTGTAAGCCCATTCCTAACATCATCAACAAACGACGTTACTTCATGCGAGTGCAAATTTCTGGGCACTCCAGTGTTCAATCATCTTCCACCTTCCGATCATGAAAAGCAGACAAGCCAATCTACTTCTTCAGGTTTAAGAAGAATGAACAGGGGCAGCTGTTGCACCCTAAAATTTTCCCTCCCATTTTATTCAGGGCATGCTTATTAAGGTCCTCATTTGCTCAAGGTTGACCAAGAATTGATCAGACAAATTCTCCCCTTAAACAATGGGTTTTCATCTAAAGTTTCACCTCTCACAAAGAATTTTGGTTTGCAAGGGCTTCAAATGATTTTCGTGGTACCATATAGGCCTCAGCATAATGGCACATTTGAAAGAAAGATAAGAAGTGTGCATGACAAATATGCCTAAGGGATTTAGAGTCGAAGCAGCTTCAACGGGAGCATGCAGGCTAATTTGAAGGATCGAAGGAAGGCTAATTCGAAGGAAAATGTGAGGAGGCTAATTTGAAGTCTTCAATTGGAGCTTTAAAGGGTTCGTTTTTGAACCACTGAGATATAAGCCATTTGAAACATCCAAGGAAGGCTGGATCGAAAGAAAGCGCGAGGAGGCTTTTTCTAAAGTCTTCGACTGGAAGGGCTAGTAATGGCATCAAAGGGTGTTGTTTTCGAATCATGGAAACATAAGATATTCGAAGCACTACAAGAAAAGATCTTTTGATTGACACGTTTGTTCGAATGGGCACTTTGAAAAGAAGAATATTTTGGAATAAAAAAGCTTTTATTTTATCCAAAGAAGACATGTGGAAAGCTCATGATTCAAAGGGCGTGCCATCTTCAGGCATGGCATGGTCGAAAGACAGTTAAGAGCTTCTGGCATGCACCTGAATATGTGTAGGATGTTTGAAGAGAAGTTCTGATGCTCTTAGGTTACCCTTTGATTGGTGCAATATAAGCTGTATTCACCAATCAAAGGTGGACTAATATGCAACAAAGTTGTTTCTTACAGGAAAGCAAAGACATAAGCAAAGGGTAGGAGTTAGAGTTGAAGGGAAACGTGCACAATTACATTCGAAGGAAATAACAAAATGAAGCTTCAACAAGCCAGAAGGAAGTGTTCGATTGGGCTAGTTGGATATTTTTAGATCAAGCAATTAAGGCAAATAGTGGCTCAATCAAAGAAGCCACAATGATGAGGCCTTGAGCCATCAAAAGGAGCAATTTAGAGCCAATTGAAGAATAAGGCTTGAGGGCATTCGAAGGAGTCAAGATGAGAAACCTGTCCAAGTTCATTCAAAACCCAAAAGGGTAGAAAATCCTCAAAAAAGGCAACCTTTTAAGGATTTCGATTCTGCCTTCAAAGCCTGATTAATGGATGATTCTGCCTTCAAATCCTCAAAATATTTGTCTTTGTCTTTGCATATTTATGTTTTGTAGGTATCGAGTCGAAGCATATGGCAAAGGTTTCCCGGTATTATTTCCCTAAAATCTCTATTTGCACAGACAAAGAATTGATTTTTTTTTTCATTTTTTTCACTGTACAATCGATTACTCCTAGAGTGCAATCGATTGCACAAAGTGCATTTTGCGCAATTTTTAAAAAAATACACTGTGCAAATCGATTTGCACTGTAGTGAAATCAATTGCACAACATGAAAATTTGAAAAAAATCAGCAATTTCAAGCTTGTCAAATTTTGGCTCCAATTTTCCTATAATTTTTGAAAGAGTTATCATTAATTCAAATTTTGGCTCCAAGAATCAATTAACAATTTACCACTAATCCCAATCCTAAACTCTATAAATAGAGCCCTCATTTCATTCAAATTTGAAGCTTTTGATAGCCAAAATCACTTTGCTAAAAAATCTCTCAATTCCCTCTATCTACCAAATTCACTCAAAGCTCCATTTTCAAAAAAAGTTAGTAAGCTTTTCATTGAAGCTTACTAATCTTTGAGCTGAACATTCATCCAAACACTTTTTCTTCATCAATTATCTACATCCAAGCTTGGGAAATTGATTCTTGTGGTTGAATTGAAGCAAATTTTTGATGTTGTGTTGATAATTCTCTAGATCTACCTTTGGTAAGTTGGATAATTCATCTTTCATAATGTAATCTCTTGGTGATCTTTGGGATTAAATCATTGAGCATTGTTTTGTGATTACATTGGTGTTATTTTCTCATAATTTGATGGAATTTTCGTGCTTAATTGAATCCATGATCATAAGGTGTTTGATGGAAAGTTTGAACAAGAATTTTGCCTTTTAAAATGTTGTTTTGCCGTCTGTAACAGCGTGCAATCGATTGCTGTAACAGTGCAATCAATTACACTAAGTGAATTTCATGCAGATTTAAAAAAAACACTGTGTAAATCGATTTACACTGTAGTGCAATCGATTTGCATAGAAACAGAATGCATGTTTTTGCCTTTTTTTGGGGCAACTTTGATCCAAAATGCTTTTTCTACTCACTCCTTTTGATTGTTAGTTTGGATTGTAATTTTAAATATCCAATTTCTCTTTAAATTCAATGGACTTTGTGGTGTAGATGAAGTTGGATAAATGTTCATCAATTCAAATCTACCAAAGAGTGAATTATTTAATTCATTTTTGGTGCTTTGGATTAATGATATGTTTAGTGCTTTAATCCATCTAGATGAGTGATTGAATTTAAAGATGAAAGAAATTTGAGGTAGTGATCCAAATTAGCTTATCATTCCCCTCCCACTTCATCTTATCCCTGTATTTTTTAATTGTGCTACATGTTAAGGGGTGATGATCTCTATATCATTTATCCAAACATGAAGTACATAGATTGTTATTGACCGGCCTCAAAATAGGTGCGACTTCTACATAAGTCCACTTACGATTGCTTAACATAGCGCTAAATTTTGTCCCGATTCGAATAAATGATCATTCGTGGCCCAAACCTATGTTTGCAAGCCCAAATATATTAATTTGATCTCTTTGATCCAATAACCTTGAGATTCATTGTATGGAGGATTTGGTTCTACCAATCCTCTAATGGATCTACATCACTTTTGGTCAACGCGGATCACTTAAACATAGTTGATCATTAAATTTTACTTTTGGGAATTCCAAAATGGATGATATACTTGACAAAAAGCAAATGCAACTTGTTGCGTGGAGGTTTTGGTTCTACCAATCCTCTAATGAGTTCCAAATGCAAGTTTCAAGATGGTCATCCAACTAACCACTAATTCTTAACAATTGACTTTATTTTATGCTTTTATTTTATGATCTTTACTTTATATACCATTTACTTTAGCATTTACATTTCATGCTATTTTCATCTTTGCTCACTTGAGCATTTACTTTTATGCTATTTTCATTTTTTCTCACTTGAACATTTACTTTTATGTCATTTTTATTTTGCTCACTTGAGCTTTTCTTTTCCTTTTAAAGACACTTAATAATCAACATGAACCATAAAAAACATTAATGATACTCATACTATTTGGTTACTATCCTTGGCATTATGGAGTGATGGACTTCTTGGACCTAGGATTAGAGACCTTGGCTTATGTTGGAGACCTTGTGACCTTAATGGATATTTTGTCTGGAGCTCTTGGGGTTTACCTCAAGACATTGGGTTGTTTGTTTGTTTTGTGTGCAGGTTATTGTGATTACATACTTTGTTTGTAATATGGAAATCACCCGTATACATCCGTTACTCTGCCCAATTTTTTCTAAGACTTAATACACTTGAAGTTTGGTATTCTCAAGAGGTGTAGTATCTTTGCTTGCTCGGTTTCACTCCAAAGAATGGAAATTCTATATTGACTCATAATGTCAAGTATTGGCTTCTTTTAGGTTAGACGGTTCTCTTCCTTAGCTTTTACATTATGCTTTAGGATAGTCCCTTCATCTCCTCCCATCTTCTTTAATTTTCAAAACCTTCTCATCTTTTTCAAAACCTTCTTTGTTTATAAAATCGAATCGCTGTCATAATAAACCTCGACTTTGTCGAGTGCCTTTTCTTTTAAAACTTCTTTTCTTTAAACAAACTTTAATTCACTTAATCATACTTTGACATCTTTCAAAATTAACAAAAACACTTCAACTCATTCAAACTCTTTTGTGCGTTCGAGCACCTTTACCCTTCAAAACCTTTTTCGAGGTGAGACATGATTCATTGATAGTCGAACAACATTCTTTTATCCCCATGGTTATAAAGGTGTCGACTTTTCCACTTGAGTACTAGAGGCATTGTCAAACCCTCACTCTTGCTGATGCAGGGTCCATCTTTCTCACACCTTGTGGGCGTTAGTCGAGATTTCTCTCCTAACAATAATGACTTGTCTCCTTGTTTAAAAACAATCAACAGACAAGTCTTTTCTAGCCGAACTACGATGCTCTGACTTTCCCATTGCACGAGGGGGTACGTAGGCACTAAGTCTTACGACCCAAGGCGAGCAACGAAAATAATAAAAAAAACATTTCATTTTCTTTTGTTTACAAATACTCATTCATTCTTTTCCTTTAGCAAGTAAACCTTTACATGAAACTCCTTTTGAAAGAAACCAAACAAAGTGGATCCTGCAGAGTACTGTAGATGCTCGGGGTGCTAATACCTTCCCTTTGCATAACCGACCCCCGTACCTCGATCTCTGATCTTTTTGGGTTTTGTTCGTTTTTTTTCTATTTCCCTTTGGAAACAATAAAGTGACGTGGCGACTTCATTGTGTTTAGATAAGTCAATTGATGGCTTAATCTCAAATCTTTACCACTAGCTTTCTTTACATATCATCATTGTCACATTTGAGTTCAGAAAGTGGCGACACTTGATAAACTGCGCCACAACATTCTTTATAACAGTAGCAAAAGAGGCAGCCTCAACCCACTTCGTGAAGTAATCAATGGCGACTAGGATAAAGCGATGCCCATTGGAAGCGGTAGGTATAATCTCTACGATCATGTCAATGCCCCATATTGCAAAGGGCCAGGGAGCCGTCAAGACATTCAAGGGAACCAGAGGTACATGTACTTTATCAGCATAAATTTGACATTTGTGATAAGTTCGGAAATGCTGATAACAGTCTGCTTCCATAGTGGACCAATAGTATCCTGCCCGTAGGATCTTTTTAACCATGGTGTGTCCACCAGAGTGGGTGCCAAAGGTACCTTCGTGTAAATCTGCCATAATCCTCTCTTCTTTGCTCTTGTCTACACACCGTAGTAAAGTAGAGTCATGGTTGCGCTTGTAGAGGATTCCATTACTGAGGAAGAACTTTGCGGAGAACCTTCTCAGAAACTTTTTATCATTAACAGATGCTCCCTCAGGATATTCTTGAGCCTCAAGATACCTTTTCCCTTTGTGAAACCAAGGTTTATCTCCTACTTCTTCAGTATCAATCTCATAGCAGTATGCTAGTTCATCCAATCTCTCAATAGTGATCCGAGGAGCTTCGTTGTCCCATCTGACCTTGAACATAGATGACATAGTAGCTAACGCGTCCGCTAACTGATTCTCTTCTCGTGGAAAATGTTCAAAGGTGACTTCTTCAAAGTGTGGAAGCAATGTCAACACATGTTCTTTGTAAGGGATGAGATTAGGGTGCTTCGTGTCCCACTCCCCTTTGATTTGACTTATTACCAAGGCTGAATCCCCAAATACGCTCAAGAACTTGATCCTCAGGTCAATAGCAACTTTGAGACCCATGATGCATGCTTCATACTACGCCATATTGTTGTTACAATTGAAACATAACCTGGAAGTGAAAGGAGTATGACAACCCTCGGGAGATATGATTACAACACCGATGCCATTGCTGAGTGTGTTGGAAGCTCCATCAAAAACCATAGTCCATCGGGATCCTTCCTCAGGTCCTTCATCTGGTCTAGGTTCTTCATAGTCAGTCACTAACATGATATTCTCATCCGGGAATTCAAGGTTCATGGATTGGTAGTCATCCACAGCCCGATGAGCTAAATGATCAGATAATACACTTCCCTTTATTGCTTTTTGGGTCGTGTATTAGATATCGTATTCGGTCAAGATCATTTTCCATCTTGCTATTCTTCCGGAGAGAGCGGGCTTCTCGAATATGTACTTGATCGGATCCATCTTAGATATCAACAAAGTAGTGTAGGTCAACATATACTGTCTCAGCCGGCGAGCAGCCTATGCCAAAGCATAACAATTTTTCTCGAGCAGTAAGTATCTTGTTTCATAGTCAGTAAAGTTTTTGCTAAGGTAGTATATTACATGCTCTTTTCGACTGAACTCGTCATACTGCCCCATCACACACCCCCATTAAATTATCTAATACTGTTAGATACATTATCAAAGGTCTTCCTTCAATCAGAGGCATCAGAATTGGAGGCTCTTGAAGGTATTTCTTGATTCTCTCGAAGGCAGTCTAGCATTCCTCATTTCACTTTACCACTTAATCTTTCTTCAGGAGTTTGAAGACTGGCTCACAAGTAGCAGTTAGATGGGAAATGAACTTGGCAATGTAATTTAGGCATCCCAAGAAACCTCTAACCTCTTTCTCAGTACGAGGAGCCGACATCTCTTGTATAGACTTCACCTTGGCAGGGCCTACCTGAATGCCCTTGTCACTAACAATGAAGCCTAGAAGTTTACCAGACCTTACTCCGAAGGTGCACTTGTTCGTGTTTAACCTCAGCTTGTACGTCTTTAACCTATCAAACAACTTTTGTAGATGATAAAGGTGCTCTTCCTCAGTTTGAGACCTGGCTATCATGTCATCAACATAGACCTCTATCTCATGGTGAATCATGTCATGAAACAAAGCTACCATGGCTCGTTGATAGGTTGCCCCAGCGTTCTTCAACCCAAACGACATCACTTTGTAACAGAAAGTGCCCTATTGCATGACGAAGTTTGTCTTCTCCATGTCTTCAGGTACCATCTTGATCTGATTGTAACCAGAGAAAACGTACATGAAGGAAAAGATCTTATGTTGTGTTGTGTTGTCAACCAGAACGTCAATGTGGGGAAGCGGGAAGTCATCCTTGGGGCTTGCCCTGTTTAAATCTCTGCAGTCCATACACATCCATACCTTGCCATCCTTTTTAGGCACCGGGGCTACGTTAGCAACCTATTATGGATAGGAGGTGACAACTAAGAACCCAACATTGAATTGTTTCATAACTTCTGCTTTGATCATATCTGACATTTCAGTGTGCATACGATGGACCTTCTGCTTTACTGGAGGGAAATCTTCTTTAGTTGGCAGATGATAAACCACAATATCAGTGTCTAGCCCCAACATGTCTTCATATGACCAGGAAAAGATCTCAACATAATCATGCAATATCTGTATCAACCGCTGTTTGACACTAAGCTCCAAATTTGCACCTATATTGACTTCTTTTTTGTACTCTTCTGTGCCTAAATTTATTGTCGCAACTGGCTCTTCATGAGGCTGTATAGATCTTTCTTCCTACTATAACAACCTAGCAAGTTCTCTGGGTACCTCACAATCTTCCTCACCTTCATCCTCGGCTTGGTTGATCGGATTTTCAAAGTCATAACCGACAATAGCAGAACTGTTATCAATGGGATCCAGAGTGGATATAGATCTGTAGTTTGATACGTAAGTGTGTGTAAGAGCATAGCTGTATAGACATTAAAAAGCAGAAAAGAAAAATAGAGAGCGCAAAATTTGTATGCAAAACGTCCAATGCTTTATTAATGACATATGAGATTGAAACATGATAACCCTCACAAATAAACCATTGTGCCCCGGGTAAGACACATGGCCATAGAGTTTATATTGTTTATTACATATCCGTAAACAAGAAAGATAATTACTTCTGAATAAAATTAATTGGTACAAAGTCTTTTACCGTCCAGTTATTGGGTCCACCATTGGTAGTAGGGAAGATCCAGCTATCCATGTCATAGTCACCATCACAGTCTTCTAAAGCGTTGACCGCATGGTTGCTGATGCATATGGGAAGTCCTCCAGCACGAGCATGACGAACAACCCTTTGAGCCCCTAAAGAGAAACCCAAACCAAACTTATCATATTTGTATGCAATGTCAGGGAGTTGGCCCTAAATGGTACACCCACCTTCTTTAATAACTGCTTTAGCGTCCTTGAGAGAAGCCATTTTCAAAGGAGGTCTGGTGATTTTCGGCATATTGGTAACAATCTTAGTTGCAACCATGGTCCGAGGCACCTCTTCGAAGTTCTGACACGGGGTCTCGATGAACTCGCCATCCATTTCCACATACCTGAAAGAGTTCAGGTGGCTTACCATGTACTCCTCTTCACCATGTACCGTGACAATCTTTCCTTTCACCGGGTACTTCATCATCTGATGTAGGATGGACGTGACAACTCCCGCCCCATGGATTAAAGGGCGACCCAACAAACAAGAATAATATGGTCTGATATCTATCACATAGAAGGTGGAGTCAAAGGTCTGAGAACCAACTTTGATGGGGATGTCCACCTCCTCATGCACCATTCTTTTCGAACCATCGAAAGCCCTCACTACAATGTTGTTGGGCTTCAAGGTCAGACCTTCGCAGTCTAATCTGTCCAGAGCCTTCTTAGGCAACACGGTCAATGATGAACCAGTATCTGCCAGAACATGGGCCAAAGTAGTGCCCCTGCATTCGATGGAGACATGCAACACATCATTGTGTTTTCTTCCTTTGGGTGTTAGATCAGCATCAGAAAAACCCAAACCATTATCAGCTGTCAAACTAGCCACACAATCTTCAAATTGGTTAGCGGAGGTTTCTTGTGGCACATGGGCGGTATTGAGAAATTTCACCAAAGCCTTTGCATGAGCTTCGAAGCACAATAGTAGGGCTAACATTGAAATCTTAGAAGGGGTCTGCCCCAATTGTTCGACCATATTGTAGTCACTCTTCTTTATTATCTTCAAGATTTCTTCCATTTCCTTCTTGGAAGCCTCTGGAATAGATATTGAATGCGCCTTCGTCTGGACAAGCTCAATCAATATGTCTTTGCCCCGAGTCTCGGCCAACTTGGTGATAGGGGTGGCAACAGGGGTAATCACAGGAATTGCGGTGGTAGTATCAACAAGAACATCAGTAGGAATGACCACAGGAGTAGTAACGGCTTTTGGAGGAAAAATCTTAGGGGAGAGCACTCTTCCACTTCTTGTTATTTTTCTGGTCCCAACGATGTTGCCAATGTCAGGATCAGTATTTTCAGAAACTTGGTCTTCAGCAGCCAACAGGTCTTGCTTGACACCATGGTAGTAGATGTCAACCCCATAGTTCCAACGAACAACCTTGTCCGAGGAGTATGGGATTGGCCCTGGAATAGTGATGATCAGAGGAGCTAACTTCAGAGCAGATGTAATCCTGACGGGTCTTTTGGTGGAGAACCTGGGAGGATTAGCGGAAATGGTTATGATTGAAACATCCTTACAAGAAACAGTCGGGACGAGAGTCTTCTCAAATATAATCTCTTTATCATCCATCAGACGCTGAACACCCGCTTTCAACAAATAACAACCAGTTAGTAGAGATAAACATAAGTGGCAATCTCCGCCACAGCCCGGAAATAAACCGGCTTTCAACATGTTCTACTTAACGGTCATGAGAGGAGTAACAAGTTCCTCAACAGAAGTAACAAACGTATCATTGTCAACAACATTAACACCACGACCGTGCTTGGGCATGGGAGCAGTTATAACATTGGGAATCTCAGGAGCGTCAAATTCATTCTCCTTTGTCTCTATAAGGTCTTGCACCTTGTTTTTCAAAGACCAACAGTCATTTGTATCATGGCCCAGACTTTCTGAGTGGTAAGCACAATGAGCATTTGGGTTGTAGCAAGGAGACGCGATGTTGGGATTCTTGGGAGCTTCCCTTAAGGTAACCAGATTGGATTTCAGTAGGTGAGGCAAGACTTGAGACAAAGTCATATTTATCCGGGTGAATTACCTTACAGGTCTTTCTGCTCTAGGCTGATTATTTCGTTATTGAGTAGCTGCAGGCTTGGATATCATAACAGCCCCGACCGTTGGACGACGCTCGGTTCTGCCCTGATTTTGTTGATTGTAAACAACACTGACCTCTTTTTTCCCTATGAAAGGTCTCTTTCCTGCACTTAAAGAGGCATCCTTCTGAATCTTGCCACTTTTAATCCCAGCTTCCACTCTTTCTCCCGTCAAAATCAACTCAGTAAAGCCAGTTGAGGAGCTTCCAATCAGATGATTGAAAAACGGACCAGATAGGTTACCTAAAAACATATCCACTAACTCCCTATCAGACATGGGGGTTGGACTCTTCCTGCTAAGTCCCTCCACTTCTGATCATAGTCTTTAAAACCCTCGCTCGAACCCATGGACATACTTTGGAGTTGTGTATAGGTGGGAGAAAGGTCTGCATTATACTGATACTGCTTGTAGAAAGCAGCAGCCGTGTCTTCCCAGTTATGAATATTGGTCCCTTCCAGCTGGTAGAACCACTCTAGTTGAGTCTCGGATAAACTGTCTTGAAAGAAATGGACCCAAAAGTCCTTGTCTACAGTGTGAGGCTAAATCTTTCTCATATAAGATCAGAGATGCATCTTGGGACATGAGACCCCATCATATTTGGCGAACACCGAAACCTTGAACTTATGTGGGATGACAACCCCAGAAACCAAACCCAACTCTTTAAAATCCAGCCCAAGTACCTTCTGGATCTCCGTTGCATTCATACGTTCCTCTAGTTGTTTATATTTCTCATCGGCCAGAGGATACTGCTCCTCACTATAGTCAGTCTCATTATCAGATTCCCTTGGACTGTGGTCTTCCTCTCTTGTTTCCCCTTCTTGATTGTCTCCTTCTTTTGACGAAGATGTTAGCTCTACCACTTGCCTTAACGGTCCTTTGAACCTCCTTCCAAAATTCACCACACCAACCGCCTTCCTTGGCTTCTTGGTCTTCTCTTTAACAATCAGGGATTTCAGTTCCTCTCGCCCCTTGGCCAGAGCCATGATCATTTGTTGAAATTGAGCATTTTGAGTTTGTAGATCCTTCACTGTTTGCTCGAGAGCCATTTCTTTACTGCTGAAATAAACAACGAAGAAGATGAGAAACCTGCTATGAAACCTGTTTATGCAATGATATGTATGCAATGATTTCAAGGATTTCGGGAAATTTAAATTTTTGAACCAAAATGAAACAAAGATTTTATTAGTAGAACTCAAAATACAATTTCCTTTTAGGAGTTCAATTGAAAATTCTAAAAACTAAGAAATCAGGTTTCCCGTGGGCGCTTCCTCTTCGTGCCGAGATGGACATTAAGACCTCTTTCCTTGTGAAGTTGCTTCGTGAGCTCCAAAACTTTCCTCTCATGGGCATAGAAATGATCTCTATAAGTATCCCGTTCTTTCTTCAACTGATTCCAGGATCTCTGCAATTCTTCAAGATCAATGGGCATATCAGGATAAAGAACTGTATAGGGAACATCCCCTTCAGTAATGGGCTCCACAATCATTGGAAAGATGGCTATATATGGTATCATAAGGTTATGAGCACGAGGTTATACCCATTAGAGATAAGGTTCCATAGGGATAGAAGTCATCGGCCCCAAAGTCTTGGTGTCAATTCTGTTTACCATGCCCCAGGCTCGTATGAACCTCTGACGACACCCTTGAACATTATCCCCATAGTTAAACACAATGCCCTGGACAAGCATCTCGTGAGGACCATCCCTTCGAGCGTAACCAAATTGTCGCAGAGCCAAAGAAGGATTATAGGTTATTCCTCCCCTAATACCGAGTAGTGGGACATTAGGGAACTCCCCGCAGCGGTCAATAATAGAAATATCTCCCATAGATCAGGATACCAAAGAATATCCACGTGAGAAAGTGACATTATCCTTTGCGACCAGCCCAAACCTTCTTCGTTCTTCAGTACTATTTTAGGGAGGTGAGAAATAAACCACCTCGAAAGCAATGGCACACAACACATAAGAATCCCTCTTTTCTTCATGATACGAGTGTGGAAGGTATGCAAGATGTCTCCGAGTAGAGCGGGCACAGGGTTGCGAGAGAGGAAGACCTTGATAGCATTCACATCTATGAGTGAGTCTGGATTAGGGAAAAATACTAACCCATAGATTAGAAGGGCCAATACCTCCTCAAAATCCTGGAAGTCCAAATCATCCCAGAATAGCTGAGCCTTCTCTATTAGGAGTTTGGCTATAAAACCTTTAACTCCACCTCTTGTTTCCCAGTTGGATACAATGTCAGACCGCTTCAGGTGCAAAGTTACTGCAATGATCTCTGGCTTTGGAGCTTCTTCCAAACCGGTGAAAGGCAACTGATCCAAGATAGGTATACCCAATATTTGAGAGAACTCTTCCATGGTGGGTACCAACTGATAGTCTGGAAAGGTGAAGCAATGGTGCTTAGGGTCAAATAATTGAAAGAGCACACTCATCATCTTCTCATCAAAACCCGAAGTAACTAGATTGAGAAGTCGACCATAGTTCTTGGTGAATGAAGACGTCTCAGAAACCCTAGATACTAACTCTTTGAGTTGAAGAGGTATTCTCATAAAGTTGATTTAGATGGTATTTCTACGAGCGGAAGCCATGATCTGCAAAATAGAATAAAGATAAATTCCCCTAATCCTTGAAATGGTTAGTGTACTGAAGAATGAATGTTTATGATGCATGATGTCATGTTTAAGAAAATTAATCACACACAGGCAAAGCACACAATAGACCTTAGGTTCAAAGGCTTGCATGAGATTTAAGGCAAGTACCCTCTTGAAGTTTAGTTGGTTTCAAACTTGTCCTAGAAATAGTAACCGGGTTCTAAGAAGTCTCAATATCACTGATTTTTCTTCATCGGTATTATCTCAGCTTAACAATCTTTTCTTGTGGCTGAAACATCCCGAAAGTCTGATCTTAATGAGTGTAGTATCGAGTATCAACCAATTCCTAACTTTACACCGAGACCGGCTATCTCACTACTTTCTAATGGCCAAGTTTGTTCAACTAAGGTTCTAAGGTTCGTTAGTGCTTCATGACACCACGCGAAGGCCCTGTATTCTCCTCGACTCGACACAAGGGATATCGGTACCAACCAAAATGTCACACCAACACAGCTATCGCTTCAACCATATCGGTCTATGATGTACAGTCTCCACGATCTATTGTTGTTTACCTAAAAAGTGTCCCCAGATCCGGGTATAAGATCTATACAAAAGTACCCCAATAAACCCTCAAAGATAAAGCAGTCAAGGCAAACAAAGAAAACAATTTTAAAATGATCTAGACCCTAAGGTAAACCCCATTTTATAATTTATTCCCCAGTTGAGTTGCCAGTTTTGTGATGCAGTGGCAGAACCGACTGTTATACTGGTTTGCATTTTGTATTCGCAAATGTCGCGGTAAGCAAGAGTAGCCACCGACTTTTCTTTTATCCAACAAAGGAAAGGGTGAAAAGAACAGAAAATACCTTTTCTTTGAGATTTTCTGAGTAGGAGGGGTAGATTATGGAAAGGGAAGGTGTTAACACCCTTTCCATCCATGGTTTTCCACGGGCTCTTAGGTACTTGCTCATTTTTGAAAATTGCTTTCGTGTTTGTGTGTTTTGAAATTTTTTTGTTTGCTTTATGATAACTCTTGTACCAGTCCTCAAGAGTGTGATAAAGTGTTTTTTGAAAAGATTTTTGAAAGTATGGTGTAAAAAGGAATTAGATTTAAGCAAGTACTTAACATCTATCTACCTACTCGAAAGAAGCATTCTTTTCCTCCTTTCCTTTACATAGTGCTATCCTACTATTAGTGAGTAGGTATCCCTATTGTTGGATGTTAAGGAACTATCGTAAGGGACATTTATGGTCATTGAAGGCAACATGTAGAGATACCTTAGCATTTTGAAGGGACTGTCATCATTATATATTCTTAGGCAACATCGAGGGACAATTTCATTTCTCGCAGGCAACTTGAGGGACATTAAGGGACTATGATCTTTATGATGACTTTAAATTGAGGGGTCTTTGCTAAGGTATCCCTACGTTCGAGGGACATGAACATTTCCGAAGGCAACCAAAGTGGGAAATACCCTAGGGGTGCAAGTGTGCAATAGTGTACTTTTTTAGAAATTCTTATCTTGATGTTAGTGATCTAAGATTAATTGATTAATTCTTGCCATACACGCCTAATTTATTAACAGTTTATATACAGGCATATAATACAGTACGGAAAATAAATTGCAGAAAATATAAACTCCTAAGCTATTACAAGGCCTCGGGACAATTACATAATTAGATGCGAAAATTTAAATCCTAACTAAAATTATTACAAACTGGGAACAGTTGCATAATTAAAAAAATATGATAAAGTAAATTAATAAAGTAATGCGGAAAGAAAATATTAAAATCAGGAGAAAAGAGGTTGGGAGGATTAGGGTTAGTAGAAAGAGAAATGTTAAAAATTAATGGCAAAAGATTTGAAATTGATTAATAAAAGAAATTTGATTGAATTAATTTAAGAAAAAAAGATTCGATTAAATTATCCTAAGTCTAATTGATTTTAATTGGAAAAAATGTCTAAATCTAATTAATGTTAATTAAAAATATATATTTGAAAAAAAATGAAATTAATTGATGATTTATTTGCAAGAAAAATTAATTAAAACATATTTTGTTTTTGATATAAAAGAAATTAACTTAAATATATGAATAAACCTAATTCTAGTTAATTTTAATTAAGGAAATAAGCAAAATAATTAAATTTTATTGTCAAAATTAAATTAATTAGAAAAACCCTAAATCTATTTTTTTGGTGATTTTTCGTTATTTTATGAAAGATAAAAAAACTGATTTTAAAACAATAAAAAAACAATAAAGAAATAAAAAAAAAGGATAGATTGGGCCTGTCATTGTTTCCAGCATGGGGGTGTGAGTAACAATTTGCTAGGCCCAGCTCAAAGGAGCCCAACATCCCTGCGTGATCCAGTGCTGGGTGTGTTTGAGGGTCCATGGTAGGGACTGCTTGCTGGGCGCTGGATCTGAGTGATGGCTGATCTAGTGGCTGAGCGTGAGGGTGCAAGATAGACGTCTAGCCATGTATCACACTGGAACCTGCAAGAATTGTTTAGAAAATAACAAAACGCTGGACCTGGGACTCGAACCCAGGTCCTCTCCCTTTCAACGCGCTGCCTTTACCATATGTGCCAATTGGTCATTCATTATAAAAAATAAACACAAAATAATATATACAAAATAATGGTCAGAATATATTTAAATAAAAAACGCGTGCTGATTCAAACCAACCAACCGGGATGCGCCATACAGTCGTCTTCCCCACCCATCCGTCGTATTAGCTTCTGCACCTTTACCTACAGACAACGTCCGTTACTACATCACCTGCACCTTCCAAAATCCACAACACGCAATATAAATTAAATATAAAGCCCTAGATTAATTAGGCTTGATCCCCTGAGAATGATGGTACTCATCTTTAGGCCCAATTTTGCCTGTATATGAAAACCTTAAATCAAAGATCAAAACCCTAATAATGGCATATCGTTATATACTTATCAAAACTTGCAATTAACGATTCAAACATGTTCTAAACATTCATACAAATAAGAATGCATGATCAAAATTAATTTATAACGCATGTATGACCATACTCGTTTTTAAAAGATAAAGCACAAACTGTGACTGTGTTGGGCACGATTCTTGGAGCTTTGATGTTTGGGAATGCTGTAGTTAGCTTCGGGATGCCTCCAGGAATAGATTGCAATCTTAAGAACCTCTTGAATCCCTATGCAACTCCAAATCCGATTTTCACTTTTTCTTTGAAATTTCAAGCTTGTAACAGGGTCTTTTTTGCACTAGCTGCGCCTGCTTTAGGTCTGGAATGTTTATGCATATATAGTGTATCCTATTAGGTCAACAAATATGGATTGAATCTTTAAGATTTGTGTAGAAAAGATTTAATTTGCATTTGGAATTTTATGTTTCTAATTTTGGCCAAAACTTTCTCATCTCTCTCCAATCAGCCTTTACACGAGTTTTTGATTCAATCTTCTAATTTTAGGCTCATGATCTAATCATAAAACAAATCTTTGGATTTAATTCATCATTTTACTATTTTATTTGATTTATTAATATTTAAATGAATAAAAATTCAAATAAATAAAAACAAGTCTCATAAAAATAAAATAATGTACTTAAATGTCTTGAATAAGTCCATGGATATGTTTGAGATCCAAAACCTACGGCCATTAGTTCAAAAAATCCAAAATTCTCACATTGAATTTTGTGCATTTTTTTTCAAAAATTAGTCAACTTTGGCAATGCACATCTCTCTCAATTTTAATCCTATGAGGGTGTTCATGGACTTTTTAGAGAGCTTAGGATGTCCTATGAAAAACCCTTTTGGTTTCATTTCAATTGGATCTTCCATGTTCATGTAAGGTGCTTTGATCCAAAAGGTGTTTTTGTTGACTTTTTGAAAAGGACCCATAATGTCAGAGCTTGTATCTTTTAACTGGGGATTTTCTTAAACTTGAGGGATGAATAGAAGTTGTAGGGAATTGGATTATATTAAAAATGAGATTTGGTGGAAAAATTTATGATAAAGTATGAGAAAATTATGCCTGGTAAAAGTTTGGTTGACTTTTCCTATAGAGACCCAAATTTGCAATTTTTTACTTTTGATGAGTTAGGAGCATTTCTTGAAGAATCATGATCAACCTTTGATCAAATTATGGATATCACTTCAAAATGTTGATGTTGACCAAAAATCTTGAAGTTTGAGTGTATTTAGGCCACAATTGACTTTTGACCTAGTATAGTTGATTTTCAGGCATTTGAGTAGTTGACTGAGCAAACTTGTTGTGCAAGGCATGAAATTTGACATGGATGATCTTGAGGATATATTAGGACCATAGAAAACATTTGATACCTTTGGAGCTTCACACATCTTGGTGAAAAGTGAAACCCTAATTAGAGGTTCATTGCTTAGGAGGAGAATTTGTCTGGTCAGTTCTTGGTCATCCTTGAGCAATTGGGAACCTTAATGAGCATGTCTTGAGTAAAAATGGGAGGAAAATTTTTGGGGTACAACAGCTGCCAAAATCGAAGCACACTTTTCAGGCTTCCTTACTCAAAACCAAACATCCTATCCCCCTCCTGAGATTCTCAGGAAGGCTTTCAGGCCCCTGAGCAAGCAGTTCCACGCCCAAAGCCACAAATCCATGCATTTTCTATTGGTAAGGGTTTGCAAATAAACAAAAACAAAACTGCATTTTCATGGCATATTAATATTTTTAATCGTTTGATTCATGTTCAGGGCTATTGATAGTACAAGTTTAACATGAATGAGATCGTGCCATTACTAGGGCACGATCTGAGATTTCCTTCGAATCTCTGGGTTTAGGTTGTTTCGAGCCAAAATAAGATCAAACCTGAGATCAGAGGATTCAAATTAGGGGAAAGAAGGATAAGGTGTTGCGTGTGTGCAGAGGCATGGGTTCGATCCTTGCCTCTTGCAATGTTTTTTTTTTGTTTATTTTCTTACAGATCCAGTGCCCTCCACAGGAAATCTATCATACCCTGTCAACAACCTCTCCTGTTGGATCGAAAGGCATCACCCTCTCATTGGATCGAAAAGCAGCTCCCTCCTTGGATCGAAAGACATTTCTCACTAGATTCACAAGAAACATGGGCTTCAACAACTTGGGCCTAGCATTTTTTTTCACACCCCCCAGTTTTTGTATTTTACTTTCATCGCTTTTCTTAATTTGTTTTAATTTGTTTAATTAGTATAAAAAAATAAAATCACAAAAAAACATTAGGTTAGTAGTTTTAATAATTAAGCTAATTTTGTAAATAAGTTAATTAATTACTTTAACATTTTGTTTAATTTAAAATCAATAGACTTAAGATTCTAATCAATTTTAGTTCTATTTCTCAAAAATACCAAAAAAAAATCATTTTTCTTAATACTTAAGGTTTCATGACATTTTTATATTTTTTCTTATCATTTTTCTATTTATTTTCCATTTAAATTCTAGAAATAATGTATAGCTTGCATGGGAAATTTTGTAATAGGTTTAGTTTATCTTTTTCGTATTTTTCTATTATGTAACTGTCCACAGGATGTAATAACGTATGATTTAATTTCTGCATTTTATATTTTATGTACATATATTAACTTCTTAGATGTATGATTAATAGAATTGTATGGCAAGAAATTAAAAACAAAACGTTAGCAAACCTAACATCAAGATAAATAACTGAAACACAATACAATTGCACATGCGCACCTTTAGAGTACTCCCACTTCGGTTGCCTTCGAAAAATAGTCATAACTCTCGAAACATGAGAGATTTTAGTGGCTACTCTCCGGTTTAAAAGATCATAAGTCCCTTGATGACCCTTTCGATGTTTCCTCGGTAAAAATAATCTTAAAACCCTAGGATAGTTACTAAGATTTCTTGCCCAGTTGACTTTGTGACTATAAAACATTCCTTCGAATGTCCCTAAAAAAATCCAACGATAGGGCTACCTACTCACTAATAGTAGGATATCACTGTCTAAAGGAAAAGAGGAAAATAACGATCCTTTCGAGTAAAGTAGATAGTTCCTAGATGCTTGCTCAAAAACAAATTTTTACACTTACACAAAACAATTTTCAAAAACCTTTTCAAAACGCTTTATCAACACTCTTGAGGACTGATACAAGAGTTATCATAAAGCAAAATGCCTGCTTATTGGCATTTCAAAATACTTTTCAAAAACACACAAAGCACAAGGTATTTTTTCAAAATGAGCTAAGCATCTAAGAGCCCGTAGAAAACTACGGATGGAAAGGGTGCTAACACCTTCCATTTCCATAATCTACCCCCTTACTCAAAAATAATCTCGAAAGGTCTTTTTATGTTCTTTTCACCCTTTCCTTTGTTGGATAAAATAAAAGTCGGTGGCGACTCTTGTTTACCGCAATATTTGAAAACACAAATGCAAAACCAGTATAATAGTAGGTTCTGCCACCATATCACAAGGTGCAACCCCCATTAATTGACAGAGAATTAGTGGACATGTTCATGGGCACTTTGACTGGTCCATTCTTCAATTTGTTGATTGGGAGTTCATCATCTGGGTTCATTGAATTAATTTTGACTGGTGAACAAGTGGAAAGCGGAACTAAAAGTGGAAAGATCCCAATGGCCTCAACCTCTAATGTTGTAAAGAAACCATTTGTTGGTAAGAAGGAGACTAATTCTATTTATGGACAAAGGAGATGTGCCAAGAATGATCGACATCAGTCGGTAGGAGCTGTATTGATTTCAAACCCGACCCAAGTTCAACGAACACAATAATCAAACAATCAACAAAGGCCAGATGCCCCGAGGAGGCAGTTTACTAGAATCAACATGTCGCTGTCTCAAGCTTTACAACATATGTTGAAGGCGGATTTGGTAAAATTACGAGATCCTCACCCTAATCCTAATACTTCCTCTTCCAAATATAATCTGAACGTGAAATGCGCCTATCATTCAAATAGTCCTGGGCATGACACAAACAACTATTGGACGTTGAAGAAAAAGATCCAAGATTTGATTGATAACAAGGTGATTGAGTTTGACCCACCACAAACACCTAATGTCATTATTGTTCCCATGCCCAGTCATGGTAAAGGTGTCAATGCAATTGATGGTATCTCCTTTATCTCCACCATCAATGATTTGACTACTCCATTATTGACCGTTAAGAAGAATATGCTAAGAGCCGATTTATTTCCTAGCTTCCTTTAAAATTATTACCATTATACTTCCGAAGTTAATGGATGAAGAAAGGTATCCAACGCCTGATTGATAGCCGTGAAATTTTGTTCGAGAAGAATCCATCCATAAAGATTTTACCTACAAGTATAACTCAAGATGTTTCCATAATCACCATTTCAAATACTCCTATTAGGATCACCTCTAAAGGCCCTATAAGCATTTCTGCCGAGCCAAGAGTGGCTCCCCTAATCATTACTACACTGGGGCTAGTCCCTTATTCATCCAACAAAGCAGTGTCTTGGAACTATGGGGAGGAAGTTTATTACCATGGCACCAAGCAAGAGCCATGGATTAATGAAAGTGAAGATGTTGAAATTACAAACATTGTCAGAACTAGTAAGGTCACAAGGATCAGAAGGGTCTTCTCTCCGGAGATCTCTCCTCCAACAACTACTACAACACCTGTTCGTATTCCCGCTGCCAAACCAAATGTTAATACCCGAGATAAACAAAAAGTTATTGAGCATGCCTTAACGGAGGCACCCCTAAAAGAGGTTAAAATTGAAGACCCATCTAGACAAGAGATGGAAGAAATTATAAATATCATCTGAAAAAGTGACTACAAGATAGTGGAACAATTGGGGCAGACACCTTCAAAGATATCCATGATGTCCTTGTTGTTGTGCTCCGAAGCACATGCCCAAGCTTTGATGAAATTATTGAAGAATGCCCATGTACCTCAAGAAAGCACTACTTATCAATTTGAATATTGTGATGCAAGCCTAACTGCTGATAATGGCTTGGGATTTTCTGATGCAGATTTGACTCTGACGCGGAAGAATCACAACAAGGCTCTCCTTATCTCTACTGAATGCAAAGGCACAACTCTGGCACATGTGTTGGTAGATACTAGGTCCTCCCTCAATGTTTTACCTAAAGGTGCTTTGGATAGACTGGATTGTGATGGGTTGGTGCTAAAACCCAACAATATTATGGTGAGAGCCTTCGATGGTTTGAAAATAATGGTCCATGGAGAGGTTGATCACCCGATCAAGGTGGGGTCTCAAGTATTCAACTCAACATTTTATGTAATGGATATCTGCACCGCCTACTCTTTCTTGCTAGGACGCCCATGGAGTCATGGGGAAGGTGTGGTTACCTCTACATTACATCAAATGCTGAAATACCCGGTAAAAAGGAAGGTTATCACTGTCTGTGGAGAGGAAGAATGTATAGTCAGTCACTTGAATTCTTTCAAATACGTTGAGATAGATGGTGAATTCATTGAAACCCCTTGTCAAGCATTTGATGTAATCCCTCCAATAGTTATTATTTCTACTCTTGTTATTCCTGAGGTCTCTAAGGACACACCAAGGATGGCTTCCTTGAAGGATGCTAGGTCTGTTATAGAAGATGGAGGATGCACTATCTGGGGACAACTTCCCGATATTCCCTATAAACCTGACAATTTTGGGTTGGGTTTCACTTCAAAGGCGCAAAAAGAGGTTCAACATGCTCGTGCTGGGGAACCACCTCTCTGTATTAGCAACAATAAAGTCAATGCATTAGAAGACACTGATAGCGATGGTGACCTAGACGACTGGATCTTCCCGACCACTGATAGTGGACTTAACAATTAGAAAGCCAAAGACTTTATCTCAATCTCATTCAACCAGGAGTAATTATTATTTCCTATTTTTATTGCTTTACAAAATATGTATGTATAATTTCCTTCAAAATAATGACTCTAAACCATGTGCCTTGCCCGAGGCACAATGGTCCATTTGTTAAGGGTTTGTCATTTCATATATCATATGCTCATTTAATGAAAAAAACATTGGACGGTTTTGCATTCAAAATTTTGTGCTCCTTGTCTTTCTTTTATTTTACTACATTTTCAAATAGCCATGTGACTTTACATGCACACACACACATTTACAAATCCACATCCACTCCGGATCTCATTGACAGCAACTCTGCTATTGCGTCTATGACTTTGAAAATCCAATCTATCAAGTCGAAGGCGAAGGTGAAGAAGATTGTGAGATATCTGGAGAACTCGCCAGACTCCTGATACAAGAGGAAAAGGCCATCCAACCGCACAAAGAGCCGGTAGAGGTAATAAACTTGGGTTTTGAGGTAGATAAGAAAGAAGTGAAGATCAGTGCCAACATGGAAGATAGTGTTAAGAGCAGATTGGTTCAGATGCTGCATGACTATGTTGAGGTATTCGCTTGGTCATATGAAGACATATCGGGGCTCGATACTGATATTGTGGTTTATCATCTACCAATGAAAGAAGGTTATTCTCCGATCAAACAAAAGGTTCATCGCATGTGTCCTGACAATTATAAATGTAAATCAGTGTTATAAAACATATGCAACTGAATCAGGATGCCCCAAATTCAACTTAAAAACCATTGCATTCAACATGGATACATAACACTTTAAAACTTTTGATGAACCAACAGCAAAATAAATTAATCTTTTAAATCAACAACTTGAACAACTACGCAGTGGAATCATAATAACATCTTTATCCAACATGGAAGCAACTTCTAAATAACAAGTACTTAACAACAATCAACTTAAAGTTTAACAATTAAAAAAAACAACAACTAAACATCAAGTGTTCATCCCCCCGAGTGTTACGTATCAGAGCAATGACACCGACTCGAACTATTAAAGGTCAACCGCCTTCACTCTGGATTACCTGCACGTTACCAACATTAGGGTAACATTCAAACAGAAGGGGTGAGATATCTAAAATTATAATAGAACGTATGATAAATATTATATTAGAATCAGTTCATACAAAACCACCACTTCACAACAACCATCACAACAGGATATCAACAAAATATAACAATTACTTCATCAACACAACAACTCAATCATACTACTTGGAATGCGACTCAATACTATGAGAATGCATGTGGTACCATTGGAGAAGAACTCCCATCTTAAAAACTTGCCAATTAATAGAGGCATCAACAAGGCATAAGCCTCCTTCGCAGTTTGCCAATCCAGGCCATCACAGAGTATTCAAATGTATATGAATGCATTATCACATACTCGCAACAATCATCGTTCATCGCAAAGGCCCAAGCCCACATCACCATTATTACCAATAAATAGAGGTAATTCATCATCATCTAAAATTCCTGCTACTTCGCACTATCAACAAGATTCCACAACAACAATCATAACATCACACCAACTAAACATAAATCAACATTAATCAACGATTCAGTCAGTAACATCATTAAACAACAACTTAACAATAATTTCACACATCACCGGTAACGACCAAAACATAGCATGTACGGGAAAAAGGGATAGGGAACTACGTGCCCCTCGACATGCACAGCAACTAGGACAACATGTCAACTAAGTAACACTCCTCCACACGCATAGGGAAAAAGGGTAACGAACAACTTATGCTCCTCGACATGTCCTACAACCTAATACTGCTCAACAATACATCACATACCCTCCCCGACATGCCTTGCAGCCTAATATGTTGCTCGATACTTAACACCACCAGTATCCTCCTCAACCACTAGTTTGGCCAACATCACATACACAAGACAACATCTTAACGACCATACCAATATAATTCCTAACATATGGCCAACCACTCGGAATAATGCAGCAATAGGCAAGCATATTACTATCGACAGATTCATCAACATACAAGACAGTCACACTGAACCTCTCTAAAATGACCACTTTAACAATTATCAACTTTTCCTGCGAATCCTCGGAGTAACCTAACGTCCTAACGACCATAATTCAACTATCCTAACCTATCCATCGATTAATCGGGAAGTCACACAGATACACCATACATCTACAACACATAATCAGGAAACTCCCTGTAACATCTCCATTAACCAATCATACGGTATTCTTCCCAACGACTACAACATGAATAAAACGGGCAACTTCGATAGCAATTCAGAAACATCAATGCACATCATGTTTACAAATTTCCAAATCCCACATAATACGCATCATAAGTCCCATTATAAGGTCATAATCCCACCCTTACCTAGATTGAAGGCTGCTCAACCAACGCTTTGCTGTAATCCTTGATTTGCTCTTGCTCGACACCGGGCAGCTTGCTCTCGTCCGCGCAGCTCTACCAGTCAGCGTACAAAATCCTTATTCTCCAACTAAAATAAATCCCTGTGTTAGTTTCTCCTTATAAATCAGTTCTTAATGGGCCTAACCTACACCCCCACTTTACTACTTCTAACCAATAGCATAAGTCCAACATTATTTCATATATTCTCTTAATTCCAACAATATAATTATTATTATTCACTAATTAATTAATTAATAGTAATACAACAACTTATATAAAAAATTCTCAACATCTCGCAACTTCACTAATAATCCAAAAATAATAATTAAATTAAATAATTAATTAAATTACGGGCGTTATAACTCTCCCCCACTTAGAATATTTTCGTCTTCGAAAAATTACCTTATTCGAACAACTCAAGATAGGAGTCCCGCATCTTGCTTTCCAACTCCCAAGTCATACTTTCTCCAGAAGCTCCTAACTAGACTACTTTCACCAAAGCAATCTCTTTACCTCTCAGAATATTCATTTCACGATCCACGATTCGTACAGGCATCATCTCAACAGTAAGATTATCACGTACTTGCACATCATCCACATGAATCACATGAGATGGATATGAAATATACTTTTGGAGTTATGACACATGAAACACATCATGCAAATTCGACAGATTAGGCGGTAAATCCACTCTATAAGCCACATTCCCAACTCTTTCCAAAATATGATATGGACCAATAAAACGAGAAGTGAGCTTCTTAGACTTCAATGCTCGCCCAACACCAGTTACAGGTGTAACTCTAAAAAACACATGATCACCAACTTGAAATTCTAAATCCTTCCTTCGCTTATCATGATAACTCTTCTGTCTACTTTGGGAAGCTTTTATCTTTTCCCGAATCATCTTCACCTTCTCAGTAGTCTCACGAACAAGTTCAGGTCCAAGTACTACACTTTCTCCAGATTCATGCCAACATAAAGGAGTTCTACATTTTCGACCATACAAAACTTCAAAAGGTGTCATTCCAATACTAGAATGGTAACTGTTATTATAAGTGAAATCTATCAACGGAAGGTAAGTATCCCATGAACCTCCCTGCTCAAGAACACATGCCCTCAACAAATCTTCCAACGATTGAATAATATGTTCAGTATGACCATCCGTCTGAGGATGATACGCCGAACTCAACCTCAACTTAGAACCTAACGCTTCTTGCAAACTCTTCCAAAAATCAGAAGTAAACCTCAGATCTCTATCCGACATAATGCATAAATGAGCACCATGCAGCTTCACAATTACACTAGTGTAAATCTCCGCCAACTTCAACATTGGAAAACTGATGTTAAAAGGAATAAAATGAGTCGACTTCGTAAGCCTATCAACAATCACCCAAATCGAATCATGTCCTCTTAAAGTATTAGGTAACCTCGTCACAAAGTCCATTAAAATGCTATCCCATTTCCATTATGGAACTTCTAACGGTTGCATTATCCCAGCAGGCTTCTGATGTTCAACTTTCGACTTCTGACAAGTCAAACATGCATACACAAACTGAGCCACATCACTCTTCATCCCATACCACCAAAACAAATTCTTCAAATCCTGATACATCTTTGTAGCTCTTGGATGAATACTCAGCTTACTTATATGAATCTCTTTAAGGATCACTTTCTTCATCTCTGCATCATCAGGAATACAAATCCGATTACGGAATCTCAGCACACCTTGCACATCTAACTTAAAATCACTATTCTCAGACTGATCGATCCCAACCATCGAATCTATCAGTTTCACATCCAACTTCTGAGCTTCTCTGATACTGTCTAGAAATTCATTATTAATCTTAAACATCCCCAACATAACACTCTACAGTGTTACCTTGCAAACTAAGCTCATATCCCTAAACTGTTCAATTAATTCCAACTCTTTAACCATCATTGCCGACATATGTAAAGTATTTCGACTCAATGCATCAACTACCACATTCGCTTTTCCTGGATGATAATTCAAACCGAAATCATAATACTTTAACAACTCCAACCATCTTCGTTGTCTCATATTCAGTTCCTTCTGATCAAATAAATACTTTAAGCTTTTATGGTCACTAAACACTTCAAATCTAGAACCATAAAGATAATGCCTCCAAATTTTCAACACAAAACAACTGTAGCAAGCTCTAAATCATGTGTAGGATATTTCTTCTCACGAGTCCTCAACTGCCTTGACACATAAGAAGCCACCTTATCATTCTGCATAAGCACACCTCCTAAACCCATCTTAGAAGCATCACAATATACCATGAAAGGTTCTCCTGGATTAGGAAACGTCAAAATCGGAGCCAACGTCAATCTCTTCTTCAACTCTGCAAAACTCTTTTCGCACTGAACATCCCACATAAAAGCTCTACCTTTACGAGTCAACTTAGTCAGTGGAAGTGCCAACTTGGAAAACCTTCGATAAACCTTCTATAGTGACCAGCTAATCCCAAAAAGCTTCTAATCTCAGTAGATGACTTTGGAGTTTCCCATTGCAACACAACATCAACCTTCGATGGATCTACACCAATGCCACTACCCGAGATCACATGACCAAGAAAAATAACCTCCTTTAACCAGAATTCACACTTAGACAGCTTTGCATACAACTTCTTCCCTTTCAAAACTTACAATACTACTCTTAAGTGTTCTGCATGCTCTTCTTCTGACTTAGAGTAAATCAAAATGTCATCAATGAACACCACTACAAACTGATCCAAATAAGTATGAAAGATATGATTCATGTATTCCATGAATACTCCTGGCGCATTAGTAACACCGAAAGTCATCACTGAATAATCATAATGTCCATAACGCATCCTGAAATCCGTCTTCTGGATATATTTATCCTTCACCTTAATCGGATGGTAACCCGACCTTAAATCAATCTTATTGAACACACGAGCATCCGCCAATTGATCCATCAAGTCATCTACTCTTGGAAGCGGATACTTGTTCTTAATTGTCACTTTATTCAACTACCTATAATCAACACAAATCCTCATGCTTCCATCTTTCTTCTTTACTAACAACACTGGAGCTCCCCACGATGATACACTTGGACTTACAAACTTCTTTTCAAGTAACTCTTCCAATTTCTTCTTTAACTCTGACAATTCAGATGCAGACATCCTGTGTAGTGCCATAGACACAAGTCTGGTACCAGGTACAAGATCAATAACAAATTCAACTTCCCTCTCTGGCGGTATATCAGGAATTTCATCAGGGAAAACTTCAGGAAATTCACGCACCACCCTCAATTTCTCAAATATAGCTTGAGTCTCGACAGATAGCGACGCCATCAATGAGAACATATGTGCTTCTTATAGCACCAGCTGTCGCAACTGTCTAGCAGACAACAAACTATCTTCCTCTTCTTCAGGAGTATAAAACCTCACAGACTTACTATAATAATTAATATGAACATAGTTATGCTCTAACCAGTTCATACCCAGAATTACATCCAACCCTCTTAAAGAAAAACGAACCAAATCAATAGCAAAGTCCCTATCGAAAATCGACAAAGGACACTTTAAACACACAAAAGAAGTAGTCACCAACCCCTTGGCTGGAGTGTCGACGACCATCTCTCAATTCATATAAGACAACATAAGACCCAATCTTTCAACACAATCAACAACAATAAAGCAATGAGTAGCACCGATATCAATAATAGTAATTAAAGGAGTACTATAATGAAACATGTGCCTCTGATAAGTCTATCCTCACTAGCCGCCTGATCCTCAACCAAAGCGAACACTTTACCACTTGTCTGCGCCCTCTTTGGTTTTTGACACTGACTACCAATGTTACCTTCTTCACCATAATTGAAACAAATGACCTCCTTATGCTTGCACTCAGATACAACATGTCTAGTCTTACCAAAATGGAAACACCTCTTTACCTCAGCAGTACACACATTACTCTTATGCCCAGGTTTTCCACATTTGAAACAAACCACACCAGCAGGAGCATCCCCCCCACTAGTCTTCTGACCCCGAGAAACTTTCTGTTTACCTTTACCAGCTGGGGTATCATAAGGCCTACCACGATTATTTTGATGCTTACCCCTCTTCTCATTGATAATCTTGTAATTAGCATTATTATCCTCTTCACAAATCCTGCAACTATCAATCACATTGGAAAAGACACGGATCTTCTGGTATCTAACTGGCTTCTTGATCTCTGGGCGCAACCCATTCTCAAACTTGATGCACTTCGAAAACTCAGCATTTGCCTCACCGTAGTGCGGATAAAACTTAACCAACTCAGCAAATTTTGCAGCATACTCAACAACCGACATATTCCCTTGCTTCCGTTCAAGGAACTCAATATCCTTCTTACCACGAACGTCTTCAGGAAAATACTTCGTCATAAATTCTCTACGGAACACATCCCAAGTAACATTTTCACCTGCAACTTCTAACCTCTAACACGTCTCAAGCCACCAGTCACCAGCTTCGACCGCTAGCATATGAGTACCATACCGAACCTTCTACGCTGAAGTGCAGTCCATCACACGGAAGATTCTCTCAATCTCTGTCAACCAATCCAATGCTTCGTCAGGATCATACTTTCCGTTGAACGTAGGCGGATTCTCTCTCTGGAAAGTCGCCAAACTACGAGATCTAGCATTCCCGTCAGCATTCGGCTGATTCTTCATAGCATGCGCTATTGCTTCTAAAGCAGCAACAAGTGCAGCATCATTTCTTCCAGCCATCTCAACTTATCTCTATAACATAAACAACCGTTAGAACCAAATTAACAATACTCAATTGTTAAACAACCTACGACTCGACAACTTGGTCGCACGGACCAACTTTGCTCCGATACCAACTTTGTAACACCCCAATTCTACCCGACAATTATAAATGTAAATCAGAGTTATAAAACATATGCAACTGAATCAGGATGCCACAAATTCAACTTAAAAACCATTGCATTCAACATGGATACATAACACTTTAAAACTTTGGATGATCCAACAGTAAAATAAATTAATCTTTTAAATTAACAACTTGAACAACTACGCAGCGAAATCATAATAACATCTTTATCCAACATGGAAGCAACTTCTGAATAACAAGTACTTAACAAAAATCAACTTAAAGTTCAACATTTTAAAAAAATCAACACCTAAACATCAAGTGTTCATCCCCCCCGAGTGTTGCGTATCAGAGCAATGACACTGACTCGAACTACTGAAGGTCAACCTCCTTCACTCTAGATTACCTGCACATTACCAACATCAGGGTAACATTCAAACATAAGGGGTGAGATATCGAACATTATAATAGAACCTATGATAAATATTATATTAGAATCAGTTCATATAAAATCACCACTTCACAACAACCATCACAACAAGATATCAACAAAATACAATAATTAATTCATCAACACAACAACTCAATCATACTACTTGGAATGCGACTCAAGACTATGCGAATGCATGTGGTGCCATTGGAGCAGAACTCCCATCTTAAAAACTTTCCAATTAATAGAGGCATCAACAAGGCATAAGCCTCCTTCACAGTTTACCAATCCAAGCCATCACAGAGTATGCAAATGTATATGAATGCATTATCACATACTCACAACAATCATCATTCATCGCAAATGCCTAAGCCCACATAACCATTATTACCAATAAATAGAGGTAATTCATCATCATCTAAAATTCCCTGGAACTTCGCATTATCAACAAGATTCCACACCAACAATCATAACATCACAACAACTCAACATAAATCAACATTAATCAATGATTCAGTCAACAACATCATCAAATAACAACTTAACAATAATTTCACACATCACTGGTAACGACCAAAACACAGCATGTACAGGCAAAAGGGATAGGGAACTACGTGCCCTTCGACATGCACAACAACTAGGACAGCATGGCAACTAAATTACACTCCTCGGCACGCACAAGGAAAACAGGGTAACAACCAACTTATGCTCCTTGACATGTCATGTCACCTAATACTGCTCGACAATGCAGCACATACCCTCCCCGACACACCTTGCAGCCTAATATACCGCTCGATACTTAACACCATCAACATCCTCCTCAACCACTAGTTTGGCCAACATCACATACACAACACAACGTCTTAACGACCACACCACTATAATTCCTAACATCCGACCAACCGCTCGAAATAATGCAGCAACGGGCAACTATATTACTATCGACAGATTCATCAACATAAAAGATAGTCACACCGAACCTCCCTAAAATGACCACTTCAACAATTATTAACTTTTCTCGCCAATCGCTCGGAGTAACCTAACGTCCTAATGACCAGAATTCAACTATCCTAACCTATCCATCGATTAACCGAATAGTCACACAAATACACCATACATCTACAATACACAATCAGGCAACTCCCTGTAACATCTCCATTAACCATTCATACGGTATTCTTCCCAATGACTACAACATGAATAAAACTGGCAACTTTGATAGCAATTCAGAAACGTCAACACACATCATGTTTACAAACGGAAAATTCCCACATAATACGCATCATAAGTCCCATTATAAGGTCAGAACCCCACCCTTACCTGGATTGAAGGTCACTTAACCAAAGCTTTGGCTGTAATCCTTGATTTTCTCTTGCTCGACACTGGGCAACTTGCTCCTCGTCCGCGAAGCTCTACCGGTCAACATACAAAATCCTTATTCTCCAACTAAAATAAATCCTTGTGTTACCTTGTCCTTATATATCAGTTCTTAATGGGCCTAACCTACACCCCCACTTTACTACTTCTAACCAATATCATAAGTCCAACATTATTTCATATATTCTCTTAATTCCAACAATATAATTATTATTAATCACTAATTAATTAATTAATTAATAATAATCCAACAACTTATATAAAAAACTTCTCAACATCTCGCAACTTCACTAGTAATCCAAAAATAATAATTTAATTAAATAATTAATTAAATTACGGGCGTTACAAGGTCCGTATGTGTGTAGAGTACAGGGATTTAAATAGGGCAAGCCCCAAAGACGACTTCCCACTACCACATATTGATCCCTTAGTTGACAACACTGCTCAACACAAGGTATTTTCCTTCACGGATGGCTTCTCGGGTTATAACCAAATCAAAATGGCGCCCGAAGTTATAGAGAAGTCTACTTTTGTCACACAGTGGGGCACCTTCTGTTATAAGGTCATGCCTTTTAGGCTGAAGAATGCATGTGTAACTTATCAACAGGCTATGGTGGCTTTATTTCATGATATGATCCATCATGAGATAGAAGTCTATGTGAATGACATGATAGAAAGATCCCAAACTAAGGAAGGGCACCTTGACCATTTACACAAGCTATTTGAAAGGCTGAAGAAATACAAGCTGAGGTTGAATCCCAACAAGTGCACCTTCTGGGTAAGGTCTGGTAAGCTCCTAGGCTTTATCGTCAATGGCAAAGGTATTGAAGTTGATCCTGCTAAAGTCAAAGCTATCCAAGAAATTCCAGTTCCCTATACTGAGAAGGAGGTTAGAGGTTTCTTGGGACATCTAAACTACATTTCCTGGTTCATCTCTCACCTAATTGCTACTTGTGAACCACTCTTCAAGGTGTTGAAGAAAGATCAAGTGGTAAGATGGAATGACGAATGTCAAATAGCTTTTGACAAGATCAAGGAATACTTGCAAGAAACACCAATTCTGATGCCACTAGTTGAAGGAAGACCTCATATCATGTACTTAACCGTGTTAGAGAATCCAATGGGGTGTGTGCTGGGATAGCATGATGATTCTGGTCGAAAAGAACATGAAATATACTACATTAGCAAAAAGTTTACCGAATGTGAAACAAGATATTCACTTCTCGAGAAAACTTGCTGCACTTTGGCACGGGCTGCTCGCCGACTAAGACAGTATATGCTGACTCATACCACTTTACTGATCTCTAAGATGGATCCCATCAAGTACATATTTGAGAAGCCAACTCTCTCCGGAAGAATAGCCCGATGGAAAATGATCCTAACTGAATATGATATCCAGTACACTATACAAAAAACAATAAAAAGAAGTGTGCTGGCAGATCATTTGGCACATCAAGCTGTGGACGATTACCAATTTGTGAACTTTGAATTCCCGGATGAGAATATCATGTTGATTGCGGATTGTGAAAAACATGGACCATATGAAGGACCTAAACAAGGAGCCCTATGGACTATGGTTTTTGATGGAGCTTCCAATGCACTAGGTAACTGAATTGGTGATGTGATCATTTCTCCCGAAGGTTGCCATACTCCTTTCACTGCTAGACTTTGCTTTGACTATACCAATAACATGGTCGAGTATGAAGCGTGCATCTTGGGTCTTAAAGCTGCTATTGAATTAAGAATCAAATTTTTAAGTGTATATGGAGACTCAGCTTTGGTCATTAGTCAAGTTAAAGGAGAGTGGGATACAAAACATCCAAATTTTATCCCTTACAAAGAGCTTGTGCAAACCTTGATCCCATACTTTCAAGAGGTTACCTTTGAGCATATTCCTAGGGAAGAAAACCAATAGGCAGATGCTTTGGCTACAATGTCTTCTATGTTCAAGGTCAGATGGGACAACGAAGCTCCCAAAATTACTATCAAAAGATTTGACGAATTGACACACTCCTATGAGATTGACACTGATGGTGTGGAGGAGAAGCCTTGGTTTCATGAGGTGAAAAGATATCTAGAAGCTCAAGAGTATCTTGAAGGAGCGTCAGTTAACGATAATAAATTCCTGTGAAGGTTCTCAGCCAAGTTCTTCCTGAGCAATGAGATCCTATACAAGCGCAACCACAATTCAATTCTGCTCCGTTGTATGGACAAGAAGGAGGCAGAGAAGATCATGGAGGATATGCATGAAGGTATCTTTGGTACTCATTCTAGCGGACATAATATGGCCAAGAAGATTCTAAGAGATGGTTACTATTGGTCGACCATGGAAACCGATTGTCATCACCCTCTCGAGGACTTGCCACGAGTGCCAAATTTATGCTGACAAGGTTCATGTGCCTCCAATTCCTTTGAACGTTATGACCGCTCCTTGGCCATTTGCAATGTGGGGAACTAACATGATTGGAGAGATCAATCCTACTTCCTCTAATGGACATTGTTTCATCCTTGTCGCCATTGACTACTTTACCAAGTGGATTGAAGCAACTTCATTTTCCTCAATTACCAAGAACGTCATAGACCAGTTTATCAAGCACAACCTTAACAATGCCATGATTACTGAGCTCTGCATACAATTCAAAATCAAGCATCACAACTCTTCTCCATACAGACCTAAGATGAATGGCACAGTGGAAGCTACTAACAAGAATATAAAGAAGATTGTGCAAAAGATGATGGTGACCTATAAAGACTTGCATGAAATGATACCATTTGCTCTTCATGGCTAGCGTACTTCGGCACGAACATCAACTGGGGAAACCCCTTTCTCTTTGGTCTATAGCATGGAAGTTGTCCTACCTGCCGAAGTTTAGATTCCTTCTCTATGGATTATAAAAGAAGCAGACCTAGATGAAGATGAATGGATTCATACTAGGTTGGATCAGTTGAATTTGATTTATGAAAAGAGGCTGACTTCCGTCTGTCATGGTCAGATGTACCAGAAGCGCATGATCAAATATTTCAACAAAAAGATCAAGCATCGGGTATACCAGACTGGTGACTTAGTAATAAAGTGCATCATTCTGCCACAAGGCGATCCCAGGGGAAAATGGACTCCCACTTACGAAGGGCTATTTATTCTCAAGAAATTATTCTCGGACGACGCTATGATGCTAACCACTATAGATGGAGAAGAATTACCACACCCTGTGAACATGGACATGGTAAAAAATACTATGCATAAGAATGACCCGCCAGGATGACATTCGGTTCAGGCAAAAATAAGGGATATATACAAAATATTGTACACCCAGTAAGTCGAAAACCTGAAAGGGTGGTGTTGTACCCCAAAATTTCCCTCTCGTTTTCATTCAAGATGTTCTCATAGGGTTTCTCAAATACTCAAAATGGCTCAGGGTTTGATCAGACAAATTCTCTTCCTAGGCATTGAGTCAGCAACTAGGGTTTGGTACCTCTCAAGCAAATTTAAGTTTCCAAGATTTCAAATAGTCTTCGTAGTTCTTCGTGTATTCTCAAGGATTATCGTGCCAAGTTTCAAGCCTTGTATTGTGAGTTTTCTCAGTCAATGGTTCAGATGACTGAAAATGAACCGCATTGACCCAAAAGTCGACCTTTTCAAGATTAAGTTCAAACAATTGTAACTTCTTCATTATTCTATATTTTGGGTGGTTCTTTTAGCGTATGAATCTCTTTTACGCCATCTCCAACTTCTCTTCACAAGTCAAGATCCGATTATGTGCGAAAGATCATCAAAAATTCGAATAATTTAGAGGCCACTTTCTGGATTTTGACCTAATCTCAAATAATTGTTGTCTGATTTCCAAGAATCGTAATTTCCTTAATTTTCAAGATCTTGAGACGATTATTTTGTCACATTTTCATAAGCGATATCGTCATAGATCATTTGCTTGATTTTGAATGCTCTTTCGATTCATACCATAATTGTTTTCTCAGGACTATGATGTTGAGATCATCCATGGAACAAGATGTTTAGTTCGGAGATTCATGTTGAGTTCGAACAAGATATTGCTTATAATACAAGTCGTCATGTTAAAAATTGATCCAGGATCTTGGTGAAAGTGATTTGAACAATGGTTTTGGATTTCAATTCAAGTTAGCAAGGCACTACAAGTTTCGTCCAAATTTTTTACAATCCATTCGCAGGATTTATTTTGAATTCAAGGTGTCAAAGAACGAGTTCACTAAAATTTTCTCAAATTCATTTAAAATTTGGAATGATGATAAAGTTATGCTTTGATTTATGGTTGCTCTAAGTCACATGAACCAGATCAAATTGTCAAACCTAATTCAAAGTTCATGGCTATTCATTTATTTTCAAGCACATCATTATTCAAATGCAAGACTTTTTCTTAAGTCGCATTGCAATTCAAAATTATTCAAAGATTCACCATGAATTCAAGTTCATTCATGAGAAAGTATTTAGGCATACACTTGAATTCAAATCTCGTCCATAAATTTCATGATCCAATTCATTCAAAATTCAGAACCACTACACCATTCTTGATTTCATTACAAAAATTACACAAGTGTACATAATTATCAAAAATCAAGTCCTAAAACTAAAGCCTCTCCTTGTTCCTAATATCAAAACTTCAAAACCTATGTTAAACTTCAAACATTCTTCATCATTCTTCATGCTCATTTCCAAATTTTTTTTGTCAAAGCTTGTGTAAACAACCCATGAACAACCCATAAACAACCCATGAACAACCCATAAAACAACTTGCAAACAGACAGGAAAAAAACTATAAAAAAACAGTCCAACCTTGCTACAAAACAACAACCCTGTTGCTGTCAAAAAATCATCCCTAGACATACTGTCCAAACCTGCATAAACCAGTCTCCAAAATCTGCCCAAGACCTGTCCAATAAATTGCACTAAATCAACAATACGAAAATTGTAGCAAAAAGCAATAAAACAGTATGCCAAATTTGTTCAAAAACTCATTAATTTCCCCCTCTAAACCCATTGTTATTGGCTAAAAAAAGGCAACCATGCATAAAAAAAAGACAGAAAATTCACCATTTCAAATTGTAATACGATGGGAGAACTGACTTGGGAGTTTTGCGTTTTATCGCAATTGTTGCGGTTAACAAGAGTCGCCACTGACTTTTCTTTTATCCAAAAGGAAACATGGAAAAGAACAGGAAAGACCTTTGAGATTATTTCTCGAGTTCGGGGGGTAGATTATGAAATGGGAAGGTATTAGCACCTTTTTCATCCATAGTTATCTATGGGCTCTTAGTTGCTTGCTAGATCACTTGCTTTTTGTTTGAAAAGGTGCTTTATGTGGTTTTTGAAAGTATTTTGAAAAGGCGCCTTCATTTAGGAAAACTTTGTAATAATTTTCATTCGTAAGAACGTATAAAAGTGTTGGGCTTTTGAAAATATTTTATGTTTGGAAAGTATTTTGAAAGTGTTGAGTGTTTGTTTTGAAAATAAGAAAGGATGTTTGATTTGAAAGTGAGAAAGCAACTAGGAACAATCTACCTACTCAAAAGTCTTTGTTCATTTCTTCCTTCCTTTGATATTGCTATCTTACCATTGATTTGGTAAGAAGCCTTATCTTTGAATGTAAAGGGACGGACGTGGGTCATCGTATAGCCATTATAGCAATATTGTGAGATACCTTAGCATTTCTCTTTGAGGGACTAAGATCATTTAGAAAGGCAACATTGATAGCATCATCGAGGGACTATAATCTTGTATTTTTGATTTGTTTTTGCTAAGACATCCCACATGCATAACATGGCCACTTTTGTAAGGCAACAAAGTGGAATTACCATAAGGGTGTGAGTGTGCAAGTGTGTTTGATTTTCATGCATTGTTTATCTTGAATTAGGGTTTACTACTTGTTGGTTTTAGTCTTGCCATACAAACTCTAATTACTAACATTTATATTTAAAAACGATAAATTACAGAAATGTAAAGTCCTACGCTATTACATTATTTGGGGATGGGGGTACACATTTATAAATGGGGAGATGAAAGAAAATAAACCTAATTTACTATTACAAAGCTTTGACAATTACATAATTATAGTGCAAAATAATAAAATGTACAAAGAAATATAAAGAGAAGAGAAATTGTTTTTATGTTTTTTTTATAAAATAAAGTTCTAATTGATTTGAAAAGAAATTAATTAAAATCCTAATGTATAAATTAATTTAATCAAAATAAACCAAATTTAAATAAAACCTAAGTCTAAATATTAAATTAATTTTAAGAAAAGAAATTGATTTTAATAAGAAAATATTTTTGTCTTTTTTAGTTTAGAAAAAAGGAATAAAACAAAAGTGTATGCATACATATTTAAATAAAACATTTTTTTTGAATTTTTTATATGAAAATAATAATAATAAAAGTATAAAGAAAAAATAAAAATAAAAAATAAAAAAAGATTAAAAAAAAAGTTTTATGAGTTGACACTTGAGCTTATGTATTGACTCATGTATTGACTCATGTAGATTTCGTATTGGCTCATGTGTCGGCTCATGTATGTTTCTTGCTCTTGGAAGTCAAAACAACTCAGTATGAATCGACGCATACTGGTTTCATATCGACTAATAATCATTTCGTGTCGAAGCATACATGTTTCGTGTCGACTCATAACCTATTTTGAACATAATATGTGTCGACTCATAACATTTCGTGTCGACGCATAACTGCTGTTTTTTGCTTTTATCACTGATTTGCTACATGTAAAAGTTAGTTCTCAACACATGGTTAGTGAAAATGAAAAAGAAAGCATATGGTTAGCTTCAAGGAAATTATATCTACACTTTATCTTCACAAATGAACCATTAATGATGCTTGTATGAAGAGTTCAAAGTCAAGAAAACTTACCTTGAAACTGAAATTTGTGCTTTGAGTTTGAGATGTTGTATGGGCTGTTGTTGAGCCTGGGAAGTGATGATAGTGATGTTACAGAAGTTGTTTTTGTGTTTGAACAACTTCTATATGATGTATGTGGAGTGTTTGGATGGTTTGTTTTGAGAAAACTTGCAAGGTATGAGATTCAAAGATTTGGACTTCAAAGCTCAAAAATGGAGGTTTTGTGGGCAATTCTGGTTTTTGACAACAAAAATGATTTTGAGTGTTAGTTTCCCCTTCTTTTTTCTGACCTCTTTCTCTTGCAATTGGCCTCTTTATTTATAGAGAAGGTTTGAGAATTCAAACAACTCAGATTTTGAATCACATGTTATAGCCATCTTGCTTGTTTTTGAAGCAAGCATGAAGAACATGTTTCCAATGCTTGTACCAAGCTATATAAAGTGGTTGATCACTTTAAACATGTTTGTTATGACTTATAGAAGTTGATTGTGATTAGAACAACAAGTTAGAGGCTCAAGAAATTGACTTTATGATTAAAGGGAGCTTTGCAAGAATGGCAATGGTTCCTTTGTGCCAAAAATGGAAAGATGCAATGGACAATACTTGAACCACTTGGATAATGGTTCAATCAATTGTGTAAACATTATGGATAGATTTGCAAGTCAAGAGGCCTTCAAAGTGAAGATTATGCAGTATGGCTAATATTTTGGTTCCTTGTTCATCACAAATCTGCCTTGTAAATCAAGAATGAATGTCCAACTTCAGATCCTTGAATCTCCTAGCTCAAATATGATAAATTCATGCTATTGGATGTTTTGGAAAGCTTTAAACACACTATATAACTTTCATGTTAGCCATTTTGACAAAATCATCTTGTAACTATGTGAAAAAAATGCCAAGAAGTTGGGATAAAATCCTGATCAAAATTGCTGAAAATTTCTCTAAGTGTTTATTCAAAAATACCATGACTTCATGAATTTATAACTAAAAATCCAATCATTTATAGAAAAATTCCTGCCCTACAAAGTTTTATATATCATTGAGATCTACAACTTTCATGTTAGAAGTTTTTCTTAAATTATCTTGCATCATGGTGAAAAATTGGCATGAAGAAATGAAATTATCATGTATAAAGAACACTTAGAAAAATTTCTAAGTCTTGAAGAGTTTGAATTTTCACATTGACTTTTGACTTTCTTGATTTCTTGATGATTAAGTTTCATATTTTTGAATGTCTTGATGAATTTTGATCTTTGAGACTTAATATTGACCAAAAAGTCAAAGTTTGACTTTTGGTGCTACAATTAACTTTTTCATTAGTACAACTGATTTTTGGTCTCTTGGTCAATTGATTGAGAAGACTTGAAACTTGACATGAGAATTATTGAAGGTCCATAATGATCCAAGAACGTCACTTGAAGTATTAGAAGTCTAATTGTCCTTATGCAAATTCAAACCCTAATCTTGAGATATCAGTGTTAAGGAGATGGCTTGACCTAGTCAATACTGGTGCAAGCTTGAGCTTTCGTAGATATTTGTGAGAAATGTCTTGAGAAATGAGAGGGAAAATTTTGGGGTACAACATAAACCTACAATTATACTCTCATCCTTTCAGCCTCATTGTTTCAACAAAAAAAACACAATAGAGGCTAGACGCGGACCAACCATACTACATCAACTATCACCATAAACCCATTTCATTCAATTCACAAAATCTTACCTTTATCCTTCACAACAACGTTCACGGAATCAATAGAAATTTTGAAACAAAAATAAGAAGGAAAGGATCGAGGAAGGAGCCTACCGAGAAGAACCTCATTCATGTTGTTAATCTCAGATCACTGTTGCTTCATTTATTTTCTGCTTGATACCATGATTTTTCTATACTGTTAAACAACTATTTCCCATGAATGCTTGATTTTGCGGTTGTTTGAATCTTTGTTATCGTCCTGAAATCATGTGAAAATTGTATGTAAGTTATTGTTCGTGTAGATTGAATCGAATACAACCAGAAAACAAAAACGGCAGAATGCAGAATAACCCATTCTCCTTCATTGTTCTCACTTCATCCATAAATTCCCTCTTCTTCTCCATCATTCATCGGCAATCCACTTCCTTCATTTCATCGCAGTTTCTCCCTGAATCGCACCAGGCTGCTACACTTCCCTTGATAAAACAATTCATTTAAATCATATCCTACAGAAAAACATAAAACCAATTCACAATAAAATTTCCAGCTCATTTAAATGAAACAAAACAGTCGAAATCAGCATACAAGGTAAATAAAATTGTATAAACACAGTTATAAATGTTTTGTAACTAAACCTGCAGATAATTTTTTTTGTCCATAACACTTGCAGCCTTACCAACAAAACAAAATCCTCTTCTTCATATCCCATGCTTAATCTCTCTTCCTCACTCTCAATATTCCATCGTGAAAACACAACAAACCTTCAAATTTTGTTTCTCGCTCTAACCACCCAACAAAAATAACTCTCACCTTCTCAAATCTTACTCTCTCTGCTACTCAATATCCCGCACAACAATAATAAAATCTCAACTTCAATCTCTTATTCGCTGTAACAAGAAAAACTATTACACCACTTTAGTTCTCTTCTCATCCGAAGAAAAAACAACAAAAACCTTTTGCTATTCAATTCAAACAACAAAACTCGCTTCTTAGTTCTGCTTTACGGTCAAACAACAACAAAAAATACCAGACTCTTTTTTTTCTTCTTTCTTCGATTCTCCTCGTAGCTTCAACTGAAAAGAACAAATACACATTAACCCTTTTTTTCTCAAATGAAATCACTATCTCCAATAACTATCACAACTACACATAACCTTTGAAATATCCACTTGCGATTGCCTCAACAACTTCGAACCAATCTGTTACATGCTCCCTTCGTTTGTACCATTTCCGCAGACCCAACCCTCCCTTACCACACAACGATCCCGATGATGATGCCATATATTTTCCAGTGACCTCAGAGCGGAATAAAGTTACATATGGCTTCTCCTTGATGACTATATGAAGAAGTGAAGAGAGTCCTCCATATTGGAACAACATCGAGAGCCTTTCGCAATTTCGAGATGGGGGTTTGAAGAAGATTCTTTTTCGAAGATGGGAGAGCTTTCTACATGAGAACTTGATAGGTTTTTGTTGCTTTCTTTTAGAGGGAGAGAGATTTAATTTCGTTTTCATGACAAGATAGGGAAAGAGGAAGATGACAATGTTGTTGAGAGAGAGAGAGAGGATTGCGCTTGTTTTTTTGTTTCAGCGTTTTCCTTTAATTATTTTGTTGTTGGAAACAATTATAATAATTAATTCAATTTTCCCTTTCCCAACAGTAAACCAGTGGCGCCCTTCTTTTAGTCTAGGGTTACAAAAACTTTCTCTATTCTTTCCCAAAACTGGGTAATCCCTTTGGGCCTTTTGGCCCAATCCAATTATCATCATTCCCTTATATTTTAATTAAAACATAATAATAACAGATAAATAACATAGTTCAATTGGAAAAACATATCACTAACAACCAAGGGGACCCGAGTTCAACCCCTGCTAAGCCCTTTTTCTATTTCCTTGATTCTTTTAGATATTTGATAAAAAAATTAGTTTAGGTTGTAGTTTTAAAACTCAATTAAGTAAAAATATAAATTTTAAAATGAATTATTTTTTAATTAGTTTAGTTAGAGATTTTGTAAATAACTTTACTAATTAACTTTTTATCTTTGTAATCAATTATTTTCTCCTCTAGAATAGGTTTTTATTTTCTCTTCAAAATTTCTCACAAACAAAAATACCAAGAATTTGATTTCCATATTTTTACTTTGTTAATTAATTTTACATATTGTTGTAGTTTTAATTAATTGGTCGATTCGATTTGGTTGTATTGATTGCTTATTTATATTTTTAATCACATTGACGACCCGATTCATCCCTATTTGTAAATATATCCCCCATTTCTGAAAGCTTTGTTATAGCGTAAAATTTTAATTTCCGCAATTTACTGTTTTCCTTTAAACTGTATAGTAATTAGGCGTGTATGACAAGATTTAAAATCAATCGCTAGACAACCCTAATCGAAGACAAATTAACTTGAATCAATCACACTTTTCACACGTGCACCTCTGGGGTAGCCTCGCTTGTTGCCTTCGAAAAAATGCAGTCATGTCTCTCGAATGTGAAACGCTTTAGCAAAGACCCTTCGATAAAATAGATCGTAGTCCCTCGACGTCCCTCGATGTTTCCTTAGGTAAATGATCTAGTCCCTTATGAAAATTGCTAAAGCGTCTCATAAGTTGCCTTCTATGACTGTACGATTGACCCGCACTTGTCCCTTCACATCCAATGATGGGGCTTCTTACCAATCAATGGTAAAATAGAAACATCTAAACGAGAAGGAAAAGAAAAAAGACATTTTAAGTAGGTAGGACGTTCATAGTTGCTTGCTCACAACATTTTCGAGACAACATCTTTCAAACACACCAACACTTTGTATACATTCTTATAGAGATGAGAATCATTACAAAGTTAGCCTAAATAAAGGCACTTTTCAAAAATACTTTCAAAAACAATCACAAACACATTTCAAACAAAGCATTTCAAAGTGAGCTAGCAACTAAGAGCCCGTAGGTAACTACGGATGAAAAAAGTGCTAACACCTTCCCTTTTCATAACTTACCCTCCAAACTCAAGAAACTATCTCAAAAGGTCTTTCATGTTATTTTCATCCTTTCCTTTATTTGATAAAAGAAAAGTCGACGGCGACTCTTGCTATCCGCAATAATTGCGATAAAACAAAAAAACACCCAAGTCAGTTTTCCTACCGTATTACAGAACTGGAGACTCCACTGGGGAGTATCCTAAAAGTGGGGTTACCTTAGAGCTAGATCACCTTTAAATGCTTTCATTGTTGATTTGTTTGCTTCATATTTATGGGTCCTTGTTTGGGTTTATAATGATCCCCTACCCGAATCTGGGGAACATCATTAGGTAAGTAGCAATAGATCGTAGGGATTGTGCGGCGTATACCGACATGGTTGAAGAGATGGCTACGTTAGTGTGGCATATTTGTTGGTACCGATGTCCCCTGAGTCCAGTCAAGGAGAATACGGGGCTGCTGTGTGGTGTCGTGAAGCACTAACTTACTGTAGAACCTTAATTGAACAACTTGGCCATTAGGAAGTAGTGAGATAACCGGCTTTGGTGCAGTCCAAAATTGGTTGATACTCGATAGTATGCTCATTAAGATCAGACTTTCAGGATATTTCGATCGCTAATAAAGAGGCTTGCACTGAAACAATGCCCGATGAAGAAAGATCAGGGACATTGAGATTACCTAGACCCCGATTACTTTCTAGGATAGGTTGGACCAACTAAACTTCAAGAGGATACTTATCTATAAAACCCATGCAAGCCTAAACCTAAGGACTTGTTTGCTTTTTCTTGTATATACTTACTTGTACATAAACATCATGACATCATACCATGGTATTTTTCAATAACCATTTCAAGGATCTCAAGGGTTTGTGATGTAGGGTTATGTTGAACCAGACGTCTATCAAGGGGAAAGATATTTATTTTCCTCTAACCAATATTGTCAAAGACAAAAGAACGGTAACAAGAGTCAAGGGCTATGACCCACTCGACATGGTGAGCTCGATTCTCGTAGAAGGATATTCAAAAATACAAAGTTCTTCAATCAAGGCTGAAGTCAAAGTTCAGCTTCTGACATTTTCTTATATTTACCCCACGAGATCCTTGAAAATATTGCATCCATATATTATGCATCATGTCATGACAGGTTTTCCCTATACAGGGTATCTCATCTGCTTACTGTTTATTTCAGTAGAGATGGCTCTCAAACAGACTGTCCAAGATCTTCAGACCCAAAATGATCAACTTTAAGAATTTTTCCTGAATCTATCCAAGGGGTAAGAAGAAGTGAAAGCACTCCTCATTAAGAGCTTGACCAAGATGAATCCTGAGGACAATGGGGATGACCAGTTGGAACGATTACAAACTGAAATGGCAACAATGAAAGTCCAGATGATGGGACAAATGGTGGGTCAGATGGCTCTTATTCAAAACTTAGCTCGGGGACAAGAAGAGATGAGAGACCTTGTCAACAAGCTTCATCAATACAAATGTAGTCATATTAAACAAACAGTTAAGATTGGGGATCAAGTCATTAATCAGCCTCCGATAAGACAAGAAGTTGGTTTGGTCGAGAGAACACCCTTCAAAATGGATACTATACCAAGAGTCCAACAACGACTTCGCCAACCACGACATGATGGTCAGCATAAGCAAGAAAGATAATTTACCGAGATCAACATCCCCTTGGCTCAGGCATTGCATCATTTATTGGAAGCCAAGATGGTTGTATTAAGAGAGCCTCCTCAAAAACCTAATACTTCTTCTCCCCATTACAAACATAATAAAATATGTGTATGCCATTCCAACATTCGTGGGCACGACACTAACCACTGTTGGGCATTGAAGAACATAATTCAAGACCTGATCGACGAAGGAGTTTTGGAATTTACACAAGATGGTAAACTGAATTTTTTTTGTCATACTTCAAAGGCACATCATCTGAAGTGATAAAGTTTAGGCGGAGAAATTTTTGTTCATTTGAATTTTCAGCTGTAATTTCTTTGTTTGCTTAAACACTTATCTTTATGTCAGACCTTGTTTGCTCTCATTAATGCATTTCATATGTTTGTCCTGAGCTAATCCATTCGTTTTCACTATACTAAAATTGTGCTTTTACCTCGTTTTGTATGATATTCAACTCTCGGTTATAAGATGTAAGATTTTAGAGGGAGGATGACTAAAATAATACCATAATCTCATATGGTATGCTTTTGGACAGACTTTGCTGATGATGTACATGCGTTGTTTCAAACCCTAAACATTGGAGTTATAAGGAAGATAACCATAGTCAACCCCTTTGAGCCTAAGAAGTAGGAGTTTTATTTTTTTGCACAAACTGAAACCTTTAATCATAACCCGGGGTAGGGTAGTTTCTCAGTTAATCCAAAGGCGTATTCAGTCATAAGCTTTCATTTCACGACGAAAATATCCTTCTAAATCAAAAGATGGTGTTGGTTCCCCATGAAATGGGCAGTCTTTACATCTCAAAAAGAAAAGCCCATTAGGTCAAAACCTGTGAAGGAGACTTAAGGAAAACCGGGGTATCCCGATGGATGTAATCTTAAAACAAGAGTAGTCAGGCTAAAATTAGGGATAGTAAATCCAAAAATGAAGGTCGCTACAAATCCTCGACAACATGAGAAATGTAATGAAAATGAATGCCTTCTCAAATAAACTTAACCATCATCAAGATATCAATCCAGATTCTAGTAAGAGATAAACGTGTGATCAACTGAGTTTAGGACTGGAGAACATCATGGAGAATGGGTTGGGGACAAATAAACTTTGAGCCTTATCCTTTGTTTCTTAAACCGTGAACCAGGCCATGTTACAACCCTTTAAAAGTCCTAATTGAAGCATAGGTTAGTTAGAAAGCATGCTGTTACAAAAGGTATCCTGACTCCTGTAAGGCTTACTGTTAAATCATGAGTTCAATTCATATTTTTACAAATTTTTGTTGCTCTTTAAAAGTGCATTTTTTAATTTTTTTTCTTGAGACAAACTTTGCATTGTTTGAATACCACTGTTTGCATATGGCTAATTGTTTGACAACAGAAAAATTCCCACGGAGGATATCCAGGGAACGAAAACTCTCTCAATAAACAGAGTCACTTCAAATGGAAAGACGCTTCCAATGACAAATCTCTCACAATCAAGGGGCACGACATGATCATTGTTTAGCACATCTGGGGCAGTCAAGTCGTGATTCAAAGAATCTCTAAAGAAATGTTGAATATCCAGGGGCAGATCTCCATCCTAATCACTTAGGGGTAATGTTACATTGATCATGGGCTTGAACAAATCGACTATGAAGACCTTCGGTACTGCCAAATTACTTGTCTACACCAGTAGTATCAGATGGTGTCAGTATCATGTCTTTAGATCCTTCTATGACAGTTCTTAGAAAATTCTAAACTTGATTGCTTGTCTATGCCAGTAGTACCAGATGGTGTCAGTATCATGTCTTTGGATCCTCCCATGACAGTTCTTAGAGAATTATGAACTTGATTGCTTGTCTGTTCCAGTAGTATCGGACGATGTCAGTATCATGTCTTCGGAGCCTTCCATGACAGTTCTTAGAAAAGATACCTAGAAAGTTCAATACTATCAAAAGTTGATCCAAACTTCCAACATCAGGGGAAAACAGGCTCCCACTTATGAAAGATCATGTACGATCGAGCAATTAAGTTCTGGTGTTTCTATAATACTTACTACCACAAGACAAAGACAATTCTCTAAACCCAATGAACATGGACATAGTCAGAAAATACTACTCATGAAAAGAGACCCGCTAAGTTGACATACCTAGGCAAAATAAGGGCATCCCGGCGAACCAAAAGGTTCGAGCAAAATTAGGGATATATCCAAAAGATTGTACAACCGACAAGTTGAAAACCGGAAAAGGCGGCTTGGGAAAAAATGGGTATTCTGGTGGGCTAAAAATCTGAAAGGGGTAGTCCAGGCGAAAGTTAGGGATTAAAGCGTACGTCTATGTCATATTATGTCATCATTTTATCTATCAGTAAAAAGATTTGTTACTCTGGCAGAGTTCAAACTATCTACAAATCCCCATAAGGCCAATCAAATTATTCCCACAAAGTTAGATCCATGCAATCCATCAGCCAGAGTTTCAACCTCTGGAAAATCCTCTCCCAGCTGATTTGGTCTTAAAAAAGAGAAACCTTATGGAGTTTCTTCCTAAAGAATTTACCTCCCCTGCAGATTGTCAAATATTCTCTTCAAACATGGTTTATTTCTTGACAAACTACAAATGCTCTAGCTTGAGTTTTCCTCTCAAAATATTACAAATCAATTTACAAAACCCCCTAACCCCCAGTAAAGTCATTGCAATCCTCAACAGAGTCGTTACTATGCCCGAAAGTTGTTGTGAAGCCTGTAATCTGACCAGATAACAGTTGACTCCTTTCTCTTCAAAGCAAGTTACTATGAAGCCTGGACCCGACCAAATACTAGTTCAACTTCATCCTTTTAAGCAAGTTACTGGGAAGCATGGAATCTGACCTGATAACAGTTCAACTTCATCCTTTCAAGCAAGTTACTATGAAGCCTGGACCCGACCAGATACTAGTTCAACTTCATCCTTTCAAGCAAGTTACTATGAAGCCTGGACCCAACCAAATACTAGTTCACCTTCATCTCTCTGAGAATGAATTACTGAGAAGAATGGACTTGACCAGATAACAGATTGAGTTGCTGAAACCTGGACCTGACCAGATAATAGTTAATCTTAATTTCAAGTTACTGAATTATGGACCCAACCAGATAACAATTTAACTTCCTCAAATCATTGCTAAAATCTGGACCCGACCAGATAACAGTTCAAATTGCTGAAACCTAGACCCGACCAGATAACAGTTAACCTCAAGTTCAATTTGCTGAAACCTGGACCCGATCAGATGATAGTTAACCTCAAGTTTAATTTGTTGAAGCCTGGACCCGACCAAATAACAGTTTAACTTCTTCAATCACTGCGAATCCTGGAATCTGACCCAGATAACAGTTGATTCAATTTACTATGAAGTCTGGAGTCCGACCAGATAACATTCTAAGTTGCTGCGAAACTTGGAATCCGACCGGATAACAGTTTAACTTCTTCAATTTTCTGCGAAGCCTGGAACCCGACCAGATAACAGTTAATTCTAATTTTCTGTTGTTATACCCCAATTTTTTCCCCTAAGATCCCTCATCACATCCTATATATATATATATATATATATATATATATATATATATATATATATATATATATATATATATATATATATATATATATATATATATATATATATATATATCATGCATATCATTGATTCTATGATTATGAGATCAAACAAAGAGATCTTGGCATTGGGGGGTTTTCCCTACGAATTGAGGTTGATATCTTACTCAAAGTCGATTCAACTAGCGCTCTTATCATTCTTGGTACGAGATTAAGCTTTTGAACCTCTAACAACATAGACGTCTTTCCTGACAAAATTTAACAGGATACAAAGTTATCTTCATCAAGAGCAATAATTAGGGTTCCTCCTAATTGCTTACATGACAAGTCAACTCTTCTCAAGAGGTCTAGAAGATTGAGTCATGGTTCTCTTCTTGTAATAATACTTGTCAGATAAGTAAGCATTTCTTTGGATTTTCATCAAGATATTTTGTTGATTAAAGAGCGAATATCCAATATGGTAAGAGGTTAAGGATTCCTTATGATCAAGACCTTGTTATCTTTTCATTTTCTTGATTGTTTGCAAGTTGACTCGAGTCTGAGTATGGAAGTATAGAATGAATTCTTTATTGTGAAGGGTTTCCTTTAAGATTAATGGTTTGTGTTGAATTCAAAGTCGTTAATCCATACACATTTCAATTTTTTCAAGTTTGATTCAAAAAGTTTAGCCTCGTCCATGGGATTTGTTTGTGTGATACGGTGGGAGAACTGACTTGGGTTTTGCGTTTGTTTTCGTAAATGTTTCGGTTGAGCAAGAGTCGCCACCGACTTTTTATTTTATCCTAAGGAAAGGTTAAAAAGCACAGCAAAAACCTTTGAGATGTTTTCTTGGGTTCGGGGAGTAGATTATAGAAAGAGAAGGTATTAGCACCCTTTCTATCCATGGTTATCCATGGGCTCTTAGTTACTTGCTTAGATCACTTGCCTTGCATTTTCAATTGTTTGAAATGGTGCTTTCAATTGTTTGAAATGGTGCTTTGTGTGTTGGTTTGAAAATGTTTTGAAAAGAGGCCAATGTGGTGGCAACCTTTGTAATGATCCATGTTTGAATGTATACAAAGGTGTACTTATCTTTTGAAAAGTTTTCAAAGTTTTTGAAAGTTGTTTTGAAAGTGTGTTGTGATGTGTGTTTTGAAAAATGGCAAGGATTGTTTTGCAAGATTTGGTCAAGTAACCAAGAGCTGTCTACCCTAAATTTCTCAAAGATCTTTCCTATGTTTTAACCCTTTTAACAATTTTGTTCCACCATTGTATTTGGTGGGCAATCTTGTGTTAGGATGTTAACGGGACGGGCGCGGGTCATCGTTTAGACCATGATTGCAATGGTGCCAAGTGTCTTTAGCAACTTTTCCTTTAAGGGACTTGATCATTTTTAGGCAACTTTCGAAAGCGTCATCGAGGGACTATGATCATTTGAATTGTTTTGTTTTGCCAAAGAAACTTAACATGCAACATGGCCCATTATTGAAGGCAACAAGTGGAGTAATCCTAAGGGGGTGCAAGTGTGATTGGTGTTGTCCATTTTCATGCTTTTTTGTCTTTGAATTAGGTCAAGTTATTTGTTATTTGATTTTTTTGCATACAAACCCTAAGTCTATCATGGCATATTTAGAAAGCTTTTAAATGCGAAAAATAAAATCCTAAATTATTACAACACAATTATGGGATGGGGGGTACAAATGTTCAAATGGGGATATTTAGCAAGAAATTGAAATCTAAGCTATTACATCCAAATTGAATATACAAAGATTAATTGTACAATAATTAAGTAAATAAATATGCAAAAATGTATTTATGCACAAAAATGGTTTTTATATGTATGGGAAAGTATTTTTTTTATGTGAAATGTAAACAAAAAATAAAATAATCAATTTTTGGATATTTTGTGTTTTTAGGGCAAAACCCTAATTTGCTAAATAAAAGAGTATTTATTATGTGTTATACAATATTTATTAATTATATACAAAAAATAAATAAAAAGGAAGTATATTGTAAAAAATGATTTTTTGAGGTCAAATATTAATAAAAATAAAAAAATGTATTTTTTTTTTTGTATTTTTATCCTAAATATTCTAAATATATAAGTATTTATATTATTTACTAAATATATTAAATATGTACAAAAATAAAAAATGTTAATTATTTACAAAAAAAGTATATTTTTTAGAAAATGTTTCCAAAATGTAAATAAAAAAAATAATAACTAAAAAATATATTTTTGTATTATTATTTTAATGTTTTAAATAAATAGTACTATATTTATTTATATATGTAACTAAATGAAACAAATAAATATCAAATAAAATGCAAAAAATGTGAGAAAAATATTTTTAGTGTTTTTTCATGCTTGAATAAAAAATAGAATCAAAATCAAAAAGAAAAAAAATCAAAAATGACAAATATATCACATAATGGGCCAGGGGGGTGTATGTGTGAAATAGTGGTGCAAACAGAAAAAATAAGCCAGACCCAGCCCAAAGGACTTTGTCTTCAACCTCCAGCCATTTTAAAACAAAAACGCGCGCCTTCTTGTTCATCTCACTAACTTCTGATTCTTTGATCTTTTGACAAATCTTAAAACATGAAACTTGTAGAGCTTGAAGCCACGATTCTAAACATATAAAGAAGTTGATCTAACTCTCAGAAATGAGAGAGAATTTCTTCTCCCCCAATTCCTGACCTAGCTTTTTTCAGATATTCAGTTTCAAAATTCTCTCAGTACACACAACATAAATGAAAAGTAATGACATGGGTAGCTTCAGGGCCATGAGTAGGACATAACTTCTTCACAAACCTAAGCTTAGATATGCCTGGATAGAGAGATAGAAGTTCAAACTTTTACCTGTTCAGCTTGAATTGTATGCAACAATGGAGGCACTTTCAATGCAATGTGAGGACTTGTACAACTTGCTTGAGGTCCAAGGATGCTCTTCCAACCTCTAGCTTGCTTTGAAACTAACTGAAACGAGCTATGTAACTCAACCTGCACAACTGAAAAAATGAAAATGGTGAACTTGGTTAGAGGTGTTACAGTCTGTAGCTAGGGCTTGGGATAGCTTGTATGGATGTTATGGAGTGTGTATGAACCAGCTTTGGCCAAAACGCACGAGCAAACTGCGTTGTGTAACTCAATCTGCAGGGATGCCCTGTTTTGTGCAGCAAAATGGTGTTTTGATGTTTGGGTAGGTATTAAAGGTGGTTAGGTCGTGCCTTAGGTCTGTTATGATGTATGGAAAATGTTTACAAACTTTGCTTTGGCTAGTTGTTACAGGAATGAGAGATGGGATCAGTTTTACAAAGTTTCTTCCTCCTTAAGCTAAAGTTGTCAAGTTGGGTTATAGGCCAAGGCAGGTCCCTCAAGCATGCTGCCTTTTCTCTCCTTGATCAGTGGGATTAGTCCATAAACTTGTGCCTAAAAGATCTGGCTTGTACCTCTTTGATTTGTGTTTTGACATAAAGCCATGCTTTTTCAAAATGGCAAACTTGCTTTTTTCCATATATGGATTGATTTTGTGTGTATTGTCTAAATGCATAAAATAACACTCTAACACAAAGGATATGCATTTAATTATTAAGTGTAAGAAGGATTAGAGGCCTGTAATCTAGCTTCTGCAAGCTGGGTTTGAAAATGCATAGTGTATGAACATGAAATTGGCTCATGAACAAAGTGACTTTTGCCCATATTGACAAATTCGATTCTCCCTAACCACAAGGGTGTTTGAGAAGTTCTTGGACAATTTGGAAAGATTGGAATGTGTACTACAATCCATATTTGTAATGCAAGTTGAAATTCCAAGTGGAAGCATGTGAAAAGTGGCCAAGAAGTTGGGCAAAAATCCTGCCTAAAATAGGTCAAAAAATTTCTAAGTTAAGAATGTTTTGCACCCCTATTCCAAAAATCATAACTTGAGCTACAAGCTTCCTTTGAGGAAACTTTGTGAATCAAAGTTGTATATTTTTCAATGGACTACGACTTTCATGTTTTGAGTTTTGTTTGAATCCAAATGTATCTTGATGAAAAGATGGGACAAAGTTAGGGAAAAATTAGGAAATTTCATAACTTAGAAAATTTCTAAGTTATGAAATTTCTTCATTTCAAACCCTAATTTGTAATTCTTGGTTTCTTGATGAACAAGTTTCATAATTTGAAATGTCTTGATGAAAAATGAATCTTGGCACTTGATTTTGACCAAAAAGTCAAAGTTTGACTTTTCAGTATACAGTCAAATTTTGCTCAGTTGACTGGAAAATTCATCTGTCAATCTTGTGAATTTGGGATCTTTTGAACTTGTTGAATATGTCAAGACAATTCCATTGAGTCCTTGAGTCCATATGTGAGCTTGATTTGCCATTGGCTAGGTCAAACAGTCAAAAATTGCCTTTGTGCAGTCAAAACCCTAAAAATGACCATTTTTCCCTTTTGGTGATCTGATCAAATTTCTTGTGGAATTGTGATCCAAACTTGACCAAATGGTTCATGTGAGTTCATAATGTTGATGTGGGTCAAAAATCATGAAGTTTGACTGTCAATTGACCACAGTTGACTTTTTCCCCAATACAGCTGATTTCTAGGTCAACTGTCCAATTGACTGGGCAAAGATTGGAATCAAGGCTTGAAACTTGGTATGGATAAACTTGTGAGTCCAACATGAAGCATGGAAGTCATTTTGGGCATTTTAGGTCAAAACATCTTTGTGCAAACTCAAACCCTAATTTGGGTCAACAGTGCAAGGAAGAGTCTTGAGCAGAGTAAACCCTAACTTGATCTTGAGCTCCAAGGGTCTTGTGGTGAGAAAATATTGATGAAATGGGAGGGAAAATTTTGGGGTACAAAAGTTGCCCCTGTTCAATCTTCTTAAACCTGAGGATGTAGATTGGCTTGCATGCCTTTTGTGATCCGAAGGTGGAAGATGATTGAACACTAAAGTGCCCAGAAATTTGCACTCGCATGGTGTAGTATCAGCAATGTGATGTCGGGAATGGGCTTACAGATGCCATTTGGAGATTGTTGGTAGGAGGATGGTCTTATAGATGCCATCTGGAAATGGTTGTTGAATTGTAACTTGATAGGTTGAAAGAAGGAACCTGTGTAGGGTTGCCTGATGATGAGTCTGTGTAAAACTGCATCTTAGAAGAGAGAAGGAACCGGCGTAGGGTTGCTTCATGATGGTCCAGTAAATAGTTGTCCTCTCTGGTTTCAGGTATTAATCTACAATCCGTCGTCCACAGATATTTCCTGGCTAGTTACAGGTGTTGATCTGGAACTTGAAAAAGGTTGGCCGACGAGATAGTTGTCCTGTCTGGTTTCAGGTATTAATCTTTGACTTGAGAAAGAAAGATAGTTTTCCTGTCTGGTTTCAGGTATTAATCTTCAATCTCTTCAATGTAGATAACTTTCCTGTCTGGTTTCAGGTATAGATCTACAATCAGTTCATATAGGTGGTTTTCCTGTCTGGTTCCAGGTGTTAACCTATAATCAGTCGTCCACAGATATTTCCTGGCTAGTTACAGGTGTTGATCTGGAACTTAAGAAAGGTTGGTTGATGAGATAGTTTTCCTGTTTGGTTTCAGGTATTAATCTCTGACCTGAGAAAGAAAGATAGTTTTCCTGTCTGGTTTCAGGTATTAATCTTCAGTCTCTTCAATGTAGATAACTTTCCTGGCTAGTTACAGGTATAGATCTATGATCAATCGTCCATAGATATTTCCTGGCTTGTTACAGGTGTTGATCTGGAACTTGAAAAAGGTTGATGGTAATCATCTTTTGATTGACCTTTTCCTGAAAAGGCAAAACATTAGTGTGATACAATGTCATGATGTATGAAATGCATGATGTCATGATGCTCAAAATGAGATAGTGTTGTATGCACTTTATCATGTATGTAAACAGGATGTATGAAATGTGAAATGTCTATGTATGTATTTTCGTCTAGGAAAATAAATCCTTGACGAGTGCCGGGAGTTTGTGGAATCCTGGGCTGATGTTGAAGAGTGGAGTTCTTCGTTTCCGCTAGGGATGACAGTTGCAAGAATAAACCGGTAGGAGAAGATGACTCCGTTGGGGAATAAACTTGTTGGAGAGATTACTCTGCGGGGAATTACTCTGTAGGAAGAGATACTTCGCTGAGGTTTTGATGAGAGCTCCGCTGGGGATTCCACTGATAAGTTATGTTGGGGAATTTGACGAACTTCGCTGGGGATAGGAAGAACTTTGCCGAGGACGAACTTTCCGTGGTTATTAGCTGAGGATAACCCAGTTATAAGCTCTGGTGGGAAAACAACCTTTGAATGAAGCCGGGGAGATGCGCTCGTACTCTGCAGGTGATAAGCTTCCAGAATCTACTGGGGATAAGCTTCAGAATCTACTGGGGAGGATGATTCAACTCTTCAGACTGTACTGGGGAATGGTTCCACTGGATGTCCGTATTCCGCCGGGGAACAATCTTATATTAAGACTGCCGGGGATGCTTGCTGCGGAATGTCTATATTCCGCTGGGGAATGTTGAGATCTTCTGGGGATACCCAACTTCCTTAAGGCTGACAACAGACTAACTCTGCTTGGGGAGAGTATCGCTGAATTGCTGGAGATACTGTGCCTTTTCAGGGCTGATGGGGGACCAACTCTGCCTGGGGAGAGTATTGCTGACATCTGGTCTTACTCTGTGGGGAGCTGAGGTATCCTGGTTACGTTCTTCAGCCGAATTTACTTTGGTACCTTGGTGGACAGAGCAACTAGATCGCTTAGACAACTCTAAATTGCCCCTGTTTCTGATGTCATCTGTAATTAGTCCTTTGTTTCGCACGCAAATATTCATGATTAGCAATTAATGTCAAATGCATATATCAAAAATGAACATTGGACGTTCTTTACAAAACAAAACAGAAAAAGGAAAAAACGATGGGTAATTTGTCTGAAAAATTGAACTTGTATTGATTTTTTTGAAATTTGCCTGTAAATAGGCGTTTTGTGTACAGGAGGCTGACGTCCTAGTAAGAGAACGCCGCCGAGCAAAATAGAGTTTATACAATTTTGTGAAAAGGAAACAAAACAGCTATGTGAAAAATAATCCCACTGGGTTCCAACTCTGCTATCGCCTTTATGTCTTCAAGCGTCTCATCACTCTGCTGCTTAGTTGAAGATGAAGCTGATTGATTGGAGTCATCTGAGCCCGATAGTTGATGCCGAATTCTGGATGCAAGGTGATCCAATGAGACATAGTATTACGCTTTATCCCTAACTTTTGCCTGGACCGCCCTTTCGGGTTTTCAGTCCACCGGGATACCCATTTTTGCCCAAGCCGCCTTTTCAGGTTTTCGACTTGCCGGGTGTACAGATTTTTTTTATTTCGTCCCTTATTTTTGCCCGAACCCTTTTGGTTCACCGGGAAGCCCTTATTTTTGCCTAGGTGTGTCAACCTAGCGGGTCTTTAATTCATGCGTAGTATCTTTTTTACTATGTCTGCATTGGCAGGGTGAGGAAGGTCGTCACCATCCATGGTGGTTAGAATCATAGCTCCTCCTGAGAAGATATGCTTAACCACAAATAGCCCTTCGTACGTAGGGGTCCATTTGCCCCTGGGATCACCTTGAGGTAGAATGATGCGCTTGATTACCAGGTCCCCGACTTGATACTTTTGTCGTCTGACCTTCTTGTTAAATGCCCTGATCATCCGTTTTTGATACGTCTGACCATGACAAATAGCAGTGAGTCTCTTTTCGTCAATTAGGTTTAATTGATCAAGCCGAGTCTGGATCCAGTCATCTTCGCTCAAACATGCATCCTTCATTATCCAGAGAGAGGGTATCTGGACTTCAATAGGCAAGACTGCCTCCATGCCATAGACCAAGGAAAAGGGAGTTGCCCCTGTTGACGTCCGTGCTGAGGTACGGTACCCATGAAGAGCAAACGACAACATTTCGTGCCAATCTTTATAGGTCACTGTCATCTTTTGCACAATCTTCTTGATGTTCTTATTCGCTGCTTCTACAGCCCCATTCATCTTCGGCCGGTAAGGTGAAGAGTTGTGGTGCTGTATCTTGAATTGCTCGCAGAGCTCAGTGATCATTTTGTTGTTAAGATTGGTGCCATTGTCCGTAATGATCCTCTCAGGTACACCGTATCGACAGATCAGGTTGTGTCGAATGAACCGTGCCACGATGTTCTTGGTTACCGTAGCGTAGGAAGCTGATTCAACCCACTTCGTGAAGTAATCAATTGCTACTAGGATGAAGCGATGCCCGTTGGATGCCGTTGGTCTGATCTTGCCGATCATATCAATGCCCCACATTGCAAAAGGCCAAGGTGCTGTCAAGACGTTCAGAGGAACCGGAGGAATGTGTACCTTATCAGCATAGATCTGGAATTTATGACAAGTTTGAGAATGCTGGTAACAGTCGGCTTCCATTGTGGACCAGAAATATCCTGCCCGAAGGATTTTCTTTGCCATGGTATGTCCACTGGAATGTGTTTCGAAGGTACCTTCATGTAGCTCTGCCATGATCCTTTCTGCTTCAGTCTTATCCACACAACGCAGTAAAGTTGAATCATGGTTTCGCTTGTAAAGAATGCCGTTACTGAGGAAGAACTTTGCCGCGAACCTTCTCAGAAACTTTTTGTCATTAACAGATGCACCCTCGGGGTATTCTTGAGCTTCCAGGTACCTTTTTACTTCATAATACCAAGGTTTTTCCGTTACTTCTTCAGCCTCAAGATCACAGCAATATGTAGGTTCATCCAATTTCCAGATAATGATCCGGGGAGCCTCGTTGTCCCACTTAACTTTGAACATAGAAGACATCGTAGCTAACGCGTCCGCCAACTGATTCTCCTCTCTTGGGAAGTGTTCAAAAGTTATCTCCTCGAAATGGGGGATCAATGTCAACACATACTCTTTGTAAGGAAGAAGATTTGGGTGTTTCGTATCCCACTCGCCTTTGACCTGATTGATCACGAGAGCAGAATCTCTGAAGACACTTAGAAACTTGATCCTTAAGTCAATTGCAGCTTGAAGACCCATGATGCATGCCTCATACTCCGCCATGTTGTTGGTGCAGTTGAAACATAGCCGGGCAGTGCGTAGAGTATGAGTGCCTTTAGGGGATATGATCACAGCGCCGATACCATTACCCAAAGCGTTCAAGGCTCCGTCAAAGTGCATAGACCATCGGGATCCTTCCTCAGGTCCTTCATCCGGTCCAGGTACTTCACAATCAGTCACTACCATGATATCCTCGTCTGGAAATTCAAAGTTCATCGACTGGTAATCGTCCACTGCCTGGTGTGCCAAATGGTCTGCCAATACACTTCCCTTGATTGCTTTTTGAGTCATGTACTGGATGTCGTATTCCGTCAAGATCATTTGCCATCTTGCTATTCTTCCGGACAAGGCGGGCTTTTTGAATATGTACTTGATCGAATCCATTTTTGAAATCAACAGAGTGGTGTGAGTCAACATATACTGTCTCAGCCGGCGAGCAGCCCATACCAAAGCACAGCAAGTTTTCTCGAGCAGTGAGTATCGGGTCTCACAGTCGATAAACTTTTTGCTAAGGTAATAAATGGCGTGTTCTTTTCGGCCAGACTCGTCATGCTGCCCCAGCACACACCCCATTGAGTTGTCCAGTACAATCAAGTATAAGATTAGAGGTCTCCCTTCAACCGGCGGCATAAGAATGGGTGGTTCTTGGAGATACTCTTTGATCTTTTCGAAAGCGGCCTGTCATTCATCGTTCCAACGTACTACTTGATCTTTCTTCAGCAGCTTGAAGATTGGTTCACAGGTAGCAGTTAGATGCGAGATGAATCGGGCAATGTAATTCAGACGTCCTAGAAAGCCTCTGACTTCTTTCTTTGTCTTGGGAGTTGGCATCTCTTGTATGGCTTTCACTTTGGCAGGGTCCACTTGAATGCCTTTGTCGCTTACGACGAAGCCTAGCAATTTTCCAGATCTCACCCCAAAGGTGCACTTGTTTGGGTTCAACCTCAGCTTGTACAACTTCAGACGGTCAAACAGCTTTCGTAGATGGTCAAGGTGTTCCTCCTCAGTTTGGGACCTTGCAATCATATCATCGACATACACTTCGATCTCATGGTGGATCATATCATGAAATAAAGCAACCATGGCACGTTGGTAGGTTGCCCCAGCATTTTTCAACCCAAAAGGCATGACCTTGTAGCAAAAGGTGCCTCACTGAGTGATGAAAGTGGTCTTCTCCATGTCTTCAGGAGCCATCTTGATTTGATTATAACCGGAGAAGCCGTCCATGAAGGAGAATACTTTATGCTGAGCAGTGTTGTCAACCAGAATGTCGATATGAGGCAGAGGGAAATCATCCTTAGGGCTGGCCCTGTTCAAATCCCTGTAATCAACACACATTCGAACCTTACCATCCTTCTTCGGCACTGGAACCACGTTGGCAATCCACTGAGGGTAAGAAGTCACTGCTAGAAACCCGACATCAAATTGTTTCATAACCTCGGCTTTGATTTTCTCGGACATCTCTGGACGCATACGGCGGACCTTCTGTTTTACCGGAGGGCATTCTTCCTTGGTAGGCAGGTGATGAACCACAATGTCGGTATCCAACCCAGGCATGTCTTCGTAAGACCAGGCAAAGATTTCCACATAGTCATGCAGCATCTGAATCAACCGTTGTTTCACACTGAGCTCTAGATTGGCACCAATCTTGACTTCCTTTCTGTCTGTCTCAGTACCCAGATTTACCATTTCCACTGGCTCTTCATGTGGCTGAATGGCCCTCTCTTCCTGGAGTAGTAGTCTTGCAAGTTCACCAGGCACTTCGCAATCATCTTCACCTTCGTCTTCGGCTAAGTTGATCGGATTTTCAAAGTCATAACTAGCAGTAGCAGAGTCGTTACCAGTGAGATCCAGAGTGGATTGGAACCTGTATAGGTGAGTGTGTGTAAATTTAGCTGTTTTGCAATATATAATAAAGAAAGAAAAGGAGCGCAAGATTTTGAAATGCAACAAACGTCCAATGTTTTTATTGATGATATATGAAAATGACACACAAAAGCCCTCACAAGTGAAGCCACGGTGCCCCGGGTAAGACACCGAGCCATAAAAGTTTCAAAATATTGTCTGTTACAAATTCAAAACAAAAGAGTTCATTACTGAGTGACAAAAGTAATAGGTGTGAAGTCGTTGGCAGTCTAGTTGCTTGGTCCACCGTCGGTTGTTGGGTAGATCCAACTGTCGAATTCAGATTCCTCCACGTCGTCTTCAATAGCATTTACTCCCGGGATGGTGATGAATACAAGAGGTCTTCCAATCCTTGCCTTACGAACAGCCCTCTGAGCCTCTGCAGTGAAACCCAGACCAAACTTGTCAGTCTTTGGAGTGAAATCAGGAAGTCGGCCCCAGTTTGCGCACTCACCCTTCTCAATAACAGCCCGGGCATCCTTTAAGGAAGCCATCTTCAAAGGAGGGTCTTCAATCACAGTTTCAGCTGATGCCAATGTCTGAGGAACTTCTTCAAAGTGCTGGGATGGAGTCTCAATGAATTCCACATCCATTTCTATGTACCGGAACGAGTTGAGGTGGCTGACCATGTATTCTTCCTCCCCCTGAACTGTCACAATTTTCCCTCTGACCGGGTACTTAAGCTTCTGATGTAGTGTGGAGGTCACAGCTCCAGCCTTGTGGATCCATGGACGACCCAGCAAACAAGAATAGGATGGTCGGATATCCATCACATAGAACGTAGAATCAAAAACTTGAGAACCAACCCTGATTGGAATGTCAACTTCCCCATGTACCATCCTTTTCGAACCGTCAAAGGCCCGGACAACAATGTTACTAGGCTTGAGCTCTAAACCCTCACAATCCAACCTGTCTAGGGCCTTCTTGGGTAATACGTTCAATGAAGAACCGATGTCTACCAACACATGGGCAAGAGTAGTGCCCATGCATTCAATGGAGACATGTAGGGCGTCGTTATGGTTCTTTCCCTTGGCAGTCAGATCAGCGTCAGAGAAGCCCAAACTATTATCGGCAGTCAAGTTGGCCACACAATCGGTAAATTGATCAGCAGACGTTTCTTGTGGCACATGGGCCGTCTCCAGGAAGGAAATCAGGGCCTCTGAACACAACAACAATGATAGCATAGAAATTTTTGATGGGGTGTGCCCCAGCTGCTCAACTACATTGAAATCGCTCTTCTTAATGATCTTGAGAATCTCTTCCATCTCTTGCTGGGAAGCTTCAACATTGGTTGTCTTTGGTGCCTCCGTCAGGGCAGGCAAATCAGTAGCAATCCTTTTGCCCCGAGCGTCAGATGACTCGGCAGCAGGGGTAGAAACAGGAACTTGATCAGGAAGGGGAGCAAGCACACTTGCAGGTGTGATGACAAGAGGTCTCTGAATAGCTGGTGGCGCAATATCTGGTGAGAACAGCCTACCACTGCGAGTAACTTTGGCAGGCCCGGTGATGTTACTGACACCGGTACTAGTATCAAACTCTTGTTTTACTCCGAGCACATAAACATCTGCCCCATAGTGCCAAGGGACAGCTTTGTCGGATGTATAAGGGAGAGGCCCCGGAACAGTGATGATGATAGGAGCAATCTTCTGAGTGGACATGATTTTGATAGGCTTCTTTGAGGGAACTTTAGGAGGTTTGTTGAAAATAGTGACGATAGAAACTTCTTCAGCAGGGATAGCAGGAACAACAATCTTCTCGAACAAGATTTCTTTGCTATCCATCAGGCTTTGGATACCTGATTTCAGCAAAGGACAACCAACAGGTGAAACAGCACATAAAAGGCAACCTTTACCACATCCCGAAAATAAACCGGCTAGCAACAGGTTCCTTTTGACGGTCAATAACGGAGTAACAATCTCTTCCACGGAGGACACATACCGGTCTTCTTCCACAACATTCACTCCATGCTGGGGCATGGGAGAAGTCACAACATTAGGTCTTTCGGGCGCCTCAAACTGTATTTCTTTAGCATCAATAAGGTCCTGAACCTTATTCCTCAGAGCCCAGCAATCGTCCGTAGTATGCCCCGGGCTGTCAGAGTGATAAGCGCAACGGGCGTTGGGGTTGTACTTTGGAGAAGCTGTGTTCACTACCTTCGGAGCTTCTTTGACAGTTACCAGATTGGTTGACAGTAGTTGCGGCAAAATCTGAGACAGGGTCATGCTGAGCCGAGTGTACTGCCTTTTGGGTCTCTCACCCCTTGGTTGGTTATACTGGTGAGGAGCAGCAGCAGGCTTTGAAATTACCAACGCATTGACAACTTGGCGGCGTTCCTGTTTAATTTGTCTTCTGGGACCATAAACAGCACTGGCTTCCTTCTTGAAGGGCTTCTTTTCAGTACTCGAGGAGGCACCTTTCTGTATCTTCCCCGACTTGATACCAGCTTCTATCCTCTCACCAGTCAAGATCAGATCTGTAAACCCAGCAGAAGAATTACCAATCAGATGGTTGAAGAATGGACCGGACAGGGTCCCCAGGAACATGTCAACAAGTTCACGGTCAGTCAAAGGTGGTTGCACCCTTCCAGCCAGGTCCCGCCACTTCTGCGCATACTCCTTGAATCCTTCGCCCGTCCCCAGTGACATACCCTGGAGTTGGGTACGCGTGGGAGTGAGGTCGGAATTATACTGATACTGCTTATAAAATGCAGTAGCCAAGTCCTCCCAGTTTCGAATACTGGCTCCATCCAGCTGATAGAACCATTCGAGTTGAGCCCCTGAAAGGCTATCCTGAAAGAAATGGATCCATAGGTTCTTGTCTGCAGTGTAAGGTTGGATCTTCCTTACATATGATCTGAGATGCAGTTTAGGGCAGGAAGCCCCGTCGTACTTCGCAAAGGCAGGTGCCTTGAACTTGTGTGGGATCACCACCCCAGAAGATAAACCTAGATCTCCAAAATCCAACCCTGGCACATGTTGGATCTCCATGGCACTTAAACGGTCCTCTAGTTGCTTGTACCTGTCTTCAGCAGGAGGGTACTGTTCATCATTGTAATCCGTCTCGTTGTCGGAGACCACAGGACTAGGAGCCCTTCCCCCTTGGGGACTGTCTTTCTCTGCAGAGGAAGTAGCCTGATCAGCCTCATTCTGCAGTGTATTCCCAAACCTTCGTCAAGTGTTAAACAACACAGTCCTCTTCTTCTTCTTCTTTTTCAAGAGCAGAGTCTTCAACTCCTGTTGACCCTGGGCTAAGCTCATGACCAGCTCCTGAAACTGGGCGTTCTGGGCCTGGAGGGCCTTGATAGCTTGTTCGGTAGTAGGCTCAGAAGACATGATGATTGAGTGCTGAAATAAACAGCGAAGAAGATTAAGCAACCTGTAGAAGAAGGGTACCTGTTATGCATATGATGAATGATATGCTTATTTATGCGATGCATTCAAGGATTTAGAAAATTCAAAATTGTTGCAAACAAAAAGAACACACATCATATTAATAAGAAGAAATTTTGTCAGTACGTAAATGCCCCACAGGCCAAATATTACAAAAACTTCTCAAGGTAAAAAGATGTTGCGCATCCTCTTTGGTGCGATATAGGTGTTAAGGGTCTCTTCCTCATGGATTTGGCAGGTAAGCTCCAAAACCTTCTTCTCACTGGCGTAGAAGCTGGCTTCAAAAGTATTTCGTTCCTCCTTGAGTTGGATCCAACTCTTCTGCATCTCCTCCCATGATGTTGGCATGTTAGGATATAGGATGGTGTAGGGAAACTCTCCTTCCTTAACGGGCTCTTTAATCACAGGGAGAGCATGAGGGTAAGGCATCATTAGACTCTGGGCTCGGGTTCGTACCCACTTGAGATAAGGCTCAAGAGGGATGGAGTTCTTGTGCCCCAGTGTCTTGCTGTCTACCTTGTTAGGCATCCTCCAAGCTCTGATGAATCTTTGGCGAAGTCCTTGTGCATCATTGTTGAAGTCAAAAACTAAGTCAGGAATCAGCATGTCATGAGGGCCATCCTTCCGTGCATATCCAAATTGTCACAAAGCTAGACAAGGGTTATAGGTAATGCCTCCTCTAATGCCAAGTAATGGAACATTAGGGAACTCCCCACAATGATCGACGATGATGACATTTTCTCTGGACCGAGAACACCAATGTACATCAGAGTGTGTGAGGGTCATCAATCGTTGTGACCACCTTAAGCCTTGGTCATTCTTCAAGACAGATTGTGGAAGGTGTGAAATAAACCACCTTGCAAGGAGAGGAGTACAGCACATGAGAACACCCCTCTTTCTCATTGTTCGTGTGTAAAATGAGTGAAGGATGTCCCCAAGTAATGTGGGTATTGGATTTCTGGATAGGAAAATCTTGACGGCGTTGACATCTATAAGCTGGTCAGGATTTGGGAACAGGACCAACCCATAAATGAGGAGTGCCACAATTTCTTCAAAGGCTTGTAGATCCAATGAATTCCAACACTCTTGTGCCTTCTCAAACAAGAATTTTTCCAAGAAGCCTTTGACACCGCTTCTAGTTTCCCAATGCCCCTTGATGTCAGATGGTTGCAAGTGTAGTGCTTGAGCAACATCTTCAGGCTTTGGTTCTTTTTCCGTACCGTTGTAGGGTAGTTGATTAAGAATATGAATTCTTAGGAGTTGAGAAAATTCCTCCAAAGTGGGCACCAATTGGTAGTCGGGGAATGTGAAACAGTGGTGAAGGGGATCAAAGAACTGGAACAACACCTTTACCATGTCCTCTTCAATGCTGGTGTTGACTAGGCTGAGCAGTCTACCATGTCTTTCACTGAAGGGAGAGCTTTTCGGAATTTTGGATGTGAGCTCCTTGAGTTGAGGAGGGATTCTCACAAGGTTGACTTGGATAGTTTTCCTGCGAAGAATTTCCATGACCTACAAAACAAGAACAAAGATGAAGATCCAAACCCTTGAAATGGTTAGTGTATGCATATGATGCTTTATGATGTTCATGATGTATGTACAAACATATGTACAAGCAATTCACACAAAACCCTAGTTTCAGGCTTGCACGGGGTTTCATAGGTAAGTACCCTCTTGAGTGTAGTTGGCTTAAAAACCTGTCCTATAAATAGTAACCGGGTTCTAAGGAGCTCAATATCATTGGATTGTTTTCCATGTTCATTGTTTTGGTTTAGCCACTTAACTAGCGACCAAAATTTTCCAAGAAAACAACCCTCAATGAGTGTAGTATCGAGTATCTACCAACTTCGGACTGCACCAAAGCCGGTCATCTCACTACCCCTAATAAAAGGCCAAGATGGTCAAGTAAGGTTCTAGGTCATTAGTGCTTAGTGACATCACTCAGCGGCCCCGTACTCTCCTTGATTGAACTCAAGGGTTACCGGTACTCACAAATATGTCGCACTAATATAACTATTGCTTCAACCGTGTCAGTATACCCCGCACAGTTTCCACAACGTATTGCTATCTATGAATGTTTCCCCAAATCTGGGTGTAGGATTTCAAGCCCAAACAAGAGAGCCAAGATATAAAGCAATCAAAGCAAACAATTAGTCATGCAAGAGGGTGATCTAAGCCCTAAGGTTACTCCACTTTAAAATTTTCCCCAGCAGAGTCGCCAGTTCTGTGATACGGTGGGAGAACTGACTTGGGTTTTGCGTTTGTTTTCGCAAATGTTTCGGTTGAGCAAGAGTCGCCACCGACTTTTTATTTTATCCTAAGGAAAGGTTAAAAAGCACAGCAAAAACCTTTGAGATGTTTTCTTAAATTCGGGGAGTAGATTATAGAAAGGAAAGGTATTAGCACCCTTTCTACCCATGGTTATCCATGGGCTCTTAGTTACTTTCTTAGATCACTTGTCTTGCATTTTCAATTGTTTGAAATGGTGCTTTGTGTGTGGGTTTGAAAATGTTTTGAAAAGAGGCCAATGTGGTGGCAACCTTTGTAATGATCCATGTTTGAATGTATACAAAGGTGTACTTATCTTTTGAAAAGTTTTCAAAGTTTTTGAAAGTTGTTTTGAAAGTGTGTTGTGATGTGTGTTTTGAAAAATGGCAAGGATTGTTTTGCAAGATTTGGTCAAGTAACCAAGAGATATCTACCCTAAATTTCTCAAAGATCTTTCCTATGTTTTAACCCTTTTAACAATTTTGTTCCACCATTGTACTTGGTGGGCAATCTTGTGTTAGGATGTTAACGGGATGGGCGTGGGTCATCGTTTAGACCATGATTGCAATGGTGCCAAGTGTCTTTGGCAACTTTTCCTTTAAGGGACTTGATCATTTTTAGGCAACTTTCGAAAGCGTCATCGAGGGACTATGATCATTTGAATTGTTTTGTTTTGCCAAAGAAACTTAACATGCAACATGGCCCATTATTGAAGGCAACAAGTGGAGTAACCCTAAGGGGGTGCAAGTGTGATTAGTGTTGTCCATTTTTATGCTTTTTTGTCTTTGAATTAGGTCAAGCTATTTGTTATTTGATTTTTTTGCATACAAACCCTAAGTCTATCATGGCATATTTAGAAAGCTTTTAAATGCGAAAAATAAAATCCTAAATTATTACAACACAATTATGGGATAGGGGGTACAAATGTTCAAATGAGGATATTTAGCAAGAAATTAAAATCTAAGCTATTACATCCAAATTGAATATACAAAGATTAATTGTACAATACTTAAGTAAATAAATATGCAAAAATGTATTTATGCACAAAAATGGTTTTTATATGTATGGGAAAGTATTTTTTTTATGTGAAATGTAAACAAAAAATAAAAGAATCAATTTTTGGATATTTTATGTGTTTAGGGCAAAACTCTAATTTGCTAAATAAAAGAGTATTTATTATGTGTTATACAATATTTATTAATTATATACAAAAAATAAATAAAAAGGAAGTATATTGTAAAAAAGTGATTTTTTGAGGTCAAATATTAATAAAAATAAAAAAAATGTATTTTTTTTTTGTATTTTTATCCTAAATATTCTAAATATATAAGTATTTATATTATTTACTAAATATATTAAATATGTACAAAAATAAAAAATGTTAATTATTTACAAAAAAAGTATATTTTTTAGAAAATGTTTCCAAAATGTAAATAAAAAAAATAATAACTAAAAAATATATTTTTGTATTATTATTTTAATGTTTTAAATAAATAGTACTATATTTATTTATATATGTAACTAAATGAAACAAATAAATATCAAATAAAATGCAAAAAATGTGAGAAAAATATTTTTAGTGTTTTTTCATGCTTGAATAAAAATATAGAATCAAAGTCAAAAAGAAAAAAAATCAAAAATGACAAATATATCACATAATGGGCCAGGGGGTGTATGTGTGAAATAGTGGTGCAAACAGAAAAAATAAGCCAGGCCCAACCCAAAGGACTTTGTCTTCGACCTCCAGCCATTTTCAAACAAAAACGCGCGCCTTCTTGTTCATCTCACTAACTTCTAATTCTTTGATCTTTTGACAAATCTTAAAACATGAAACTTGTAGAGCTTGAAGCCACGATTCTAAACATATAAAGAAGTTGATCTAACTCTCAGAAATGAGAGAGAATTTCTTCTCCCCCAATTCCTGACCTAGCTTTTTTCAGATATTCAGTTTCAAAATTCTCTCAGTACACACAACATAAATGAAAAGTAATGACATGGGTAGCTTCAGGGCCATGAGTAGGACATAACTTCTTCACAAACCTAAGCCTACATATACCTGGATAGAGAGATAGAAGTTCAAACTTTTACCTGTTCAGCTTGAATCGTGTGCAACAATGGAGGCACTTTCAATGCAATGTGAGGACTTGTACATCTTGCTTGAGGTCCAAGGATGCTCTTCCAACCTCTAGCTTGCTTTGAAACTAACTGAAAGGAGCTATGTAACTCAACCTGCACAACTGAAAAAATGAAAATGGTGAACTTGGTTAAAGGTGTTACAGTCTGTAGCTAGGGCTTGGGATAGCTTGTATGGATGTTATGGAGTGTGTATGAACCAGCTTTGGCCAAAACGCACGAGCAAACTGAGTTGTGCAACTCAATCTGCAGGGATGCCCTGTTTTGTGCAGCAAAATGGTGTTTTGATGTTTGGGGAGGTATTGAAGGTGGTTAGGTCGTGCCTTAGGTCTGTTATGATGTATGGAAAATGTTTACAAACTTTGCTTTGGCTAGTTGTTACAGGAATGAGAGATGGGATCAGTTTTGCAAAGTTTCTTCCTCCTTAAGCTAAAGTTGTCAAGTTGGGTTATAGGCCAAGGCAGGTCCCTCAAGGATGCTGCCTTTTCTCTCCTTGATCAGTGGGATTAGTCCATAAACTTGTGCCTAAAATATCTGGCTTGTACCTCTTTGATTTGTGTTTTGACATAAAGCCATGCTTTTTCAAAATGGCAAACTTGCTTTTTTCCATATATGGATTGATTTTGTGTGTATTGTCCAAATGCACAAAATAACACTCTAACACAAAGGATATGCATTTAATTATTGAGTGTAATAAGGATTAGAGGCCTGTAATCTAGCTTGTGCAAGCTGAGTTTGAAAATGCATAGTGTATGAACATGAAATTGGCTCATGAACAAAGTGACTTTTGCCCATATTGACAAATTCGATTCTCCCTAACCACAAGGGTGTTTGAGAAGTTCTTGGACAATTTGGAAAACTTGGAATGTGTACTACAATCCATATTTGTAATGCAAGTTGAAATTCCAAGTGGAAGCATGTGAAAAGTGGCCAAGAAGTTGGGCAAAAATCCTGCCTAAAATAGGTCAAAAAATTTCTAAGTTAAGAATGTTTTGCACCCCTATTCCAAAAATCATAACTTGAGCTACAAGATTCTTTTGAGGAAACTTTGTGAATCAAAGTTGTAGATTTTGCAATGGACTACAACTTTAATGTTTTGAGTTTTGTTTGAATCCAAATGTATCTTGATGAAAAGATGGGACAAAGTTAGGAAAAAATTAGGAAATTTCATAACTTAGAAAATTTCTAAGTTATGAAATTTCTTCATTTCAAACCCTAATTTGTAATTCTTGGTTTCTTGATGAACAAGTTTCATAATTTGACATGTCTTGATGAAAAATGAATCTTGGCACTTGATTTTGACCAAAAAGTCAAAGTTTGACTTTTCAGTATACAGTCAAATTTTGCTCAGTTGACTGGAAAATTCATCTGTCAATCTTGTGCATTTGGGATCTTTTGAACTTGTTGAATATGTCAAGACAATGACATTGAGTCCTTGAGTCCATATGTGAGCTTGGTTTGCCATTGGCTAGGTCAAACAGTCAAAAATTGCCTTTGTGCAGTCAAAACCCTAAAAATGACCATTTTGCCCTTTTGGTGATCTGATCAAATTTCTTGTGGAATTGTGATCCAAACTTGACCAAATGGTTCATATGAGTTCATAATGTTGATGTGGGTCAAAAATCATGAAGTTTGACTATCAATTGACCACAGTTGACTTTTTCCCCCAATACAGCTGATTTCTAGGTCAACTGTCCAATTGACTGGGCAAAGATTGGAATCAAGGCTTGAAACTTGGTATGGATAAAATTGTGAGTCCAACATGAAGCATGAAAGTCATTTTGGGCATTTTAGGTCAAAACATATTTGTGCAAACTCAAACCCTAATTTGGGTCAACAGTGCAAGGAAGAGTCTTGAGCAGAGTAAACCCTAACTTGATCTTGAGCTCCAAGGGTCTTGTGGTGAGAAAATATTGATGAAATGGGAGGGCAAATTTTGGGGTACAACAGTTTGGAATTAAAGACACATCAATCCTGTACAAGAATTTCAAACTTTAAATGATTCAAGCATTCATATTTCTTGAAATTTAAAGCCTTGTCCAAAGTTTAAAATTTTATCCAAGGTATTCGAGGGGTATTCATGCTTCAAGAGAAAATTCAAGATTTGTCAAGAGTTCGAAGGTTATTTCAAATCCACTTTTCAAGTCGACATTCAATCAAGAGTTTTTGATATCCATGTTAAGCTCAAGATTTCAAGTGCTCAGTGTTTCATTCAAATTATTCACTGTCCAAATTCATTTTAAAATTGTCAAAAATTACAATCAAAATTCATCTAAAACAATATTCTAGTTCAATTACAAGCTAATATCTCCATCATTCAAATGATCAAATACATACAAAATGCCATTACTAGCCTCCAATTGTTATGCCAGGTGGTGTTTACAACTCTACCAATGTTGTTGAAGTGTTTACAAGTGGGTATATGGTGTTGACCAGTCAATATGTTCAGGTTGTCGTCTGCCATTTAATTTCAAAAGGAAACGTCATAATTGTTATAATTGTGGACTTGTTTTTTGCCATTCATGTAGCAGCAAGAAGTCTCTTAAAGCTTCAATGGATCTAAACCCCAACAAAACTTATCGTGTATGAGATGGTTGTTTTAATAAGCTTAGGAAAACTTTAGAATCTGATTCTTCATCTCATTCTTCCATTAGCAGAAGATGAAGTATTAATCAGGGGTCTATTGAGTTGATTGACAAGGATGATAAATTGGATACCATATCTCGTAATCTACTTGCCAGGTTTTCTTTGATGGAATCATTGAAACAAGTGGAAGACAGTGGCCACCAGTTTAGTCAAATCTGTAACTGAAATAATGTTAGCTATTGGCGATGGAGATAATGATGTTGGAATGCATCAAGAAGATGATATTAGAGTTGGTATAAGTGACGTCGAATACTCAGCGGGATGGTCAATGGACTCTTTAGCGCCTTATTGATTTTCTTTTTCTGCACAAAGGCAATGAAGGTATAAGCCTTCGATTCAGAGGGTGAAGCCTGCAAAACCAAGTGTACATGCATATTCACAACATGAGGAGATCAACATACACAGGCCAACTCAATAAAAAATAGAATAATAGAATTGGAGAAAATTATAACTAACAATAACAGACTCCTAACCATTGAACCGTCTTCCAACTAACTTCCTAACTGAAGCCTAACAGAAATCAAAACAAAATTGGAGAGGGGGAACACATATAACAAAATGGTAACAGAATTATCAGGGGGGGTGGATTCATAACAGAAAAGGGGATAAAAAAAATCAGAAACTGACCTTTTTACTGACTCTTCCTTCCACTATCCACGAGCTCTGATTCTTTCTCCTATAAGCAATTCTTCACTCTCTTCATCATTCTGGAATCTAGCTGAAGAATAACCAACAGAAAATAAAAAAAGGGGCTCTTCTTTTGAAATTCTTAAATTCTCAGAAGAATCTCCATAGAAAAATCTCTCTCTCTCTCTCTCTCTACAATCATCTTGGAGTTTCTACATCAACCTTGCTTCAATCATCATCTTCTACGTGCAACCATCAATCAGCTCTGCTTAACAGCGACAAACATATTTTCTATTCATTTTTGCAAGCTACATATCATCTTCATCGCATCGACTTCGCTGAATCTACAATATCACAACTACCACAACATAAATCACAATAACAGAAACGCACGAAATCATAAATATAGAAGAAGAAAGAGTCACGCAGATTCAGCGCTAAGAGATGTATACTTGAGCTTCTATCAGCAGCGTTGCTGTTGAAGAGCCACCGAAGTTCTCTGGTCGGTAAATCTTATTCCTCCATGACTCTTGCATCATTTTTGTTATCACTTTGAGGCCATGATCCGAATTCCTAGCTTTTCTATGCAATGTGATTTGTATATTTGATTCGATATGGAAGTGGTGAATGCGTGAGACTGAGAGGAGGTGTTGATCGGCGAAGCAATTGAAAGAGAATCGTTGCAGAGGCGTCTGTGATGTGGTCGATGGTGGTTTGAATCGAAGATGATGAGAACAAGGTTGCGTCGAAATTATGAATTGACGAAGGCGAACTGAATCAGAAGCTAGGAGAAAGTGGAGGCGAGGGGTGAGAATCGCCATCTGCGAAGTTTGGAAAGGAAGAAATTGCTTTTCAAGCGAAGCTGAATAGTTACATAACTCAACCCTAGTTTTTGTTAATCACACGTATCCCCTATTCAATCCTTTCTTTTTTTTTCTTCTTTTTTTTATTGGAAACAAATAAGACAAAAGGGTTGGGCTGTTATTGCTTGTTTTGGATCGAGTCCCTGTATTCCTGAGTCCGCCTCAATCCTTTTTGTAAGCCTAAGGTGATAGTATTACAAAAATGGATTTATTGGACTTTAAAAGTTGGGCCCTGCACCCAGTTTACTATAGTACACCACCAGAATCTAGTTCAACACCCCCTGACCAATTATGTTTCGTATGTTTTTCTAGATTTTGTTTAGTTTTAGTTTAAATTCCTTTTACAACAAAAATAATAAATAAAATTCATATAATAAAAACAATAAAAAATGTAGATCTTAATGCCTCTTATCATTTTTAGGTAATAAACTACAAAAAAATCGATAAAATTTGTTAGATTTTTCATTTGATTTTTAGGAAATTAATTCCTAGTTTTTCGATTACTTGAGACCTGTGATTCACTTTTGCATGTTGAGTTGAGTCTTATGCAGGTTCGTTGTTTGATATGCAGATGTGTTTGGATTCCAATTGTGATTTATTTTCACATCGATAAAGCTTCAACATCTATTCCGAATATTCGATCTCTGACGATTTGTTTGTTGATGCCAGCTCACATGAAGTATTCCGGGTTTCTTTGCTTCGATTGCACTTTTTTGTGGATATTATTGTTTGTTTGGTATTATACCGCTTCCAATTCATTTTTTTTCGCATTTTATTGATTTCTAGATATCATGAGAAGTAGGAAATAAAGAGCGTGCGCTCGAAGTCACTGTTTAAAGACCTGTAGCAGGCATTCCACACTTCATTTATTATATGTCTCGTGCTTGTGTTTGTTTCGTTGGTTTTTGATCGATGAGTCACTCAATTTAGAAATTGAGATCACGACTTCACTCTCAGTGCATGTTCTCTATAGGATTTTATCGCTTTTCTTTATTTCTTGTTGATCGATGAGTCACTCAATTTAGAAATTGAGATCACGACTTCGCTCTCATTGTATGTTCCCCATAGGATAGTTTGTTAGACTTTCTTTGGTATGCTAACCTAGGTGAGATCTCTCTAGGTATACTCTCTTGAGCTTATTGGTCAGCTTGCTTGATTTCGTTTTTGCATGTTTTGAGATGATAGACCCTTGCTATGCTCCTTTAGGACTTCTTGATTTGTCTATAGATGATGAGTTGAGACAGACATTAGGACTGTCATCCAAGCATGTCAACTTAGGGTAGAGATTTCCCTTTAAAGCTCAACTTTAGGATCAATTATTGTATGATAACATTAGGTTAGAGATAGGTTAGTCTCCCATAGATATTTTCTTCCTATTTTTGCATAATTGCATTTAAAACTAAAATTTCTTTTTCTTGGCAAAGGTATAAAAAATGCTAAGCATACAAAAATTATTTTCATAGTAAAAAATACCAACCAATCCATTTAATTTCTCCATTCGGTTTTTCTCTTCTAAGAGCATGTTAGTTCATTTCCACTACAGGTCGTAAGTGTCCAAAGGTCGAGCAACGGTGGAATGATTGAATTCAATATTATTCATTTAAAAAATAAAAACAAACAAAACTTGTGAGCCGAACTACGGCGACTCCGATTCCTTAAAAGGGATGCGTAGGCATTGGGATAGGGCCCGAACGAGCATAAATTTTATTTTCCCTACATTATTTTCTATTTTCTTTGCATGCATTCCCTCTTAGTTTACAAATCTTAAGCATTAGATTGAACTCACCCTTTGATTAGAACAACAAGAGTGGATACCATAGAGTACTACGGACGTGTGGGGTGCTAATACCTCCCCCTTGCATAATCTACTCCCTTACCCAATCTCTCGGTCACAAGACCTTGATTTCCCCTCTAGGTTTTTCTTTGATGGTTTTCCTTTCCCTCTTGTGGGATAAATAAATACTCGGTGGAGACTTCATTGATTTTACCTCTACAGAAAAATGGCGACTTAATTGGGGAAAATATGTCGACCAATTGCTGGTCCATCCCGTGAGTCACTCCCAGCTTCGTTTTCTTTTCTTAGGGTGTTTATAATTATGCTTTTATGACTTATTCATTTGTATATGTTTGAGCATATGTTTGCATTGCATCTTTATTGTTATTTTTTATATTGTTGTTGTACTGGTTTCTTTGTTTCTTTGTTGGGTGAGTGTTACTATGAGGTAAAAGGCCCAATACCCAGGCTAAGTGGCAACCACAGGAACACTAGGAATAGAGTGTAACATGAACGGATAGTTGACTTAGGTTTCACTATGTCGTCATGTCGTCCATGCTCAGATGAGGTACACATGAGGGGGTATCATTTTCACGTAGGTGATACGGCGATAGTTTTTCAGGAGTACTCTCGATTCTGAGTTACCATTGACCTTACCATGATCTAGTCTTTACCCGTGAGTGGGGAGGGAATAATATTTACAGGTGTTGTACCCTAAAATTTTCCCTCTCATTTTATTCAATACATGCCCATTAAGATCCTCAATTTGCTCAAGGTTTCCCAAGAGTTGACCAGACAAACTCTCTCCTAAGGCAATATACCTCAAATTAGGGTTTCTATTTTCATCAAGATGGGAGAACCACAAAGGCATCATATGCTCTCCATGGTCTTGATATGTTCTCAAGACCCTACATGACAAGTTTCACGCCTTGCACAAGAAGCTTGCTCAGTCAACTGCTCAGATGCTTGAGAATCGACTATATTAGGTCAAAAGTCAACTGTGACCCACATACAGTCAAACTTCAAGATTTTTGGCCAACATTAAAATTTTGAAGTAACTTTCATCATTTGATCAAGGGCTGATCATTATTCCCCAAGGAATGCTCCAAATTCATCAAAACCCAAAAGTTGCTAAATTAGGGTTTTTAGTAAAAGTCAACCCAACTTTGACCAAGTATAACTTCCACATGCTTTATCAGAAATTTTCCATCCAAATCTCATTTTGAATAGGATGCAATTCCCTACAACTCATCTTCATCCCACAAGTTCAAAATATGCACTCATCAAAAATATGGATTTCTAAATTATAGGTCTTTTTGAAAAGTCAACAAAAACACCTTTTGGGTCAAAGCTTCATACATGAACATGGAAGATCCAATTGAGATGAAACCAAAAGGGTTGTTTAGGGGACATCCTAAGATTTCTAAAAATTCCAAGAACCACATCCTAGGGTCAAAATTGAGAGAGATATGCATTGATAAAGTTGGAAATTTTTGGAAAATTGTCAAAAGTCAACATTGATCAAATTTGCATTTTTTCCAAAGGAGCTCATGTTTTATTGTTTGAAACATGTTTCTAATAGGACCCACGACCCCTGAGCTTTTCCACCTATTATTT